>OX336390.1:56541934-57141934 GCA_946902985.2 Meconema thalassinum
TATACAGTATTTGTGGATTATGCAAAAGCATTCGATTCATTACATCGGGAATTACTTATCCAGAAGATCAAAGGATTGACCAATGAATTAAGACCAATAACGACCTTACTGGAACATATACCGGCATACAACCTCTTAGAAATAGACGACGGTGTCACCACATCTCATTATATCAGACAGACGAACGGAGTTTTGCAGGGTGATCCTTTAAGCCCGCTTCTATTTAATATTACTACGGCAGACATTACTAGCATAATAAAGGACTCTCTCAATACCACACTCTTACTTTATGCGGATGACATGGTATTAGGGTCATCAAACAAATTAGAATTACAGAGTGTATTGTTTGAACTAGAAAAATGGGTCAATGAAAATCACCTTGATATTAACCTTCAATAAACGGTTCAAATGTCATTTCGAAAAGGAGGTAAACCTGCGCTTAAAGACACGCTCACATTGTACAACGAACCATTAAACGTTGTGAACAAGTTCAAATACCTGGGCATAACCCTGCAGACTAGAGCCACATCCTTCAGTCATCATATACAAGAGAGGTCAGCAATAGCTATCAGAGCCATTTACAAGATTAAGAATCTACCAGTGTTATCGCTAGTTACAGCTCTGACCCTTTTCCATACGACCATCTCACCAGTTGTTACGTATGGTCTTGAAATAATATGGGATTTTCTCACATTTAGCGATCTAGAACGAATAGAGAATGTTAAGTCGAGATTTTTAAAGTATAAACTAAGAGTTGGAAAGATGGCTCCCACAAGATTAGTCTATGAGTTAGCAAAGGAAACCTTCTTCATCGAAGACCTCAGACTGAAAGTTCCTTTGCCGGCTACAAGATCCTCTACTGACTTTTTGGAGGCTAGAAGAGCAAAGAGACAAGAGATAGATCCAGACTTTTATATTACTAATGAACAGAACGTGGTCTAACGAGAATCAAGATCAAAGACACGTAATAACGGATTCCATCATAAGATATGCTCCAACAGATCTTTCCATAGTCCGAATGATAATTGTGTTTGCATCTTATGCAACGAAAGGTGTACCAGATACCATATTACGACGTGCCGCAAAAGATTAAAATCATTAAGTGATTATGGTAAAAATTAATGCCCATTCGGGTGATCCTTTTTCCTTTATTGTGTTTTCGGTTTCAATAAAGGAAATCTTTAATTAATAAGATTAATGTTTCCCAAAAAAAAAACTTTCTCCACCCCTTTGGTCAGTGGTTGGTGCTATCAAAAAACTTTTCAAACATAAATTTTTGGCCCTTATCCGACACATAGTATGAATTTTGGACGGATTCGATATTTCACATATTAAGAGAGTTATAGCAATATTTCACATTTTCGAAAAAAAAACCATTTTCAACCCCTTTGACCGATTTAGCCCAATAACGAACTCGACCGAGATTTTATAGATATACATATTATGTAGAACATTCCAAGTGATTGGTGCAAAATTACGGCAGTAATCGTGTCCACAAGAAACTGATATATATACATATATATATATATACATAAATTATATATAAACATTTGAACTGACTGTGATTTTGGGGTCTGGGGGATGTGAAACGCGAAGATATGTCGACATTTTCCGGAAGTCAAAACATGGTACCCATTGCAATAGTTAGCTTTCTAATGAAATCTACCTAAAATGAATCAGCATGAACAGATCATGTGTGAATCGTCTAAACGATCTTCTAATGCAATAGCCTTTATCAAAATTATATACAATGAATATACAAGGATTTATACAAAAATGTGTCTTTGGACACTCATATGTTTGAATTTTATCTGATCTGGGTCGTAGCATTCGCATCGTTACATATTATAGAAAGAAATATTCACTAAACAGGGTTACATTTTACCAAACGAATTAAGCTAAGTAGGAAATCAATGGTCTACGTTCATGTTTCATGTAGAAAGTAGAATTGTGTAAAATGTAGAGGTTTTGATTATCAGCTGTGGAAATGCCTTAAGTTACATAATCAGATTATCCAAGCATTGCTCATAATTAGGTGAAGAAAAGCATGTAGGCTCGATCAAGCAGACCGATATGTATTGTTCCTTATTATTTGCAATCACATCAATTTTCACATCTGAAGCTCCAAATTCTTTAACGATAAAGTGGTTATCGTATTTGCTACCGTTGTGTAGAATGACCGGAATTAATTTACTTACTCTATAATTTAAATTACATTCTTGGTGAGCAGCACCACGATATTTTCCTGTTAAATGGTCATGATCGCGAACCCTGTCTGTATATAAATATTCACCACATATAAAACAATTAGTTTCAGTTTCAAAATTCATTTGCTCTGATGAAGTTAGTGGCTCCATTGGAATGTTCGTATTTAAAATAGAGAATATACGTATGGCATCTTTCTCAAGCCTTTCCATAAAAACTTTAGGTGCATCAGGTCCTCTATAGAGCTCAAACTTATTTAAAGAGTCATCATAACTACATTTAATATAATATGCAAAGCTAAAAGGTTCATGAATGTGAGTAGTGTTGGTGAAAGGTTGGGCTGGATTCGATGAACATGTATTAAGTGGTTTTAGCAAAGCCTCGAGTCAGCATATATAACAAATGGTACTCGAAGCTGTTTCTCATAATCCTTAAATTTTAGAATGTTATTTTTAGGAGTCGGTAATACCGTACACACATGATTACACCCCCATTTTTGATGTTGAGTTAGTTGGTCCTCTTTTCTGAAATATAGCAAACAAACATCACACAACCACTTTTTAGACTTATATTTTGATAGCTGACTACCAACAAGTCTACTTAAATGTTTATCCAGCAATAGTGAGCATTTTCACCTTCAGTTATGTACAGTAAATTTACATGAGCTTCCTTTTTTTCCTGAGTATAATATAGAGGACCTACTATACTCTTATTTTCAATTCCATAAACATTAATACTTACATTGTTCAGCTCTTCAAAACGTTGAATGTCTTTTATCGTCATAGGAAATTCTATTTCTTTTAAATCTAACACTGAGGAATAGCGAGGATAGGATGATGTTCTATTCATATGCCCCACTGCTGAATGGAGAGCTGAGGTTACAGCCCACGCAAAACAGGCTTCATCACTATTCCAAACGTTCACAACAGCTTTCTTCCGTTTGATCCATGCAGGTAAATCAATATATGATGATGCTCGAAGGCGGTTATATTTATTCAGGTTGGTTTCTAAATAAAGTACTTCAACCAATGCCCAGCCCGACTCCCTTTCCTGGAACTCTTCACTCTTCACAATGATGGCACTTGAAAAATTTTGGTATTTATCACTAATATTAGTTGATTCGCTAACAATTATATTTTTTGTATTAAAAGATTTGATATCTGTAATTTCACCTTCACTCCCAGTTTTTACATAGAGTCCAAAAAGTTCAAAATTCATTTTAATTGTTTTATGCTCTACTAAAACATTATCTATCAAGCCAAACACAGTAGGTTGTACATTTTTTAAAAATGATTCAATACTTTGAGTTTTTTCTTTACTATAAAGTATATAACTAGCAATTCGACTTTTTAATGCACTGCCAATTTTCTGAATATTTCCAGAATTTCTTTCATGGCAAGCGTTATTTTTATGTTGAATACTGCGTAAATGTCCATGAATGATTGAAGAAGGCATATCAATATTACATACAACACAATTGTTATTGAAGGTTCACCATTCTTCTTTATTTTTGTTGCATAACTATTTTCACGATCTTGAGAACGTTTACGCTTTTGAGCATCACATTCATTTAAAGGTTCCGTGCTAGTTGATGGTTTTACAGATTTCAATTCCTGTTGTTCTCCATGCACTTCAACCATGTGGGATTGATATCGCTTTACAGCAGAAAATCCAAGATCACAAACTGAACGCGAAAATGGTGCTGAACTGACATGCTTTAAATTTTCATGCCGTCCAAGACTATCCTGTCTGATAAATGTGGTAGCACAATGACTGCACACAAACATTTTAATGTCATGTTTAACATTTGCATGCCGTTGAAGGCTGTCAGGTCTTGAGAACTGTTTCTTACAGTCACCACACTTGAACATGATGATCACTTTCGAAATTACCTATAAAAGAAAGAAATCATAAATGTTAATGAATGATAAACAAAAGTACAATTTAAATAGTTTAATTATATTCCAGTCAATGGTTATAGCAGGGTATTTAAATCGATCATATGTGAACTCCTAGCAAGTCTAACTTCATGTAGTTCTGAGGGTTACTACATACCACTGTCACTGACACTTAGCGGTGAACATTGGAACTTGATAGAGTGGTAGAAACCAGCGGTCACCAGTTAAGTGAGCTAAGTGTGACGTCATAGCCAGTCTTAAAGCAAGTCTAAACTTGTAGAACATGTCACGTGATAGAAACCAGCGATCGCCAGTTAAGTGAGCTAGGTGTGACGTCATAGCCAGTCTTAAAACAAGTCCAAACTTGTAGAACATGTCACGTGACAAGGTTAAGTTAGGTAAAGTTAGGTTATGTTAGGTGAACTGAGGTTATGTCTTTAAATATTCCCTCTGTCACTGACACCTAGCAATGAACATTCGGACTTAATAGAGCGGTAATCAAAATCTAACCTACAAATTTAGCTTTACACATCATGGTCAAGTAGTTCCAACTTTTGACTGCCAAATATACCATTTTCACTGACATGTAGTGGTGAACATTGGAAAATATCACTCTAGCTGTTTAAAAGTTATTAGAGGGGCACTTACCTTTTTATAATTGATCAACTGCTACCACTGAATGAACAGATTGTAGGAATCTTGTAACCTACAGGTACCCAATTATCTGTAAACAAATTAATCAATCAATCAATAAATACATTCCAATCAATAACTTCAACATCAATTAGTAATAGACTACAATCCATTAATAATTACTTACCTTGCAAAATAATGTAATGATTTTCTACCAAAACGGCTTTTTTACAACTCTTGAGCAGTAATAGAGCACTGTTCATTCAAAGCGAGTAATAAAGACTGACAATAGGGAAATATTTGACACCCCTCTTATATAAACTCTCATCGCTCGTGTCAGCAGTTTTTTGCAGATCATTGCAATTCCTTCCCCAATACAGCTGAGAGTCCAAAGTACACTAGGAACACCTGTGTGGTATCCAATGACTGCTGACTTTGCATGATCATCACCCATTGTCTTGATCAACACCTGAAGTTTCAAATTACTGCAGCGTCAGTCATAGCAACAGCAGTGTGCGCTCTCTGCCATGTCAGCAACATGACACCGGAAGGAACACATGTGTAATATCCAATAACTGTTAACTTTACATGATCATCACCCATTGTTTTAATGAACAATTGCGGTTTTAAATTACTGCAGCGTTAGTAATAGCAACAGATCTGTGCGCTCTCTGCCATGTCTGTAATATGACACTGGAAATAACAAGATGTCTTACTGCACATATCATCTCCTCAGTTTTAACATCTTAAGAACATGTATTATTCTCTTTCAACTACAAATGACTCGTTAGAACACATCCATCCACCAAGTTAGATCCCTTGTATGCTCACATGTATTTCATCACTTTCCTTTCATATCGTTATCCCATTATATCAGTCGGGGATTACTGAACAACGTCAGTTCAACACATTGCTTTACACGCAAAATGTAGTTAGGCCCTTTGACATAATTTAAATAAATGCATGGGCTAGTCCGTAGGGACCAGTCCAAAGGGGCTCATCCACAAGGACTCGTCCACAAGGACTCGTCCACAAGGACCTGCCCACAAGGACTCTTCAACAATGACCCGTCCACAGGGACTCGTCAACATGGACCTGCAAACAATAATCCGTCAACAATGACCCGTCAACAAGAACCCATTAGGTTGGGTTAGGTTAGGTTACACTACAGCCGCCATCATTAAAAAGCCCGCCCTCTTATAAAAGCTATGAGTGGGCATGCGTAAAAAACAAAAAACACGCATGTTAATTCATAGTGGCCATCCACCGAACACATGCACTTTATGTAGAACAACGTTTCATTCCATATTGACATTCAAACTCTCACATGTTGCAGATGGAAAGAGAGATTCTCTAAAATATTACAATTTCACCCTTTAGTCGGGGTAAGTTTTATTTTAGGGGTTGAAATATGTTGTCCATTAGAAAGAGAGTGTCCGCCCGAGTTCAATGACACCTCGTACAAGTCTCTAGCCTGATTGGTTCGCGAGATATTGCCATTTTAGTATTCCAGCGGTGGAGCGGTGGCGGTGGTCACAGAACCCCTGCAAATACACTACTGATATATCAATATCTCGCTTGTGGCTTGATCCTTACAGATGTTATTCGTTCGGTTCACTTGCTAGATTCTATTCTTCATACACAATAGGTTTCTGCTACATTAATCCACGCTCTACAGTCTTCGAAAGATCTTCTATAACTCTGATTAGCTTCAAAAAAAGTAAAGATTATCCCCTAGCCGTGTTCGATATCTGACATGACGTCACATATGGATTTACTGATCAGCCGGGCTATGGGTCAACCCACTCGGGAATGCTCGTAACTTCCGATCTGTAACCGAATGATACTTCTCATAGTCTCAGTGCTCCATAGCATGGCCTATCCCGCGGGTTCAAATGCTTCGCGCCTCCTGGCCACCCTATTACATTGTCTGGACAAAAACCTTAGAAAAAAACTGCACATCTCAAATAAAATTCATCTGAGCTTTTATTTGCACCAATCTAGGTAATTTTGATATGTGTATCGTTATTTTTCATACTGATCTTAAGCAATCTTCTCCACAAATCGCTTAAGGTTTTTAGCATTAAAACGTCCTTTGACTTCTCTACCATTAGTGCTTACAATCTCGTAGCAGTAATTTCCAAAGGCTCTTGCAATCATGTAGAGGCCATGAAAGACATGTGAAAATTTCGTGTATATCTTCTTTTTCACGTCAGCCTTTGGTGGTTCCTTGATGAGGATTAAATCGATCACTCTCAACGGTGGACGATATCTTTTGTTCTTGATTCGTTTCTGCCGCTTCTCGGCTGCATCCATCAGTTTTTCTGTTGCCGAATATATCCATTCTTGCTCTGTGGGGTCAGTGTCCTTTGGCAAGAATCTAACAACGTCTGTCCAAGCTCTCTCTGGCTTTCTGTTTAAATGGTCTACCATCGGAATATCAGCCAGACTTTCATGGTAAGTCGAATTCAGACATTCTTCCATGACTGGAACATACTTGACCCAACTTGCATGGTCATCAGGGCAGTAAATCCTCGCGAATTTACTAACCTCTGCCATAATTCTCTGTCAGACGTTAGATTCGGGATATCTCACGTTCGTGAAGATGTGTCTGACTCTCAATCTGTTCCACGTTGGCACTCTGGGCATGACCTGATAATGGTTGCTATGGAGCCCCGCATTCTCGACCTCGTGAATGTTTCTAAAAGCATTCGAAACATTTTGTCTAGACCCCCGTGACCAATCGTGCAGTGAGCTAACCACACCAAACCTGTACTCAGCTTAGGAGGGACTACAATTCTAATTTTCGTCCTCTCTCGGTCAACGTATTTGCAAACTGAGACATCACACAACAGGAATTTCGCAGAGCGTCTCCTAACCTGCTCGTAATGTGGATCGGAGTTGTCCATGGTGCCTCTCAAAAACCTGTACATTTGTCTAGTTGGAGTGTGTCTCTTCTGTGACACTGCTATCTTGCGTAGCTTGTCTCAGGTAAGTTCTTGCTCCCTCTCCAACCGTAGAATGTTAATCTCGATTCCGCTTACTCGATTTCTTGAGAGAGCATCCGCGAGCAGATTATCCTTCCCAGGCTGGTGCACGATGGTGGCATTGGACCGCTGGAGAAACAATGTCCACCTCGTCAGCCTGTCACTGGAAAGGTCCATTTGCATCATAAACTGGAGCGCTCTGTCATCTGTTATAATGACCACTTGATGACCAAGCGGAAGTTTCTTCCACTTTTGAAGGGCTGAAACGAATGCTAACGCTTCCAATTCGGTGGTGTAATAATTTTTCTCACGTTCCTGCAGCTTTCTGCTGTGGAAATCTAAGTAGTGCTTCCTCCCGTCCTCGTCCTTCTGATAGAGGACAGCACTAACTACTAATCTTGATGCATCTGACTCGACATAAAACGTTCCATTGAATTCTGGATATTCTAATTTGATGCAATTCTGTAGCATATGTTTCGCCTCATCAAATGCCCTATTCGTCTCTTCTGTCCACTTCCACCGGATATTCTTCTTTAAAACTTCATACAGAGGAGCCATTGTTGTGGAGTATCCAGGGCAGTGACTACTAAGGAATTGGCACATGGCAAGGAATTCTCAGAGTTGTTTGATCTTAGCAGGTCTAGGGAATTTACAAATGGCTTCTATTTTCTTTGTATTCGGGTGATACCCGTGTTGATCAATAGTATGGCTCAAAAACTTGATCGACTCATGCATGAATAGGCATTTCTGCATATTAACCTTAATGTTTGTATCTCTGAGATTTACAAACAGCTGTCTCATGTGTGTCAGGTGTTCTCTGACGTTTGCTGACGATAAAATCAGATCGTTGATGTAGCAAATTACATTGCGTCTCACTGCTTCAGTCAGTTTACTGTCTAGGGCTCTAATAAGTGCCGGACCACTGTTCACCATACCAAACGGTAAGCGACAGAACACAAACGTGGTCTGGCCGAACAGAAAACCTGTATACTGTCGACTATTTTCTTCTAGTTCAACCTGATAAAAGGAAGCGGTCAGGTATAGGACACCAAAACACGCCGTCCCTTTAAATTTCCTTAGGAGCTCTCTAATCTTTGGTTTTCGGTCTGTCTCCAAAACGATTCTGGTGTTAATTTTTCTGGCGTCCAGACATAGCCTCAGCTGTCCGTTTGCTTTTTTAACAACCGTGATGGGATTGAGATATGAGGAAGCCTGTTTCTGAATTATACCCTCTCTTTCCATCTTGACTATAATTTATTTTACTTCTTCATGGTATTTTTCGGGTATGGGATATAGTTTGGCTTGATACGGGGACTCATCCGTAAGCCTAATCTGATATTTGAAGTCTCTTATTAGACCGGATTTGTCATCGAATATGTCATAGAATTATTGAATTAGATCATCAAATTCTTTCTCTACATCTTCAAATCCTTCAGCTTTTGGAGTATAATGTTCCTTTTCTCCCTCGGATTCCTCTACTATATTCTCCAGGATTTACACTCTGGGGATATCTATATCGTTTTCATCACTATCCATTTCTTCATGGACTGTCCTATCTACAGTCTCTTCAAGAAATGTTGTTATCCTCTGATCCATATCAATGACACTCCTGGCCTTCGTGATGAAATCAATTCTCAATATTACATCGAAATTAATATTCTTCACATTCATAAACACATGTTCATACATTTTCGCATTAATCCCAAACTTCATGAGGATTTGGATTTTGCATTTCATGCTTTTGTCCTTAAATATCCCTCTTATCTTTTTCGGAGAAGCTGGAAACGTGATGAACTGATTTTCCATCTTCAGACTCTCAAAACATTCCTCATTCACAATCGAAATCATGGCTCCCGTATCCACCAGAGCTTTACATTGTTGCTTGTCCACTTGGACAATTATAACAGGTAACTCTACCGTTCTTCCAGTAGGTTGATCCTTCTGCTCAAATAGCAAATCATCATCCGTGGTTTCAAAAATTTCATGAATAGTGATTAAATGCGAATGCATGCCCGCGTCTGTCTCCACTCTTATTGCGAAATTGGAGTTTTTTCTTTGTCAGGAGTTCTTTCCTGACTTCTGTCCTTTCTGCTGGTGCTAGCTTGTGCTTGATCTCTCACTCCCTCCTTTCTCTCCTTTGATATTCTTCGTCCTTCTTCTGGGGACCTATTTCGCCCGCTCGTGAGCCTATCTTGCTGTGTTTTTCTCTCATATTCCTCTGTTCTGTATTTTTTATATCTAGAGTAACCTTGGTTCCGTCGGTTATCTCCTTGATTCCTGTTATACGGAGTTTCTCACCGATCCCAGTCATATGGAGCTTCTCTCCGATCCCTGTCATATGGAGCTTCTCTCCGATGCCTATCATATGGAGCTTCTCTCCGATCATTCTGATTATACCGACTGTTGTAAAAGTCTCTGTTGTCATAAAGACGTTGCCAAGGTCTGCCACGATCATCTCTGTGTTGGTCATTCCGTCTCCTATCGTTCTGATAGTTATTTGTGAATGGACCTGGTCTATTCTCATTTCGAGTTTGGGGACGCTCGGTTTGTTGTGTCCGATTCATCATGACTGCGTTTACGGTCTTGGGATCCTGTCTAGAACTCTTGGTGACTGTCGGTTGCGTCATTAGACTAACATGATCTAGGCGACGCAATAGATCATCCATCGATGCTAAGGTCGAGATGCCAGAGGGTATGAGTGTCTTCGCAACTTCAGCTGGAAGCTGTCGCGATATAGCTTTTACTAATTCAACCTGTGATAAGGGCGGATCAAGAAATCTAAGTTTCGCTAACTGACAAGCGAAATATTCTGCATAGCTAGTCTGTCCTGTAGTAGCATACTTCCTTGAATAAATCTCGGATCTTATATTCGGTTGGTCTTCGATTGACCAAAAACGCTGAATAAACGCTTGTGAGAACTGATCAAAATCCTCAAAGGTGTATCTGAACGCTTTAAACCACTGGTGAGGTGCGTCAGATAAGAATCTCTCTACTACTCGCAGTTTACGTTCATGTGGCACATGGGATTCCACAAAATAATCTTGGATTCCTCTAATAAACACTATAGGAGTGGTTCCATCTAGATTATTAAATTTTCGGGGCTTATCTTCAAAGTTCCTGATGATGGTTATGTTAGATGCCCTATCTGACGTTCTTGTGACATAACCACTTGCACCTACATTGGGACTTGAAGAAGTAAAGTCTTCCAATTGGGTTTGGAATTCTGTTGTGCGAGGTGTAGTCCTATTCAACTGTCCCATCGGACTAAACTGAACAGACGTTGGAGCCTTAAAAGATTCCTGAATGTCAGTCACTCTCTGTTCCTGTACTCGGTTACCTGGCTCATCTACAACGACTCTAATATCAGTATTTATTAGCAATCGCAATTGATCCCTAAGTGTATCCAAATTGATAATTCCTCCCAAATTAATACCTTTTCCTTAGCTCATTGATCTCGGAAGTTTTCTTTTCCCTTATCTCGTTTAAGTCAATCTGTCCCTGATCAATTGTAAGTTTTATGGCTTTAATTCGAGTTTCTAAACCTGAAATATTATCTGTCTGCTTTTCCTGAACAGCATGCACTCTTTTGTTTAAATCAGTCCTTACATCTATTATTTCCCTATTAGCATTGGAAATTTTGATGGCAAGACTTTTCTCTAGACTAGATTTAGCATCTTGAAAACTATCCTCATTGACCTTACTCAGATCCTGTTCTATAAGAGCAAGATTTTCATTAATAATTGCTTTGAGGTCGATGTTAAAGTCTGCCTTGATTAATTTAGTATGATCAGTCACTTGAGTCTGCAACGTGCTCATTTCACCTTTCAAATGCTCCAAACTCTTTTGCGCTTGACTGGTGTCGTGAGTAAATTGCGACTGTAGTTCATCAATAAGATCTTTACTTTCCTTTTTACCCCTTTCGGAATCCAAATTGATTTCACTACAAAAATTGGTATTTGACTGTTCCATTTCATTTAGGTTTATTTCTGTGTAGGCTTGACTTGACTCGATCTTATTTACTTGGGATTGGATCTTAGTTTGTTTCGACTCAGTCTGATTGACGTCATTTTGAATGTTCTTAACCTGAGATTGTATTTCCTTTTGTGCGATTTCTACTAAACCTACATCTGTTTTCAGATCGTTAACCTGTGCTTGTATTATTCTAACATTGGAGCTAACATCTTTAACATTTTCTTCAACCACTTTTTGACTTTTCTGTACTTGATCAAGATTAGTTTTAACATTAGTGATTTCTTTTTTATGATAAGCCTGGGCATTCCAAACTTCTACTTTAACATTGCCAATATCGGTTTTAAGACTATTTTGAACATTGCTAATTTCAGTTTTAAGGTTGGTTTGGACATTACTGATGTTGGTTTGGACAGTATCAATGTCGGTTTTAAGGTTGGTTTCCATGGATTGTTGATTCGACCTAACATGACTAACATTAGCTTGAATTTTCTTAGAACTGTCTTGAATTCCTCTCATGGATGACTGTATAGAATCTAGTTCACCTCGGATGCTTTCTGTTACTGCATCCTTCAAAATGTCATGATTACGTGAAGAATTTTCATATACATTATCAAATGTAGTCTTGGTTTGAGATTGATATTTTCAAGGTCTTTGTTGAGATTCTGTAACCTTCCTTCTATCATCTCAAACATTTTTTTAAAGCCTGCAACCGTGACTTCCAGGTTATCAGCCATAATTTAACAAAATACACTTGTCCCTAGAAAACATGGGAACACTACATGTGGGAGCATAGCGAGAACATTTGCACACAACTACAATTTGCCATAAAAGTGTGTATTTTTATTGCCTTGCGTTACCTTATATTTAAACTTAAAATAAATTCATGTCGTCCAATATCATTCTGAGTTTGCCTAAACCTCAACATGCGTGACATTTTATAACAGACATGGTCATAGATTCTACAATAAAACGAAATGAAGCTTACTCGAAACATCCTATCTTATCTTATCTTTTCGTCAGCAACTATCATCAGCCGGAGTAAAATAGGACAAATCACCTATGTGCAACTCACAAGTGACTTACAATAAGCGTCTAACTCGACTGAACATGTAAAAGAAGATTACTGTGTATAACTCCAACTGAACAGGTTCTAGTCGTTCATCTCAAAATAACAAGTGTGGCACCACTTCAATACATTTAAATAAAAATCTGATAATGGTTGCAATACTACCAAAATGTCAAGTAGTTCGAGTAACATCGTAATTGCTTTATTCCACAGGAATTTCAATAATTTGAGCCAAAATATTGATTCACCATTATCCATTTGCCTTCATCACTACCATAACGAATCACGATGGCCTAATTCGTGCTCGGTATAGCTTGACAATAAAATTGGTCTCCATCCCGGGTGTTCCAATTTTATTTTAGGCCTACAACTGTGGCCACCCCATAACTAGATATCAATATGGAATTCCAGTTACCTTGGGTCCAAAACGATGGTTCACCACATACCTATGTCTATAAATCAGGTAATCCTGGTTTATTCGAGCCCATAACCTTGGCCGCCACATAACTTTGTACCCGAAACACTTACCAATACCTGGTGAAATCCCTCGATGGCCTCTGGATCGTAGAACCTGAAAATGCCCGGCGAAAAACCCTCCCAGGTCCTACCACTAAGTAAAGGAGTGAATGGGGAACTAGTCATCTTAACAGGCTGTCTTAAGAATGTCCATGGCTTTAAAGGAGAAATGAATAAAAAAACTAGCTCATGAACACGAAAAACAACTCTAAAAAGAACTATCTCAAAGGTGGAATACCCTGAAAAATTCCAAGCGCTGGCCATCTTAACACGACCTCCCATATCTTCGTTAAAATATCACGCCGTGATTTATAATTGGGTAAACAAACTTTATTCCATAAAGGGCAAGATAACAAAACATGAAAAGAAAAATCAAATACCCTGTCGTCAAACGACTGAAGTCACAGTTACCAAAACTGTGTCAAGAAAACATAAAGAATGGATTATAATTGTTACATGCAAAGCATGTCTCAAACTTTATTATTATATATTTCGATGTCTTTGTACCATCTGCCATTTAAAAGTGCCCGCTAAGATGCCTTGGTTTGGCTAATAAACTCGAGATGGCAGCGCCTGTCTGCTCTACTGGCTGGGGGATGTGTATTCTACCGCTAGAGCGAGACATAGGTGTCTTCCGTACCCGCCTCTCATCGAGACACATTTGAAAAAGTATATTATTCTACGTCATTAAACAAAAGAATATATATGCATCATGCCGCCAAAATATTTTAATGGTGTCGAGTGAATATTACTTTGTTATGCACATTGTCGTAGTATGCTGCTAATTTGGATTGGTCAAATTTAAATAAACCTGGTGCATGATGGGAGATCTTCTTCGCTTTTGTCCTCCATCTTGTGTATTACGACTTGTTACTGATTGCTGGTTGAAGAAGGACTCAAATTTTGGATCTCGTCGGGGACGAGGGCTTTGGCCCTCGTCTCCGCTAACTTGGGGATATATCCCATTATTTTGATGATATATGAAGAATAAGGTGTGCAACAATCATCTGTGATATTCGTGAACGTGTTTTTAAGCCTTAATATGGAGATATGATGTTTTTTGTGCATCTCTTCGTGATCAGCTGGCAGCCATCCCCTTTTTTGGTGATATAAATCCTTTAAGGATATCTCATTAGTGTTTTAAATATTAGTGTCTCCCCAAAAGGCTTTATTAAGGTATGTTTTGACGTTTTATTTATTTTAAATTGTTGGAGCTCCATATTTTTCATTGTGTACTTGATTTAAGTTTTTTTTCTGAAGGTTGACTTGGCCTAGAAATGTCACCTCTGATTATGTAAAATTTTGTTAAATAATATTAGTCCCGGGAACACTTCTATGTTTTTCTTCTAATTTTATTATTTGGTGTCTTGCTAAGGCATTTTCTTATTGTTATATTCTGGTACTGAACAGAGTAATCAATTGAATAGTAGGCCTAATTTTGATCATTAGTCGATTGGTTTTTATTTTGATCCGTTGCCTTTTAAATACTATTTGATCACGTCATATCGAGATTTTTTTATATCTTCCTTTTTTCTCACTGGAGAAGTTTTTTTAATGTAAAATTCGGCGATTGATGTAAATTCGTACTGATATACCTTCAAAAGTTCTGGTCACCATGGTAACTTGTTGAGAGTAGTGCATTGTGGATTTTTGTTTCTGGCGTATGTTTGAAGTGCACGTTCATGGGTCATGGTGATGTTCTTTAACTAGTTTTGGTTTTAAATTATCCTTTGGTTTTCCTTTTTTGGAGTTTTCTATTTTAGTAATCCTGCATGTATCTTTCGGTACCTTGTTTTTGGTAATGTTTGCACTATTTCTTCTTTTTTGATTCTCCGAGGACCTCATGGTTCAGTTGAAAGTATGTCAGGTACATGTTAAGTGTTTAAGTTTTTTTGGCGTATTCTTCTCTGACATCAGGTATTACTTCATGGTAGTATGTTACCTTTTATGTATCAAACTTCCTGCCAAAATAATTATAGTTGTTGTAAATTTTGTTTGGGTCTCTTAACTAAATGTTTCGTTAATATCCCCTCAGGTAATTGTTAATTGGTATCGACCTTTTGCCTTGTTTTTATCTCCAGTGAGAATTCTAGGTGGGGTTTATTTTAGTTTTGGTAATTTTATGCTGGCTGATGCATTTTCTGTTCTCTGGTGGAGCTGTTCATATAACATTAAATTTTCTTTTAAAGCAACTTACTGTTGTTGCATCATTTCGTCGGTGGCAGTTCTGTTAGTTATCGGGGGGTTTTCTGTAGAAGAACCTGTGGGTTTTCTTCTTCTCAACCTTCTTCCTCCTTTAGGTGTTCTTCTCTTGGGGCATGTCAACTGGCGGTGAGTTGCGATGTAGCGAAGCGGCCCTTTGAAGACAGGTAAGTACACCACCCTATCCACCGAAGAGTTGGGGTGTCATTTTAGTAGCAGATCGAGCTCGTTTATCACTTCTGCAGCTATCCCCTCCCCCTTCCCCGAAGGCTCGTTTATGGACCCTTCTGGTGCTGATAGGGCGGTTACAGGTGGAATGTGTCATGTCAGTGTGCTTAATGTTATTTTATGTTAATCTTTGTCGTTTCGTTTGGTTTCATGTATGCCTCTCAAAATCCATGTGGTGATATATGGAAGTGACCTGTTCCAAGCAAGGTTTCTGTGGTGAATTATGTCCTATTAATGATGCAACATTCCCAATGAAGAAGAAGTTTGGTATGTGACTGGCATGTATTCTTGGCATGGGAAATGTGTTTTTTTTGATACTCTGATAGCCTACATGCTGCGAGTGAAGGCATCGAGGAGCCCTGTCTGAAGCTATTCGCCCTGTGATCTGTAACGTTAATATTGTAGAAATTTGTTGTATTTAAGCTTCCTGTTCTGGAGCCAAGCAAGGGATGACGTCTGCAATCCTGAGCAACGTTGTGCATAATTTTATTTGTCGAAATTTCAGGTGTCGAGGTAGTGTTGGTGATTAAGAAGACTGTTTTGTTCCTGTATGCTTCTTTTGCATGGAGTTGTGTTATGATATGCTGTCCTCGTGATATATTTATTATGTAACTGTCACACCTACTGGTGTTATGGCGAAGTGTAGTCCGATTTAAAAGGGCTAACTTATGGAAATCAGCCCTCCTTATGTGCCTATTGTGGAGGCACATTTAACGTGCATGTCACTATTATTTGCTAGAAATTCTTCCCAAACTTATTCAAGGTAAGTGTTTGTTTTGAGATTTTTTTATCGCAGTGTGCGGTTTGTAAATTTTTGTTCGTAAACTTATATTATGCTGCTATCGTGCTGGGATAAGTGTGTATTTTGTGCAAATAGTGTCTGAGTGTATGTGTTAACGTTAGGTTTTGATTTAGATTTGTAGGGTGGGGTAATTTAAGGTTTGTTGTGTTTGCAAAAGTAAGTCTAGGATCGTATTTTTATTAGTTGCTTTCCATGTAATTTAGAACTAAACCTAATATGTAGGTGTATTTTACGTGGAGATATCTACTGTCTGGGGTTAACTAGGTTAGAAGTATGGGATTCTTTCTTGGTTTGATCCCTAGGCAGGTTATATATAGGACTTGCACGATCCGAAGAGCCTAGGTATGGGACTAAGCTGGACGGTGACGTGCGAGGATGTGTCAAGTAATGTAATTGTCAGGGTATTGTGTTTTTAATTGTATTTGTTTGTGTCATGATATCTCTACGACTACATAACTTGCATATTTAAGATTAATGGGAAACATTTTTGTGGGTGGTTAAAACTTATGTATCGCTGCTATTTGAGTATGTTGTGCGATGAATATGTTGTTGTGAATTTGAGATCTCAGTTCGTGAACGGCTATAATGTAATGTGCTTTCCGGTTAGTTAATTAATATAGGGTCTTCAAAATTTACTGGGGTTAAATTTCTGTTGGACATTGTGTTCATCAGCTTCTGTAAGTCAGCTTGTTTTGTGTTTAATGCTCGTAATCTGTTGTTGCTGGAAATCAAGGTCATCAGTTGCCTCTTGTTAACTGTAAATGACATAGGCCTTCTGTTTAGTTCTTGCTATGGCAAACTCGGTCATCAGCCACTGTAACTTGAGTAAAATGTTCTGCTTTTGACTGGTTATTCTAAAATGTTCTGCTTCTATAGTTAGGAATGGTGCGTTAGTGTTCCCTGCTAGCCTCGTCTTTCTACAAGAGCGGCTTGTTTTCTCATCTAAACGTATTTTCGGGCCATGTTAGGCATCCTTTGGTTGTACGTGTTCGTATCTTAAACCTGAACGAGGAAACCTCATTTGTACCTCTTGTACTGTTGAACTTAGTTCTTTTATGTTGGATCTTTCTCCCCCAGGCGGATTTCGGCTGTATAGTCATCGGGTGTCGAACCTCAATTTCGTTCCTTGTGTTAGGGTACTGGTGTTTTGTTTTCTGCGCTGCCATTTCCACTTCGTTTTTTGTCGTTTCTGTAACGGTGTTTTTATTTCTCATTGTCCCCATGCCAAGCAATGTGTGCGATCACGAACCAACAAATGTAGATGCATACATGTCAGCTTAATTAATTTTCTTTTTCTAAGCCCTAAGGCAAATAAAATATCCAGAGTGCATCTGTCGCACACAAAACGTGGTGGAGAGATTTGTAATGTAGGAATGGTACCATACATTTTTAAACTGATATTTTGTATAATGTATAGTATCCCTAACCTTCATTGAAGCCTACAGGCATCTGTTCTTCTGGAATTTTGAATTGGATTTGCAAACTCTACTGGGATACAGATTGTATCTGTTAGGTAATTCCCATTTAGTGGTAAAATTTTAACATCGTGTAATTGAAACTAATTTTGATGTTCACGTAGAAGATGCTTGCATGTAAGTAGGACTCGGTGGGAGACCTAACTCATGGTGATCTTGTATACCTGTTTCCTTGGGAATTTGAGTGGACATTCCTCTACCGTAGCTCCTTCTGAATGTATAGTCGTTCAACTCGTGTACTCTAAAAAAGTCAAAGTAGTCTGTAAAAACGTAACCTTGGTAATGAACTTTACTTCGGTAAATCTTGTTATTTAATGAACTATTGTGAGCACGGATCTAGGGCATGGTCAGGATTTTCTTCATATAAATTCAAACTTGTTTCTCATATGTAAAATGTATTAAGAATTAGTAATATCTGTAAACTTTACTTTTGAAATAAGATTAACGACTGTTTTGTAAATGGCTGCCCACTCGTCGCATGGTTACTTGCACATTGCATCCACCTACTTCTTCAAAAGCTAACAACATTGGACTTATTGAAAATTTACCTAACGCGTCTCGGACTCTGTAAGCACTGCAGGTGCTGGTGTAATGCGTTTCTGAAGAATTTTGGACACAGTGAAGCAGTTAACTAAGTGGTTTGCGAGCTGATCAATTATCCCGTCACTGATAATCTGACACTGCACTCTTCCTAACCAAGACGATGCGGTTTTTTCCATCAATTGGAGTTAACTGGTGAACATTATCCACTGGAATCAATGTTTGGTGAATCGACTAGTTATGGAGTACTGCCTATGCCTAGGCATGTTCGTGAACGGTGTTCACGCTTAAGGGAGGGAGACTGTTACATGCAAAGCCTGTCTCAAACTTTATTATTATCTATTTCGATGTCTTTGTACCATCAGCCATTTAACAGTGCCCGCTAAGATGCCTTGGATTGGCTAATGAACTCGAGATGGCAGCGCCTGTCGGCTCTACTGGCTGGGGGTTGTGTCTTCTACCGCTAGAGCGAGACATAGGTGTCTTCCGGACCCGCCTCTTATCGAGACACATTTGAAAAAGTATATTATTGTACGTCATTAAACAAAAGACTATATATGCATCATGCCGCCAAAATATTTTAATGGTGTCGTGTGAATATTATTTTGTTATGCACATTGTCGTAGTATGCTGCTAATTTGGATTGGTCAAATTTAAATAAACCTGGTGAGTAGGGGGGTAGTGGGTGTTCTAAATAGTGTCATGGCCGCCGCGTGAGTCTAAGCCGATATCACTCGAACCCATGGTCCGATTTTGACAAATGAGGTGTCGTTGGACTCGGGCTGACGCTCTCTTACCAATGGACAACTTATTTCAACCCCAAAAGAAAACCTACCCCTATTAGGGGATGAAATTGTAATTTTTAGTGAAAGTCATTTTACAAATGCAATAGACATGAGGGGCGATACCACTATGAACATAAACGTTGTTGCTCATATAGCGCATGTGTTTTGCAGGATGCCGCTATGGATCAACGTTTTTGTTTTGTACGAATGCGCACTTGGGATTTTTGTATGAGGGCGAGCTCTTTGAAAAACAAATGATTTATAAGAAGGGGTTTTGGTGGTGAGGAGAGAGCCAGATAGTCGCCTACTTTCCTACGACGTTTGCCGATATCTCTCAAACGCAAGGTCGGATTTGGACGTGTGACATTTCAAATCGCTTGTCTTGAAGCCCTATATATGTTATTAATAGGTTAAAGTTTTGATAATGAGCGAAATAGGCTTTTTGGGGGTAAAACCATGATTTTAGACTTTTTCCGATATCTCACGAATTCATGGTCGGATTTGGTCCTATGATGTGTCAAATGGCTTGTGTCGAAATCTTCTTTATTTTGGTAATAGGTTAAAGATTTGAGAATGAGGGAAACACAATTTTTTGGTGTAAAACTCTGATTTTAGACTTTCTGTTATATCTCACAAACCAATAACGCCAGAGACGTATACGAGGGGTCGTAGGACTCGGGGTGACGCCCCTCCCCTCCCCCCTTTCGAATATAGTATTTATGTTTGAAAAAAAAGCGAAAGGGACTAAGGACACTTTTGTTGAAAACTTTTTAGTTTTTAAACCTTTTTTTAATCTGTCTAAAATGTTTATGAAGAGTGGTTGTAGATAACTGGCCACGGTGGTGATATACCAATGTAGTATTCGCTATTTCGATGAGACGGCGGGTCGAGGGTTCGTTTTCCGATTTTTCCTATGGTGGAATTCCTAATTTCTAAACCCCCTAAAGGGGGTCTTTAACGTGTAAACGATTATGAGTGACATGACAAATGATAATTCCTTGATCAGATGAAGCTGGCTTTAGATAGAACAAACAGAACATGGTTATATGTTGCTTGAAGTGAGTATAGAAAACAAACTTGCTGGGGAGGACTGACAGGATGTGGATGCTATTTGAGCTTATTGGAATGCATTGACCTGACTTGACAACAGGCAATGAAAAAAGCACAGAGTGATGAGGACTCTTGAAGGTCAAATGATATGGCAACCATGGAAGCGGAAGCGATGATGATGTCGCCGATCATGTTCAATGTTCAATGGATGAATTTACATTTTGCGAAGCATTGTTCGGAGAGGGTCATGTGACGACTTGTATTAAGAGTATTTATTTTACCGATCTTTCCAATGGTTGACTCATTGATTAAAATAATCCAAAACTGCTAGGGCATGGCCTTGAGATTTTATAAACCGATAATGAGATTTTGACATACAAGGTCCCCCCAGAACTTGACATGATGTCATTCATTTTATGGCTAATGAATTTCCCCAAAAAAGACCCAAAACAACAAGATGGACTTTGGCTTTTCTTAATATATTTCAAACCCATAATGTTAGATGTTTACTGTGAGTGACGAAACCTAGCTAGGTAAAGGAAGAATTATTGTAGGCTACATGTATGGTGACTGACACATCTTTGACCATTGGAAATTGTTTTCAGATCTGACTGTGGTACATAGGGAGTATAGGTTGTAGGCATGGCTTGACAAAATGTGTACACAAAATTCAATTTATCGATTCAAGAATTAAGAGTAGACTATCATTAATTAATTGGTTAAAGAGTGTAGCTAAAAATAAAAAAATGGTGACTACATTAAACTAAACTGAACCAAGTCGAATCAAACCCAACTGAACCAAACCAAGCCTAAAGCAAACCAAACCTAATCAAGAAAAAGCCAAGGGCTAAAGTGTAAAACTTGTGGGGGAATGCAGTCATTGGCAATGTCCAAAGGAAGGGATAACGCTCTACCTGTAGAGGGTAAGGTAAAGCGAGCGCATGGTGCTAATGCATATTCCCTAGTACATGAACCACACACACACAACTATCCTATGCTGTTTTTATGAGTTGACTGTTAAAACTTACTCAGTGGTTACTGAGCAAGATGGTCGCTACACACAACAAGCTTCAAATACTTGAGACTAATAATCTATACACACACACACACACACCCTCGCTTGTTCTAAACTAAACTGTCTTGCTGGCAGTGCTCACACAGTAGGCAAATGACAGAAATGCTTGGCTAACAGAAATACAATCATTTTCGGTTGTCTAATGTTACCAGCTAACCATTACGTGCTATAGTGGTGAGCACATGTGCCTCTTGCACTGGAGATCGTAACTCGATTTCTAGCTCTAAGGCTTAGAACGAATCAAACTAAGAAAGAAGGGTATGGTGACGCAGTGGTTAAACTGTTAACCTTTCACTATGGTAGATTAGGGTTTGATTTTAGGTTAATATACATGTCATAAACAAACGAACAAAAAAGCAGAGATAAAGTTTAAAACTGATTACACTTGTCTCTTTTCAAATTATTACTTAGATTACAAATACAAAGGTGGACTGGGTTTGATATACAGTTAATGCTGCCTATCGCATACTAGCCTGTAAGAAAGCCAAACAAGCAAAAGACGTAGGAAGAGCAGTGGTAAAATCGCTAAGTGTAGAGAACTACCTAACGGTTTTATGAACAGGCAATGGTATGTCGCATAAACAGTGCAGGATACAATCCAGCAACCATAAATTTTATCTTGTGGAACAGAGAAAACAGATATATAGAGAGAGATATAGAAAGCTTGTGTATGTATGGGTAGCATTGATTGTTTGACCAGAGAAAATATCATGAGGTAGGGTGGGGAGAGTGAGAATTAACACTTATATACGAATGAATGTTAAATAGTATTTTTTTTTCAATAGTTTTGTTTTTCAAGTGCAGTGGTAGATAGCCGTTATTTTGTAAAACATTCTTACTTCCAGTAGTAATAAGCCTCTACGGTCCCGCTAACACACATAGACAGACTGTACTAGTGCCATGGTCAAGCACTCACATTAAGATCATTTACAAATACATAAAATGAAAAATAAAAAATCTTGTTTTAGAAATTACGTTTTTCAACATACACAAAATAAATAAAAAATGTGTAAACAGCAAAATGGAAATTCCATGTTTCCATATAGAAAAAAATTAAAAACCTTAAACGAACATTTAAAATATATATATATAAATGGGAAATTGACAAATGTGTAAATATGAAAAAGGAAAATCCATGTTTCCATATCATGAAATTGAAAAAACATCAAACTGTCATTTAAAAAAATGCAAATGGAAAATTGACAAATTGCAATGTATGAAATGTGAAATTGAACAAATGTCTATCATTATTTAAAAAATAAAAAATCACGGTGCCTTATGGTTGAGGTGTGAATCAAACCCTCACTACTTATTTTGGACCGCCCGAGACTGAGTATACTTGTTTTAGTCCCCATACCACTTTTAAAATTTGGTTTTAAAGCTAGGAATTGAACCCAAGAGCTTGTAGGGACAGACCAAGGTTAGAATATGTTAAATAGATAGCTTGATTGTAGGGTGTGGTAGCTATATAGAGATGAAACGATTAGCTCGGGACAGGGGGCATTGAGTTCTGCAGCAAGCCAATCAAATGACTAAGGACTCAAACAACAACATGTAAGCCCACCAAAATAATGTTGTGTAACGGTAAATATTAGTCAAAGAACAGTAATGCGTTACTAAAACCCATGACACGATACCTAAGAGCTTTTCTAAAATTATTTTAAAACGCCTTTAACCCTATATTAAACACCCAGTTCACAATACTCATAACTGCAATGTTATGGTAAAACAAAACAAAATCTATATTTCAAAACAAGCAAGTGGTTTAGTCAATGTATACTGGGAAAAGTTTTGTAAACACTCAAGTCCACAAGACTAATTAAATTAGTAACAGTCAGGTTGGCCAAGTGGTTAAGGCGTTTGACTTAAGATCAAATTTCCTGTACAAGGAAGCAAGGGGGTGGAGGGATAGGGAGGCATAAAACTGACAACATGCACTAGTCACTATTCTAAAACTCTTCAGCCTTTTATTACATATCACAGATTAAAAGAGTAACAATATAAAGAGCATGAGCGACAGATAAAACACATAGACACTGCAGTCCAACATAATGTTAATGGCTATGGAGCTTGGGAGGTGGCACCATCTGTGGCCAAGATGGAAGTCAATTCCCAACATCCTCCCCACCCTGGTCTACCTCTAGAGGTACGACCAGCTGAACGGGTCAGGCCAGCTGTTTTCCATCTGCTGTGGAAAGGATTACAGTCCTTACAATCCCGTCCCTTCCAGTACGCAGCTCGTGGATCCGGAATGTTAGTCCTCTATGCCATGCGTCCTGAAATAGTATTTTCCCCAGTATTGATACCGGCGTCATTAAACCCAATGGGTCGTAGAAAGTAGCAGTCGCTTGGAGCAGGTGTCGTTTCGTTGTGATTTTTGTAACATCTATAGTGAGCGAGTCTGTTAGTGTGTTCCATGGAACGCCAAGAACGTGTGTTTCCGTGGTGATCTCTCTTCCTTCGGCCTTCCATATCTGGATCAGCTGTTGGGAACTCGTGGCGCATTTCGACATGGGTAGACTTATCTTCTTCATGAGAGAGGTGAGTTCATAGTAAATTGCGATCGCTTCATTTTCTCCTCGGGCACCTGCGATAATGTCGTCCATGAATGTGTTTTCATCTATGAGTGAAGCCGCGGAAGGAAACTGAGATCTGTTTCTAGTGGCTAGTCCTCTCAGCGTAGCTGAAAGGAGAAATGGGCTGCAAGTCAGTCCGAATGGGAGTCTTGTGAAGCGGAAAATCGCTCTCTCGTTGGAAGCCACTTGAGCACCACTCTCATCTTCGACAACACGGTACCACAGGAATCTGGTCAAGTCTCTATCCTCTTCGTGAAGGGACAACTGAAGAAACGCTTGGCTGATGTCTCCTACCACACCGTACGGGAATGAACGGAACCGCAACAATACTGCCAACAGTTCGGGGAGTAGGTTGGGTCCCATTTCCAGGGTCTCGTTGAGTGGGCGCGCGTTTTCTTCGTGTGACGATGCGTCGAAGACTATACGCCATTTAATGGTTCCGTGTTTCTCTTACTTTACTAAGTGATGAGGAAGATAAAACTCATCCGTACGGGTTTCCTCTGGAGCTAGTTCCACGTGACCTTTCCTTATGTAGTCCATCATGTGGTTCGTATATGTTTGTTTCAGGGCTTCGTTCTTCCGGAATCGGCTTTCCAGTGATTGGAATCGTTTTTCTGCAACGTGATAGTTGTTGGCAAGTTCCATAGTTTCCTTGCGTGGCAATCGTACGACTCTTCTTTGGTCCTCAATACAGTAAGACGCGTGAAATTGTGTTAGAAGTGAGGTGTCTTTAGCGCTCATTGCTCGGTCATGTTCAGTTGTAATCCCAACGGACTCCAGATCCCAAAAACGTCGAAGAGAGTCGACACAGGGCATGGAGTGACATGCATCGATGGAGTTTACAACCGTGTTAATAGCTGATACACCTGAGCGGATTCCGGTGAATATCCATCCAAATTTCGATGGAATTAACACAACTGACGAGGAGAGACGTATCGGGGTAGAGTCACTGACGATTGTCCAATACTGATCTCCTCCGATTAACAGCTCGATTGGAAGGTCAGCTGAATCATCTGTAGGGTCAGCCAATTGCAGTTTCCGCGTTTGTCCGGTCATCGTGATATCTCGTGGTACTGCTTGGTGGTGAGAAAAGGAGTGGGTGGTTTCAAATGCCGTCAAGGTATCTTGGGAACTGTCCCAAAATCCTCTCGTCTTCAGGCGAACCAACCTACGAGAATGTGATGTGTTGGATGGTGTTTCAAACGTGTGGACC
This sequence comes from Meconema thalassinum, assembly GCA_946902985.2. Taxonomy (NCBI): domain Eukaryota; kingdom Metazoa; phylum Arthropoda; class Insecta; order Orthoptera; family Tettigoniidae; genus Meconema; species Meconema thalassinum. Next base: position 56,567,158 of record OX336390.1, read on the forward strand.
TTTAATGATACGTCTCCAATGACTTCCAGACCCAGTTCATCGAACAAATAACTTTTGACGAAACTGGATTGACTACCTCCGTCGAGAACGCACCTCGTCAGCTTACTCGAACCCGTTGGTGCCGAGATCCATATTCTAGCAGTCTGTAGATGGGTAAATTCCGGAGTAGTGACGTTTATTTTACCAACGGCGGTTGTTTCTGTGCAATTCGCGACAGGGGAATGATTTAAGTTGCTGCAAATCGCTCTATGGTGACCTTCTCCACACTGGGAACACGAAGCTCTCCCTTTCCTGCTACAGTCCTTTGTGTGATGGTCTCGTTTAAGACAGAGGAAACAACGCGATGACTGCTTCAATTTCTGAGTTCGAGCGTCAGTCCCGGTTACCTTAGTACATTCCTGTGCGTAGTGTCTTCTTCCCTCACAAAACATGCAAAATGGCTGTGGTCTTTCCTTCTCTCTCTTCTTCCATTTTTTCGCGTGAGCGTAAATCTGGAACGCCGCTGTTGCTGGGACAGAAGCCGGGTGCTGATAGATAGAAGCCGGGTGCTGATAATATTCACCCCGAATCTCTTGACTAATGAGGGCACCTTCAACCTCTTCGTCCAAAAAACACATGAGTTTTATGATGTCACCTTCACTAACGTTGTCTCTACGCGTGTGGATGATCCAACGTCGGCAGATATCGTCTGGGAACGCTCTTAGTATCTTGGGGGCTAGCACGCGACCGTAGTTGGAAATATTTTCCCCCAGAGCCAGCAGTGCTTGAATCCGTCTGTTACACTGAACGTAAGTGTGATTCAGGGACTCTGGGGTGGTGGAGTGTATCGGTGGTATATTTTCCTGAAAGTCTAACTGCGAATGCATAATTCTATTTTTATCTCCGTACTTGGAAATGAGAATTTTCTTTGTGTCATTATAAGTGCCAGCTGTGATGGCAATACCGTCGACGAGATGCTTGGGTTCCCCTTCTAAGTAACCTCCCAGAAAGACATGTTTGTCGACCTGCGATACTGTAGGATTCTGGTCAATGGAAGTAGTGAACTGCTCCCAAAAGCGAGACCATTCTTCTCTATCTCCCGTGAAGGGACTAAGTTTTATGGTGGGTAACTTAATTGGTTGTGACGTGGGCATGGCAGTGGGAGTGGACAAAGTAGGGGTGACAGAGTAAAGCTTCTTGTCCGCTCCAATCGTAGCTTTCTGTATGGCGCGCTTTGCATTGTCAATATATTCGTCACATACAGTAATGTCAACATTGTATTCTGTGTCAGATAGTAGATCGTGAATAGCATCGTCCAGTTGGGTTAGGCTAGAGAGTGTTTCCTGTAGTCTGTCGCGGTGGAAAGTAAAGTCTTCTAGTGCTGCGTCTTCTCTAAGGCTGTTAATGGCTGTAATGAAGTGTGTGGCATTTGCCCTATCTCGTGTTCTTTTCCTTTTCAAATTGTGTAAGGTCGCTGCAGCAGCGATCTCTTGCTCAGTCGGCATTTTGGGTGCAATAAATCTTAAGGTTAACTGATCGGCCTCTCAGTCTAGACGTGACGTAGCGAGAGGAGAGGGGGTGACCGGAGTATCTTTAAGAGCTGACAGATGGCGTGCTAGGTCCTTGGAAAATCTTAAAGACCATATTAACAGAGTGCGCGGTAATGTTGGTGTAGGCCTGTGTGATCAGATCGTTAGTGTTGATGTAGGCCTGTGCGCTCAGTTCGTTAGTGTTGCTGTAGGCCTGTGCGCTCAGATCGTGCGGAACCGAAAGGAACTACGCATGCGTTGCAGGATCCAAAGTCCAGCGGTGGAAGATATTCTATTTATAGATTAAAGGTACACTGGATTCCTTAATAATTCATGCACAAAAATTCATGCAGACAATTCATAATACAGTTTCGATATGCGATTTACTTTCGTATAAAATTTACTTATCTGAGAGTGCAGTGTAGGTTAATAGAGGCACCTCAGCATCTGACGTGGTGTGGTGTTGTGGAGTATCCTTTTTTCCCTCGTCGTGGAACTTCCTGTAGTGTAGAAAGCTTGTCTCGTGGAGCTTCCTGTAGTAGAGAAAGCTCGTCCGTAGATACTTCGTTGTAGAAATTAATCCGTTGTCTTCCCGAGTGTTTCGGCACCAAATGTGGAGGGATAGGGAGGCATAAAACTGACAACAAGCACTAGTCACTATTCTAAAACTCTTCAGCCTTTTATTATATATCACAGAATAAAAGAGCAACAATATAAAGAGCATGAGCGACAGATAAAACACATACACACTGCAGTCCAACTTAATGTTAATGGCTATGGAGCTTGGGAGGTGGCACCATCTGTGGCCAAGTTGGAAGTCAATTCCCAAAATCCTCCCCATCCTGGTCTACCTCTATAGGTACGACCAGCTGAACGGGTCGGGCCAGCTGTTTTCCATCTGCTGTGGAAAGGATTACAGTCCTTACAATCCCGTTCCTTCCAGTACGCAGCTCGTGGATCCGGAATGTTAGTCATCTATGCCATATGTCCTGAAATAGGATTTTCCCCAGTATTGATACCGGCGTCATTAAACCCAATGGGTCGTAGAAACTAGCAGACGCTTGGAGCAGGTGTCGTTTCGTTGTGATTTCTGTAACATCTATAGTGAGCGAGTCTGTTAGTGTGTTCCATGGAACGCCAAGAACGTGTGTTTCCGGGGTGATCTCTCTTCCTTCGGCCTTCCATATCTGGATCAGCTGTTGGGAATTCGTGGCCCATTTCGACATGGGTAGACTTATCTTCTTCATGAGAGAGGTGAGTTCATAGTAAATTGCGATCGCTTCATTTTCCCCTCGGGCACCTGCCATAATGTCGTCCTTGAATGTGTTTTCATCTATGAGTGAAGCCGCGGAAGGAAACTGAGATCTGTTTCTAGTGGCTAGTTATCTCAGCGTAGCTGAAACGAGAAATGGGCTGCAAGTCAGTCCGAATGGGAATCTTGTGAAGCGGAAAATCGCTCTCTCGTTGGAAGCCGCTTGAGCACCACTCTCATCTTCGACAACACGGCACCACAGGAATCTGGTCAAGTCTCTATCCTCTTCGTGAAGGGACAACTGAAGAAACGCTTGGCTGATGTCTCCTATCACACCGTACGGGAATGAACGGAACCGCAACAATACTGCCAACAGTTCGGGGAGTAGGTTGGGTCCCATTTCCAGGGTCTCGTTGAGTGGGCGCGCGTTTTCTTCGTGTGACGATGCGTCGAAGACTATACGCCATTTAATGGTTCCATGTTTCTCTTTCTTTACTAAGTGATGAGGAAGATAAAACTCATCCGTACGGGTTTCCTCTGGAGCTAGTTCCACGTGACCTTTCCTTATGTAGTCCATCATGTGGTTCGTATATGTTTGTTTCAGGGCTTCGTTCTTCCGGAATCGGCTTTCCAGTGATTGGAATCGTTTTTCTGCAACGTGATAGTTGTTGGCAAGTTCCATAGTTTCCTTGCGTGGCAGTCGTACGACTCTTCTTTGGTCCTCAATACAGTAAGACGCGTGAAATTGTGTTAGAAGTGAGGTGTCTTTAGCGCTCATTGCTCGGTCATGTTCAGTTGTAATCCCAACGGACTCCAGATCCCAAAAACGTCGAAGAGAGTCGTCACAGGGCATGGAGTGACATGCATCGATGAAGTTTACAACCGTGTTAATTGCTGATACACCTGAGCGGTTTCCGGTGAATATCCATCCAAATTTCGATGGAATTAACACAACTGACGAGGAGAGTCATATCGGGGTAGAGTCACTGACGATTGTCCAATACTGATCTCCTCCTATTAACAGCTCGATTGGAAGGTCAGCTGAATCATCTGTAGGGTCAGCCAATTACAGTTTCCGCGTTTGTCCGATCATCGTGATATCTCGTGGTACTGCTTGGTGGTGAGAAAAGGAGTGGGTGGTTTCAAATGCCGTCAAGGTTACTTGGGAACTGTCCAGAAATCCTCTCGTCTTCAGGCGAACCAACCTACGTGAATGTGATGTGTTGGATGGTGTTTCAAAAGTGTGGACCTTTAATGATACGTCTCCAATGATTTCCAGACCCAGTTCATCGAACAAAGAACTTTTGACGAAACTGGATTGACTACCTCCGTCGAGAACGCACCTCGTCAGCTTACTCGAACCCGTTGGTGCCGAGATCCATATTCTAGCAGTCTGTAGATGGGTAAATTCCGGAGTAGTGACGTTTATTTTACCAACGGCCGTTGTTTCTGTGCAATTCGCGACAGGGGAATGATTTAAGTTGCTGCAAATCGCTCTATGGTGACCTTCTCCACACTGGGAAAACGAAGCTCTCCCTTTCCTGCTACAGTCCTTTGTGTGATGGCCTCGTTTAAGACAGAGGAAACAACGCGATGACTGCTTCAATTTCTGAGTTCGAGCGTCAGTCCCGGTTACCTTAGTACATTCCTGTGCATAGTGTCCTCCTCCCTCACAAAAGATGAAAAATGGCTGTGGTCTTTCCTTCTCTCTCTTCTTCCATTTTTTCGCGTGAGCGTAAATCTGGAACGCCGCTGTTGCTGGGACAGAAGCCGGATGCTGATAGATAGAAGCCGGGTGCTGATAAGATTCCCCCCGAATCTTTTGACTAATGAGGGCACCTTCAATCTCTTCGTCCAAAAAACACATGAGTTTTATGATGTCACCTTCACTAACGTTGTCTCTACGCGTGTGGATGATCCAACGTCGGCAGATATCGTCTGGGAACGCTCTTAGTATCTTGGGGGCTAGCACGCGACCGTAGTTGGAAATATTTTCCCCCAGAGCCAGCAGTGCTTGAATCCGTCTGTTACACTGAACGTAAGTGTGATTCAGGGACTCTGGGGTGGTGGAGTGTATCGGTGGTATATTTTCCAGAAAGTCTAACCGCGCCTGTATAATTCTATTTTTATCTCCGTACTTGGAAATGAGAATTATTGTTGTGTCATTTAAGTGCCGGCTCTGATGGCAATACCGTCGACGAGATGCTTGGGTTCCCCTTCTAAGTAACCTCCCAGAAAGACGTGTTTGTCGATCTGCGATACTGTAGGATTCTGGTCAATGGAAGTAGTGAACTGCTCTCAAAAGCGAGACCATTCTTCTATATCTCCCGTGAAGGGACTAAGTTTTATGGTGGGTAACTTAATTGGTTGTGACGTGGGCATGGCAGTGGGAGTGGACAAAGTAGGGGTGACAGAGTAAAGCTTCTTGTCCGCTCCAATGGTAGCTTTCTGTATGGCGCGCTTTGCATTGTCAATATATTCGTCACATACAGTAATGTCAACATTGTATTCTGTGTCAGATAGTAGATCGTGAATAGCATCGTCCAGTTGGGTTAGGCTAGAGAGTGTTTCCTGTAGTCTGTCGCGGTGGAAAGTAAAGTCTTCTAGTGCTGCGTCTTCTGTAAGGCTGTTAATGGCTGTAATGAAGCGTGTGGCATTTGCCCTATCTCGTCTTATTTTCCTTTTCAAATTGTGTAAGGTCGCTGCAGCTGCGATCTCTTGCTCAGTCGGCATTTTGGGTGCAATAAATCTTAAGGTTAACTGATCGCCCTCTCAGTCTAGACGTGACGTAGCGAGAGGAGAGGGGGTGACCGGAGAATCTTTAAGAGCTGACAGATGGCGTGCTAGGTCCTTGGAAAATCTTAAAGACCATATTAACAGAGTGCGCGGTTATGTTGGTGTAGGCCTGTGTGCTCAGATCGTTAGTGTTGATGTAGGCCTGTGCGCTCAGTTCGTTAGTGTTGCTGTAGGCCTGTGCGCTCAGATCGTGCGGAACCGAAAGGAACTACGCATGCGTTGCAGGATCCAAAGTCCAGCGGTGGAAGATATTCTATTTATAGATTAAAGGTACACTGGATGCCTTAATAATTCATGCACAAAAATTCATGCAGACAATTCATAATACAGTTTCGATATGCGATTTACTTTCGTATTAAGTTTACTTATCTGAGAGTGCAGTGTAGGTTAATAGAGTCACCTCAGCATCTGACGTGGTGTGGTGTTGTGGAGTATCCTTTTTTCCCTCATCGTGGAACTTCTTGTAGTGTAGTTAGCTAGTCTCGTGGAGCTTCCTGTAGTATAGAAAGCTCGTCCGTAGATACTTCGTTGTAGAAATTAATCCGTTGTCTTCCCGAGTGTTTCGGCACCAAATGTGGAGGGATAGGGAGGCATAAAACTGACAACACGCACTAGTCACTATTCTAAAACTCTTCAGCCTTTTATTACATATCACAGAATAAAAGAGTAACAATATAAAAGAGCATGAGCGACAGATAAAACACATAGTCACTGCAGTCCATCAAAATATTAATGGCTATGGAGCTTGGGAGGTGGCACCATCTGTGGCCAAGTTGGAATTCAATTCCCAACAAAGGGTTCGAATCCCTTACCTGACATAACTATTGCCTTAACATGGCTTGTCCACACTGAAATATTATGATATTCACTATAAAAACCATAGACAGAGTGTATTGTTTAAGTCACTCTCTTTATGAACATAGTCAGAGACTGTTGATGGTTAACTAGTGGGACAAGGGGATAGCAATTAAGAAGAACAGCCAATACCCATACAATATTTTTATTCATTTAGTTTTTTTACAATAGCTATACACTGAATACAACTTTTTATCTTTTTATCTTTGTTTGATATAGATTTTAATCACAACGCTTGTTGTAGATCCTTTTATAACATTCTCTGGGTACTCTTGTTCTTAAAAACTGGGGAAACCGCAATGGTTTTATAGACATTAAATCCTCATCCTCTTGTTTTTCATCATTATCATCATCATCATCATCATCATTATAAATATTATCATTATAATTCTTATAGTCATTGTCACCTACATTATCATTATCATCATCATCCTCAACATCACTAGAACTATCCAATTCCCTTTTTCCTTTTCAAAAGGGAACTCTTGAAGAGTCTGTGTTGCTTTTGATAGTGTTAAGGGTTTTTTGAACGTTGACAACTGTCCTAACATGACTTTTTGAGGAGATGATAATTGCTTTTCAACAAACAATGCACTATCTTGAGCAGCAATATCATTTTTTTGAACTTGCCTTTTAGCATTTTCATGATATTTTGTTGACAGCCACTGTGTTTTATCTGGTACACTACATTGATGATTACCCACACTTAAGACCTTACCATTCTTACTTTTTAGATGACATAAACATTTTGTTGTCCTTTGTTTTGAGCACTGCCAAAATATGTTTCCATTCACATTTTGCCGCTTATAGTTATAGGAGTAGCCATGAAACAGTGCACGTGTTTTGCCTTTATTGGTTATAGTATATTCCATAGTAGTAACTGACTTGTAAAGTTGATCTACCTACTACAAAGGTCAGAACAATTCTGCTGAAAGTGTGATTTTTTATTGATGTTTTATATAGGATGATGTTGGAGGCTTATGTTGGTGGCTTATGCTGGTGGCTTATGTTGGTGGCTAATGTTGGTGGCTTATATTTGTGGCTTATGTTGATGGCTTATGTTGGTGGCTTATGATGGTGGCTTATATTTGTGGCTTATGTTGATGGCTTATGTTGGTGGCTTATTTTGGTGACTTATGTTGGCGGCTTATGTTAATGCCTTATGTTGGTGGCTTATTTTGATGTGTTTTTGTTATATAATGTATTTGATCCATTCATTTATGACGTCATAGCCAGTCTTAATGCTAGTCTAAACTTGTCCGACATGTTGGATTTTTTGTTCATAGTTATTATAGTTATAGTTATAAGAGTAGCCTTGATAGAGTGCATTTTGCATACCTTTGTTGGTTTTAGTAAGTTCCATAGTAGCAACTGACCTGTCAGTACGATGTTCACACTACAAAGATTACTAATGTTTTGCTGATGGAGTGACCTACCATAGGTTTATATATTGGCTTTTTTTGTGTTGGCTTTTTGTGTTGGCTTTTTGTGCTGGCTTTTTGTGTTGGCTTTTGTGTTGGCTTTTCGTGTTGGCTTTTTGTGTTGGCTTTTTGTGTTGGCTTTCCGTGTTGGCTTTCCGCGTTGGCTTTCAGTGTTGGCTTTCCATGTTGGCTTTTGTGTTGGCTTTTTGTGTTGGCTTTCCATGTTGGCTTTTGTGTTGGCTTTTTGTGTTGGCTTTAGTATTGGCTTTTGTATTGGCTTATTTGACAAGTCATTTGTATCAATGTATTTAGTGGATTTTTTTTCTTGGTGTTGGAAAGTAGTTGAAAGAGAGGGAATATTTAAAGACTTAACTTCAGCTCACTAACCTAACCTAACCTAACCTAACTTCACCTAACCTAACCTAACCTAACCTTTCAACTCTCAGATGTTAATTAAATTCTGTGCATAGTCGAGTTGGAACCCAAGACCTCATGGGTTAAAACCAATTATTTTTTGATGGCTTATTTTGGTAACTTATTTTGATGCCTAAACTAACTTTACCTAACCCAACCTAACCTAACCTCAGCTCACTTTGGATATTACTAGTAAGTGTTCATATCCACCGCTAGGTAGCTGCTAGTAGTACAGGTAGTGCTCATATTTACCGCTAGGTAGCGGAAACATACGTTGCGTGTTGCATGTGACACTTGTGAGGTCTAAACACATTCAAGACGTGCTTGTATAAGTTCTCAATTTAAACTTAATATACAATTAACCACTAAAAGTTTAGAACTAACATGTATAGCCATGTTTAGGGTATATAGGAGACCCTTAGCGAGAAAGGCTGTCTAACGCACTAGTGTACAGCCTTGTCATACGCAGTAAGCACCTCTTGGCAGAAAACAACAACAACAATTTGAGAAAGCCAACAACATATCCATTAATGTATTTAAAGGAAACAGTTTTTTGTTGGCTTTCTCAAATTATTGTTGTTGTTGTTTTCTGCCAACAGGTGCTTACTGCGTATCAAGGCTGTACACTAGTGGGTTAGACAGCCTTTCTTGCTAAGGGTCTCTTATATACCCTAAACATGGCTATACTGAACCCATGTGCCATAGGGTCCATGGAGATCGAATCCATGTATTTGGGGAAGAAATGAAAGAAACGTACAGTTTCTAATGTAACTTAGAGAAAGATCAAGCTAGGATGCTAGCCTAATATGGTGCAAGAGGCGAGGACCAGGTGTTCGAGAGATGAGCTCACCCCTCTTGACATTCAGAAGGGAGCTAGTCATGAGTATTAATAACCGAGTGGAAAGTTCCCACTATTAGACAAGGAAGCCTGATTCGGAAATCGAGCTGAGCTTGCTGGAAAATGACAACACCGCTTATGCGCCAGAAGAGGAATAATTAAATTTAACCCGTTTACGAGTATAAAAATGAGTAAACAAGTACAGTACAGTGAATCATTTCGAATGAGAGATTTTTTAGTAAAGAAAAACCATTTAATAATTGCACAGGAGAAAACTGCAAACGCAAGAAGACGTCATCGGGGAATTACCAAGGCGGGTGTAGAGGGGAGAGCACAAAAGAACAGCAACTCCCACACAATTGAGGACGAGAAATTAATTAATATCTCCGAATTGCACGATCGATTCTTAGGTGCAATGAGATTATTTGACATTTGAGAAGACGAGCTTTCGGAAGGTATAATTTTTATAATTGTGCAACCATTATTTTAGAAGTTGGCCACAGAAAGGGCTAGAGTCTTATCTTTTTGTAGCGAAAAGGTATAAAACTCCTGGCCTCACCAAGCCAATCATGCAGGTATTCTGACAACCCGTGAGGGGTGTTACTACGCATCAGTACAAGCAGGTCCAAATAGCCCAAGGGGGGCGTTGCTACGCATCAGTATTCAGACAGCCGTGTGGGGCGTCACTCTGCGTCACATCGAAGACAGTTACTAGTACTCCTTGAGGGGAGAAACGCTGTATTACACCGCAGAAGTAATATCCGATAGCCATAGGCGTCGCAGTATTAACAACTTGCTTGCCTCCATAAGGAGTGGTAAAGAAGAAATTTAAAGTATCGCCGTGTTGAAAGATTAGGAAAATCCTAGTTACAGGATTTAGGTCCGACAGTACACAAGTTACAGTGAAAAGTTCGTAAGATATAGTCAGAGCAGGCTGCGAACGTTGGACTCAAGGCGATAGGTCTTTAAATAGACGAACGAACATATCATAACGTACGGAAGTACTGTAACAGAAAGATAAACAGTTATCTAAATTAAAGAACCCAAAAAGGGAAGAACAGAGTAAGGTTCATAACGTATTTCAAAAACGTAGGATTGCTAGAACCGATCAAATAAAGAAGAACGGAGACTATAAACATTATCTCCAAAGAGCAGACGAACTATTCTAAAGCACTAGACTCGAGAAGTACTAGATGCTATAAAATAAATCCATAGGTCATCGATAGATTATTGAGGAGACCTCGATCCGAATAGACTTTCGCTAGGATCGATAAACCAGATCTACAAAGAAGCCGTTCAAGCTAGATAAATAGCCGGTCATCCAGAATAGGAGTAGAAGAATTAGGATTCCAGGGAACAGTAGATGTTTTGAGACTTTCGTATTCTGCAGGATAGGAAGCCGACATTGATTAAATTTCACCCTTGGAAACGGGAAATTAAGAGGTCACGTGTGATAGGCTCAGAAATACGGCCTAGTGATCAAGAATTGTGAAGTGTAAATTTATCAAGACTGTGTGTTAAATTAATATTTTTTAGTGTTTATTGTGTGTTCTAAAGAGACACACCAGTGTATAAAAATGTCGTCAATGTTAAGTGTATTAAATATGTGTCAAGAAGTGTTTGTACATAAGATGAATTTCGATAATATGGAGTAAAAGTTCAAAGTGGGCCCAAAATGAAACACCGCACAAGAATAAAGATCATGGGACGATCTTAAAAACATGTGAGTACTGAATTTCATTCTATTTTGGTATCAGGAAATGGTTGTGTACAAATCCACCGGAGTTTTTGAGTAAAAGGGATGTGTTTTAATAAATAAATACTGATAAACAAGAACGCGGTCTGAACAAAAATAGTAATTTGAGAAATTATAAATAATTATGTAAAGAATAAATCCCGTAGAGGAAATATGTGAATAAAATGTTAATGTATTTAACGAATGTCATAAGAGCAAGCGAAATATCAGTAATTATCATGAAATATATTTAAATAAAGTAAATTTGAGATATGAAAGAAATAGCTTTTGAGCTTGTGTAAAGAATAAAGATAATAATAATAACCAAGAAAGGAAATATTAAATAAAGATCAAATAAATTGATGTGAGCATAAGAGCGTTAGAGCCTTAATAAAAAGTATAGACATGATGTTTAAATGCATGTTCTTGAAATAAAGAAAGTTATTGTCAAAAGGAAAGAATATAAAAATTGAAATGTGCATCAATTGTTAATATGATATTATCAGTTCTTTGGATAACGCTAGGCTTAAAATATATAGCGCAAAAGGAGCGCCATTAAAGTAAAAAGTCACGCTAGGAACGCGTAAAAGTTAATGTACTTGGTAAATTATTTATGAGAGGTAGTTGATTGTAGCGAATTGAGATTTGGTATAAGTCCTCTATTTGTGACGTAGTATCACGAGGCATTGTGTATGTATTGAATGGGAGCAAATGTATGGTATTGAGCGTAGGTCTATTAGCTATTTTGGCTGACCCTAAATCGCATTTTGTATAGTCCTCTATAAGGGAAAGGTTCCCGAGGCATGTGAAGAGATTCGAACTCAGAATCCTCTTATTTTGAAAGCCCCTTTATTATTCGTCGTTAATTGCTCTTCCACAATCAATGAGGACCTTTCATAAATAATAAACGCCAAGATTACGAATGTGGTTTATAAGCCCAATAATATTGTTGTACGTACACGAAAAGTAAAAGGCCAGGTCTCCACAAAGAACTGAGAATGGAAAGTTTGTGTTTTGTAAAGCATTTAAAGAGGGCTCTAGCACGGGCCAGACGGGAAGGAGCCCGCATAGTCATAAATAACTAGCATGTTTCACGGCCAGACCCTCGGAGTAGGAGGGGTGTCTGGAGGTCGTTTTGTAAAGAGTAATGAATACACCAGGGGTGTTTAAAGTTGTTTACGACCCGGGCGTTGAACCGAGGTCCTTGTAGGGTGATATTTCCGCTTGCCTGTTCAGATCGTAGTTTTCTTATGTGATAATGGTCTTATAAGACGTAAGAGATAAATAACAATCCCTATTGTAATGTATGGAAGTTGGATTCCACGAGTTAATTGAAGGCAACTAGGTTTCGGGAGTAACTATAGTTTTTTGACTGTGTCAAGTATCTTCATACTCTGGAGTACACAAGTGATTTCCTGATTACCTTAATGTACTTGTGAAACTAGAGAGAGATGATAACAGCTGAAAAATGTGTGAACATGCCCAAATATTGAGTTAGATAATTAACATATAATTTTAAATGTAATGATACATTTGTTTTGAGGATTAAGAAAATATAAAAAGTAGTATTTGAGGTGTACAAAGAATGACACCGTTATTATGTAAAGCATGGAGCCAAGGAGCTCGGAGTTATATTGAAACTTAAAGCTGAAGCTTTATGGAAGTAAAAATAAGTAGGAATTGTTGGTTTATGTGGAAACCATATGTTTTAATACAATATTTGTTTTATTATATTGTGATTCCTTGTTCATTTGGAACAAGTAGATGATTATGGGTCAGTAATTTAATTGTTAAAGTGTTTGTAGCGCCATTAATTTTATTAATTAAATGTGTTAAAATAGGAGTTGATATTTGTTGTTATTTTTGAAAGTGTATCCTCTAATTAATCCAAAATATGTGAGTCACAGAGTGGGGGAACTTACCGCTGCCCCGAAAATTCCGAATTGAGCTACGCTGGTATACTGTGATTGGCATATTTCTTGCTAAAAGGGCACAATACATGTTAGTTCTAAACAATTAGTGGTTAATTGTATATTGAGATTAAATAGAGAACTTATACAAGCACGTCTTGCATGCGGTTAAACTATACAAGTGTCACATGCAACACGCAAAGTATGTTTCCGTTACCTAGCGGTAAATATGAGCACTACCTGTACTACTAGCAGCTACCTAGCGGTGGATATGAACAATTACTAGTAATATCCAAAGTAAGCTGAGGTTAGGTTAGGTTGGGTTAGGTAAAGTTAGTTTAGCCATCAAAATAAATTACCAAAATAATCCATCAAAAAGAATTGGTTTTTACCCATGAGGTCTTGGGTTCCAACTCGACTATGCACGGAATTTAATTAACATCTGAGAGTTGAAAGGTTAGGTTAGGTTAGGTTAGGTGAAGTTAGGTTATGTTAGGTTAGGTTAGTGAGCTGAGGTTAAGTCTTTAAATATTCCCTCTCTTTCAACTACTTTGCAACACCAAGAAAAAAATCCACTAAATATATTGACACAAATAACTTGTCAAACAAGCCAATACAAAAGCCAATACTAAAGCCAACACATAAAAACAACACAAAAGCCAACACAAAAAGCCAACATGGAAAGCCAACACAAAAAGCCAACACAAAAAGCCAACACAAAAGCCAAAACAAAAAGCCAACACGGAAAGCCAACACGGAAAGCCAACACAAAAAGCCAACACAAAAAGCCAACACAAAAGCCAACACAAAAAGCCAACACAGAAAGTCAACACTAAAAGCCAACACGAAAAGCCAACACGAAAAGCCAACACAAAAAGCCAACACGAATAGCCAACACAAAAAGCCAACACAAAAAGCCAACCCAAAAGCCAACACAAAAAGTCAACACAAAAGCCAACACAAAAAGTCAACACAAAAAGCCAACACAAAAAAGCCAACACAAAAAAAGCCAATATACAAACTTATGGTAGGTCACTCCATCAGCAAAACAGTTGTAACCTTTGTAGTGTGAACATCGTACTGACAGGTCAGTTACTACTATGGAAATTACTAAAACCAACAAAGGTAGGCAACGTGCACTCTATCAAGGCTACTCTTATAACTATAACAATAATAACTATGAACAAAAATGCAACATGTCGGACATGTGTAGACTAGCTTCAAGACTGGCTATGAAGTCATAAATGACTGGATCAAATACATTATATAACAAAAACACATCAAAATAAGCCACCAACATAAGGCATTAACATAAGCCACCAACATAAGACACAAACATAGCCACCAACATAAGCCACCAACATAAGCCACCAATATTAGCCACCAAGATAGCCATCAATATAAGCCACCAACATAAGACACAAATATAAGCCACCAACATAAGCCATCGATATAAGCCACTCATATAAGCCACTAATATAAGCCACCAACAGAAGCCTCCAAAATAAGCCACCAACATAAGCCACCAACATAAGCCACCAACATAAGCCATCAACATAAGCCACAAATATAATCCACCAGCATAAGCCACCAACATAAGCCACCAACATCATCCTATATAAAACGTCAACACAAAATTACACTTTCACCAGAATTTTTCTGACCTTTGTAGTAGGTAGATCAACTTTACAATTCAGTTACTACTATGGAATATACTATAACCAATCAAGGCAAACCACGTGCACTGTTTCATGGCTACTCCTATAACTATAAGCGGCAAAATTAGAATGGAAACATATTTTGGCAATGCTCAAAACAAAGGACAACAAAATGTTTAGGTCATCTAAAAAGTAAGAATGTTAAGGTCTTAAGTGTGGGTAATCATCAATGTAGTGTACCAGATAAAACACTGTTGCTGTCAACAAAATATCATGAAAATGCTAAAAGGCAAGTTCAAAAAATGATATTGCTGCTCAAGATAGTGCATTGTTTGTTGAAAAGCAATTATCATCTCCTCAAAAAGTCATGTTAGGACAGTTGTGAACGTTCAAAAAATCCCTTAACATTATCAAAAGCAACACAGACTCTTCAAGAGGTCCCTTTTGAAAAGGAAAAAAAGGAATTGGATAGTTCTAGTGTTTTTGAGGATGATGATGATAATGATAATGTTGGTGACAATGAGTATAATAATTATAATGATAATATTTATAATGATGATGATGATGATGATGATGATGATGATAATGATGAAAAACAAGAGGAAGAGGGTTTAATGTCTATAAAACCATTGCGGTTTCCCCATTTATTAAGAACAAGAGTACCTAGAGAAAGTTATAAAAGGATCTACAACAAGCGTTGTGTTTAAAATCTATATCAAACAAAGATAAAAAGATAAAAAGTTATATTCAGTGTATAACAATTGTAAAAAATCTAAATGAATAAAAATATTGTATGGGTATTGGCTGATCTTCTTATTTGCTATCCCCATGTCCCAGTAGTTAAACATCAACAGTCTCTGACTATGTTCATAAAGAGAGTGCCTTAAACAATACACTCTGTCTATGGTTTGTGTAGTGAGTATCATAATAATTCAGTGTGGACAAGCCATGTTAAGGCAATATTTATGTCAGGTAAGGGATTCGAACCCATGCCTCCTTGTACAGGAAATTTGATCTTAAGTCAAACACCTTAACCACTCGTCCAACCTGACAGTTACTAATTTAATTAGTCTTGTGGACTTGAGTGTTTACAAAACATTTCCCAGTATACATTGACTAAACCACTTGCTTGTTTTGAAATATAGATTTTGTTTTGTTTTACCATAACATTGCAGTTATGAGTATTGTGAACTGGGTGTTTAATATAGGGTTAAAGGCATTTTAAAATAATTTTAGAAATGCTCTTAAGTATCGTGTCATGGGATTTAGTAACGCATTACTGTTCTTTGACTAACATTTACCGTTACACAACATTATTTTGGTGACCTTACATGTTGTTGTTTGAGTCTTTAGTCGTTTGACTGGTTTGCTGCAGATCTCAATGCCCCCTGTCCCGAGCTTATCGTTTCATCTCTATATAGCTACCACACCCTACAATCAAGCTATCTATTTAACATATTCTAACCTTGGTCTGTCCCTACAAGCTCTTGGGTTCAATTCCTAGCTTTAAAACAAAATTTTAAAAGTGGCATGGGGACTAAAACAAGTATACTCAGACTCGGGTGGTCCAAAATAAGTAGAGAGGGTTTGATTCACACCTCAACCATAAGGCACCGTGATTTTTAATTTTTTTAAATAATGATAGCCATTTGTTCAACTTCACATTTCATACATTGCAATTTGTCAATTTTCCATTTGCATTTTTTTAAATGACAGTTTGATGTTTTTTCAATTTCATGATATGGAAACATGGATTTTCCTTTTTCATATTTACACATTTGTCAATTTCCCATTTATATATATATATTTTAAATGTTCGTTTAAGGTTTTTAATTTTTTTCTATATGGAAACATGGAATTTCCATTTTGCTGTTTACACATTTTTTATTTATTTTGTGTATGTTGAAAAAACTAATTTCTAAAACAAGATTTTTTATTTTTCATTTTATGTATTTGTAAATGATCTTAATGTGAGTGCTTGACCATGGCACTAGTACAGTCTGTCTATGTGTGTTAGCGGGACCGTAGAGGCTTATTACTACTGGAAGTAAGAATGTTTTACAAAATAACGGCTATCTACAACTGCACTTGAAAAACAAAACTATTGAAAAAAACAAAAAATACTATTTACCATTCATTCATATATAAGTGTTAATTCTCCCTCTCCCCACCCTACATCATCATATTTTCTCTGGTCAAACAATCAATGCTACCCACACATACACAAGCTTTCTATATCTCTCTCTCTATATCTGTTTTCTCTGTTCCACAAGATAAAAATTATGGTTGCTGGATTGTATCCTGCACTGTTTATGCGACATAACATTGCCTGTTCATAAAACCGTTAGGTAGTTCTCTACCCATAGCGATTTTACCACTGCTCTTCCTACGTCTTTTGCTTGTTTGGCTTTCTTACAGGCTAGTATGCGATAGGCAGCATTAACTGTATATCAAACCAAGTCCACCTTTGTATTTGTAATCTAAGTAATAATTTGAAAAGAGACAAGTGTAATCAGTTTTAAACTTTATCTCTGCTTTTTTGTTTGTTTGTTTATGACATGTATATTAACCTAAAATCAAACCATAGTCTACCTTATTGAAAGGCTAACAGTTTAACCACTGCGTCACCATACCCTTTTTTCTTAGTTTAATTCGTTTTAGGCCTTAGAGCTAGAAATCGAGTTACGATCTCCAGTGCAAGAGGCACATGTGCTCACCACTATAGCACGTAATGGTTAGCTGGTAACATTCGACAACCGAAAATGATTGTATTTCTGTTAGCCAAGCATTTCTGTCATTTGCCTACTGTGTGAGCACTGCCAGCAAGACAGTTTAGTTTAGAACAAGCGAGGGTGTGTGTGTGTATAGATTATTAGTCTCAAGTATTTGAAGCTTGTTGTGTGTAGCGACCATCTTGCTCAGTAACCACTGAGTAAGTTTTAACAGTCAACTCATAAAAACAGCATAGGATAGTTGTGTGTGTGTGGTTCATGTACTAGGGAATATGCATTAGCACCATGCGCTCGCTTTACCTTACCCTCTAAAGGTAGAGCGTTATCCCTTCCTTTGGACATTGCCAATGACTGCATTCCCCCACAAGTTTTACACTTAAGCCCTTGGCTTTTTCTTGATTAGGTTTGGTTTGCTTTAGGCTTGGTTTGGTTCAGTTGGGTTTGATTCGACTTGGTTCAGTTTAGTTTAATGTAGTCACCATTTTTTTATTTTTAGCTACACTCTTTAACCAATTAATTAATGATAGTCTACTCTTAATTCTTGAATCGATAAATTGAATCTTGTGTACACCTTTTGTCAAGCCATGCTGCAACCTATACTCCCTATGTACTACAGTCAGATCTGAAAACAAGTTCCAATTGTCAAAGACGTGTCAGTCACCATACATGTAGCCTACAGTAATTCTTTCTTTACCTAGCTAGGTTTCGTCACTCACAGTAACCATCTAACATTATGGGTTTGCAATATATTAAGAAAAGCAAAAGTCCATGATCTTGTTGTTTTGGGTATTTTTTGGGGATATTTACAAGCCATAAAATGAATGACATCATGTCAAGTTCTGGGGGGACCTTGTATGTCAAGATCCCATTATCGGTTTAAAAAATCTCAAGGCCATGCCCTAGCAGTTTTGGATTATTTCCATCAAAGAGTCCACCATAGGAAAGATCGGAAAAATAAATATTTGTTTCAAGAGCATGCGTTTTAAGAATATATGACACTCTCCGATCAATGCTTCGCAAAATATAAATTCATCCATTGAACATTGAACATGATCGGCGACATCATCCTCGCTTCCCCCTCCCACCATGGTTGCCGTATCGTTTGACCTTAAGGTGTCCTCAGGATCTCTGTCCTTTTTTTCATTGCCAGTTGTCAAGTCAGGTCAATGCATTCCCATAAGCTCAAATAACATCCACATCCTCTCGGTCTGCCCCAGCAAGTTTGTTTTCTATACTCACTCCAAGCAACATATAACCAAGTTCTGTTTGTTCTATCTAAAGCCAGCTTCACCTGAGCAAGGAATTATCATTTGTCATGTCATTCATAATCGTTTACACGTTAAAGACCCCCTTCAGGGGGTTTAGGAATTAGGAATTCCATCATAGGAAAAATCGGAAAACGAACCCTCGACCCGCCGTCTCATCGAAATAGCGAATACTGTATTGGTGTATCACCACCGTGGCCAGTAATAGCCTCGTTGGAACACGTGCCCAGTGGTATCGTCTCTTTCTATCTACAACCACTCTTCATGAACATTTTAGACAGTTTTTTTAAAAACAGTTTTAAAAACTAAAATGTTTTCAACAAAAGTGTCGTTGGACCCTTTCACATTTTTTAAACATAAATACTATATTAGAAAGGGGGGGGGGGAGGGGAGGGGCGTCACCCCGAGTTCTACGACCCCTCGTATACGTCTCTAGCGTTATTGGTTTGTGAGTTATAACAGAAAGTCTAAAATCACAGTTTTACACCAAAAAATTATGTTTCTCTCATTCTCAAAACTTTAACCTATTACCAAAATAAAGAGGGTTTCGAGACAAGCCGTTTGACACGTCATAGGACTAAATCCGACCATGCGTTCGTGAGATATCGGAAAAAGCCGAAAATCATGGCTTTACCCCCAGAAAGCCTGTTTCCCTCATTCTCAAAACTTTAACCTATTAATGACATATATAGGGCTTCGAGACAAGTGATTTGACACGTCACACGTCCAAATCCGACCTCGCATTTGAGAGATATCGGCAAACTTCGTAGGAAAGTAGGCGACTATCTGGCTCTCTCCTCACCACCAAAACCCCTTCTTATAAATCATTTTTTTTTCAAGGAGCTCGCCCTCTTACAAATATCCCAAGTGCGCATGCGTACAAAACAAAAACCAAAAATGTTGATCCATAGCGACATCCAGCAAAACGCATGCGCTACATGAGCAACAACGTTTAAGTTCATAGTGGTGTCGCCCCTCATGTCTGTTGCATTAATTGTAAATTGACTTTCACAATAAAAATACAATTTCATACCCTAGTAGGGGTAGGTTTTTTTGGGTTGAAATAAGTTGTCCATTGGAAAGAAGGCGTCATCCCCAGTCCAACGACACCTCATTTGTCAAAATCGGACCATGGGTTCGAGTGATATCGGCTTAGACTCACGCGACGGCCATGACACTATTTAGAACACCCACTACCCCCCTACTCTGGTGCATGATGGGAGATCTTCTTCGCTTTTGTCCTCCATCTTGTGAATTACGACTTGTTACTGATTGCTGGTTGAAGGAGGACGCAAATTTTGGATCTCGTCGGGGACGAGGTCTTTGGCCCTCGTCTCCACTAACTTGGGGATATATCCCATTATTTTGATGATATATGAAGAATATGGTGTGCAACTATCATCTGTGATATTCGTGAACGTGTTTTTTTGGGCCTTAATATGGAGATATGATGTGTGTGCATCTCTTCGTGTTCAGCTGGCAGCCATCCCCTTTTTTTTGGTGATATAAATCCTTTAAGGATATCTCATTAGTGTTGTAAATATTAGTGTCTCCCCAAAAGGCTTTATTAAGGTATGTTTTGACGTTTTATTTATTTAAAATTGTTGGAGCTCCATATTTTTCATTGTGTACTTGTGTTTAAGTTTTCTTTTATGAAGGTTGACTTGGCCTAGAAATGTCACCTCTGAATATGTAAAATTGTGATAAATAATATTAGTTCGGGGAACACTTCTATGTTTTTCTTCTAATTTTATTATTTGGTGTCTTGCTAAGGCATTTTCTTCTTGTTATATTCTGGTACTGAACAGAGTAATCAATTGAATAGTAGGCCTAATTTTGATCATTAGTCGATCGGTTTTTATTTTGATCCGTTGCCTTTTAAATACTATTTGATCTCGTCAGGTCGAGAGTTTTTTTATATCTTCCTGTTTTCTCACTGGAGAAGTTTTTTTTAATGTAAAATTCGGCGTTTGATGTAAATTCGTACTGATATACCTTCAAACGTTCTGGTCGCCATGGTAACTTGTTGAGAGTAGTGCATTGTGGGTTTTTGTTTCTGGCGTGTGTTTGAAGTGCTCGTTCATGGGTCATGGTGATGTTGTTTAACTAGTTTTGGTTTTAAATAATCCTTTGGTTTTCCTTTTTTGGAGTTTTCTATTTTAGTAATCCTGCGTGTATCTTTCGGTACCTTGTTTTTGGTAAAGTTTGCACTATTTCTTCTTTTTTGATTCTCCGAGGACCTCATGGTTCAGTTGAAAGTATGTCAGGTACATGTTAATGTTTAAGTTGTTTTTTTTTGCTTTTCCTTCTCTGACTTCAGGTAATACTTCATGGTAGTATGTTACCTTTAATGTACCAAACTTCCTGCCAAAATTATTATAGTTGTTGTAAGTTTTGTATGGATCTCTTAACTAAATGTTTCGTTAGTATCCCCTCAGGTAATTGTTAATTGGTATCGAACTTTTGCCTTGTTTTTATCTCCAGTGAGAATTCTAGGTGGGGTTTGTTTTAGTTTTTGGAAATTTTATGCTGGCTGATGCATTTTCTGTTCTCTGGTGGAGCTGTTCATTTAACATTAAATTTTCTTTTAAAGCAAGCTACTGTTGTTGCAACATTTCGTCGGTGGCAATTCTGTTAGTTATCTGGGGGTTTTCTGTAGACGAACCTGTGGGTTTTCTTCTTCTCCACCTTCTTCCGCCTTTAGGTGTTCTTCTCTTGGGGCATGTCAACTGACGGTGAGTTGCGATGTAGCGAAGAGGACCTCTGAAGACCCTATCCACCGAAGAGTTGGGGTGTCAATAATGATCACCTAACCACTGGAGTGATCCTGGACATTATAACTAGCAATATATTACACAAATATGACGAATTAATCTCACAATGATATTTCGTATACTGGACGATAAATAAAAATGAATCAGCATGAAAAGATTATGTGTGAATCGTCTTAACGATCTTCTAATGCAATATCCTTTATCAAAATTATATACAATGAATTTACACGGATTTATACAAAATAGTGTCTTTGGACACTCATATGTTTCAATTTAGTATCTGATCTGGGTCATAGCATTCGCATAGTTACATATTAAAGAAGGAAATATTCATTAAACAGGGTTACATTATACCAAGCGATTAAGCTAAGTAGAAAATCAATGGTCTACGTTCATGTTTCATGTAGAAAGTAAAATTGTGTAAAATATAGAGGTTTTGATTATCAGCTGTGGAAATGCCTTAAGTTACATAAACAGATTATCCAAGCATTGCTCATAGTTAGGTGAAGAAAAGCATGTAGGCTCGATCTAGCAGATCGACAACACCAATGTCTCACAGAGACATGAAAACACAAGAAAACCTCACCTAGGTTTATAGAACACCAAACATGGGTGTTGGACTACTCGAAGTCCAAAACTGATTGGCACTCACTGGCTTAAAAAGCTCTTATTTGCTCAATCAAAAACTGTTCTAATGCTTCAAAAAGCATAAAATCTCAAAAATGCAGCATAATCCCGGATATGCATCCGAATCACAAAATAAGGTTATAAGAACCTTCCAACACCATTATTAAATCTCATTACTATCTCAAAAACCTACAAAACATGCTTAAACCACACACTACCCTCAAGCACGTTTCTCTCAAAATAATACCTAAAAGAAGGCTAAACTGATTCTTCCCTAAATTAGGATAGCCTCCAACCTTGGTGAGTTTCGAAATATCAGTGGATAAGACTTACACCATGAAAGCAGGGTTAACTACTCAGGTTAATCCAATGACAATCATTAAGTAAATCCACTAATAAATCTTCACACACAAAAGCGAAGTGCTCTCCATGAAATAATCCAAAGAGTGGATTAAAACTATAAAGACATTTAACACCAAGAAAAGATTTCCAAGATTCAAATCGCTGCGAGAAAACAGAGTTCCCACCTCATCAGTAGTACATGAAAATATGTACTGGCCATAAAGAAAATAGTGTTCTAAACACTATTCAACAAAACGCGATTAAAACTATACTTATACAAAAACTGAAGTTCTTCCCCTAATCCTTCTTCACGGCAAATAAAAATACGCACTACTAACTAAAATACTACTGAATTTACTGAATAAATATCAAGACTTTTAATACGCAAGGGATGAATTCATTAAGGGAATACAAAATCCCGGGAATGCAACAAATCAGTTTCGACAGAACCGTCGAAGCTAAACTCGTGCTTGCCCATTTAATCTACAAAAAGAAAAGAATGGCAATTGCAATTGCTAACAAAATGCCCTCACTAGGCTACGATAAATAAGTTGCTGGTCCAGCGTTGTAAAAAGGATATAAGCATCTGATGAATCTCCACGTTATCCTCAGATAATACATTCTTCTTCCTTGGAGCTGGGATTGGAACCCAGGTATGTGACGCACACGAACACCGGTCGGGTGGCCGTCCGAGCCCTCGTCATTCTTGCCAGAAAGGTTATAATACGCCCGTGAAATTTTACTGTTCTGCATGTCGTAGCCTGCGAAGTCATCAGCTAGCAACCACTGGAGTACTGAGAAAGTAGTCTCCTTTCCTAAAAGGAAAATGCAGCTTGTGGCTTGCAGGCATCTCACTTATGCGTTCCACATGTAGCTACCCCATATATTTAACCAGCCATCCTGGAGGTCATAACAAGAACATTAATCCTCCCCGCCGATATCTCAAATGACAATATGCCTTTCAATGTTCGCATGATGCACTGCGTAAAAAAACGTGATGTCGGCAATACTGGCTCAGAACTACACGTTACTAAACCATGTAAGAGAATCCACATAGGGTCCCGCAATGGCTGCCTCAATACGGACAACGCTGGACAGAGAAATATATATCAGTCCGCGCTCCGTTTAAAATTAGTCTTCCTTGAGACGACATTCTGTATTATAACTGTACTGCAATTGTCTTAAATCCATTACAATATGTTCGCTGCAGAAAGCATTCGCACACGGTACATGACCGCTTGACGAGACTCAAACTTTGAATACGGAGATAACACACTTCAAAGAACACGTTCGGCCTAGCCAAGGAAAAACGCTAGCCGCCACGACACGGAGAAACTTTCGCTCGTCTTGCACCTGTGAATATCTCACCGGCTGAGTCAAGTAACTGTCCACTTGTCAATCAGACATCGAGTCACCCTCTCTCGCTGCCTGCGACACAACCCGTGAAGCTGCCCCCACTACTTTCTTCTTCATCGATGTATCGATATGTCAATATCTCGCTTGTGCCTTGATCCTTACAGATGTTATTCCTTCGTTTCACTTGTTAGATTCAATTCCTCATACATAATAGCTTTCTGCTATAGTAATCCACGTTCTACAGTCTTCGATAGATCTTCTATAACTCTGATTAGCTTCAAAACAGTAAAGATTATCCCCTAGTCGTGGTCGATATCTGACATGACGTCTCATATGGATTTATTGATCTGCCGGGCTATGGGTCAACCCACTCGGGAATGCTCGTAAATTCCGATCTGTAACCGAATGATACTTCTGATAGTCTCAGCGCTTCATAGCATGGCCTATCCTGCGAGTTCAACTGCTTCGCGCCTCCTGGCCACCCTATTACTGTGTCTGGTCAAAAAACTTATAAAAACGGTACAGTACCGTCCCAGCATTTGCCTGGATTTGAAAAAGGGAAAACCATGGAAAGCCATTTCAATGACGACCGACGGTGGGGTTCGATCCAACGTCTACCGAGTCCGTGGAGAACTTTACCCCATGGCCTAGAGATGCGCGTTAGTGAGCATAGCCACTGCTGTCGGAGATTACACAATCCTATTTAAATCTAAGATATTATCTAACGACTTCTAGGTATAACCTACATTCTCTACCATCAATCCTCATCTGCGTAAATATTTACCGTGTTGGAAGCCATTTTTCAGTGTTGCCTTTGTGAGATTGTACAAACGTGTTGACCGGCTGGAAAGCATTAAATATCGATAGAAAAATCAGTTAATACTGTACTGGGATATATTTTAGGTTATATCTCCCCCAAATAAGTGAGAAGGAATTCACACATCTTCTGGATGATCCGCTCACTACGATTTTCACAGTCTGTGTAAGGCTCTAATGAAAACTGCGGGGGGTAAGATCAGGGGGATGGTCCTACTTCGCTCGCACTGCGGCTCACCCCCATCAGCACAAACATTACCTAAAGAAGAAGGGAGGCGGAAAGTATGCTCCAGGTCGCGGGTTCAAACCGAAGTCGTCGGATTTTTAAGAGCATTAAAAATCCCTCAGTTTGCCTTCCTTCGGACGGAAATAAAGCGGGCGGTCCCATGTCATAGATTGATGGCATGTAAAAGAACCTTCCACTAATTACAATTTTGTTACGCTAAATTATAAGTTACAATTGACCAACGCTCTTAGGATCCAACGTGCTTTGCCAGGAGCCGACTGCGATGGCATCTAGTAACCGAGTACAGAATTATTTGTCGTTGACAGTGGCGTTTTGGAGCAAAAGTAGGAACTACTTGAAAATTGAATGTCTGAAGACTTTACTTGAATTAAAAACAGATAACACACACTAATACAGACATCACAATTCACACCGGTTATCAGACGGATTCTACACACACCCAAAGTACACGGGGCTATTTGGCTATTTAGAAACGCTCTATTAAGTTCCAACGTTCGCCGCTAGGTATTAGTGACATTGGCATCTTGTAGCCAAAGTCGGAACTACTTATCATTGAACTTGTTGGTTGCCCATGGGGATTCGATCAAAATACCCAGCTATGGCCATTGGCTGCAATTCATAAATATTAATAATAATAATTCACTACACTGTGCGTGCCGACAATATTGTGCTTGGACCAAACTAGACATCAGAAATGTCTCTTGTGAGTGCATTGCTAGAAAACTAAAATATGGTTCATCTGCAGTCAAACTTAAACTAATTAGCCTCACCTCAATAATTAGTGATTATCAAAACTAATTTACTGAATTGACTGGCTGCGTGAGGCAGCGGTAACTTACAACAGCTGTGCCCCAAATTGCAGAATCAAATCCTGGCGCAGTCAGTTGGCATTTGAGGTTCTGTGCCACGGGGCCGTGTTGGTAAATTTACTGGTATGTTAAGGATTCCATTCAGGGCGAAATTCAGCACCCGGCGTTTCATTAAACCTCAGTGGTTAAAAGGGAAGAATACCCGGTGCCAATTTAATTTACTGAAAATTATTTCACTTGGAGCATTCAACAGGAAAACAGGGTTAATGTTTACTGTTTTATGGAGAGTTAGTGATGCATTCTCTTTGTCACCAACTCAAGGACAATACAAGGTATCCAAGCCTTACAACGGACCGTACCGAGCATTTCCTGCGCACGCCCTCTACTGGCCGATGTGCGAGTGTATGTATGTGGCGGTGTATGTCTGTCCCCAAACTTAATAACAATTCATAATTGGAAATTATTATCTATTGACGAAACTAATCACATCTTGTACAAGGATAGCGCTGATACAAGGCACCTCAATGCCATCTGTTATATTGCCGCTACATTTCAATACAAAATGGGGGCAAAAGTGTTCGAAGCTTATAATAGAATTCCGCTTAAACTAAAAATATGATGTCTACAAAATCTTGCAATATTAAACTTCCATATAAACACCATTGTATGCTTAAATTACATGGTCATCACACCAATTCTTTCTAGATTGTGGCCGTGAAACTAATTCAAACAATGTAACCCAAAAGTTATGGTCTTATAAAGCAAGGATCACCGGGATTCGCATTCTGATAGCCTTAATAAATGACCCTCTTTAACCTACGTGATACTTTATGAGATGGAATAAAACGCGCGGCAGCCATCTTAAAAAGATATGAAGGTTACGGAGCACACTTTTTTCTTTCTGAGAAAATTACACCTAAAAGTTTGAAAAAATTATATATATGAAATTTTCGTATTTTCTTTTAAGTAAATTCACTTAATTTGGTTTATGTCAGTTTTAACAGGTTTTCAGTTTGTAAAATGGCATGTATATCTTATGAACATTACGTAAATTGCAATTAAATGAAGGCATGCATGAATAATAGTGGCTTAGCCATTTCTTGCCTCAGAACTTGGCACAATATGTCAGTAATGGATAGTTATTATTCATCTATTACATACTAAATATTTGGCAATATCTATTAAAAGTGTGTTTTAATGTGATAAATGACACAAATGTCGTGCAAATTAAAGTATTCTTTCATAATGATTAGCACAGATTGTTCAGCGAACATTAAGAGGGGAGTCATAATCATCATCACTTGCTACACCTCCCATCTCTTTGCACTTATTACTATTATGGTGAACTGGCGGGATGAACTGGAGTAGATCGTGTAAATCCTTTGAACATCTTTGAGTCAACTGGTATTGGTTCCCCGTACTTCGGAGAGAGCTGTACATCTGCTGGCCGTCCTTTATTTTCTGTTAATACCCAGCAGTACTTTTTGCATTTACAGTTAGGTCCCAGCTCCTTGGCTGCGTAACTCTGTCTTGTTCCGATAGCAGGAATAATTGTTCCATGAGACTTCCCATCATATTGCCAGTCTTCATTGACATGATGGTATCGGCGGAATTAAGTCAGAAATATCCCAGATGTCTAGTAATTTCTTCTGGCGTCTTTGGTCCCGTCCAGGTCGAAGCACGCTATCCGAGTTCTGTTTCGAAATAAAAATTAATAAATCGTAAATTATTCTTAGAAAAATATACAACCCGTTCTAAGAAACTCTCACGGTGGTTACGTGCGTCATAGTTTTCATTTGAGGTGTGACAGTTCGATGATATATTTCATAAAATAGACCTGAGTACCCAGTCGCGTGCTCTGTGATTGCGAGCTTCAACTACAACATTTCGTATACACCGCACCTGTGTTCTTATTTTCAACCTCGTCTGACTAAATTCGGGATCTGACGCGTTGCACACGTTGTTGTTAAAAAAAAAAGGGAGAAAGACAAAAAGGAAGCCGCACCTGAAATTTCATCGTCCGTAGCCAAAGGACTTGCAATAGCGCTTGTTGAAATTCAAGCATGTCGCGGCAAAATTAACTGTACATTATTAGAGTATTGAACACTAAAGATTGCATGGGGAAATACTAATTATTATATCGATTCAATTAGAAATTAACCGGTAGATAGGCTTTCTTTAAAACAAGGAAAAGATGATTCTCTGGGAATAAGTTGGAAATGTTATTGCTACTTACCCTCCGATACACTGAATTCTTGTAGGTGGACACTTTCGCCACACAATGAACACGAGGTGTGTGCCAATAACTATTGATAACAATACGTTTGGAGATGACTGCTGGTTTAAGGGACAGAATATCTGCCCTAAAACTTAAAGTCTCTTCATTCAGTAATCGAGTCGTATAATAAAGCTTTCGGTCTCCGAAACGTGATGCACTTCGACCAGCATAGTACAGACAACAGAGCAACACATTCGACTGTTTCTTTAAAAATTTACATTTATTGATTTCGTGGTGATTTTCGAATACTCCCAATGTATGTTATCTGTAAAGATCCTAAGAGCAATACTTGGCTCCACGCTTGTCACTTTGATTACCGGTACTCTGAATGCTTTTGCTTTCCAAATTGGTAATACTCGTATCAAATCGACGGAAAGTAGCGATCGCTCCACATAGGTGAGCTTTCAACTGCCTGGCCTCTGTATATTACCACAATGATTGCGATATAGGCTACCGTATATTGAGTGAATAAGTGATGTCAAAACTATTCCAATGTCGAAATTGATTTTTTAACAGACAGCTACAAATGACTCTTATTTCCTTTGTACTGCTGTCCCTTGATGTGATACCACAACCATACAATGAGGCCTATATAGTTCATGAACATGACATTATAATTGAAAGTTCAATAGAAGGTCTACGTCAGGGGCGTGCGCAATAATTCAATATCAATCAGAGTGATATACTACTTAACTTGCGCAACGTGATGAATTGAGTTTGGTATAGTTTTTATTTACACATTATTTAAGGTTAAAGACGGAGATTCTTTTCCAAAGTGGTCGGTTTATTTTACAAACTATAGCGTACTAAGCAATAGTTATTGTGAATTTCATTATGAACATTTTCATCTAATAATGTTTGTGATGGATTGATCACTTATAGATATAAATGCGAACATCTGTCCAGGGAAGTAAGGTAATTATACAATTATTACAAATTACTTACTTTCCTCATAAACTGGCCTTTGTATCAAGGGCACAGTACTCACGGCGTCTGTCAACACATCATGGCTTGTGAAGGTGGGATTGGTGTGCTATATGAGTACATGTGTCCCAATCAGCTCCTTCTTTTCCTTATTTATTTCCGGCCGGCGTGGACCAGCGGTAAGAAGGTCTTAGAAGTGAGGTCGCGCTCGGCTGCAGTTCGAACACGAGCGCGGACATCGATGTGTGTGTTGGCTTTAATTGTAGACCCATTTAATTTCTATAATAATTAATAAATACATTAGGCGGCAACACGCCGGCCTCTCACCGCTGGGTCCGTGGTTCAAATCCCGGGCACTCCATGTGAGATCTGTGCTGGACAAAACGGAGGCAGACAGGTTTTTCTCCGGGTACTCCGGTTTTCCCTGTCAATATTTCATTCCAGCAACACTCTCCACTATCATTTCATTTCATCTGTCATTCATTTAATCATTGCCCCAGAGGAGTGCGTCAGGCCTCGGCAGCCGGCACAGTTCATATCCTCGCCGCTAGTTGGGAGCTTCATTCATTCCATTCCTGACCCGGTCGGAGACTGGAAGCAGGCTGTGGATTTTCATTTTCACTTGAGTAGGAGGATGGTGGCGCTTCTGCCCCACTTCAGAACATACATGTCGTTACTACTAAGCCTCAGCCATGAATATTTGTCGATATCTCTCGAACGCATGGTCGGATGTTGACAAATGAGGTGTCATTGGACTCGACCTGACGTCCTCTTTCCTATGGACCACTGGTTATATTTTTCAAAAAAATATTTGAAATTTTTCGTTTTTGAAAATAGGTAATAGTTTGAAAACCAAACATGATAGAACATTGTGCCATGGCTCAAACGAATGGTCTTTATGACCTTTATTTTCTAAAATAAAACTTTTTTATTTTTTATGTTTTTTTTAAACACTCGAATTTTGAAAATTCTATATTTCAGAAACTAGGAACTCTACAAAAAAAATTGTTTGACGTAAATCAATGGCCCCTACCCTCTCTACCACCACAATAAATTTCAAGTCTCTAGGACAAAAACCTGACAGTAGTGGGGTAGTGAGAGGGCTGCTTGCAAAAGCAAGTTTTGAGCCCCTGCGACCTTGGAATGGAAAGAGTCATGCTAGGAGGGCGTGCTTGGATTCGTTTTTTTGTCTCGTTATGCTCTTTACGGGAATGTAGGTGTCGAAAGGGTGAAAATTTGGAAACATGTTTTTTGGGGGTAAAACCGTGATTTTAAACTTTCTGCTATATCTCGCGAACCAATTATGCTAGAGGCGTGTACGACGGGTCCAAGGACTCGGGGTGACGTACTCTTTGCTATGAACCAATCATTATAATTTTTTTAAAATTGGAAACGCTATTTTGGGGTAACACGTGTTTTTGTGATTTTTGCAGATATCTCACGAACCAATAACGCTAGAGACGTGTACGAGGTGTCCTAGGACTCGGGCTAACGCCCCCTTTCAAATGTGGCAGATATGTTTTCCAAGAAATAATTCACAAAGGGCCTAACGCCATACATCTTGAAAAACCTTTTTTTTCTTTACCTGTTTATAATGTCCATGAAGCGTGGTGGTTGAGAGAGACGATACTGCTGGGTGTGTGTGTGTTTCAACGAACCTGTCGCTTAGCACAAGGACCATGCTTAATAGAATAATCGCTATTTCGGCGGGTCGGTGTATGACAGAGCGAGCGTGCTTTTTTTCACACATTTTACCTTTAACGTGTAAACGGTGATGAGAACTTGGTTCTATGTTGGTCGAAGCGAGTACAGAAAACAAACTTGCAGACGAGCAGGAGGTGAATGTCATTTGAGCATATTGGAAGGCGTTGATCTGACTTGACAACAGGTGCAATGGAAAAATGACAATGACGCTTGAAGATGAAATAATCTGACCACCGTGGTGGCAGGGAAGAGCGAAATGCATGCACACACGTGTGAGATGACATGTACGCAAAACCAGTTACATCCTGTTTGCTTCGTACGTGACAAAATGCAAGTTCATGTGAAATTTGATCTACCACAGGTGTTCACCTTGGGCTTTGGCTGTCCACGTGCACGATAACTGTTAAGAAGTTACATCCTGTTTTGCTTCGTACGTGACAAAATGAAAGTTGACGTGAAATTTGATCTGCCACAGGTGTTCACCTTGGACGTTAGCTGTCCACGTGCCTGATAACAGAATGTTCAAAGCGTGGGAATCGCTGAATCTGTAAAAAGTATGATGCAACTTGTGGGAATGATGTCACAACCAATAGATAGGCAAGAGCTGCAAACAGCAGTGGTGGGAGGTAAAGGGAGGGAGAGGGGGAGGTGTAGTGTATGAGAGAACACAGGTGGAAAAAGAAAGAAATATGTGGAGCTGAGGACTGTACACACAGAGCTATAGGTAGTGTACAACATGTGTGAATAAATTAAAAATTGCACAGGTTCACACAACATGTAATTTATTGATCCTAGAATTAAACGTAGATTTAAACCCTAACCATTTGACATAGAGTTTATTTCCTTTTTGTTTCAACACTTTTTCCACAAGATATTGCTGAGGAAACGATGTTTTCTGAAGTTCATGGAGATAAAATCTACCATTTATGGGTTGATGGTTGAGGTCCTCGAGTAAATAGGTGACTGGACTGTCCAAGTTGACTCGACGAATTCGAAATAGTTCAGTCCCCCACTGTGGCGTGTAGCCCTTATTGAAGGCAGACTTAAATTTGCTCACACGAACAAAATCCCCAATTTTCAGTCGGTGACGTTTAGGATCGGCTGTTTTATGGGGTTAAACAGTTTATCCAATCGCTGAATATTTTTGGTCACGAGGCGTGGCTTGGTCCCAATCGTTCTATGTTTGGTGTCATTGTAACGTGATACTAGATCTGGTAACATGTCCAACCAGCGATAAGTGCCCTGAGCGGTAAACGCTTTCCACATATGGGTTTTCAATGTTCGGTTGAACCGCTCGACCACACTGGCTTTCAGGTTGCTGTACGTGGTGTAATGGTGAATATCCTTAGATTTGAGAAAACTGGAGAAATCCTTGTTGCAAAATTCATTCCCCTGGTCAGTTTGTAGCAGCTGAGGTTGACGTTTGGAGTGTTGAATAATATGTTTAAAGGCCTTGGTAACTAGTGGGCCAGACTTGCGACGCACAGGTTCAACAAAGGCCATTTTGGAATAGACATCAATGACGGTCAACATATAGCGTACACCGTCGTTAACGCCAGCATAGGGTATCATTTCAACCAAGTCAGCCTGCCAAAGTTCATCCACACCTCGTGAAATCACCTTGAGTCGTGGATAGTGACGCCTAGCTGGGCGATGCAACTCGTGAGCAATACCCATTTTAATGGGTGAGGACTTAAACAATAATTTTGGCATTTCGAAGTTCTTGTTCAATTTCTTGAATTTCCCAATCGTGACCGGTATGGCCCGCTTGACGTTAGGCATGCAACAACTGTAGCCGCTGGACGAGCTTATTGGGATTCTGCCAGTAGGTAACATCCACAAGGGGTTTTAATGGTTTAAATGTCACTCCCGAAGCGGACGCTTTATGACGAGTACCTTGACTGGTGGGAAACATTGTTGCAATGATGGTTTTATATTTTCGAGATATATTGGCATTCACTTTTTGAGTGGGATCATACTGTCTTTAGTGGGCATGGGTATCCAATAAAATGGATTTATATTTGTCAAGATCCTCGACGTATAATCATGGGGAGAGGGGGACCGAGAAAAGAGCAGCATTAACAGTCCTGGCGTTAATTTATAGTTGATGTTTTAATGACAGTTTTAGTACGAGAAAATTTAATGGATGAATCGCCAATTTTAAAACTATCATCCTCATAGCGAACACCATACGTGGTAGCACTGTTTCCAATAAATAGATCGGTGAAATAGTGTTCCAATGTTGATCAATAATATTTTATTAAAATGGTTTTCAGTTGAGCTTTATGTTGAGGGGTGGCCAAGAGTTGTGAAAACGGAGACGCTCTGGAAAGGCAAGGTGTTTTGACCATGGCCAAGGATTTCTTTTTTCTCAAAAAACTCTGCAAGGGGTGCGGCCTTTTTTGAGGCGTAAACACTTGGTCCTCATTATCCTCAACTTCGCTAACACTAGTTAAATCTTCCTGTTCCTCCTCCTCTTCCTCTTCCTCAGGGTCCTCATGCAGCGTCTGCGTGGCTTGTGAAACGGTGGGTAGTGTTTCAGATGGCTTGAAGGAGGGTTTCAACATGGCTTTTAGTGGAGGTGCTAAATGTTGTTGAATAAACAAAGCATGATTTGCACGTGATTGTTTCAATTGACGAAACTTTTGGGGAATAGTATTTTTTGCTCTAATAATATGCTTTTTCAATTGACTCTCTGCTAACGCCATGGTGTCTTAACAAATGACTTGACGGGGAATGAGACAGGGCCTTAAATAGCAATAAAATGATCAAACCCTAAGCGATACCGTCCTTGGTTGAGTTCACTTTGTTTGTCAATCACTAAACAGGCATGACGTTGAGTGTTTCAGCACTTGGCACACAATTCTGTTAACATTTGAAAGGTCATATCAGGATTCACATGCTCATTATAAACGTGACGACTGTTCCTCTCGTCCTGACGAAATAAAACAATGACATTGGCATTGTCACGAATCAACTGTTTGGACATTTTAGAATACGTTTGTCCAAGATAGAAGCAATCGATATGTTTGTGTCGACCCATGCTGAAATAGCTTTGAATGATGCCTTGACGTTCAGTGGATACATCATCGAAAATCATGAGTGAATCAGGCTTTACCTCATCCGGTGAAATCACATTTTATTGCATGGAAAATGTAAAATAACCCATATTCTCTTTTTGTAATCCAGACATGACTTGATCCAGAAACACGTAGAGAGGTTGGTAGAGAGATTTTGCAAAAATATAAATATTTTGAAAACGCAGACCATTGGGCGCTGTGATGAGCGTTAGCCAAAGATTAGTCCTTCCACAGCCGGAAGGCCCCACAATGATGCAGCGAATGGAAGATGGAAACAGTGAACCATGGCGTTGTTCACGTGATGTGGGACAGAGATGGGAAACCATGTCCCCCTCAGAGAATGACTCTTGAATGAATCTTCATTTCAACTAAGGCTTAGACAGGCTAGCAGGTTGTCTATATACAAAACACCGAGCATTGTCATAGAAACAGTAGACAGGTACAACAGGTTGACGATGGATGTCTTTGGACGTGCGTTGATGGCCAAAGCTAGGTCTGTCCCCCCATACATGATCCTAAACAAGAAACAGATCCTGCAAATAAACACTATGTGGATAGGTCAGTACAAAACAGGGAGATTATGTCTTTAAGGGAAAGCGGTTAACCCATGTAAAACATCCTCAAGTGTCTACAGATGTTACTACGAAAAAGTATGTGGATAACAAAGTGTATGAGTTTTATGACAAAGTGCCCCAGCTTACGGTGAATGTCTATAGCGCTAATCACCATCGGATTATTCACGTGGAAGTCCCGCAAGACGAAGACGATGTCTGTACCAAGCGTTAAGTAACCTATGAAATGAAAAGGCTTTATAAATTTATCCCATCTGTATTTTTAGTGTATCTGACAAATGAAAATCCTTTGAATGAGATAAACCATTTACCGCTAGTCCATGATCAGCACTTGACCTATGTGCTTGCTTCAGGATTAAGCCGCTATCGATTACACTATGATGGAAACTTTCATATCAAATACGCGATGCCTGATGAGAACCATTTACAAATAAAGATAAATGGTCATAGGATGTTGATCCATAACCATGAAATGGTCAATGCAGGTGACGAATTATCCTTTCATCTCATGTTGACATGGGATGAAAAGCAAGCGGGAAAACCATAAACGATTTTCCACTTTATGTGGAATTGGAATATACAGCCATGAAATAACCATCTGACGTTAGTTGTGATTTAAACTTTCTTGTGAAAGGTTGTTGGTCATTATCATCATGGTGAAACAAAGGTATGCGGTGAGAAAGACAAAAAAAAAGACTTTGTCCTTGGCAAAGCCTGGGTTTGAGACATTCGTGGACAAGCCCTTGCGAAAGAAAAAAATAAAAAATAATGTATTGACCATAAGGAAAGCCTTTCGAGCAGCACAGAGACATGTTATTCCAAAACGTCGGCGACAGGTTTCAAACCAAGGGCGAGTGATTCCCGTCCCCAAACGAGCGGGATTTTTCCTTTCATTATTTGCCGGTTTGGCTGCTCTGGGATCACTTTTGGGCGGTGCCAGTGCAGTGGCGAAAACCATTAAAGCCGCGCAGCAGGGCAAGCAACAACTCAAAGAAAGTCAGCGACACAATGAAACGATGGAAGCGATTGCCATGGGGGCTAGAAATGCCTATTTAAAGCCAGCCTTTTATCAACAAGGATTTGGGATTTCACCATTTCGAAGTATTAAAAAAAATTAACCTCAGCCATAGCAAGACATGCCCTGTCGCATCATCAATTGGAAAGCTATGCTAAACAACTAAAGCTTTCTCATTTTCGAGGTGTGTTTATGCGAAACCAATTACCCCCACGACCCTAGAAACAGGAATGTGCTGTTGTCAATTTGGATGATCACCGAGGACCAGGAACACATTATGTAGCTTATGTCAAAGAGGGATCCATTGTATGGTACTTTGACAGTTTTGGGAATTTGCCTCCGCCCATGGAACTAGTGACCTATTTTGGAAACAGGATCAAGATATATTATAATGTGAAACGAGAGCAAACGTTTAACAGCCAACAGTGTGGACGTTTGTGTTTAATTTTTTTTAAATAAGACGCAGCATAAGAAAAAACGCCACCAGTATGTCGGCAGAAAGTAAAACGTTTACACTGCATGGACGTGGACATGAAGTCAGCCTAAACTTTTACCCGCCTATCGAATTGAGTGAAAAACCCTATGGTTTAGGACTTGTTTCTCTTGAAACGTACAATCGAATATACAACATACGTGAAAATGTGAACAACAAGTTTTACTATGATGATTCTGTGCTCACCCTGAACTCTGGTGGATACACGATCGATGATATTTATGAACTCATTTATGTGGTGTTGATCAATGAATATGGTTTAAAGTCATTTTTCGATGGAACGCGCAAGCTTGAACTTGTAGTCAATACCAACACTCATCGCTGCAGTATTTTCTCCACATTCAACATTGACTTTATAACACGCCCCGATCCCATTGGCCCATTACTAGGATTTAAACCACGTGTGTTGGAGCCCAACAAAAAACATGATTCGGACCATGAAGTGAAATTCATTGAGGACCATCATGTGTCGGTGACATGTAATATTATTAGCCAAGTGTACACCAATCAAGAACCATCGCATTCGCTTTATGACTTTATTGTGACATCGCCCAATGGGTATAATATTCGTGAAAACCCTCCAGTGGTGCTTTTTCATTCTGTGGCTGTCGATAGTATTAGTAATATAACATTAAGACTGATCAATAGAGATCAACAACTCATTGATCTAGATTCTGCCACACCAGTGACTTACAAGTTGGTGCTAAAGCCACAATGAAGTTTGTGTATAAAGCAACAACACCGTCTAGGAATGGTGTTAGTTGTTTGCCACGTGAATACACGTTAACATTTCAAGACAAGCAGATTTTACAGCATTTGGGTTACCACGTCAACCCTCATAATGAATTCTATCCTAGAGATAGCGAACCGCATCGAGGAGCAACCAGGAGTGGTAAGAATTAATCTCCATTCCTATCAAGCTCAAACACCTGGTCTCAATAACAATGATGAAATTCAATTTGTTATCAACAAACAAGATATTTACACCCTACCTCTTGAAAGTGTCATTCAGATTGATGGTCGGCTCACGAGAGCCGATGGCTCTACACCCACCACATCCAAGTTGGCCAAACATGGTTTGGCCTTTCTGTTTTCTGAAGTGCAGTATGTCATTAACGATATCGTGGTGGATAGCACTCGAAATGTGGGCATTTCCAGTGTCATGAAACTATACCCCTCTTATAATGAGGAAGAAGGTAAAACACTTTGCATGGCAGGTTGGTGTCCTGACTCGACCAATGACTGGATGGTACACACTGATGGGACCTTTACTGGATATTTACCTCTTAAACTGATTTTAGGCTTTGCCGAAGATCACCAACGCATTGTGGTCAACGCAATGCAAGTGCTTTATCTAGTGAGAGACAGGAGTGATACTAATGCACTCAAGGGAGCCGACAATGCCCCCATAGATTCAAAAATTCAACTACAACGCTTGCTATGGAATGTGCCCCATGTGACCCTTGAAGATAGGAAAAAACTGGACATACTCAAAATAAATAATAATAATAATAATATCGTATGGCCTCGGATGCCTGGTGCAAGCTTTGTTAATTGACACCCAGAGGGTAGCTTGCATGTCGAATTTCGTCGTTCCTTTGAACGCTATGAAAGTCAAGGAGGTTAGATAGATATCTAAACTCCTTGACACTACAGCGCTTTCAAGTAGAGAATTGAGGAACTTTGTGTTGGCGGAAAATCCCGAGATTAATTTTGCCATTGAACACGGCCTACTGAAATCAAATGGGTTCTTTAACATGCCAACAACGTATGACATGAGTGTCGTGATTTTTGTCGCCTTTCAAAAATCACTAACCATGGCCAGGAGCGAACCTGCAATCTTGGGGTTGGTAGTCCGACACTATAACCACGCACCCACCGTGGCAAGCTATACTCAAAATGGTAAAGAGATATATGCCTCTACCCATAGAATTTTGAAGCTGGGCACTCCATGAGTATCCGCTATTGCCCACCTCCAACACACACAGTTGGTCTGTAAAAACAGCTCGCTATACAAAGAGACCTCTCTACCCGATCGTGGGTTTTCAAACGAATCGCAAGTATCAACAAACCAAAGATGCCACGCAATTTGATCACCTGCAATTGAGAAATGCACGTCTTTTCCTCAACGGAGCTGTGTTTCCCTATGAAGGACTCGATTTGGATTTTTCAAAAAATAAGTTTGGCCCCCTGTACGACTTGTTTTCTAAATTTCGATGGTCGTATTATCAAAAAGAGAACGGCCCCATGCTACTACCCCAAGCGTTTAAGGCAAGAGCACCACTGATTGTCTTTGACTGTTCATACCTGGAAGAGTCTGTCAAACCATCCAATATCGACATTCGACTAGATTTTGAAACGCATGACAATGTACCAGCCAATACCACGGCCTACTGTTTGATTATTCATCACAAACAAGTCAACTATTATCCACTGTCCAACCAAGTGACGAGTTTATATATAACAGCTCAACCCACGTCAAGCCGCTCAGTCTTGTCTTGCTTTAAAGCCTCAAGAGACGTCACATCCATGAATTTAAACTCTGAGGAACAACGTTTCAAGACTTTTGCCACATGGTCGGTGCCTTTCATAAACCCTCAAGCCTTGGCGGCCGCTGGATTCTACTATTTAAAAACAAGAGATGAAGTGAAATGTGCCTTTTGTCCCATCATCATAGACCAATGGCAGGAGGGCGATGAACCCATGCAGGAACATCAGCGCTGGTCACCCACCTGCCCCTACCTGTGTAGAATGGAAGTGGGAAATATACCCTGTCATTCAAGCTATCCCTCACTTGTGTCTCTGGGTGATGAAAAAACAAGTTACGATACGTGTGGACCGTATGGTGTCCATGGTGCTTCGGTGAGCAGCTCACCATCAAAAACACCTAGTTTAGAGACATTGGGACATCATCGGTGTTATGGACGTTACAAACACAAGAGACTATATTTTTGTATCAGTTGGTATCGTCCTATCCCAAAATGACAGAAGCCTGTAAGACGTGTTATGATAATAAAATGATGTAATTCTTAAATCCTTATTTTTGCATGTCCCCCTGTCCTACCCTAACCTCAATCTGAAACTAGCATGGCAGGTAAGTCCATGTCATGATCACACCTTAGTCATTGATCGTCAGTCAGTCGTCAGTTGAACTTGGTCCAGGGAAGCGTCAACATGTTGCGCACACTCATTGTGGATTGCCAAGGGTTTAAAATTAGTGACAACAAATTTATATTTAAACAAGTGGCCATGATCGTTTGTACCACGTTTTGGATATCGCAAGCTACGCAATTTGCTATTTAAACCATCCCATGCTTTTGAATTGTTGTGTGAAAAAGACCGTAAACAAACCCAGTGGATTGAAAATCATGAGCAACTAGACTGGAATCAGGGAACCATTTCCTATAAATATTTGGACGTGGTCATGAATGCACACTTGTCCTCGGCCAATGTGGTATTTGTGAAAGGTAATTAAAAACGTCAATGGTTGCAACCATTTATGGCGTCTTACTGCCAATGTATCGACCTAATGGAGTTGGGCTGCCCCTCCCTGCAAACGCTCATGGATACTTGTTCACGTGGCAACATTACCCATACAGCCCTATCGCTTGCGTGGCATCTCTTTCATTAGTTAACCACCCATGCCTGCTGGGAGTTGTTGAACAAAATAATAACTCAAGATTTACCTGTGAATTACGCCAGTGAGATTTCTACAAGCGACGTGTAAACATCTACAGCACGTGATACCATGGGGAAAGGCAATGCTATGGACAAAGCCATCGGCAAGTTCTTTGTGTGCAAAAAGAAACTAGACAGTTTTACCAAAGAGAAACTCTTGGCACTCCCCAAGTCGTTCATTTATTATGTGGCCGCCAACGCGGTCAAAGAAATCTGGCAACATGTACCAAAATCATGAACTCAAGACCCTGTGTTGAGAGAATTGCAACCCTGTACGGATTACGATCACCATAAGCAAGTGGCCATGGCAAAAATACCGTCTATGCGTCAGTGTGCGACTTGCCAGCTAGTGAAACTGTATCACGGTCATAAAAGTCCATGTAAAGACTTTGTTGAATCATTCCACGGGTGTCATGGCGAGAAAAAGCACCAACAACAACAAACACAAACATCGTCCATAGAGGAGGAGGAAGACCAAACCTTATTACCATCGATGGAAAAGGATATGCCAGACCTGTACTGGCAATGGCGTCATTGACAAAGTGATTCAATACTTACCTTTCGAAATCCATCTACCAGGTTATCGTTTTTGTGGCCCTGGAACTCGTCTCGAAAAACGTTTACAACGTGGTGATGTACCCATTAATCATTTGGATCAAGCATGCAAGGAACATGACCTTTCTTATCGCCATAGTCATCCTGGTTTAAGACATGTGGTAGATAAATTATTATTGAAGAAAGCTAAACAACGTTTCACATCCAGTGATGCCTCAGTGGGTGAAAAGATGGCAGCCCTGATTATCATGTGTGCTATGAAAGGAAAGTTGATGATGCATGGACATAAACATTGAGGAATTGAGGTGTGAGGAATTGGGATTTGTTTGTATTCTATATTTCTTTATCGATTCACTATGACTATGAAATAAAAACAAAGGTTTACCAGAGCTCGATGTTGTGTTATTTTTAATTTTGAGAAATCGTGATGTTGTTGGCTTATTTTTCATTTTACACATTTCACACCTGATGAATTCACAAACTGTCAGTAGTGGAGTGATGAGAGTTGTAACGCACAGTCTGTTCCAAAAGTAAGTACACACTTTTTGTTTATTAATATCTCTCGAACGCATGGTCGGATGTTGACAAATGACGTGTCATTGGACTCGAGCTGACATCCTCTTTCCTATGGACCACTCGTTATATTTTTGAAAATAATTTGGAAAATTTTTGTTTTCGAAAATGTGTGATAGTTTGAAAACCAAACATGGTAGAACGTTGTGCCATGGCTTAAACGAATGGTCTTTATAACCTTTATTTTTTGTAATAAAACTTTTTTATTCTTTATGTTTTTTGAAAAAACTCGAATTTTGAAAATTCTATATTTTGGAAACTAGGAAGTTTACAAAACAGTTTGTTTGACGTAAATGCAAGGTCCCTATGCCCCCTACCCCCTAAATAAATCTAGAGTCTCTTGAGCAAAAATTTGTGTTTTGTAAGTAGTGGGATGAAGACAGAACTGCTACACTTAGGAAGTTGTGAGCCCCTGCGACCTTGGAATGGAAGGAGTCATGCTAGGAAGGCGTGCTTGGATTCGTTTTTTTCGTCTCGTTGCGCTCTTTACGGAAATGTCGGTGTTGAAAAGGTGAAAATCTGGAAACACGTTTTTTGGGAGGAAAATCATGATTTTAAACTTTTTGCTATATCTCGTGAACCAATCATGCTAGAGGCGCGTACGACGAGTCCAAGGACTCGGGATGACGTCCTCTTTGCTATGCACCCACCACCCGTTGTAATTGAAGTAGTAGTGGGATGAAGACAGAGCTGCTACACTTAGGAAGCTGTGAGCCCCTGAGACCTTGGAATGGAAGGAGTCATGCTAGGAAGGCGTGCTTAGATTAGGTTTTTTCGTCTCGCTGCGCTCTTTACGGAAATGTTGGTGTCGAAAAGGTGAAAATCTGGAAACACGTTTTTTGGGGGGGGGGGGAACACGTGATTTTAACCTTTTTGCTATATCTCGCGAACGAATCATGCTAGAGGCGTGTACGACGGGTCCAAGGACTAGGGGTGACGTGCTCTTTGCTATGGAACACACGTTGTAATTGAAAAAATGGAAACTCGATTTTGGGGTAAACACGTGTTTTTTGTGATTTTTGCCGATATCTAACGAACCAATAACGCTAGAGACATGTACGAGGTGTCCTAGGACTCGGGATAACGCCCCCATTCAAATGTGGTAGATATTTTTTCCAATAAATAATTTACAAAGGGCCTAACGCCATACATGTTGAAAAAACTATTTTTTTCTTTACCTGTGTATAATGTCCATGAAGCGTGGTGGTTGAGAGAGACGATACGGCTGGGTGTGTGTTTCAACGAACCTGTCGCTAACCACAAGGACCATGCTTAATAGGACAAT
The DNA here is from genome assembly GCA_946902985.2 of Meconema thalassinum. Classification (NCBI taxonomy): domain Eukaryota; kingdom Metazoa; phylum Arthropoda; class Insecta; order Orthoptera; family Tettigoniidae; genus Meconema; species Meconema thalassinum. The sequence goes on from OX336390.1 coordinate 56,608,670, forward strand.
CGCTATTTCGGCGGGTCGGTGTATGAAAGAGCGAGGGTGCGTTTTCTGATATTTTACCTTTAACGTGTAAACGCTGATGAGAACTTGGTTCTATGTTGGTCGAAGCGAGTACAGAAAACAATCTTGCAGACGAGCAGGAGGTGAATGTCTTTTGAGCTTATTGGAAAGCGTTGATCTGACTTGACAACAGGTGACGCTTGAAGGTGAAATAATCTGACCATCGTGGTGGCAGGGAAGAGCGAAATGCATGTGAACATGTGTGAAACCACATGTACGCTAAACAAGTTACATCCTGTCTTGCTTTGTACGTGACAAAATGCAATTTCAGGTGAAATTTGATCTGTCACAGGTGTTCAACTTGGGCTTTGGCTGTCCACGGGCGCGATAACTGTTAACAAGTTACATCCTGTTTTGCTTCGTACGTGACAAAATGCAAGTTGACGTGAAATTTGATCTGCCACAGGTGTTCACGTTGGACATTAGCTGTCCACGTGCATGATAACAGAATCTTCATAGCGTGGGAAAAAAAAGATTATACATGCAACGTAACATATATAAAGACATGTCGTTATCATTTCCACTCTCACTTAGGTGACTACCTTTGAACACACTGCATTGCGTGAAACACTTGATCTTGTTTAACAGGTTTGGTGTTGGTGGAAAATACTTAACCTTGTTGTGGGGTAGGTATATATTTATTCATTTATATATTTATTGATTTTTATATAAATACATGCAATTATTTATTGATTAGGTAATTAATGATTTTATTTATTTATTTGTTTGCAGATAACGTGTATAGCCTACCTGTCGTGTGTCTGTGGGAAATATATTAAAGAAAGAGAAAGACAGACAGCTAGAAAAGGAAACCATTTCCACACTAGTCCACGAGACGGGAATATAGCAAAGCATTACACGTCAAGGTGAGATTTGTTTTTTTTATATATAACCTGTTTGATTTTGTTTTGTTTATGAAATGCATAAACTATATGGAATGGATATACTTATGGTGGTTTCTTTTTTTTTCTTTTTAGAGTATTGGAAAACGCTTGACCTCTGTTGATAACCAGGAACGTGTGTGTTAGGGGCCTTTGTCAAGCAGTCTACAGCTGAAAACTCAGGTGAGAGTGTTCTTTCAAAATAATGTCTTTTACTGCTGCGTATACGTTAACTTGGGAACCCCTAAACAGTTGTTTCAAATCGCGTGTGTGCTCTGGTCGTGTGGTCAATGTTAGAAAAAGTTTGATTCCTAAAGATTTTTTAGAATCTTGTTTTGAAATTTTTAAAATTGAAATTTGTACAGCGCAAAGGTTGCATACGGCTTTAAAGGTGAACACAGAACTGGTGTGCGATTTCATATATAAAAAGAAGGACGTAGAGCATAAAGAGACATTCTATATTTTGCAGTAAAATGCAAGAGCTTTTGATAGCTCATAATTTGGAACAGTGGTATCAAAGCCACTTGGTGAATGCCTTGCTATCAAAATTTGATAAACTGCAACAAGGACCCAGTGGTTTAGAGTTAGACAAAATTCATTATTTGCAAATCAACATTTGTCAATTCAACCCGTTGAATGCTGGGTCTAGCTATATTAAAACACCACCAGCTATAGCTTCGAAAAAGGCTGTGGTGAATATTGAAAATGTTGATGATGATTGCTTTCTGTGGTCTGTGGCTGCGTTTTTGCACCCAGCACAACGTGACAGTTGTCGACCAGGAAAGTACAAGGCCAAGTTTAATGAATTAAAACAAACTTTAAATTTAACTAGAGTGTCGTTCCCTATGGACTTAACCGAGATCCATAGGTTTGAACAAGACAACCAGCACTTTTCGTTCATGGTGTATGGCCTTGACGGTGATGAGATTGTGGGTCCTCTTTATGCCACAAAAGAACCGAAACAACATCACATTCATCTTTTATATCTGTCTGAGGGAGAGGTGAATCACTATTGCCTCATTAAAAGCCTGAGTAGATTGCTAAGCAGTCAATCGTCCAAGCATAATGGTAAGAAGTACTTTTGCGACCGTTGCCTACTATATTTTACAACCCCTATACTTTTGGAACGTCATAGGGTAGATTGTGTTTCTCAGGAAGTGGTGAGATTGATATTGCCACAAGGGGACAAGGCTGTGTTAAAATTTAAAGACATTCATAAGCGTGACACTGTTCCCTATGTGGTATATGCAGCTTTCGAAGCTCTCACTACACCCATGGCGGGATGTGAACCAGATCCCTCCATGAGCTCAATCACACCCATTCAAAAACATGAACCCCTTGCCGTAGGATTTAATGTGGTGTGTGCCTATGACCCCACACAATCCGTTTACAAATACCGTGAGGGGCCAGATTGTGACAAATGGTTCTTGGATGAACTTGTCAAGTAGGCTCATGATGTACAGGAAATACTGGACCCCCCAGTACCCATGAGCCTATCTCCAGAACAACAGCAGCAGTATGAGCATGCCACAACATGCCATATTTGCGAAAAGCCACTGATCAGTGCTGAAGACACCGTTCGTTATCACTCGCACTTTACAGGGGAGTTTCGTGGAGCTGCGCACAGCAAATGCAATTTGAACTTTCCAGCTCCTCGTTTCATTAGTGTCTTTTTCCACAATCTGGCGAATTATGACATTCAGTTTTTGATTCGTGAATTGGGACATGTCAACAAGGGCTCGTTTACCATTATTCCCCAAAACCATGAGCGTTTTACGGCCCTGACATGGTGGTTGGGCGACTTTAGCATTCGATTTTTGGATTCCCTTAAGTTTATGGCATCCTCGCTAGACAGCCTTGTGAATGGCTTTAATGAGGAGGAATTAAAAAATACTAGAATGCATTTTAATGATCCTGAGCAATTTCAATTTTGCATTCGGAAAGGTATATTCCCATATGATTTCTGCAACAGCTGGGACGTGTTAAAGCATAGAAAACTCCCACCACAAGAGAAATTATACTCGAAACTAACACGCAGTACCGTTTTCGATGAAGACTATGCACATGCATGTCAAGTTTGGCGAGTGTTTGGCATGAACACGCTAAGTGAATATGCTTTACATTACCTAAAACTGGATGTATTGCTGCTCACCGATATGTTTGAAAAATTCCGTAACTTGTGTCAACACATTTACGGTCTTGACCCGGCTCACTATTATACGAGTCCTGGGCTCTCGTTTGATGCCGCTTTAAAATACACTCAAGTGGAATTGGATTTACTCACTGACGTAGACATGGTTCTATTTTTTGAAAAGGGCATTCGTGGCGGTTTTGTGTCACTTAACCAGCGCCATGCCGAAGCGAACAATGTCTACATGCCTGATTATTCACCAGACAAACCAGAATCGTACTTAATGTACTATGAAGTGAATAATTTGTAAGGTTACGCCATGAGTCAGCCTTTGCCCTATGGGAAGTTTGCTAGGCTGACAGACAAACAAGTGTCAGAATTTGATGTGATCAAGTATAGCCAAGAAACAGGCCGTGGATATGTGCTAGAAGTGGATATTGAATATCCCTCATCCTTGTATGATGAACATGCCGATTTCCCATTCTGCCTTGAGCAAATGGTTCCCCCTGACAGTAAAGTGAAAATTGAAAAACTCATGGGCACACTTTACAACAAAAATCGGTACGTGCTACATATCCAAATGTTGGTGCAATGCCTCGCCCAAGGCTTGGTGTTAAAGAAAATCCACAGGGGTATTTCCTTTGCTCAAAAAGCATGGCTTGAGCCATACATGCGACTCAACACAGAGCACCGACAAATGGCAAGACAGCAGTTTGAAATATTTTTTTTAAATTAATGAACAACTGCATCTATGGCAAGTCTATGGAGAATGTCCGCAAATACCGTGACATTAAATTGGTGAATGTCTGCGGGAGGGGGGGGGCAGTGGGATGTCCGGCGGTACATTGCCAAGCCAAATTTCAAATCGATCAAAATTATCGATGAGGATTTGGCTACTATTGAAATGAGTAAGACCAGCGTGACCATGGATAAACCCATTTACTTGGGTCAAGTCATTTTAGACTTTTCTAAATCGGTCATGTATCGATTCCACTATGAGTTTGCGAAACGCCATTTTGAGGACGTCTCTCTTTTGTATATGGACACGGACTCCTTCGTTTACCACATTCGCCACTGCAACCCCTATGACGTCATGAGGCAACATAGTGACTGGTTCGACACCTCTTGCTATAGCGCTGACAACGTGTTTCAGCTACCCATAAAAAACAAGAAGAAAATGGGCGTTTTAAAAGATGAATGCGGTGATTCCATTATGATGGAATTCGTAGGTTTGGCTTCGAAAATGTATGCTTACCCCACACTCGACTGTAAGGAAGCCAAAAGAGCAAAAGGTGTTGGTAGGGCAGTGGTAAAATCGCTACGTGTTGATGACTATCTAGCGGTTTTACGCACTGGCAAAGCTATGTCTCATACACAGTGCAGGATACAATCCAGCAACCATCATTATTTGTATCTTGTGGAACAGAGAAAACGCACCCTTGCCTCCAAGGATAACAAACGTGTGTGGGCTGATGATCTGCTCACCAGCCTGCCCTGGGGTTATGATCGCAAAGAGGAGGAGGTGTGATTTAACTGTTTAATCGCTTATGAGACATAGCTTTATGTAACTTGTAGATTTAGTATTTTGTAAATATTGGTTTCTGCCATTGTAAATAGTAGATTTTGTAAATAGTGGCAACCCACTTGGACCTTTTGCTCTTTAAAAAATTCTATGCAACCTTATTTTTTTTTAATTGACTGGTAAATAGTTTGATTCTTTTAAAGCTGTACAAAGTTGTAGATTTTTGTAAATATTTAATGAGTAATAGTATTTTTTAGTAACTTTATATTATTTTTTTGTAATGTAAATGATAAACTAAAAAGTTCTTTTGGGATGAGTGTGCATGTCGAGAATGTGCTTTTGGGAATAAATAAAGTGGTTGAGTTTGTCCCCAAACACATGTGTGAATGTATGAGTAGAGAGAGAAAGCTGGTGTGTATGGTTGACCAGAGCAAACACGGTGAGGTAGAGTGGGGAGGGGGTAAATGGTCACTTATATACTCATTTTGTTTTCAATGGTTTAGTTTTCTTTGAAATGGGGCAGACAATAGACATTATTTTTGAAAAAACAGTCTTACCTGCAGTACTAGACCTCGACGTTTCTCCAAACACCCATTACACATTGCAGCATCGCCATGGTCCAGCACTTGCATCAACATCATTGTCAAATCTCAACTTTCGACATACCCCAAATGGAAAAATGTGAAAACCGCAAAATGGAAATTCCATGTTTCCATATCACCAAAAAAAAAAACGCAAAACTTAAAACGGACATTTTTAAAAACTGGAAATGGCCATATGTAAAATTTGAAAATTCAAAAATCTTCAAACGGACATTGTTTAAAAAGTGTCATCAGCAAAATGGAAAAATCCATATAATCAAAAACGCAAAACTTAAAACGAACGTTTTCAAAAACTGTAAATTGCAAATTGGCAAAATGGCAATGTGTGAAATGTAAAAATGAGAAATCAGCCATCAACATCATGATTTTTAAAAATAATAAAAAACACAAAACATTGTGCTCTGGCAAACCTTTGTTTTTATTTCATAACCATAAGGGAATGGACAAATGAAAAATAGAATACAAACACATCCCAATTCCCCACTCCTCAATGTTTATGTCCATGCATCATCAACTTTCCTTTCATAGCACACATGACAATCAGGGCTGCCCACTGAGGCATCACTGGATGTGAAACGTTGTTTATCTTTCTTCAATAACAATCTATCTGCCACATGTCTTAAACCAGGGTGACTATGGCGATAAGAAAGGTCATGTTCCTTGCATGCTTGATCCAAAAGATTAATGGATTCATCACCACGTTGTAAACGTTTTTCGAGACGAGTTCCACGGCCGCAAAAACGATAACCTGGAAGATGGATTTCGAAAGGTAAGTATTGAATCACTTTGTCAATGACGCCATTGCCATTACAGGTCTGGCATATCCTTTTCCATCGATGGTAAAAAGGTTTGGTCTTCCTCCTCCTCTGTGGACGATGTTTGTGTTTGTTGTTGTTGTTGTTGATTTTTCTCGCCATTACACCCGTGGAATGATTCAACAAAGTCTTTACATGGACTTTTATGACCGTGATACAGTTTCACTAGCTGGCAAGTCGCACACTGACGCATAGACGGTATTTTTGCCATGGCCACTTGCTTATGGTGATCGTAATCCGTACAGGGTTGCAATTCACTCAACACAGGGTCTTGAGTCTATGATTTTGGTACATGTTGCCAGATTTCTTTCACTGCGTTGGCGGCCACATAATAAATGAACGATTTGGGGAGCGCCAAGAGTTCCTCTTTGGTAAAACTGTCTAGTTTCTTTTTGCACACAAAAAACTTGCCGAAGGCTTTGTCCGTAGCATTGCCTTTCTCCATGGTATCACGTGCTGTAGATGTTTACACGTCGCTTGTAGAAATCTCACTGGCGTAATTCACAGGTAAATCTTGAGTTATTATTTTGTTCAACAACTCCCAGCAGGCATGGGTGGTTAACTAATGAAAGAGATGCCACGCATGCGATAGGGCTGTATGGGTAATGTTGCCACAGGAACAAGTATCCACGAGCGTTTGCAGGGAGGGGCAGCCCAACTCCATTAGGTCGATACATTGGCAGTAAGACGCCAAAAATGGTTGCAACCATTGACGTTTTTCATTACCTTTCACAAATACCACATTGGCCGATTACAAGTGTGCTTTCATGACCACGTCCAAATATTTATAGGAAATGGTTCCCTGATTCCAGTCTAGTTTCCTATGATTTTCAATCCACTGGGTTTGTTTACGGTCCTTTACACACAACAAATCAAAAGCATGGGGTGGTTTAAATAGCAAATGCGTAGCTTGCGATATCCAAAACGTGGTACAATCGATCATGGCCACTTGTTTAAATATAAATTTGTTGTCACCAATTATAAACCCTTGGCAATCCACAATGAGTGTGCGCAACATGTTGACGCTTGCCTGGACCAAGTTCAACTGATGACTGACTGACGATCGACCACTAAAGTGTGATCATGGCATGGGCTTACCTGTCATGCTAGTTTCAAATTGAGGTTAGGGTAGGACAGGGGGACATGCAAAAATAAGAATTTAAGAATTACATCATTTTATTATCATAACACGTCTTACAGGCTTTTGTCATTTTGGGATAAGGACGATACCAACTGATACAACAATATAGTCTCTTGTGTTTGTAACGTCCATAACACCGATGATGTCCCAATGTCTCTAAACTAGGTGTTTTTGATGATGAGCTTCTCACCGAAGCACCGTGGATACCATACGGACCACACGTATCGTAACTTGATTTTTTTTCATCACTCAGAGACACAAGTGAGGGATAGCTTGAATGACAGGGCATATTTCCCACTTCCATTCTGCACAGGTAGGGGCAGGTGGGTGACCAGCGCTGATGTTCCTTCATGGGTTCATCGCCCTCCTGCCATTGGTCTATGATGATGGGACAAAAGGCACATTTCACTTCATCTCTTGTTTTTAAATAGTAGAATCAAGCGGCCGCCAAGGCTTGAGGGTTTATGAAAGGCACCGGCCACGTGGCAAAAGTCTTGAAACATTGTTCCTCAGAGTATAAATACATGGATGTAACGTCTCTAGAGGCTTTAAAGCAAGACATGACTAAGCGGCTTGACGTGGGTTGAGCTGTTATTTATACACTCGTCACTTGGTTGGACAGTGGATAATAGTTGACTTGTTTGTGATGAATAATCAAACAGTAGGCCGTGGTATTGGCTGGTACATTGTCATGCGTTTCAAAATCTAGTCGAATGTCGATATTGGATGGCTTGACAGACTCTTCCAGGTAAGAACATTCAAAGACAATCAGTGGCGCTCTTGCCTAAAACGCTTGGGGTAGTAGCATGGGGCCGTTCTCTTTTTGATAATACGACCATCGAAATTTAGAAAACAAGTCGTACAGGGGGCCAAACTTATTTTTTGAAAAATCCAAATCCAGTCCTTCATAGGGAAACACAGCTCCGTTGAGGAAAAGACGTGCATTTCTCAATTGCAGGTGATCAAATTGCGTGGCATCTTTGGTTTGTTGATACTTGCGATTCGTTTGAAAACCCACGATCAGGTAGAGAGGTCTCTCTGTATAGCGAGCTGTTTTTACAGACCAACTGTGTGTGTTGGTGGTGGGCAATAGCGGATAATCACGCAGTGCCCAGCTTCTAAATTCCATGGGTAGAGGCATATCTCTCCTTACCATTTTGAATATGTCCAGTTTTTTGCTATCTTCAAGGGTCCCATGGGGGACTTTCCATAGCAAGCGTTGTAGTTGAATTTTTGAATCTATGGGGGCATTGTCGGCTCCCTTGAGTGCAATAGTATCACTCCTGTCTCTCACTAGATAAAGCACTTGCATTGCGTTGACCACAATGCGTTGGTGATCTTCGGCAAAGCCTAAAATCAGTTTAAGAGGTAAATATCCAGTTAAGGTCCCATCAGTGTGTACCATCCAGTCATTGGTCGAGTCAGGACACCAACCTGCCATGCAAAGTGTTTTACCTTCATCCTCACTATAAGAGGGGTATAGTTTCATGACACTGGAAATGCCCACATTTCGAGTGCTATTCACCACGATATCGTTAATGACATACCGCACTTCAGAAAACAGAAAGGCCAAACCATGGTTGGCCAACTTGGATGTGGTGGGTGTAGAGCCATCGGCTTTCGTGCGCCGACCTTTAATCTGAATGACACTTTCATGCGGTAGGGTGTAAATATCTTGGTTGTTGATAACAAATTGAATTTCATCATTGTTATTGAGACCGGGTGTTTGAGCTTAATAGGAATGGAGATCATTTCTAACCACTCCTATATGCTCCTCGATGCGGTTTGCTATCTCTAGGATAGAATTCATCATGAGGGTTAATGTGGTAACCCAAATGCTGTAAAATCTGCTTGTCTTGAGATGTTAACGTGTATTCACGTGGCAAACAACTAACACCATTCATAGACGGTGTTGTTGCTTTATACACAAACTTCATTGTGGCTTTAGCACCAACTTGTAAGTCACTGGTGTGGCAGAATCTAGATCAATGAGATGTTGATCTCTATTGATCAGTCTTAATGTTATATTACTAATACTATCGACAGCCACAGTATGATAAAGCACCACTGGAGGGTTTTCACGAATAATATACCCATTGGACGATGTCACAATAAAGTCATAAAGCGAATGCGATGGTTCTTGATTGGTGTACACTTGGCTAATAATATTACATGTCACCGACACATGATGGTCCTCAATGAATTTCACTTCATGGTCCGAATCATGTTTTTTGTTGGGCTCCAACACACGTGGTTTAAATCCTAGTAATGGGCCAATGGAATCGGGGCGTGTTTTAAAGTCAATGTTGAATGTGGAGAAAATTCTGCAGCGATGAGTGTTGGTATTTCCTAAAAGTTCAAACATGCGCGTTCCATCGAGAAATGACTTTAAACCATATTCATTGATCAACACCACATAAATGTGTTCATAAATATCATCGATCAGTAGGATAAATAAGCCGGTTCTGGGGCAGGGGCTAATGGGCAAGATGGCCGCCGCGCGCAATCACTCTATGTTATTCTTATGGAGGGGTCAGTCAGAGCTGGGGCAGGGGCTAATGGGCAAGATGGCCGCCATGTCCTGAGACCATGCATAATGTCACAGGGGAAGTTCGGCCGTGTAGTTACTAAATGGAAAATTTATTATTATTATTATTAATTTTATTTGGTAATTATTGATTGATAGCTTGCCACGGTGGGTGAGTGGTTATCGTGTCAGACTACCAACCCCCCAAGCTTGTAGGTTAGCTCTTGGTCGTGGTAAGTGATTTTTGAAAATTGGCAAAAATTAAGACACGCATGTCATACGATGTAGGCATGTAAATGAACCCCAGGGAGAGGTCGGCTATGTTGTTGCCAAATGGAATATTTATTATTATTATTATTAGGTAATTATTAATTGATCATGTATAATGAAGACCAGCCTTATATTGTCCACCTCTTGGTGTAGTGGCTAGCATTCTTGGAGGTCATTCCTGAGGTTCGAATCCCGGCTCTGCCAAGAAATTTAATTTCTGGTCTCAGGAGTGGAACGGGGTACATTCAGCCTTGTGAGGCAAAACTGACAGGACCTGGCTTTTAATTCATACCTCAACCATTCTGCCTAACCCAACTTCACCTAACCTAACCTAACCTAACATAACCTAATCTAACCTAACCTAACTTCAAAGTCAGAGCAAATATAAGAGCAAATGTAATAGCACACATAATAAACTAAGTTATAACCTAACCTAACTTCACCTAATCCAGCCTCACCTAACCTAACCTAACCTAACCTAACATAACCTAACTTTAAAGTAAGAGCAAAAATGTAAGAGCAAATAAAAGAGCACAAATAATAAACTTAGTAATAATCTAACCACACCTAACCTAACCTAACCTAACCTAACATAACCTAACTTCAAAGTGAGAGCAAAAATGTAAGAGCAAATGAGAGAGCACAAATAATAAACTTAGTTATAACCTAACCTAACCCACAGAAACCTAATTTAAAGACTTTAGATTTTATATTTTAACATTTTAGATTTTTGATTTTTTTCATTTTACATTTTTTAGATTTTACATTTTACATTTTAGATTTTTTGTATTTTAGATGTTAGTTTTTTTTAGATTTTACATTTTAAATTTAAGATTTTTTGATTTTAGATTTTATTTTTTACATTTTCCGAAAAGAGTAAACTACAAGGCTACATACCTAACCTCACCAAACCTAACTTTACCAAACCTAACTTAAGCTAATCCAAAGGCTAATGCACATCCACTAAGTATATAAGGGCACAAGCAACTATCCTTATGCTAGTCATATAGGCTACTGTACAACATGATCACTACCCCCCCCCCCCCCACTGGGTATTTCTTTTTTCACTTTTGTTGTTTACACATTTATCAATTTTCCAATTTTCAATTTTCAGTTTTTTTAAATGTTAGTTTTTAAGTTTTTCAATTTCATAATATGGAAACATGGATTTTGCATTTTGTTGTTTACACATTTATTAATTTCACAATTTCCCAATTACAGTTTTTAAAATGCCAGTTGAAAGTTTTTCAATTTCATGATATAGAAACATGGATTTCCCATTTGTTGTTTACACATTTGTCAATTTACCAAATTCCCATTTACAGTTTTTAAAATTTCAGTTTAATGTTTTTTCTATTTTGTCAATATGGAAACATGGATTTTCCAATATGTGTTTTACATGTTCATTTTGCATTAGGAGTGGAGAGAGGTGGGTAGTAATTAAAAATGTACAAGCAGTGTCCATACAATATTTTTATTTTAAATACATGTACACTATTTACACATTATACATTTTTACATATATTTTTTTTTTGTTATAAATTGTACAGTTTTTTTTATTGTTTTCTATTTTTTATTTTCTTATTATGAATACCATTTTTTGTGTGTGTTCTATTTTTGTAGTGCTATTGTTTTAATTTTTTAAATTTGATTGTTTTATGTATTTGCTAGGCTCATGCAGAGGATTTTGATATTCATAACTTAACTCTTTAAGCATGGTCAATGATTGAGTAATGACCATAGGCATGTGTACCTATACCATCAGCATCAATCACTCTTTTATCATCACCAGGACACAAAGCAATTTTGTTTAGTCTTATAGATGATATGTCATGTTGTTTAGAAGCGATAATGTTCATTGGTATTCTTTTTACATTGTTTTTCATGACACAATCCTTATAATCTTGAAAGCTTATACTATTTTTGACAACACTTCTGTTAATACCTTTAATCTTTTTGATTTCTTTACCATTTATGTCTAAAGCGTACATTTTAGCTCTAAGTCCAACAAATGCTTTTATAATTTGTCCACAAGCCTCGTCTTTAAATTTCCCCAACGTTTTCATGTTTGATGTAGAGTAACATATGTGATTAGTAGGATAATCTGATGTGTCCAGGTGTTCTAGGAAATCCAATTTGTCTTGATATACATCTGGGGTGTTAACCAAATAAATGAACGAGTCGGTATCCATATACATGAGTTTAAGATTGTTCATTCCATAATAGGGTAGCAGGACATCATAGTGGTGGGAATACATTAGAGTTTTTGAAATATCCAGTATACACATTCCAATATATATATAGGCTTATTGAATACAATGTTACGTTTAGCCATGTGGAAAGCAGCTAGGTTAGGACCATAAATTGTTCTGTCAATAAATGTCGGCTTTGCTATTAGCTTTTCTGCCTTTTTGCTGTCAGTCACAAGACGTATGTCTATTCTTTTACGGATATTTTCCATTGTTTTTCCAAAAATGGCATTGTTGAATAATTTGTACAGATTTTTCTCAAAATCATTTTTGGCTTGTTTCCGAAGGTTGTTATTAAAATCAACGTAGGCCTTTAACCAAGGTCTTTGCTTAAACTTTAACAAACGATGAATTTTTATCAATTTTATTCCATGATCTAAAGCCTGTTTTAGTGCCATGTAGTGAACAACATATCGCCTTCGATTTCCAAGATGAGGAATTAGTTTTTTCAGAGACGAATCCTTGGGTTGTGTACACTCTGGTAGGAAAGGTAAATCGTTGTGTAGATCATGAAGGTCAGATGGGTAATCAACATCAACGTCTAGAATGTATCCCACAGGATCGTCTTCCTTTAGTTTTTCTAGATCAACAGTGTCTGGAGAAACCCACTGAAATCCACCATAAGGAAGGGAGTGGCACATAGCCCACCCGTATTGGTTGTTGGCATCATCATAGGTTATAAACTGCGATGGTTTCTCAGAATCATAGGTTTCCATGTATTTATTGTTAGCTTCAGCATAACGATGAGACACCTGGCCTATGCCTCCACGTATTCCAGACTCGATTAGAAGAATCTGATCGTAATCCTGTAGCAATTCCAGTTCAATTCCTGTGTAAAGGAGCATTGCCTCGAAACTTAAACCAGGCGAAGTAAAAAAGTGTGCAGCATCCACTCGGTGTGTTTCCAGTGTTTTGTTTCTAAACGTTTCAAAGCTGTCTGCAAGAAGGAGTACATCTGAAGTTAGGTAGAGGTCACTATATTCCCCTAGAGTTTTAATGTTGAACTGTTTCCACACATTTTTGGCATGTTCATAGTCTTCTTGACTAACATCTTCTTGACTTAATTTGTTAAAGAATAGCTCTTTTGGAGGTAAACACGTTTCACTTAACTTTTCCCATGAATCAATGTAATCATAACAAAATACCCCTTTACGAGTCATGAGCGTTGCATTTTCTTTTCCAAAGTACTTGCTTGTTTCAGGGTGTGATGTTAAGTTGGAAACTAAGTTTTCCAAACTACTCGGCATTAACCGAAACGTGTCCACAAATCGAAGCTTAACATTTCCTACATATTTGGTGAAGGAAATGTACTTTTCTTTGGAGTTAGCGATAACATCCACTCTCTCAGTAGTACATCCCAATTGCTTTATAATGAAGTTTGTGTCATAGCCACTCTTTTTATGTAGAAACACAGGAACGGGGTTACGTGTTTTACACCTCAAATTACAGTTATTGTGAGCACTTCCACGGTATTCCCCTGTAATATGGCAGTGGTCTCGAACTTTCCAGTCCTCTTTGGTGAATGGTTTTCGACACAAATAACAGGTTTCAGAACATTGGAACTCTGCTTCTTGATCCTGAGTTAAGGCCTTTGGAACATTTAAGCTGTAAAGGCGATCAATTTCATTAGCTATTGAGATCAAACAGTCCATAAACTTTTCTGCAGCGTCAGGTCCACGATAAATAACAGGTTGGCTTGGAAGATTTGTCTTTATGTGTTCCACAGCGGGTGATGGTTTAACGTATATACCAAAGCTCATAGGAACATGACTCTGGTATGGCACTGTATAACTTGCTTTAGGATTGGGCAAACATGTTTGATATGGTAAGAGTATACTTTCGAAATCTGCATAGATAACGTAAGGTATTCTTAGCATTTTTTCAACATTTAAAAATTTGACAATGGGGTTTTTAATAGGCATTTCAACCCTAGCAATGTCATGCTGGACACACAAATCTCTATGTTCTTTTAATTTTTCCATTCCTTGTTGTCCATATTGATTATCAAAGTGAGTAAAACACCGTTTACACGTATATATCTTATGTTCACGGCGGGTAATCTGATGTGCTACTAGTTTATCAAAATCTTTGATAAAGACGTAGTGGTTCTGTCCGGATAATGAACTTAGCAGAAGGAGGTCGCGATGGTCTTGCAGCTCTTGATCCACAACCTTTAGAGGGAACAGTTTATTGTCTTCTTCCAATCCAAATACATTAATGGATATATCGTTAGCTTTTTCAAATTTGGGAATGTCTGCTAGCGATGTAGGAAATGATATTGTTGAAAAATCATACTTGTTTTCCAGATCCTTGTATTTACTAATGCGTTTAGCATCAGTTTTAACCTTTAATTAGTCGCGCACGGAGATTTCCTCCGGGTCCATTTTAGTATGCATGGGAAAGTACTTCTTTGTTCACGGATTGCCCTTTCCACCCCTATACCTTCTCCCTGATTCATTTGGACTCGCCCAGTCTGGAATTCGTCAAGGTTACTCTTTCTGTGTGCGGGGAAAGTATCACTGTAGCGACCGCTGTCCATTACCCGGACGTTTCTTCCGTGCGCGACTAACAAGTGCCGTCGTATTCATACTTTGTGTGTGAACTCGTTTTGTATGTGAAGTGGTATTATTTGTGATCTACCTTTACTAATCGTTGGTAAGTTATGTTGATACGTAGAATAACAATTTTTAAATTAATTTCCTTGCAAAACAGTATATATTATCTAAACCTGGATGAGGATCCCCTGTGTGGCTACTAAGGAATAATTTTCGTCACGTTATATTTAGCGGATTTCTTTACTATCGCAAAGGCTTTATGGGATATTGATCTATTGTCTGCAGAAAAATGGATCTACGTGAGGAGGAGCGTATCAGACGTTTGCTTGAAGAAATTCCAGAGGAATCGGATGTTGGAGGTTCATCTGATGAAAATGAGGATATCCTAGAAAATAGTGATCACGTTTCAGAAAGTGAGCAGTCTGCAGACGAACTTGAAACTATTCCTATTTGTAACATAAATACAGGTCGAAGGGGTTATCTACTTGGCAAGGACAACAATACAATATGGTACACCCACTGTCCACCACAAAATGTGAGAACCAGAGCTCACAATATAATTAGAAGTCATATTCCTTGTGTTCGAGGTCTGGCCACAAGTGCTAAAACTGCTCTAGAAGCCTGGAATCTCTTTTTTGACGACTATATGGTGAATGAAATTGTAAATTGCACAAATATATGGATTAAGCGTAACAGAGGTAAATATCAGCGTGAACGGGACGCAAGAGATACAGACTTTACGGAGATGAAAGCTTTGTTTGGTCTTCTATACATGGCCGGAGCGCTGCACTCGTCTCACCAAAATCTAGAGGACTTATATGCGAAGGACTTCACAGGTATCGACTTTTTCAGAACCACTATGTCATTGCAAATATTGAGATTTTTGTTAAGAGCCATAAGGTTTGACAATGTTAACACGCGGGAAGAGAGACGGCAATATGATAAACTTGCTCCGTTACGTTTTATTTTCTAGAAATTTAACGATCATTGCACTGAGCATTATAGCACAGGTGAATATGTAACGATTGATGAAATGTTTGAGCCATTTAGAGGGAAATGTAGTTTTCAGCAGTACATAAAATCAAAACCAGCCAAGTATGGAATTAAGATTTTTGCTCTCGCCGATGCCCGGACGTATTACGCTCAAAAAAATGGAGGTATATTTAGGAAGCCAACCAGATGGACCTTACCAAGTGAGCAATTCTCCACATCAGGTAGATCTCCTACTAATCCGACCAATATCTGGTTCAGGACGCAAGGTAACCGTAGATAATTGGTATTCTTCAATCCCGCTTGCAAATGATTTGTTGAAAGATCATCGTTTGACGGTCGTTGGCACTTTGAGAAAAAACAAACGAGAAATACCCACTTTGTTTACAGAGAGCAAGGGACGTGAGGAATTTAGTGGCCTATTTGGGTTTGGAGATAATAGTACTCTACTTTCCTACATGCCCAAAAGAAATAGACTTGTACTTCTCTTGTCTAGTTTCCACAACTCGGACTCCATTGATGAGGACTCCGGTGATGCAATGAAACCGTAGATGTTGACCTTTTATAATCTCACAAAAGGAAAAAAAGGAAGCTTGTAGTTTAACGTGACCGTTAATCTCGAGATCATGAGCCACGGGACCTCCTTTTTACGTGGAATCCGAACCACAGGACATGGCATTTCACATCGAAAATCTCACATGCATTGACCGGGAATCGAACCCGGACCGCCTTGGTGAGAGGCATTCAGCTAGACCGCTGAGCCACCACAAAAGGAGGAGTAGATACATTGGACAAGTTAAAAGCAACGTACACAGTAGCGAGGCGAACTCAGAGATGGCCATTATCACTCTTTTTTGCTCTCATGAATATTGGAGCAATAAATGCCTACATTATTTTCTTAGTTAACGCGAAGGAAGAGACAAACAGGCGCACATTCCTGAAAAATTTGTCCCGAGAGCTCTGTTTAGATTATTTGAAGAGGACACACTCACTAACGAATATTCCACGTCAGCTGAAGATGAAGATACGAGGACTTGCTGAGATTGAAGAGGAACCACAACCCTGTCAAAATGCTGCAGAAGGAAGCGGACGCTGCGCGTTTTCTTCTTGAAAACAAAACCGCTCATCGAAGGTATCTTGTCTATTCTGTTACAAGTTTCTGTGCACAGAACATAGAGTAACATACTGCCGGGATTGCGCAAGCACCGCCGAAGGTCAAAATGACGATGCCAGTGATGTGTAGGGCAGATGACCTCGATGTTACGCCCCTTAAAACAACGATAATTAACTAACTATAACAGTGATGTGTGAATAGTGACCAAAGTTATCCTGAGGTAAAATGTGATTGTGTTGTGTTTATTTCATGAAAGAATATACAAGTAAGATTGTTTATGCAGAGATATCTAAAAAAGAAAACCTATAAACCATACGTTTATGTCTGTATTACCGGTATACATTAATTATTCCTAAATGGACAGTTTTGAACATTTATTACAAGTATATTTAATTTTATAATCTTCTACATAATGTTTTCAAACACATTAAATTATTGCATATGATTTTGAGACTTTATATTTCTGTAATCCGATGACCTTGCAGTTTTACTTTTCTAAACTTACGTTTTTGTTTTTGTTAAGACATATTTTGCATGATGTGGTTATAGGTAACAACACTCATGGATTTAATTTAATTACCATACGCAATGTTGTTAAACGTTTAACTAGGCCTATTATATTAAATAAACTATTTAGAAAATATGCCAGAGAAAAACACATGTTTGTTTTCTGGCCATAATATGTGATTCTATAAATATGTTTGCCTAAATAAACCTAATAAAATAGATTTTTTATAAACCCGGAGTTTTCCTCCGTGCGCGACTAATAGCGTAATTATTCTCGTGCGACTAGACTAGGGTTAACCAGTTTTGCTAAAATGGCATACATAAAACACCTCTAATCCTTAAAGTTTTGAGGATTAATGCAGGCTTTTCTTGCTTGTATAGCTGCTGGTAATGGAATATATGTGCTTCCACGCAAGGGATTATACTTATTTATTTTTAATCGTACTCCTTCCACTGCTAACAAAGCCCAATTACTGCCTTTTAGCTCAGATTCCTCCATTTCCGTAGTTAACTTTGTAAATTGTGTTTCCAAGAAACTACTTAAGTCAGTTTCCAAAAATAGGGCCTGATTTCGTGTTTTAAAAGCACGATCTGTAATTTCATTGGTAGATGTATGAATGAATCTACATTCAGCCACAAGATTAACTTTTATCGACTTGTGCATTGATAGTTCTTTCTGCATAGCTTGCATTATTTGCTGTTTGGACTCTTTAAGGTATGCATTTAAATCCTTGCACGTATCGCAACGAATGAAATAGGATTTAAGTCGACCTTGAAAAGATGTCTCATATTCAATAAGTCCATTTTTGTCAGGGACCAATGACAGTAGGTAATGTTTTGTAGGCTCAGATTTTTGTCTTTTAGCTGCCGACACAACATTACAACATTCTTCATGACGACGTCCATCGTAGGCATTGTTGAATGTACTACCACAGGTCTTGCACTCATGAAATTCACCACACGATACTTCATGTCGCTTCCTATGATAGTCTCGAAGAAAAGTCTTTCCACACTCTTTACACATATAGCTAGGAATGGCTTCTTCCATTATGAATGTTGATTTCTGCAAACAGCTGCTTACTGCGTATCACAGAGCTAGAGGTTGGTCAGTGAGACGGTCTTTCACGATGTGAACACCGTGAGAGGTAGTAGTCAACTGGTGATATTCTTGTGAAGGGTCCACTAATATACCCCTAGTCTAGACCAACAGCTCTTTACAGCGTATGACAAGGCTGTATACTGGACAGTGAGACGGTCTTTCACGATGTGAACACTGTAACAAGTAGTAGTCAACTGATTATATACTTGCTAAGGGTTCTCTAATATACAATAGTCAAGACCAACAGCTACTTACTGAGTAGTACAAGGCTGTACAATAGTTGTTTTGACAGTCTTTCACGATGTGGTCACTGTGAATGGTAGTAGTCAACTGATGATATTCTTGATAAGGGTCCTCTAATGTACCCCTGGTTAAGGGTAACAGCTGTTCACTGCTTATGACAAGGCTAAAGACTGGTTGCTTCAACGGTCTTTCACAATGTAAACACTGTGACAGGTAGTAGTCAACTGAAAATATTCTTATGGCCTACTCAAGGTTATCAGGTACTTACTGCATATCAAAAGGCTGTACACTCATGTGTGTTAGGCACTCTTTCTTGCTAAGGACCCCAATATTCCCTACACAAGGCTATACATGTTAGTTCTAAACACTTAGTGGTTAATTGTATATTCAATTTTTGTACAAAGCATATACGAGCACGTTTTTATGAGGTAAAACTTTACCAAATAGTCAAATGCGACACGCAAAGTATGTTGCCGCTATCTAGCGGTGACTATGAGAACTACTTGACCGACCAGCATGCTACCTAGCGCTCCATTTCAATACTCGCTCACTGAACGAACAGCATGCTATCTAGCGGTCGATATCAATACTCACTCAATTACCAGCCTGCTACCTATCGGTCAATATAACAACTCACTCAACTACCAGCATGCTACATGGCTTTTTTGGTCAGTTTTTTGTTGGCTTTTTGTTGGCTTTTGTTGGCTTTTTGTTGGCTTTTGTTGGCTTTTGTTGGCTTTTGTTGGCTTTTTGTTGGCTTTTGTTGGCTTTTGTATTAGCTCTTTTATATTTGCTCTTGTTTGTTGGGGCTTATTTGGTCTTGGAAAGTATGTCAGTCCTTTTTTATGGCTGCATATTGCTTACAGCCATGATTGTAAGCAGCAACAACAACAACAACAACAACACACAAAATTTATTAAAAAAAACAAAGTACTCAAAGGTTTATCAATGACTCTCAACTCTTACACTTACCTCTATCCCATGCCTAGTCAAAAGAAATAGTGTATTTTTCAAATTTTTCAAAAAGTATTTGGAAACTAGGCTATGTCATTAATCTAAAAATCCTAAAAAGACATATGTTAACTCCAACACCTACCTCTATACCACTCTCAGTCCACAAATAGTGTATTTTTCAAATTTTCCAAAACATATTTCCAAAATGGGTATAATTTCCAAAATTAAAATGTTTACAAAAATGTTTGTTTGTCATAAATGAATGGCCTTTGCCTCCTCTACAGCCGTACCAAGTCCCAGGTCTCTAGGACAACAAAATTAATAAATTTGAAAATGGGCTTATATTTCCAAAATTAAAAAGTTTACAAAAAAGTTTGTTTGACATAAATGAATGGCCTTTACCCCCTCTACCCCCACACTAAGTCTCATGTCTCTAGGACAACAAAAATAAAATTTTGAAAATGGGCTTATATTTCCAAAATTAGGAATTTTACAAAAACGTTTGTCTGACGTAAATCAATGGTCTTTACCCCCTCTATCCCCATACCAAGTCTCAGGTCTCTAGGTCAACAAAAATAAAATTTGGAAAAAATGGTCACTATTTTGGAAACTAGGAATTCTACAAAAAAGTTTGTTTAACATAAATGAAAGGTCTCTATCCCTTCTACCTGTAAACCAAGTTCCAGGTCCGTATGATAAAAATGAAAAAGTTCAACTGGGAAAGTAGGCGATTTTTCATATAACCAAACATTCTAAAAAGTGTGCTATGGGCTTAAAAGAATGGCCTCTATGTCCTTTAATTTTTATAATAAAACTTTTTTATTTTTTACACTTTTTTGAAAAAAGTTCAATTTTGAAAATTCTATATTTTGGAAACTAGAAAGTCTACAAAAAATGTGTTTGACATAAATGAATGGCCCTGACCCCATCTACCACCAAAATAAATTTCAAGTCTCTAGAATGAAAAATAACAGTAGTGGAGTGAGGGGGTTCTAACCGGTGTCATGGCCGTCGCGTGGACTCACGCGGCGGCCATGACACTATTTTAAAAATTTTATTTTTGTTGTCCTAGACACATGAGACTTAGTGTGGGGGTAGAGGGGGTAAAGGCCATTCATTTATGTCAAACAAACTTTTTTGTAAACTTTCTAATTTTGGAAATATAAGCCCATTTTCAAATTTATTAATTTTGTTGTCCTAGAGACCTGGGACTTGGTACGGCTGTAGAGGAGGCAAAGGCCATTCATTTATGACAAACAAACATTTTTGTAAACATTTTAATTTTGGAAATTATACCCATTTTGGAAATATGTTTTGGAAAATTTGAAAAATACACTATTTGTGGACTGAGAGTGGTATAGAGGTAGGTGTTGGAGTTAACATATGTCTTTTTAGGATTTTTAGATTAATGACATAGCCTACTTTCCAAATACTTTTTGAAAAATTTGAAAAATACACTATTTCTTTTGACTAGGCATGGGATAGAGGTAAGTGTAAGAGTTGAGAGTCATTGATAAACCTTTGAGTACTTTGTTTTTTTTTTATAAATTTTGTGTGTTGTTGTTGTTGTTGTTGTTGCTGCTTACAATCATGGCTGTAAGCAATATGCAGCCATAAAAAAGGACTGACATACTTTCCAAGACCAAATAAGCCCCAACAAACAAGAGCAAATATAAAAGAGCTAATACAAAAGCCAACAAAAGCCAACAAAAGCCAACAAAAAGCCAACAAAAGCCAACAAAAAGCCAACAAAAAACTGACCAAAAAAGCCATGTAGCATGCTGGTAGTTGAGTGAGTTGTTATATTGACCGATAGGTAGCAGGCTGGTAATTGAGTGAGTATTGATATCGACCGCTAGATAGCATGCTGTTCGTTCAGTGAGCGAGTATTGAAATGGAGCGCTAGGTAGCATGCTGGTCGGTCAAGTAGTTCTCATAGTCACCGCTAGATAGCGGCAACATACTTTGCGTGTCGCATTTGACTATTTGGTAAAGTTTTACCTCATAAAAACGTGCTCGTATATGCTTTGTACAAAAATTGAATATACAATTAACCACTAAGTGTTTAGAACTAACATGTATAGCCTTGTGTAGGGAATATTGGGGTCCTTAGCAAGAAAGGGTGCCTAACACACATGAGTGTACAGCCTTTTGATATGCAGTAAGTACCTGATAACCTTGAGTAGGCCATAAGAATATTTTCAGTTGACTACTACCTGTCACAGTGTTTACATTGTGAAAGACCGTTGAAGCAACCAGTCTTTAGCCTTGTCATAAGCAGTGAACAGCTGTTACCCTTAACCAGGGGTACATTAGAGGACCCTTATCAAGAATATCATCAGTTGACTACTACCATTCACAGTGACCACATCGTGAAAGACTGTCAAAACAACTATTGTACAGCCTTGTACTACTCAGTAAGTAGCTGTTGGTCTTGACTATTGTATATTAGAGAACCCTTAGCAAGTATATAATCAGTTGACTACTACTTGTTACAGTGTTCACATGGTGAAAGACCGTCTCACTGTCCAGTATACAGCCTTGTCATACGCTGTAAAGAGCTGTTGGTCTAGACTAGGGGTATATTAGTGGACCCTTCACAATAATATCACCAGTTGACTACTACCTCTCACGGTGTTCACATCGTGAAAGACCGTCTCACTGACCAACCTCTAGCCCTGTGATACGCAGTAAGCAGCTGTTTGCAGAAATCAACATTCATAATGGAAGAAGCCATTCCTAGCTATATGTGTAAAGAGTGTGGAAAGACTTTTCTTCGAGACTATCATAGGAAGCGACATGAAGTATCGTGTGGTGAATTTCATGAGTGCAAGACCTGTGGTAGTACATTCAACAATGCCTACAATGGACGTCGTCATGAAGAATGTTGTAATGTTGTGTCGGCAGCTAAAAGACAAAAATCTGAGCCTACAAAACATTACCTACTGTCATTGGTCCCTGACAAAAATGGACTTATTGAATATGAGACATCTTTTCAAGGTCGACTTAAATCCTATTTCATTCGTTGCGATACGTGCAAGGATTTAAATGCATACCTTAAAGAGTCCAAACAGCAAATAATGCAAGCTATGCAGAAAGAACTATCAATGCACAAGTCGATAAAAGTTAATCTTGTGGCTGAATGTAGATTCATTCATACATCTACCAATGAAATTACAGATCGTGCTTTTAAAACACGAAATCAGGCCCTATTTTTGGAAACTGACTTAAGTAGTTTCTTGGAAACACAATTTACAAAGTTAACTACGGAAATGGAGGAATCTGAGCTAAAAGGCAGTAATTGGGCTTTGTTAGCAGTGGAAGGAGTACGATTAAAAATAAATAAGTATAATCCCTTGCGTGGAAGCACATATATTCCATTACCAGCAACTATACAAGCAAGAAAAGCCTGCATTAATCCTCAAAACTTTAAGGATTAGAGGTGTTTTATGTATGCCATTTTAGCAAAACTGGTTAAAACTGATGCTAAACGCATTAGTAAATACAAGGATCTGGAAAACAAGTATGATTTTTCAACAATATCATTTCCTACATCGCTAGCAGACATTCCCAAATTTGAAAAAGCTAACGATATATCCATTAATGTATTTGGATTGGAAGAAGACAATAAACTGTTCCCTCTAAAGGTTGTGGATCAAGAGCTGCAAGACCATCGCGACCTCCTTCTGCTAAGTTCATTATCCGGACAGAACCACTACGTCTTTATCAAAGATTTTGATAAACTAGTAGCACATCAGATTACCCGCCGTGAACATAAGATATATACGTGTAAACGGTGTTTTACTCACTTTGATAATCAATATGGACAACAAGGAATGGAACAATTAAAAGAACATAGAGATTTGTGTGTCCAGCATGACATTGCTAGGGTTGAAATGCCTATTAAAAACCCCATTGTCAAATTTTTAAATGTTGAAAAAATGCTAAGAATACCTTACGTTATCTATGCAGATTTCGAAAGTATACTCTTACCATATCAAACATGTTTGCCCAATCCTAAAGCAAGTTATACAGTGCCATACCAGAGTCATGTCCCTATGAGCTTTGGTATATACGTTAAACCATCACCCGCTGTGGAACACATAAAGACAAATCTTCCAAGCCAACCTGTTATTTATCGTGGACCTGACGCTGCAGAAAAGTTTATGGACTGTTTGATCTCAATAGCTAATGAAATTGATCGCCTTTACAGCTTAAATGTTCCAAAGGCCTTAACTCAGGATCAAGAAGCAGAGTTCCAATGTTCAGAAACCTGTTATTTGTGTCGAAAACCATTCACCAAAGAGGACTGGAAAGTTCGAGACCACTGCCATATTACAGGGGAATACCGTGGAAGTGCTCACAATAACTGTAATTTGAGGTGTAAAACACGTAACCCCGTTCCTGTGTTTTTACATAATATGAGTGGCTACGACGCAAATTTCATTGTAAAGCAATTGGGATGTACTACTGAGAGAGTGGATGTTATCGCTAACTCCAAAGAAAAGTACATTTCCTTCACCAAATATGTAGGAAATGTTAAGCTTCGATTTGTGGACACGTTTCGGTTAATGCCGAGTAGTTTGGAAAACTTAGTTTCCAACTTAACATCACACCCTGAAACAAGCAAGTACTTTGGAAAAGAAAATGCAACGCTCATGACTCGTAAAGGGGTATTTTGTTATGATTACATTGATTCATGGGAAAAGTTAAGTGAAACGTGTTTACCTCCAAAAGAGCTATTCTTTAACAAATTAAGTCAAGAAGATGTTAGTCAAGAAGACTATGAACATGCCAAAAATGTGTGGAAACAGTTCAACATTAAAACTCTAGGGGAATATAGTGACCTCTACCTAACTTCAGATGTACTCCTTCTTGCAGACAGCTTTGAAACGTTTAGAAACAAAACACTGGAAACACACCGAGTGGATGCTGCACACTTTTTTACTTCGCCTGGTTTAAGTTTCGAGGCAATGCTCCTTTACACAGGAATTGAACTGGAATTGCTACAGGATTACGATCAGATTCTTCTAATCGAGTCTGGAATACGTGGAGGCATATGCCAGGTGTCTCATCGGTATGCTGAAGCTAACAATAAATACATGGTAACCTATGATTCTGAGAAACCATCGCAGTTTATAACCTATGATGATGCCAACAACCAATACGGGTGGGCTATGTGCCACTCCCTTCCTTATGGTGGATTTCAGTGGGTTTCTCCAGACACTGTTGATCTAGAAAAACTAAAGGAAGACGATCCTGTGGGATACATTCTAGACGTTGATGTTGATTACCCATCTGACCTTCATGATCTACACAACGATTTACCTTTCCTACCAGAGTGTACACAACCCAAGGATTCGTCTCTGAAAAAACTAATTCCTCATCTTGGAAATCGAAGGCGATATGTTTTTCACTACATGGCACTAAAACAGGCTTTAGATCATGGAATAAAATTGATAAAAATTCATCGTTTGTTAAAGTTTAAGCAAAGACCTTGGTTAAAGGCCTACGTTGATTTTAATAACAACCTTCGGAAACAAGCCAAAAATGATTTTGAGAAAAATCTGTACAAATTATTCAACAATGCCATTTTTGGAAAAACAATGGAAAATATCCGTAAAAGAATAGACATACGTCTTGTGACTGACAGCAAAAAGGCAGAAAAGCTAATAGCAAAGCCGACATTTATTGACAGAACAATTTATGGTCCTAACCTAGCTGCTTTCCACATGGCTAAACGTAACATTGTATTCAATAAGCCTATATATATTGGAATGTGTATACTGGATATTTCAAAAACTCTAATGTATTCCCACCACTATGATGTCCTGCTACCCTATTATGGAATGAACAATCTTAAACTCATGTATATGGATACCGACTCGTTCATTTATTTGGTTAACACCCCAGATGTATATCAAGACAAATTGGATTTCCTAGAACACCTGGACACATCAGATTATCCTACTAATCACATATGTTACTCTACATCAAACAAGAAAACGTTGGGGAAATTTAAAGACGAGGCTTGTGGACAAATTATAAAAGCATTTGTTGGACTTAGAGCTAAAATGTACGCTTTAGACATAAATGGTAAAGAAATCAAAAAGATTAAAGGTATTAACAGAAGTGTTGTCAAAAATAGTATAAGCTTTCAAGATTATAAGGATTGTGTCATGAAAAACAATGTAAAAAGAATACCAATGAACATTATCGCTTCTAAACAACATGACATATCATCTATAAGACTAAACAAAATTGCTTTGTGTCCTGGTGATGATAAAAGAGTGATTGATGCTGATGGTATAGGTACACATGCCTATGGTCATTACTCAATCATTGACCATGCTTAAAGAGTTAAGTTATGAATATCAAAATCCTCTGCATGAGCCTAGCAAATACATAAAACAATCAAATTTAAAAAATTAAAACAATAGCACTACAAAAATAGAACACACACAAAAAATGGTATTCATAATAAGAAAATAAAAAATAGAAAACAATAAAAAAAACTGTACAATTTATAACAAAAAAAAGAATATATGTAAAAATGTATAATGTGTAAATAGTGTACATGTATTTAAAATAAAAATATTGTATGGACACTGCTTGTACATTTTTAATTACTACCCACCTCTCTCCACTCCTAATGCAAAATGAACATGTAAAACACATATTGGAAAATCCATGTTTCCATATTGACAAAATAGAAAAAACATTAAACTGAAATTTTAAAAACTGTAAATGGGAATTTGGTAAATTGACAAATGTGTAAACAACAAATGGGAAATCCATGTTTCTATATCATGAAATTGAAAAACTTTCAACTGGCATTTTAAAAACTGTAATTGGGAAATTGTGAAATTAATAAATGTGTAAACAACAAAATGCAAAATCCATGTTTCCATATTATGAAATTGAAAAACTTAAAAACTAACATTTAAAAAACTGAAAATTGAAAATTGGAAAATTGATAAATGTGTAAACAACAAAAATGAAAAAAGAAATACCCAGTGGGGGGGGGGGGGTAGTGATCATGTTGTACAGTAGCCTATATGACTAGCATAAGGATAGTTGCTTGTGCCCTTATATACTTAGTGGATGTGCATTAGCCTTTGGATTAGCTTAAGTTAGGTTTGGTAAAGTTAGGTTTGGTGAGGTTAGGTATGTAGCCTTGTAGTTTACTCTTTTCGGAAAATGTAAAAAATAAAATCTAAAATCAAAAAATCTTAAATTTAAAATGTAAAATCTAAAAAAAAACTAACATCTAAAATACAAAAAATCTAAAATGTAAAATCTAAAAAATGTAAAATGAAAAAAATCAAAAATCTAAAATGTTAAAATATAAAATCTAAAGTCTTTAAATTAGGTTTCTGTGGGTTAGGTTAGGTTATAACTAAGTTTATTATTTGTGCTCTCTCATTTGCTCTTACATTTTTGCTCTCACTTTGAAGTTAGGTTATGTTAGGTTAGGTTAGGTTAGGTTAGGTGTGGTTAGATTATTACTAAGTTTATTATTTGTGCTCTTTTATTTGCTCTTACATTTTTGCTCTTACTTTAAAGTTAGGTTATGTTAGGTTAGGTTAGGTTAGGTTAGGTGAGGCTGGATTAGGTGAAGTTAGGTTAGGTTATAACTTAGTTTATTATGTGTGCTATTACATTTGCTCTTATATTTGCTCTGACTTTGAAGTTAGGTTAGGTTAGATTAGGTTATGTTAGGTTAGGTTAGGTTAGGTGAAGTTGGGTTAGGCAGAATGGTTGAGGTATGAATTAAAAGCCAGGTCCTGTCAGTTTTGCCTCACAAGGCTGAATGTACCCCGTTCCACTCCTGAGACCAGAAATTAAATTTCTTGGCAGAGCCGGGATTCGAACCTCAGGAATGACCTCCAAGAATGCTAGCCACTACACCAAGAGGTGGACAATATAAGGCTGGTCTTCATTATACATGATCAATTAATAATTACCTAATAATAATAATAATAAATATTCCATTTGGCAACAACATAGCCGACCTCTCCCTGGGGTTCATTTACATGCCTACATCGTATGACATGCGTGTCTTAATTTTTGCCAATTTTCAAAAATCACTTACCACGACCAAGAGCGAACCTACAAGCTTGGGGGGTTGGTAGTCCGACACGATAACCACTCACCCACCGTGGCAAGCTATCAATCAATAATTACCAAATAAAATTAATAATAATAATAATAAATATTCCATTTAGTAACTACACGGCCGAACTTCCCCTGTGACATTATGCATGGTCTCAGGACATGGCGGCCATCTTGCCCATTAGCCCCTGCCCCAGCTCTGACTGACCCCTCCATAAGAATAACATAGAGTGATTGCGCGCGGCGGCCATCTTGCCCATTAGCCCCTGTCCCAGAACCGGCTTATTTATCCTACTTCGATCGTGTATCCACCAGAGTTCAGAGTGAGCACAGAATCATCATAGTAAAACTTGTTGTTCACATTTTCACGTATGTTGTATATTCGATTGTACGTTTCAAGAGAAACAAGTCCTAAACCATAGGGTTTTTCACTCAATTCGATAGGCTGGTAAAAGTCTAGGCTGGCTTCAGGTCCACGTCCATGAAGTGTAAACGTTTTACTTTCTGCCGACATACTGGTGGCGTTTTGTTTATGCTGCGTCTTGTATAAAAAAAATAAACACAAACGTCCACACTGTTGGCTGTTAAACGTTTGCTCTCGTTTCACATTATAATATATCTTGATCCTGTTTCCAAAATAGGTCACTAGTTCCATGGGCGGAGGCAAATTCCCAAGACTGTCAAAGTACCATACAGGGGATCCCTCTTTGACATAAGGTACATAATGCGTTCCTGGTCCTCGGTGATCATCCAAATTGACAACAGCACATTCCTGTTTCCAGGGTCGTGGGGGTAATTGGTTTCGCATAAACACACCTCGAAAATGAGAAAGCTTTAGTTGTTTAGCATAGCTTTCCACTTGTTGATGCGTCAGGGCATGTCTTGCTATGGCTGAGTTTTTTTTTAATATTTCTAAATGGTGAAATCCCAAATCCTTGTTGATAAAAGGCTGGCTTTAAATTGGCATTTCTAGCCCCCATGGCAATCGCTTCCATCGTTTCATTGTGTCGCTGACTTTCTTTGAGTTGTTGCTTGCCCTGCTGCGCGGCTTTAATGGTTTTCGCCACTGCACTGGCACCGCCCAAACGTGAACCCAGTGCAGCCAAACATGCAAATAATGCAGGTAAAAATCCTGCTCGTTTGGGGACTGGAATCACTCGCCCTTGGTTTGAACCCTGTCGCCGACGTTTTGGAATAACATGTCTCTGTGCTGCTCGAAAGGCTTTCCTTATGGTCAATACTTTATATTTTCTTTTTTTCTTTCGCAAGGGCTTGTCCACGAATGTCTTAAGCCCAGGCTTTGCCAAAGACAAAGTCCTTTTTTTAGTCTTTCTCAACGCATACCTTTGTTTCACCATGATGATAATGACCAACAACCTTTCACAAGAAAGTTTAAATCACAACTAACGTCAGATGGTTATTTCATGGCTGTATATTCCAATTCCACATAAAGTGGGAAATCGTTTATGGTTTTTCCCGCTTGCTTTTCATCCCATCTCAACATGAGATGAAAGGATAATTCGTCACCTGCATTGATCATATCATGGTTATGGATCAACATCCTATGACCATTTATCTTTATTTGTAAATGGTTCTCATCAGGTATGGCATATTTGATGTGAATGGTTCCATCATAGTGTAATCGATAGTGGCTTAAACCCGAAGCAAGCACATAGGTCAAGTGCTGATCATGAACTAGAGGTAAATGGTTTCTGTCATTCACAGGTTTTTCATTTGTCAGATACACTAAAAATACAGATGGGATAAGTTTATAAAGCCTTTTCATTTCATAGGTCATGTAACGCTTGGTACAGACATCATCTTCGTCTTGTGGGTCTTCCACGTGAATAATCCGATGGTGATTAGCGCTATAGCCATTCACCGTAACCTGGGGCACTTTGTCATAAAACTCATACACTTTGTCATCCACATACTTTTTCGTAGTAACATCTGTAGACACTTGAGGATGTTTTACATGGGTTAACCGCTTTCCCTTAAAGTCATAATCTCCCTGTTTTGTGCGTGGCACTACTGACCTATCCACATAGTGTTTATTAGCAGGATCTGTTTCTTGTTTAGGATCATGTATGGGGACAGGCCTAGCTTTGGCCATCAACGCACGTCCAAAGACATCCATCGTCAACCTGTAGTACCAGTCTACTGTTTCTATGACAAGGTTCGGTGTCCTGTATATAGACAACCTGCTAGCCTGTCTAAGCCTTAGTTGAAATGAAGATTATTAAGCAGCAAGAGTCATTCCACGTGGGGGACATGGTTTCCCATCTCTGTCCGACATCACGTGAACAACGCCATGGTTCACTGTTTCCATCATCCATTCGCTGCATCATTGTGGGGCCTTCCGGCTGTAGAAAGACTAATCTTTTGCTAACGCTCATTACGGCGCCCAATGGTCTGCGTTTTCAAAATATTTATATTTTTGCAAAATCTCTCTACCAACCCCTCTACGCGTTTCTGGATCAAGTCATGTCTGGATTACAAAAAGAGAATATGGGTTATTTTACATTTTCCATGCAAGAAAATGTGATTTCACCGGATGAGGTAAAGCCTGATTCACTCATGATTTTCGATGATGTATCCACTGAACGTCAAGGCATCATTCAAAGCTATTTCAGCATGGGTCGTCACAAACATATCGATTGCTTCTATCTTGGACAAACCTAACTCTAAAATGTCCTAACAGTTGATTCGTGACAATGCCTATGTCATTGCTTTATTTCGTCAGGACGAGAGGAAGAGTCGTCACATTTATAATGAACATGTGAATCCGGATATGACCTTTCAAATGTTTACAGAATTGTGTGCCAAGTGCTGGAACACTCAACGTCATGCCTGTTTAGTGATTGATAAAGTGAACTCAACCAAGGACGGTATCGCTTAGGGTTTGATCATTTTATTGCTATTTAAGGCCCTGTCTCATTCCCCGTCAAGTCATTTGTCAAGACACCATGGCGTTAGCAGAGAGTCAATTGAAAAAGCATATTATTAGAGCAAAAAATACTATTCGCCAAAAGTTTCGTCAATTGAAACAATCACGTGCAAATCATGCTTTGTTTATTCAGCAACATTTAGCACCTCCATTGAAAGCCATGTTGAAACCCTCTTTCAAGCCATCTGAAACGCTACCCACCGTTTCAAAAGCCACGCAGACGCTGCACGAGGACCCTGAGGAAGAGGAAGAGGAACAGGAAGATTTGACTAGTGTTAGCGAGGTTGAGGATGACGAGGAACATGTGTTTACGCCTCAAAAAAAGGCCGCACCCCTTGCAGAGTTTTTGAGAAACAGAAATCCTTGGCCAGGGTCGAAACACCTTGCCCTTCCAGAGCGTCTCCGTTTTCGCAACCCTTGGCCACCCCTCAACATAAAGCTCAACTGAAAACCATTTTAATAAAATATTATGGATCAACATTGGAACCCTATTTAACCGATCTATTTATTGGAAACACAGATACCACGTATGGTGTTCGCTATGAGGATGATAGTTTTAAAATTGGCGATTCATTCATTAAATTTGCTCGTACTAAAGCTGTCATTTAAAACATCAACTATAAATTAACTCCAGGACTGTTAAAGCTGCTCTTTTCTCGGACCCCCTCTTCCCATGATTATACGTCAGAGGATCTTGACAAATATAAATCCATTTTTTGGATACCCATGCCCACAAAAGACAGTATGATCCCGCTCAACAAGTGAATGCCAATATATCTCGAAAATATAAAACCATCATTGCAAAAATGTTTCCCACCAGTCAAAGTACTCGTCGTAAAGCGTCCGCTTCGAGATTGACATTTAAACCATTAAAACCCCTTGTGGATGTTACCTACTGGCACAATCCCAATAAACTCGTCCAGCGGCTACAGTTGTTGCATGCTTCACGTCAAGCTGACCATACCGGTCACGATTGGGAAATTCAAGAAATTGAACAAGAACTTCGAAATGCCAAAATTATTGTTTAAGCCCTCACCCATTAAAATGGGTATTGCTCACGAGTTGCATCGCCCAGCTAGGCGTCACTATCCACGACTAAAGGTGATTTCACGAGGTGTGGATGAACTTTGGCAGGCTGACTTGGTTGAAATGATACCCTATGCTGGCGTTAACGACGGTGTACGCTATATGTTGACCGTCATTGATGTCTATTCCAAAATGGCCTTTGTTGAACCTGTGCGTCGCAAGTCTGGTCTACTAGTTACCAAGGCCTTTCAACATATTATTCAACACTCCAAACGTTAACCTCAGCTGCTACAAACTGACCAGGGGAAAGAAGTTTTCAACAAGGATTTCTCCAGTTTTCTCAAATCTAAGGATATTCACCATTACACCACGTACAGCAATCTCATAGCCAGTGTGGTCGAGCGGTTCAACCGAACATTGAAAACCCATATGTGGAAAGCGTTTCCCGCTCAGGGCACGTATCGCTGGTTGGACATGTTACCAGAGCTAGTATCACGTTACAATGACACCAAACATAGAACGATTGGGACCAAGCCACGCCTCGTGACCAAAAATATTCAGCGATTGGATAAACTGTTTAACCCCATAAAAACAGCCGATCCTAAACTTCACCGACTGAAAATTGGGGATTTTGTTCGTGTGAGCAAATTTAAGTCTGCCTTCAATAAGGGCTACACGCCACAGTGGGGGACTGAACTATTTCGAATTCGTCGAGTCAACTTGGACACTCCAGTCACCTATTTACTCGAGGACCTCAACCGTCAACCCATAAAAGGTAGATTTTATCTCCATGAACTTCAGAAAACAGCATTTCCTCAGCATTATCTTGTGGAAAAAGTGTGGAAACAAAAAGGAAATAAACTCTATGTCAAATGGTTAGGGTTTGACTTTACGTTCAATTCTTGGATCAATAAATTACATGTTGTGTGAACCTGTGTAATTTTTATTTATTCACACATGTTGTACACTAACTATAGCTCTATGTGTACAGTCCTCAGCTCCACATATTTCTTTTTCTTTCCACCTGTGTTCTCTTTTACATTACCCCTCCCCCCTCTCCCCCCCCTTCACTTCCCACCACTGCTGTTCGAAGCTCTTGCCTATCTATTGGTTGTGACATCATTCCCACAAATTGCATCAAACTTTTTTCTGATTCAGCGATTCCACGCTTTGAAGATTCTGTTATCATGCACGTGGACAGCTAACGTCCAACGTGAACACCTGTGGCAGATCAAATTTCACGTCAACTAGCATTTTGTCACGTACGAAGCAAAACAGGATGTAACTTGTTAACAGTTATCGCGCACGTGGACAGCCAAAGCCCAAGTTGAACACCTGTGGCAGTTCAAATTTCACCTGAACTTGCATTTTGTCACGTACAAAGCAAGACAGGATGTAACTTGTTTAGCGTACATGTGGTTCCACACATGTTCACATGCATTTCGTTCTTCCCTGCCACCACGATGGTCAGATTATTTCACCTTCTGGCGTCACCTGTTGTCAAGACAGATCAACGCCTTCCAATAAGCTCAAATGACATTCACCTCCTGCTCGTCTGCAAGATTGTTTTCTGTACTCGCTTCGACCAAAATAGAACCAAGTTCTCATCACTGTTTACACGTTAAATGTAAAATATCAGAAAACGCACCCTCGCTCTTTCATACACCGACCCGCCGAAATAGCGATTGTCCTATTAAGCATGGTCCTAGTGGTTAGCGACAGGTTCGTTGAAACACACACCCAGCCGTATCGTCTCTCTCAACCACCACGCTTCATGGACATTATAAACAGGTAAAGAAGAAAAATAGTTTTTTCAACATGTATGGCGTTAGGCCCTTTGTGAATTATTTATTGGAAAACATATCTACCCCATTTGAATGGGGGCGTTAGCCCGAGTCCTAGGACACCTCGTACACGTCGCTAGCGTTATTGGTACGTGAGATATCGGCAAAAATCACAAAAAACACGTGTTTACCCCAAAATCGAGTTTCCATTTTTTTTTCAATTACAACGGGTGGTCCATAGCAAAGAGGACGTCACCCCGAGGGGCTCACTACTTCCTAAGTGTAGCAGTTCTGTCTTCATCCCACTACTTACAAAACACAAATTTTTGCTCTAGAGACTTGAGATTTATTTACGGGGTAGGGGGCATAGGGACCTTGCATTTACGTCAAACAAACTGTTTTGTAAACTTCCTAGTTTCCAAAATATAGAATTTTCAAAATTCGAGTTTTTTCAAAAAAACATAAAAAATAAAAAAGTTTTATTACAGAAAATAAAGGTCATAAAGACCATTCGTTTAAGCCATGGCACAACGGTCTACCATGTTTGGTTTTCAAACTATCACAAACTTTCGAAAACAAAAATTTTCATTTTTTTTTTCAAAAATATAACGAGTGGTCCATAGGAAAGAGGATGTCAGCTCGAGTCCAATGACACGTCATTTGTCAACCTCCGACCATGCGTTCGAGAGATATTAATAAACAAAAAGTGTGTACTTACTTTTGGAACAGACTGTGCGTTAGAACTCTCATCACTACACTAATACTGTCATTTGCCAATTTGCAATTTACAGTTTTTGAAAACGTTCGTTTCAAGTTTATCGTTTTTGATGATATGGATTTTTTCCATTTTGCTGATGACACTTTTGAAACAATGTCCGTTTGAAGTTTTTGAATTTTCATATTTCACACATGGCTATTTCCAGTTTTTTAAAATGTCCCTTTTAAGTTTTGGGTTTTTGGTGATATGAAAACATAGATTTTCCATTTTGCTGTTTTCACATTTTTCCATTTGATGTATGTCGAAAGTTGAGATTCGACAATAATGTTAATGCAAGTACTTGACCATGGCGATGCTGTAATGTGTTTATGGGTGTTTGGAGAAACGTCGAGGTCTACAACTACTGCAGGTAAGACTGTTTTTACAAAAATAATGTATTTTGACTGCCACATTTCAATGAAAAAAAAACAAAACTATTGAAAGCAAAATGAGTATATAAGTGACCATTTACCCCCTCCCCACCCACCCTACCTCACCGTGTTTGCTTTGGTCAACCATACGCATCAGCTTTCTCTCTCCACTCATACATTCACACCTGTCTTTGGAAACAAACACTACCCCTTTATTTATCCCCAAAAGCACATTCTCGACATGCACACTCATCCCAAAAGAACTTTTTTAGTTTATCATTTACATTACGAAAAATAATTAAATACTAGTTATTAAAGTTACTAAAAATCTTACTTATTTCATATTTACAAAAAAAAAACACAACTTTGTACAGCGTTAAAAAATCACACTATTTACCAATCAAAAATTTTTTTAAAAAAATAAGGTTGCATAGAACTTTTTTTAAAGAGCAAAAGGTCCAAGTGGGTTGCCACTATTTACAAAATCTACTATTTACAATGGCAGAAACCAATATTTACAAAATACTAAATCTACAAGTTACATAAAGCTAAGTCCCATAAACGATTAAACAATGAAATCACACCTCCTACTCCTTGCGATCATAACCCCAGGGCAGGCTGGTGAGCAGATCATCAGCCCACACACGTTTGTTATCCATGGAGGCGAGGGTGCGTTTTCTCTGTTCCACAAGATACAAATGATGGTTGCTGGATTGTATCCTGCACTGTGTATGAGACATAGCTTTGCCAGTGCGTAAAACCGCTAGATAGTCATCAACACGTAGCGATTTTACCTCTGCCCTACCTACACCTTTTGCTCTTTTGGCTTCCTTACAGTCGAGTGTGCGGTAAGCATACATTTTCGAAGCCAAACCTATGAATTCCATCATAATGGAATCACCGCATTCATCTTTTAAAACGCCCATTTTCTTCTTGTCTTTTATGGGTAGCTGAAACACGTTGTCAGCGCTATAGCAAGAGGTGCCGAACCAGTCACTATGTTGCCTCATGACGTCATAGGGGTTGCAGTGGCGAATGTGGTAAATGAATGAGTCCGTGTCCATATACAAAAGAGAGACGTCCTCAAAATGGCGTTTCGCAAACTCATAGTGGAATCGATACATGACCGATTTAGAAAAGTCTAAAATGACTTGACCCAAGTAAATGGGTTTATCCATGGTCACGCTGGTCTTACTCATTTCAATAGTAGCCAAATCCTCATCGATAATTTTGATCGATTTGAAATTTGGCTTGGCAATGTACCGCCGGGCACCCCACTGCCCCCCCCCTCCCCCAGACATTAACCAATTTAATGTCACGGTATTTGCGGACATTCTCCATAGACTTGCCATAGATGCAGTTGTTCATTAATTTAAAAAAAATGATTTCAAACTGCTGTCTTGCCATTTGTCGGTGCTCTGTGTTGAGTCGCATGTATGGCTGAAGCCATGCTTTTTGAGCAAAAGAAATACCCCTGAGGATTTTCTTCAACACCAAGCCTTGGGCGAGGCATTGCACCAACATTTGGATATGTAGCACATACCGATTTTTGTTGTAAAGTGTGCCAATGAGTTTTTCAATTTTCACTTTACTGTCAGGGGAACCATTTGCTCAAGGCAGAATGGGAAATCGGCATGTTCATCATACAAGGATGAGGGATATTCAATATCCACTTCTAGCACATATCCACGGCCTGTTTCTTGGCTAGCCTTGATCACATCAAATTCTAACACTTGTTTCTCTGGCAGCCAAGCAAACTTCCCATAGGGCAAAGGCTGACCGTACAAATTATTCACTTCATAGTACATTAAGTACGATTCTGGTTTGTCTGGTGAATAATCAGGCATCAGACATTGTTCGCTTCGCCATGGCGCTTGTTAAGTGACACAAAACCGCCACGAATGCTCCTTTCAAAAAAAAGAACCATGTCTACATCAGTGAGTAAATCCAATTCCACTTGAGTGTATTTTAAAGCGGCATCAAACGAGAGTCCAGGACTCGTATAATAGTGAGCCGGGTCAAGACCGTAAATGTGTTGACACAAGTTACGGAATTTTTCAAACACATCAGTGAGCAGCAATACATCCAGTTTTAGGTAATGCAAAGCATATTCACTTAGCGTGTTCACGCCAAACACTCGCCAAACTTGACATGCATGTGCATAGTCTTCATCGGAAACAGTACTCCGTGTTAGTTTCGAGTAAAATTTCTCTTGTGGTGGGAGTTTTCTTTGCTTTAACACGTCCCAGCTGTTGCAGAAATCATACGGGAATATACATTTCCGAATGCACAATCGAAATTGCTCAGGATCATTAAAATGCATTCTAGTATATTTTAATTCCTCCTCATTCAAGCCATTCACAAGGCTGTCTAGCGAGGATGCCATAAACTTAAAGGAATCCAAAAATCGAATGCTAAAGTCGCTCAACCTCCATGTCAGGGCCGTAAAACGCTCATGGTTTTGGGGAATAATGGTAAACGAGCCCTTGTTGACATGACCCAATTCACGAATCAAAAACTGAATGTCATAATTTGCCAGATTGTGGAAAAAGACACTAATGAAACGAGGAGCTGAAAAGTTCAAATTGCATTTACTATGCGCAGCTCCACGAAACTCCCCCGTAAAGTGCGAGTGAACACGAACGGTGTCTTGCAGCACTGATCAGTGGCTTTTCGCAAATATGGCATGTCGTGGCATGCTCATAATGCTGCTGCTGTTCTGGAGATAGGCTCATGGGTACTGGGTGGTCCAGTAATTCCTGTACATGGTCGGCCAACTTCACAAGTTCATCCAAGAACCATCTGGCACAATCTGGCCCCTCGCGGTATTTGTAAACGGATTGTGTTGGGTCATAGGCAAACACCACATTAAATCCTATGGCAAAAGGTTCATGTTTTTTAATGGGTGTGGTTGAGCTGACGGTGGGATCTGGTTCACATCCCGCCATGGGTGTGGTGAGTGCATCGAAATCTGCATATACCACATAGGGAACAGTGTCACGCTTAAGAATGTCCTTAAACTTTAACACAGCCTTGTCCCCTTGTGGCAATATCAATCTCACCGCTTACTGAGAAACGCAATCTACCCTATGACGTTCCAAAAGCGTAGGGGTTTTAAAATATTGCAAGCATCGATCACAAATATGTTTTACACCAGTGTGCTTAGACACTTGTCTGCTTAGCAATCTACTCAGGCTTTTAATTAGGCAATAGTGATTCACCTCTCCTACAGATAAATATAAAATATGAATGTGGTGTCGTTTCGGTTCTTTTGTGGCACAAAGAGGACCCAAAATCTCATCACCATTAACCATGAACGAAAAGTCCTGGTTGTCTTGTTCAAACCTATGGATCTCGGTTAAGTCCATAGGGAACGATACTCGAGTTAAATTTAAAGTTTGTTTCAATTCATCAAACTTGGCCTTGTACTTTGCTGGTCTGTTAACATGACGGTCTTGTGCTGGCTGCAAATACGCAGCCACAGCCCACAGAAAGCAATCATTGTCATGGTTCTCGATATTCACCCCCGCCTTTTTCGAAGCTATTGCTGGTGGTGTTTTAATATAGCTAGACCCAGCATTCAACGGGTTGAATTGACAAATGTTGATTTGCAAATAATGAATTTTGTCTAACGCTATGCCACTGGGTCCTTGTTGCAGTTTATCAAATTTTGATAGCAAGGCATTCACCACATGTCTTTGATACCACTGTTCCGAATTATGGGCTATCAAAAGCTCTTGCATTTTACTGCAAATATAGAATGTCTCTTTATGCTCTACGTCCTTCTTTTTATATATGAAATCGCACACCAGTTCTGTATTCACCTTTAAACCTGTATGCAACCTTTGCGCTGTACAAATTTCAATTTTGAAAATTTCAAAACAAGATTCTAATAATTCCTTGGGAATCAAACTTTTTCTAACATTGACCACGCGGCCAGAGCGCACACGCGATTTGAAACAAGACTCAAGGGGCTCCCAAGTTGACGTATCCGCAGCAGTAAAAGACATTATTTTGAAAGAACACTCTCACCTGAGTTTTCAGCTCTAGACTGCAGGACAATGGTCCCAAACACACACGTTTCTGGATATCAACAGAGGTCAAGCGTTCTCCAACACTCTAAAAAGAAATATAATAAACCACCATAAGTATATCCATTCCATATAGTTTATGCATTTCATAAACAAAATAAAAACAAACAGGTTATATAAAAAAGCAAATCTCACCTTCACGTGTAATGCTTTGCTATATTCCCATCTCGTGAGCTAGTGTGGAAATGGTTTCCTTTTCTAGCTGTCTGTCTTTCTCTTTCTTTAATATATTTCCCACAGACACGCGACAGGTAGGCTATACACGTTATCTGCAAACAAATAAATAAATAAAATCATTAATTACCTAATCAATAAATAATTGCATGTATTTATATAGAAATCAATAAATATATAAATGAATAAATATATACCTACCCCACAACAAGATTAAGTATTTTCCACCAACATCAAAACTGTTAAACAAGACCAGGTGTTTCATGCATCGCAGTGTGTTCAAAGGTAGTCACCTAAGCGAGAGTGGAAATAATAACGACATGTCTTTATATATGTTACGTTGCATGTATAATCTTTTTTTCCCCACGCTTTGAACATTCTGTTATCAGGCACGTGGATAGCTAACGTCCAAGGTGAACACCTGTGGCAGATCAAATTTCACGTCAACTTGCATTTTGTCACGTACGAAGCAAAACAGGATGTAACTTGTTAACAGTTATCGTGCACGTGGACAGCCAAAGCCCAAGGTGAACACCTGTGGTAGATCAAATTTCACATGAACTTGCATTTTGTCACGTACGAAGCAAAACAGGATGTAACTTGTTAACAGTTATCGTGCACGTGGACAGCCAAAGCCCAAGGTGAACACCTGTGGTAGATCAAATTTCACATGAACTTGCATTTTGTCACGTACGAAGCAAGACTGGATGTAACTTGTTTGGCGTACATGTCATCTCACACGTGTGTGCATGCATTTCACCCCCCCCCCCCCCCCTGCCACCACGATCGTCAGATTATTTCACCTTCAAGCGTCGTTGTCATTTTTCCATTGCACCTGTTGTCAAGTCAGATCAACGCCTTCCATTATGCTCAAATGACATTCACCTCCTGCTCGTCTCCAAGTTTGTTTTCTGTACTCGCTTCGACCAACATAGAACCAAGTTCTCATCACCGTTTACACGTTAAAGGTAAAATGTGTGAAAAAACGCACGCTCGCTCTGTCATACACCGACCCGCCGAAATAGCGATTGTTCTATTAAGCATGGTCCTTGTGCTATGCGACAGGTTCGTTGAAACACACACACACACACCCAGCAGTATCGTCTCTCTCAACCACCACGCTTCATGGACATTATAAACTGGTAAAGAAAAAAACAGGTTTTTTCAACATGTATGGCGTTAGGCCCTTTGTGAATTATTTTTGGAAATCATATCTGCCACATTTGAAAGGGGGCGTTAGCCCGAGTCCTAGGACACCTCGTACACGTCTCTAGCGTTATTGGTTCGTGAAATATCAGCAAAAATCGCAAAAAACACGTGTTTACCCAAAAATAGCGTTTCCAATTTTAAAAAAATTATAACGAGTGGTTCATAGCAAAGAGGACGTCACCCCGAGTCCTTGGACCCGTCGTACATGCTTCTAGCATAATTGGTTTGCGAGATATAACAAAAAGTTTAAAATCACGGTTTTACCCCAAAAAAACATGTTTCCAAATTTTCACCCTTTCGACACCTACATTCCCGTAAAGAGCACATCGAGACAAAAAAAACGAATCCAAGCACGCCCTCCTAGCATGACTCTTTCCCTTACAAGGTCGCAGGGGCTCACAACTTGCTTTTGGAAGCAGCTCTCTCACTACCCCACTACTGTCAGGTTTTTGTCCTAGAAACTTGCAATTTATTTTGGGAGTAGAGGGAGTAGGGACCATTGATTTACGTCAAACAAATTTTTTGTAGAGTTTCTAGTTTCCGAAATATAGGATTTTCAAAATTCGAGTGTTTTTAAAAAACATAAAAAATAAAAAAGATTTATAATAGAAAATAAAGGTCATAATGAACATTCGTTTGAGCCATGGCGCAACGTTCTATCATGTTTGGTTTTCAAACCATTACCTATTTTCGAAAACGAAAAATTTCAATTTATTTTTGAAAAATATAACCAGTGGTCCATAGGAAAGAGGACGTCAGCTCGAGTCCATTGACACCTCATTTGTCAACATCCGACCATGCGTTCGAGAGATATCGACAAATATTACATGACTGATGCTTAGTAGTAGCGACATGTATGTTCTGAAGTGGGGAAGAAGCGCCACCATCCCCCTACTTACTTGTATCCCACTGGAATTTTCCTTTAAAATTCTCCTGCCTTTTGCCAGGATTTTCGATGTGATATACTAAATAGATTTTGATTCATGCCCTGTATATCTTCACCACTATTAAAATAAGAAGTCATGTTTTAGAATATACAGCCTTCAATGTTGGTGACTGAGACTCCAACCGCGAGATGCCATCTTTGCGTAAAGAGGAATTAATTAATTTTTAGAAAACTCAAATGCACTGCTTCTATGATTTACGAGAAGTAAACTACACAATTCAGTGTCATTATATTAGAATTGTTATCATAGACCAGCATACGAATCATCCTTTTAAACGTCTGAATCAGATACGGGAAATACAAATTTAAAAAAATACAAGATTTTAAAATGTCTAACCGATGATCATAAATATTTGAATGCAAATGAGCACCATAAACAGTCGTAGGATTTTAAGAGCGTTAAAATCCTTCAGTATGCCTTGCAGTGGAGGGGAAGTAAAGCCGGTGAGGCCATGTCATAGATTTATGGCATGTAACAAAACCTTCCACTAACTACATTAGTGTGAAGAAAGATTTGTTGGATACATTTGATTAACGCTCTAACGGTCGTCTCCAGGTTTTGGTTGCGGTGGCATCTAGTAGGCAAGTTCTCAGCTATGTGCCGTTGACGGTAGCATTTTTTTTTAGCAAAAGTAGAAACTACTTGAAATTGACCGTCTGCAGTCCTTACCTGAATTACAGATAACACACACTCATACAGCCATCACAATTAACACCAGTAATCAGACAGATTCTACACATACCCAAAGTACACGGGGCCACATGACCGCGTTGTCACAACCCCAAAACTGAGGAACCAACCTTTAGATGTCTCTATACTAATCTCTGAATAAAGATTCACTGTGCCGAATTTCATTGATTAGACGCCAGGAACGTTATTAATTGCTATGTATGATAATCACTTCGCCGCCAGGATGTTTTGTGTTTTTCCGGATGACGGAAAGTCACAAATTTGTCCATACTTAACAGTCCTCTAACACCATACGAAATTTCAGTTTGAATGCTTAAATACTTTCAGAAATATTGAGAACTGGTAAAATGTAAATTATGGACGCCATATTGGATTGTTTTATGTATATGCTATAGTTTATATAGCAGCAGATGAATATTATAATCGTGATACAATGTACCAACCAACATTTCTATCACTTGTTTAGGACACGAGAAATTTAAACGTGATTTTAAATTTAGCACAGCCGCCATATTTAACTTGTTATAGAAATTGAGTAAAATTAGACGTCAATATACTAAGCCTTATATGAAGATCTACTGTGATAACTTGCACTGATCTCCGATAATTAAGTCACGAGGAAATCCATATAAATTTTCGTGAATAAATTATTATAGAAGCCGTGCATTTGACTTTTTAAAAATTAACTCCCGTGGTTCCTTACAAATAGATGCCATCTCGCGGGAGGAGTCTTATGCACCCATACAGAAAGCTAAGCTCATACTGTAACTGCTCATTGCAATGGTGTAATAGGTTGTGTATCACATTGAGTATCCTTAAACAGGCAGGAGAGTTATATTGAGATGTAAGAAAATAGGCTATTTAGTTATTCATGGAAATATTTAGTCTTCATGCTGATACACAGGAAAGTGAGTTCTTCTGCTGGAAGGCACATCTACATACGGTTGGGGGCGTGACCAATCGAAAAGAAATTATTGGAAATGAGAGCATTGACTGATACGCGGTATTTCTTCGTAAGAGACGATATAATGCTCGCTAATCTACGGAAAAAGCAAATGGTCTCAGCTTTGTGAGCAAAACTGATTCCAACTCTCAGCCATCCTGGAAGTGGTTTTCCGTGGTTTTCCACTTCTACTCCAAGCAAGTGGTTCCTAACTGGTTCTACCCGATCCTCACCTGAATCACAAATACACACATTTCTTCATCCACACAATAACACAGGCTGCTTCGGTGGCGTAGTTGGTAGCATGCTGAGCTTCTATGCCCAAGATCGCGGGTTCAAACCCGGCCGAAGTCATCGGAATTTTAAAGAGCGTTAAAAATCCCCCGGTATGCCTTCCTTCGGCGGGGAAATAAAGCCGGCGGGCCCATGTCATAGATTTATGGCATGTAAAAGAACCTTCCACTCACTAAACTTGTGTGAAGCATCATTTGTAGGTAAGGTTTTATTAATGATCTTAAGTTCCAACGTTCGTCATTAGGCGCTGGTTGCGATGGCATCTAGTAGTGAACAAGTTTACAGCTAGGAGTCGTGGATGGTAGCATTTTGTAGCGAAAGTAGGAACTACTAGAAATGATCGTCTGCAGTCCTTACTTGAAAATTAAAACAGATACCACACACTAATACAGTAGCGGCTTGAGTGGCGTAGTTGGTAGCATGCTGAGCTTCTATGCCCAAGATCGTGGGTTCAAACCCGGGCGAAATCGTCGGAGTATGCCTTCCTGTCATAGATTGATAGCATGTTAAAGAACCTTCCACTATTTACACTTGTGTGAAGCTAAATTATAGGTTAACATTTGAATAACACTCTTAGGTTCCAACATTCGTCGCCAGGAGCTGACTGCGGTGGCATCTGGTAACCAAGTTCCGAGCTAGTAGTCGTTGATGGTGGCGTTGAGCGGCAAAAGTGGGAACTACTTGAAAATTCAATGTCTCCAGTACTTACTTGAATTAAAACAGATAACACACACTAATACAGCCATCACAATTCTACACACACAAAGTACACGGGGTTACATGACCGCGTTGTCGCAGCCAACCAACCAGTTT
Organism: Meconema thalassinum; assembly: GCA_946902985.2. Classification (NCBI taxonomy): domain Eukaryota; kingdom Metazoa; phylum Arthropoda; class Insecta; order Orthoptera; family Tettigoniidae; genus Meconema; species Meconema thalassinum. The sequence goes on from OX336390.1 coordinate 56,652,488, forward strand.
TATGTACAGCATGTATTTGATATCATTGTTGGGCCTAAGACGACCGCGCGTATCTGTTGATTATGGCGGATGTGCGGCCATATAATCCATATAATCACAGCCATGAATAAAACCGAAAATCCACTCTCTACTCTAGCCTGTGCCAACAGACAAATGCAAATATACTGCGTTCGCATACAACATACCCTAAAAAGAGCAGTTGGAAGACAGTCTGCAGATTATTATATGTGAACTGTGTCGGGTACGTACATTCCTTGTTTGAATGTCTGCTCGCATAACTCTTTTCATTCCAATCACACAAATCTCACAAAACACTGCTGTATACGGAGAAAATTCCGGAGTAACGTGACATAATAGCATTCTTTCAATATTTTTCTACACAATATGTACGTTTTTTCACCCCTTGAAAACATTCCGCTTCCATCCGATTACAATATAAGCATTTTGGGCAAAACCATGGACACATTTTTAGCCTTCTTTCGATTTTTGCAAAAAATGAAAGTAGACTTATGAGATCACTACAGGGCGAAAAAAAGTGAGTCTGTCTCTGTGTGTGTATGTGTGTGTGTGAGTCTGTGTGTGTGTGTGTGTGTGTGAGTGTGTGTACTCTGAATGTCTGTCCCCCCCTATCAATTCGAACACGGTGAGCGCAAATTGAACGAAATTTGGTACAAAGGTAGCACTAGCAAAGGACACCTCAGTGTCATGTTTTATATCGCCGCCATCTTGACGGAAACGTAATGGCGGCCACACAAATGTTCAAAGCTTAAGTCAAATTACGACTAACCTAATCATCCGATCTCTACCAAATTTTGCAACAACATACCTTTATGGAGGGAGCATCCTTTGACAAATCTAATAGGTAATTAGCCAAATAGTATGCGGATGGCGGCCATCTTTGTGTCAACATCGATTACCCCTATTAAATCGAACACGGTAAAACCGAATGGAATGAAATTTGGTACAGAGGTAGCACTCGCAAAGGGCACCCCAGTGCCATGTTTTATATCGCCGCCATCTTGACGGAAACGTAATGGAGGCCACCCAAATGTTAAAAGCTTAAATCAAATTACGACTAACCTAATCATCCGATCTCTACCAAATTTTGCAACAACATACCTTTATGAAGGGAGGATCCTTTTACAAATCTAATAGGTCATTAGCCTAACAGTTTGCGGACGGCGGCCATATTTGTGTCAAAATCGATTACCCCTATTAATTCGAACACGGTGAAACCGAATGGAATGAAATTTGGTACAGAGGTAGCACTAGCAAAGGGCACCTCAGTGTCATGTTTTATATCACCGCCATCTTGACGGAAACGTAATGGCGGCCACACAAATGTTCAAATCTTAAATCAAATTACGACTAACCTAATCATCCGATCTCTACCAAATTTTGCAACAACATACCTTTATGGAAGAAGCATCCTTTGACAAGTCTAATAGGTCATTAGCCTAATAGTTTGCGGATGGCGGCCATCTTTGTGTCAAAATCGATTACCCCTATTAATTCGAGCACGGTGAAACCGAATGGAACGAAATTTGGTACAGAGGTAGCACTAGAAAAGGCCACCTCAGTGTCATGTTTTATATCACCGCCATCTTGACGGAAACGTAATCGCGGCCACCCAAATGTTAAAGGCTAAAATGTAATTACGACCAACCTAATAATCTAGTCTCTACCAAATTTTGCATCAACAAATCTTTATGTGGGAAGCATATTCTGACCAAACTGCTAGATCATCAGCCCAATCGTTTGCAGATGGTGGCCAAGTATGTGTGCAAATCAATTCCCCCTATCAATTCAAACACGGTGAAACCGAATTGAACGAAATTTGGTACAGAGGTAGCACTAGCAAAAGGCACCTCAGTGTTTTGTTTTATATCGCCGCCATCTTGACGGAAACGGAATGACGGCCACCCAAATGTTAAAAGCTTAAATCAAATTTCGACCATCCTAATAATTTGATCTCTACCGGATTTTGCAACGACATGCCTTTTTGTGGAAAGCATCTTATGACTGACTACAAGGTCATCAGCCCAATAGTTTGCAAATAGCGGCCCTGTATGTGTGCAAATCCATTCCCCGGATCAATTCAAACACGGTGAAACCGAATTGAATGAATTTTTTCACTGAGGTAGCACTAGCAAAGGGCACCTCATATTCATGTTTAATATCCCTATAGCACGTTGTATTTCAACAAGCTACTACAACCAACATTCAATTATACTCCTTGAAAAGGACAAAGAGTTATATCTATACCCATGCATTTAGGAGAAAGTAGGCTATATGTTCTTTACTGAACATCTTGTTATTGAACGCAACACCATCAAGAAAATCCCCATACTCGCAAGGACCCATCGCAGAAAGTCTCTCAAGTAACTCCGGGTTTTAGGGGCATATGACCTCGTAGTTCTGCCCCTTAAAACTACAATAACTAACTAATAGTTTCCAATATAGACGTTAACGCCCTCCTGTAACCCGTAGGGTAGAGCATATTCAGTCCAGATTCATAGAGATCTTGAAATGTGTTAGTTTCAGGATAATATTTGGTTGTAGTAAGAGTACTTGTTAGAAGGCCTTTGAAGGCGTTTGTTACAATGAAACTGAAGAGCACCCAGAATAGAACAACCTGCCTGTCACTCAACACACTCGGCAGAGTTGGCAAGGAAACCGACAAGAAATAGGAGAAGGCATGGAGTACATTGCTGGAGAAACTCCCGGATGTTCTGTTGAGACGTTGAATAAGATTCCACAATATGGCCTACAATGGTATGCTAGAGAGAATAACTGACCACGTTATTTGGTAATGGAAAGAAACAAGTTCTGATATTGAGGAATGCATTCATCTATAGGCATTAACAGTACGTGCCTACCGTAATTGATTGGGTGGGCATATACAATATTCCTATCAGAAGTCACTCCATACAATCCCAATCATAGGAAGTCAAGCAACCCATCTTTCAGTGAAGGAAGCTCGTATGCCTGCTTGATAAATAGCGGCAGTCCGTTGATGCGACAAAGAAATGGTTTGAGGATTTTTTAAGACAGAGGGTTTGCCTAGCTACGGTAATGGAGTAGACCGTACAGCCAGTGTCTCTAAGCCGAGTGTAGGGCGGCGCAAAATAACCCGACCTCCTAGAGGGCCAACGGCTTTGGGCGGAGGAGCCCCTTGAGGAGGGTACTGGACCCATCAGTGGAGGAAAGGCCACTGAAATTCAGCAAGCAGCGTCTGTTCTCCAGGTTAGGGGCGGCTGCAGAAGGCGTCTGTACTCCAGGTTAGGGGCGGCCTGAAATAAACTCTGGGGCATACAACTCCAGTTTTAGCATTGAGGAGTGAGTTAAGCTCACCCTCCCAACTATCTTCAACTTAAGGCATGATGGAAACACTTTCGTTAACGACTACTCCAGGAGTTAGCCGGAAACGGAAATCCTCCACCGCCTTGAGCGGTGCAACCAGGCCGTCAGACTCTTGAGACCCTGGAACATCATGTAGAGAAGAGTCGGGTCTTCCCAGAACCACAACATGAAAGTTACGAACCAAGCGCTAACACCAGCTTGGAACGCTGAACATCAATACGCTTCTGAAAGTAGGGAAATTAAAACAACTAATTAACATTTTGGAAGACTGGAACATCTGCATATTGGCATTGCAAGAGACCAGGTACCTCGATGAAAACCCAATAGATTCAGAACAGTTCAGAACAGTTCCGAATCTGCAAGGGAAAACCCGCGATAAAGAACAACTCCAACAAAACCATCCTAGGGACAGCTTTTGTAGTCAAAAGGAACATAATGGAGTCCATCATTAATTTCACTTCACCTTCAGAGAGGATCTCGCTCCTCTCCTTTATGTCTGGAAATAAAGCCTACACGATTAGTAATGCGCACGCCCCAATAAATGAAGATAATAGGAAAGACCCAGAAAAAGTGGACGACTTTTGGGAAACTCTCAGAGGCTCAGCTTCTAAAATCCCTCAACTCCACGTAAAAATCTTGCTCGGTGACTTCAATGCTCAGGTGGGCAGAGAAAGGAAGTATAGACTAATCGTGGGTGACCACACTGAAATAGAAGAACGAATACAAATGGTGAAAGACTTATCGCATTCTGTAGACAATTCAAACTTAAATTGATGTCCACATACTTCAAAGCCCTCCCACGGAAAAAGAAAACTTGGGTGTCTCCTAATAAAATTCTAGGGGAGTTCCAGATCGACCATGTGGCAATAACATCGAAAATATATACTAAACATGAAAGTGAGAAAGAGTGCCAACATCGACTCAGATCACTACCTGTCAGAGATCAAAGTAAGATTCCAGCCAAATAGACCCAAACCCAGAGCCACCAAGAAGCCTAGAATTAATATAGAGACACTGAAGCAGAACAAAGATAAGTATCTTGAAAGCCTGTCTAACCTGGTGATGAATAGCTGGGAAGAGGACAGAAAATCCATGACCAATGCATTCGAAAATTTGGGAAAACCTCCAAGAAAACGGAATCACAGATGGTGGAATGGAAAGTGCGATGAAGCACTTGAAAGAAGAGGTGGAACTCCAATAAGACCGAGGAGAAATGGGAAGACTTAAGAAATGAAAGGAAGGGAGCAACCCAGATCATAAGAGCCGTGAAGAGAAAATATGACCAAAGTAGGGTGGCAAAGGTCGAGGAAGAGTTTAGAAGTTTTACTGGACCTTCATAGAGGAGCTACAGGGGGATCAACCACCAAACCATTGCTTTAAGGGACCAGATGGAATCCTGGTGTCTAACAATAAAGAACATTGCCAGCTTTTGGCGGACTATTTCAAAGCGCTACTAAACTGCGATAAACCTCTGGAAAGACTAGATGCCCAGGAAAAAATCCAAGACAACCCAGATTCCAAACCACCTAGCCTAGATGAGATCAAGCAGTTAATCAAGGAGCTCAAAGATAACAAAGCACCAGGTGAAGATGGTATTGTGGCAGAAATGTTTAAGATCGGAGGAGAAATCACTGCAGAAGGAATCCACCGCCTTATAGATGAAATATGGAGAACTGAAAAGATCCCTAATGACAGGAAATATGCACTCATACACCCGCTCCATAAGAAAGGTAACCGCATGTATCCAAACACTTACAGAGGGATCTCTTTACTTCCAATCGCCTATAAGATACTCTATAAAGCCTTGATGATCAGAGTTGAAAAACAGGCTGATCATCTCATTGGAGAATACCAAGCTGGTTTCCGAAAACGGAGGTCATGCGCGGAGCAGATATTCAACCCGAAATGCATCCTGCGAACAAGAGCGATAAGGAGCCAGAACACCGTGGCCACCTTCGTCGATTTCAAGAAAGGATATGACTCTATTGACAGGCAAACATTATTCAGTGTCTTAGAGGAGTTTGGAATTGACAAGAAATCAAGGAAAATCATCAAGCTAACCCTGACCGAGACCAACTCAAAAGTTACGTTTTTCGGAGAAGTCTCTGATCCGTTTGAAATACAGACAGGGGTCAGGCAAGGAAACGGATTATCCCCGTTCCACTTCAACATCGTACTAGAAAAAATAATGAGTGCATGGGAAGAAGCTCTGAAGGTGGAAGGAATAAGCGGAGTACACCTTGGAAGGAAAGGACAGAACCTAGAAATCAAGTGTTTAGCTTCTGCCGATGTCCTTGCCCTCTTAGCCAAAAAAAAATTACGAGCCTTACAGTAGTGGCATATGGTGTGTAACATCTGACATAGAATAAACCTCACGTGAAATTGTTGATACACCGGTATTTTATACAATTATTGGCACAAATATTAATCTATTTTAAAAGGGAGTGTTTTACAGATATTGTAGTTTATAATACGGAACTCATTTCATTAGATGATTTGTAGCTTCCAACCGCACTAGCCTAAATAAAGAATACGATATGGATCAACTAGATTAATAATTGCTACACCGCTCATCACCTTAAATTCCTTATAAACAGGTCCTCTTGATTCACAGACCAACACGTAATTTCATATGGATTCCGTTAAAATGAGTCATATTGATATGATAAATATTGTTTAAAATGATAATCAGGTAGCATAAATATCGACCCTGTCCGGGATTCGAACCCGAGATCTCTAGATTCACAGTCATAGGCGCTAACCCCACGGCTATTTCGACTACGCAAGTATTGTGCAAAAGATGGTTGCTTATTTCCACGTCCCAATAATACTGCAATACGGAATTAAGTTTCATTTACATTTTGCTTGTTTAGATAATGTTCCTGCGTGAAATTGAGTTTAAAATGCCTTATGAATAAGCCCACTTGTGAGTAAAGGGAATGTATTCAGCAATAGTTCATGAAGGCTTGCTCAATTCTCGTATAAACATAATGATTATATTATATTGATGACTCTATTACCGTTAAGTGGGTTAATATTTGAATAGCCATTGTGGAGAAACATAATACCGGCAATGCCGACTACTTACAATGTTTGATATTAAGGCATTTTACCATTTAAATACTGATACGAAGACTTCGAACATGTACCATGTGCTTTGTTTCAATCACTTGACACCAGAATTCCCATGAGCGCTTACCGTTCAGTATATCATACACATTCCACATGGCCGAGAGTACGTCATGGTATCAATTTCTGCCACCTCGCGCTCATTGTTTCTCTTACCACTGCCAGCTGGAACTTACCATTGCCAGCTGGATCGATCGATCGAGTTTGTAGTGCGTCTTACACTTCCGTTCGATCCACCACTGCCAGCTAGCGCACTTCCGTTCGAGAACACTTCCGTTCGATCGAACGGAAATGTGCCAGCTGGTGCCACCTCGATCGTTCCGATCCACTTCCGTCCCATTTTTCAAAATTACTCCCACAAAAATATCCAGCAACCCAGTGGAAAGATGTTGCACATCAAAAACCGGGAAGACGCTCAAAATATGTTAAAGATCCTGCATGAAATCGCCAAAAAATCCGGTCTTAAAGTTTCTTATGAAAAGACGAAATATATTGTACCCTTAGAAAAAGAAGCACTACACAAGAATTAGATTCAGGGTCGTGATCGGTCCATAAAGAGTAGTATGAGGAGAAACGTGCTTCTTACATTTTCTAGGATTCATAGGGGAACTTATAATTACAAATAATTTACATGACAGGTTTAAACAAAATAACCATTTAATTCAGAATCATCTTACAAGACAATAAATAAATTTCACCCTCATGTGTAACCATGAGTCATTTGCCTGCCACAAGTGACCTGCAAGTAAGCCAGTAGCCCACATGCGATTTCCAGGTAACCGACACTGTAAACAAAACAGCCAAGGACCCAGAAAGTCCCGCCCATACTTGTCACCAGAGTTCCGTCAAACCATGTTAGCCGTCACAACAAATGACTGACTCAAACGTCAATCCACAAAAATAGCTAAATTAAAACAAATCAGCCTTGAAAGCTATAAAGCACAAGGTGAACCAAAATGTCACCTTAAGAGAAATTTACACTGAATAAAGAACAAAATACAAACTACAAAGAAACATGTTTATGTGTTATGTGCGCTGTCGGACAACTACAGTAAATGAGTACTAGACGAGAATTCATTCGCGTTCGACCATTCTATTAAGTCATGAATTCCCGTTCTGCGGGTTGGAAATTACGACAATTATGGGAATACACACGAAATGGCTAATACTAAAATAAACACACTGACATAGTCTAACCCTTTACAATCATTCAATAATACACGAATTGTATATTTACAATTATCAGCAGCCGAACTAAGCGGTCTTACAGCTCTACAAATCAACACAAGGCAATCACGTGACTTGCAAGAACATACGGTTTGCCGTCTGCAACCTTAAAGTGACATTTACAAAATCTTGGCCGGAATCTAGCCAAGCAACAATAGCAAAAATAAGAACATGCCTCAGCAGGCGAATAAACAAAATATTTATATTACACTTCGATAAATACGGTCGGAAAATAGTTAGATTAATGGCATGAATAGCTCCCCACTTAATTCAAAATATTATAATTTATCAGTAGTGTGTTTTGGACAGTTCCGCACCCTCCACCTCCACATTCCTCCACACAATATGGTGGCGGTGTGATATCTCTCGAACGCATGGTTGGATTTTAAAAAATGAGGTGTTGTTGAACTCGGGCTAACACCCCCTTTCCAATGGACAACATATTTCAACCCCGAAAATAAATCCTACCCTACTAGGGGTGAAAATTGTAATTTTTAAAAAATCTAGCTTTCCAAGTGCAACATGTGAGAGTTTGCATGCCAATATGGATATAAACGTTGTTCCACATAATGTGCATGTGTTCGGTGGATAGCCACTATGAATTAACATGCTTTTCTTTGTTTTGTTTTTACGCATGCCCACTCAGGGCTTTTGTAAGAGGGTGGGGGAGTGGATCCCTGTGGATGGGTTATTGTTGACAGGTCATTGTTGACAAGTCATTGATGACAGGTCCTTGTGCACGAGTCCTTGTGGACGAGTCCTTGTGGACGAGTCCTTGTGGACAGGTCCTTGTGGACAGGTCCTTGTTGACAGGTCCCTGTGGACGAGTCCTTGTCCCTTTGGACTGATCCCTTTGGACGGGTCCCTTTGGCCTGGCTCCTAAGGACTAGCCCATGAATTTATTTAAATTATATCACAGGGCCTAACTACATTTTGCGCGTAAAGCAGTGTGTTGAACTGACGTTGTTCACTAATCCCCCCACTAATACAATGTAATAACGATATGAAAGGAAAGTGACGAAATACATGTGAACATACAAGGGATCTAACTTGGTGGATGGATGTGTTCTAACGAGCCATTTGTAGTTGAAAGAGAATAATACATGTTCTTAAGATGTAAAAACTGAGGAGATGGCATGTACATTAAGACGTCTTGTTACTTCCTGTGTCATATTACAGACATGACAGAGAGCGCGCAGATCTGTTGCTATGACTAACGATGCAGTAATTTGAAACCGCAAGTGTTCATGAAGACAATGGATGATGATCATGCAAAGTTAGCAGTTATTGGATATTACACAGGTGTTCCTTCCGGTGTCATGTTGCTGACATGGCAGAGAGCGCACACTGCTGTTGCTATGACTGACGCTACAGTAATTTGAAACCCCAGGTGTTGATTAAGACAATGGGTGATGATCATGCAAAGTCAGCAGTCATTGGATACCACACAGATGTTCCTAGTGTACTTTGGACTCTCAGCTGTATTGGGAAAGGAATTGCAATGATCTGCAAAGAAACTGCTGACACGAGCGATGAGAGTTTATATAAGAGGGGTGTCATATATTTCCCTACTGTCAGTCTTTATTTCTCGCATTGAGTGAACAGTGCTTTATTACTGCTCAAGAGTTTAAAAAAAAGCCTTTTTGGTAAAAAATCATTACATTATTTTGCAAGGTAAGTACTTATTATTAATGGATTGTAGTCTTTTATTACTAATTGATGTTGAAGTTATTGATTGGAATGTATTTATTGATTGATTGTTTGATTGTTTTGATTACAGATAATTGGGTACCTGTAGGCTACCAAATTTCTACAATCTGTTCATTCAGTGGCAGTTGATAAATTATAAAAAGGTAAGTGCCCCTCTAAGAACTTTTAAACACTTAGAGTGATATTTTCCAATGTTCACTACTAGATGTCAGTGAAAATTGTATATTTGGCAGTCAAAAGTTGGAACTACTTGACCATGGTGTGTAAAGCTAATTTTGTAGGTTAGATTTTGATTACCGCTCTATTAAGTCCGAATGTTCGTTGCTAGGTGTCAGTGACATAGGGAATATTTAAAGTCTTAACCTCAGTTCACCTAACATAACCTAACTTTACCTAACTTAACCTTATCACTTGACATATTTTACAAGTTTAGACTTGCTTTATAACTGACTATGACGTCACACTTAGCTCACTTAACTGGTGGCTGCTGGTTTCTATCACGTGACATGTTCTACAAGTTTAGACTTGTTTTAGGACTGGCTATGACGTCACACTTAGCTCACTTAACTGGTGGTTGCTGGTTTCTATCACGTGACATGTTCTACAAGTTTAGACTTGTTTTAAGACTGGCTATGACGTCACACTTAGCTCACTTAACTGGTGGCTGCTGGTTTCTATCACGTGACATTTTCTACAAGTTTAGACTTGCTTTAAGACTGGCTATGACGTCACACCAAGCTCACTTAACTGGCGACCGCTGTTTTCTACCACTCTATCAAGTTCCAATGTTCACCGCTAGGTGCCAGTGACAGTGGTATATAGTAACCCCCAGTTATAACTACATGAAATTAGACTAGCTAGGAGTTCACAGATGATCGATTTAAATACCCTGCTATAACCATTGACTGGAATATAATTAAACTATTGATAATGTACTTTGTTTTATCATTTATTAACGTTTACAGGGACTAGTCAACAAGGACCCGTCAATAGAGACTGGTTCGCGAGATATTAACTAAAGTGCACTTAGACCCTTTGTCAAAATTTCAAAAAATAGATTAAAAAGGGGGCGTTAGCGATATTCAAAAAGGGGGGCATTTTTTCACCCACTTTTGTACCTACCTTTGCACCCACTATTGCGTTCACTTATGCACCCACTTTTGCACCCACTTATGCACCCACATTTGCACCCACTTATGCACCCACTTTTGCATCTTCCATCTTGTGTGGAGGAATGTGGAGGTGGAGGGTGCGGAACTGTCCAAAACACACTACTTTTATCAGGCAAGACATTTAACTAATTAACAACGAAGAATACATAGCGCGCGCGCTACTGCTTATCGTCATTCCAGATCTGAGCACTCAGGTCGCTCAAGCTCTCCCTACTGTGCTTTTAGTGTGTGCGGACAAAAATACCCAAGCCTCAGGCCTGGATTCTCGAAGATAACCTCACTTGGCTCCCTGAAATCGAGAGACATAATAAATCATTACCATTATATTCTTGAAAAATCGCCCTTGGGATATCAAGATTCAAACATCAGCAAATACGCCCCCGCAGGTCACGTAAGCTGAAAAACATATAGTAGCAGCGGTACTGGATCTCACGTCCATACCTGCTCACTATCGAAGATTTCACACATAGCACACACACCTCCAAAATGCTTGACCAAATGACCCCTCTCTCGTACTTCAGACCAAGAATGGATTACAAAAAAAAAAGGCTAATGACCTGAATACAGTAAGGCAGATTACCTTCTGTGGCAACCAACGTTGCACCAAACAAAACAAAATAAACTAGCATTTGCCTGATCAATCATAATCAAAAAGACGGGAAATACCCCCCAAGTCTAATATTACATTTAAAACTGATTCATTTGTAACCACTATCTAACATTTCAGCCGTAAATAATTTCACCAGTCCCATGCTTTCATGCGCGCAACGCGACATGAGAGGCACTCTAATAAACCAAGCTAATGGCAAAAGCCGCAAGAAAAACACACTAATATCTAATATTTACAACAAATTGTCACGTGATGCTAAGAAAATAATTATGCCAGCGAAAGAATATACATTTACTGTAAAACTCAGCAAATCAAAAATTATTTACAAACAAATTTCCTAACATTGTGCGTGATTCCACCCCGTCCAAAATTAAATAAATTTAATTACGTACTCATCACTTTCAGCTTTGCCCGGTGCCTTGACAACACCCCCACCATCGTCCATCCGATGACTTGGCCCATCATACTAATCATCATGGCAGATGAAATAACATTGTCCAGATCTTCCATCTTGTAGGCGAACATCTTGCTGTAGGCAAATGTTATTATTATTATTATCATTAATTAGGCGACTAGCTAGACTGCGTGATAAGATACTTAATTCACTTATACAGTTCGATGCAGTACCGAAGACTTTCCCAAAATCTTGTGGAATTGTGTCCACCTAATACACAGTAATTATCACAACACATGTTGCGCGACACACAACACAATTAAACTTGCAAATCCTAAGTGCTACCATTGCACTCGCAAAATATGTAAGTACCAGAGTGCCTCGTCCTCGGACAGAGTTTCACCCTATAAACGTTTCAGATTTGTATAATAGAGTGTCGCAGATTCACAATGTCAAGTGTAGCGTCTGTTCACAGACCGTAGTATTTATATGTTTTAACACAAAACTTGGTGGAAGGGGTACATCGCTTCGCAATAATTCTTAATAGTTGTCACACAGACTTCAGACACATCTCAATCAACTCGTAAAAATTCGCACTTTCGAATGACACTCGCGTGCAGAAATTCGCTTCGTAGCAACCCACATTTCTTGAATTCGCGGGCAAATATCCTTCCCGCCGAAAAATAGCATCATGAAGTTATTGGCTGTTCATTCAAATAATTTGAAACACTTAGCTGGTGGACTCCTCCCACTATATGACGTCGGTCATTAGCTCTGTCCTTACTTGGACTCTGCGCTCTCCCTCTTTCCTCTTCAAGACAAGGAAAATCAACTGACCTCTCGTTTGAAATAAGCAACGGACTTTCATTTCGCAACTGCATTCCCCCTGTCTTAAAATTGGTTAAATTTAGTCTGGCCGTTTTTCTAGCTGGCGACAGTGACAAGATAATTTGTTCATTCAGACAGGCTACTATTAAAAAATATGACCATCAGTTTCTTCAACTGGGCTATATCAGAGCAGAAGAAATAAAATATTTGAAGACTTAAATATGCATTATATTTAAGGGTTCAATATAGAGTACAGGCACCAACACAAGAGGTGTATGGAGGTAAAGCATGGGATAATTGAAAGAACAGATAAATTCAAATACCTAGGAGAATGGATCCAACCCAACGGACTGGATAAAGAGGCAAACAAGGGAAGAGCCAGAAAATTAGACCTGGCCTACAAGCTAACACACAACTCAACAGGTATAACAAACGGGCAATGCATAATGCAAGTTAAATCAAATTAGAGTTGACTGCATGGCTTAAAAAGCCAAAAACCAATATAAACAAGTAGTTCCGTGCAGAAATAAATAGCCTGTATTCATATATCCTACTGGTCTTCTCGATTAAGAATTCTCCCAACTTTGAAAAGGATCGCCATGTTGGATTCTTCTGTATGTGGGCCATAGAGTAATGTACCATTATATGAAGTTTATCGCGTAGGTTCATTATTAAAACGTTCACTTTGATCACATGTTTAGGCCACAAAAAAAATTCGCACAGCCACCATCTCGGGCCTATGAACACAAATGCATTTAACTAGATGCCAGTATATTAAATTTTGTATGAATAATTGCCGCACCAAGTTTCACTGCGCTCGGATGATTTACTCGCAAGTAAATTCCATTTTAATATTTATACTTCGCTTGGCCGCCATGTTGTTTATGTGATCACCAGGATATGAAAAGTCCCGTAGCTGAACTTACATTAATAGTCTCTGTCAACGTACACAATTTCAGTTTGATTGCTGCAATATATTCGTAGATATTGAGAGCCGCCGATATATTTCCGATGGTCGCCATGTTGGATTGTTATATGTAAGTCATAGAATTATGTTCCTTTAGTTAAAGACTATTACGTACGTTCATTATTCAAATTTCACTTCGATCGCATGATTAGGACACAAGAAAAAATAGTATTAAAATTTCGCACAGCCTCCATCTTGAAGTCATGAAAACAATTGAACTAAGTTATATGGCATTGCGTACAATGTATATAAACATTTGCTGTGCACTAAGCTCAGATGGTTGAATCGCGAGAAAAGGCTATTTAAATAATATTTCAATTATGCTTCGCCGCCATGTTCGTTCTGTACTTTACAGGTTTATGAAAGTCACATAGATGAACTTGTAGTAGTACCTTTTATCACCGTAAACATGTCCAAGGTGGTATCAGTTACAGTTGCGGAGACATATAATTCCTGTGAAATACTTATCGCGGCCACCATTTAGGATTGGTGAAACGTATTAAATTTTGAAAGACCCAGCGAAGTCGTGCGACGTAGTATGCACCTACTGAGATTCATTGAGATCGCTTTCGCCGTTTAGATTTTATTAAGGAGGACACACACACACACATACATACACACACGAACACACACGCTCACATTCGTACAAAAGGTGATCGCATAAGCCTTTTTTTACATTTTCTTTTTCGTAAATGTAAATAGGCTAGTAATCACTTGTTTATAATTTGCGTGTTGTCTGATGGTTTATCTTAGCCTATCTGTTTACTAATTATTGCTTCCTCTCCGAAACGTTTCCTTTCTATCAGTACCTAGTGCAGGGTGGAAACAACGAATCACGGGTGTTGACCGATTCAAGTCCTCCAGTCCAGCCGGAGCTAAGCCAACCCCTGTCACCAGTCTCACGAGGGCTATTTTGTTTCTAAATTTAGATCATGAACACGTCAATGACGGGTAGGGGAAGCTAGTAACAAATTATAAATTGAGGTTTTTAGGTTGAGAGTCACAGTACATGGGAAATCACTATAAATAAAGTAGCCTGAGCTTTCTGGTTGAACACATTGAATTCTTGGCTAAACCTTTGCATGAATCCCAGATGAGGTGTGTTATGTGATGACCAAAGTGTTTAATGTTTGTGTGTCTTGCCATCAAAACTACTGGAGAGCATGATTCGTATTTAATGACAGGACACTCCGAAATAAAACTAGACTGAAAATTATTGTATTCTACAAACAGGCCAGAGGGTTAATATAAAGACTGAAATCTCGTGAGTAAGGTAATTCTGAAAACTCTATCTATTGACATGATTAGCTCAGTTGTGACAAAGTCTGGTGACTCCGCTTTCCTGAGAACATCGCAAATTGAGAAGGATAACTTTCTAGCGTGGAACACCCAGGAGCTCACAACTCGTGAGTTTGCAACCACGGGACCCCAACTGAGTCCGGCATTGCCTCCACTTACTTGTGTCGGATTCCCCTCTGTCATCTTTCCTGTTGACATCCCTTGGACAATTCTTGTTCTCTTCTGACCCCGATGGTATTAGGACATCCGAGGTCTAGGGAGTCTTTCAATTTCCCGCCTTTATTGACTCTTGTCTCATCTTTCGTGATACCTTCGTTACTCGAGGGGTCAGATCTCCTCTTTTCACTTCATGGTATCTCCTGCCTTCTGCTCAAGGCCCAAAAGGAGGCATGGTGCATCCTGGATAGTTTGGGACAGTACACACTATTAATAACAATACGTTTAGTGATCGTGATTTAAGGATACGGTATCACTTCCACCTCGAGCAATGGAGGTATCCGCTAGAGATAATTGCTCTCAGTTACGCCGACAAGTACTGGCATTCTGGGAGAGTCAGTGACTAGCTGACCCAATGCCCAATAAACTGAGAGCGTGTGGCGGAGCTCTTTACGGTCACGGAGGGATTCCGTCATTTTGTGTAGGCTAGGGATAGGTCATGCAAGATCCACCCACTTTTTACTCCGATCAAAAACAGTGCTCCAAAATGTGCTGTAATCTCTGCACTTGTAGTTGGCTTGTAATCTCTTTCTTGTACCTCAAACTCCCCACATTCTTCTGCTCGCATTTGCCGTTACAATTTTTTTTTCTTTCTATAAAAATATTCGTGTACTTTAAATATTTTCTATCATTTGAGGAGTGATGATCTGTAAAACACTTTGTAGCTTAGTCTTGCAATGGTGGGCTTGCCCTCTGGGACCAGGTAGATTTTTGATTATATTTTTTGATTTTTCTTTTGAAGGCAAAGCAACGGTATTACTTGCCCACATTGTTTCGCCGTCCTTTCCTATGTAGAAACGTAAGTCGCCTTCTTCTTGGTCCTTGTCATCACATTCTCCGTCAACTAAGTCAATGTCTGAGTCTCTGTCATGGTCACTCACTTCGATGTGATCGGGATCATTGTCCGGGCCATTATCAACGTCAGCATCGATGAGTGCTTCTTCTGCTTCCTCTTCATCTCCGTCATCTCTCTCGATTTCCGCCAGCACCTGAGCTATCTGATCATCTGTTATATATAGACGGTCCTAACATAAATAAATGAATAACGATAAAATATGTTGACACAGCAGAGAAGGAAGAACAACATAACTGATAAAATGAAGTCGTCAACTTCACGAATACACAATATCTGGAGGACTGGAAAAGATATAAACTGTAGCAATCGTGCATAAAAAATATAATGTTACTTACATTTTGCATTGATGTGGTGAAAAATCTTCTTCTGCTTTCGTCTGACAACCAGTGTGACGAAATAAATTCCCCTCGGCGTTCGCGGGACTGTCACCAGACCGCCCGACACTGAGTCTCCAAGTTTACAATTGTAATGAGTTGCATGAGGGGGGTGAGTCAATTAAACCTGTGCCGGAACAGGCGGTCAAGAGTGTAACTAAGGAATGCATGCCTGTCTCACCTCAACCAAAGTATCACTAGGGGGTGCATCATTCGAAATTCACTTGACTGCCCGCGCGAACGCTTGAAGGTTAACTGTCCGTGGTGACATGACCTCCTATGACGCGTAATGCTGCTTGACGTGTGTGCAAAATGCACTCTGTCATCGCTATGTTCCCCGCTTCCCACCGCGGGGCAGCTGCCACAATAAACAACAAACACTGATGCAGCCACGCTCAGCAGCACTCAGATTATAAATGGGTAACACATGTGACCCAATCAGTTTATTATTTTACTGATTTCTGTCCGGCCAGCGTGGACCAGTGGTAAGGAGGTCTTGAAACTGAGGTTGCGCTCGACTGTCGGTTCGAATACGAGCACAGGCATCGATGTGTGTTTATTAGACAGACGGCATGAAGGCCCTTGTTTGTATGTGGGGCAAGGAAGAGATTGCTGATAATTGTACGATTATACTACTTCCCTGGGCAAGTGCAAGTGTTTGTAAACCCATTTAATTGCTATATTGTAAGTACATTCCAACCATCTTTAATAGCGTGACAAGACACATAATGCAAGTTAAATCAAATAAGAGCTGACTGCATGGCTTTAAAATCTCAACAGACAATATAAACCAGTAGTTCCGTGAAGAACTAAATAGCCTATATTCATATATCTTACAGGTCTTCACGATTAAGGATTCTCCCACCTATGAAAAGGATCGCCGTGTTCGATTCTTCTGTATGTGGGTCATGGAGTTATGTACCATTATATGAAGCTTATTGCATAGGTTCGTTATTAAAACGTTCTCTTTGATCGCATGTTGAGGACACAAGAAAAAAATCGCACAGCCACCATCTCGGGACTATTAAACAATTGAATGTAATTAGATGCCAGTAGTTCATATTTTGAATGAACATTTACCGTACCAAGTTTCAATGCGCTCGGATGATTAAATCGCAAGTAAATTCCATTTAAATGTTTATACTCCGCTTGGCCGCCATGTTTTTGTGATCAACAGGATATGGAAAGTCCCATAGGTGAACTTACTGTAAGTTAATAGCCTCTGTCAACATACAAAATTTCAGTATGATTGCTCAATCGATTCGTAGAAATTGAGAGCCGTCTAAATATTTCGGATGGTCGCCATGTTGGATTGTCATTTGCAAGCTATAGAATTATGTACCATTAGTTGAAGACTATTACATAGGTTCTTTATTCAAAATGTCACTTTGGTCGCTTGATTAGGACACATGAAATAAGAATTTATTTTTAAAATTTCGTACAGCCGCCATCATAAAGTTATGAAAACAATTGAAGTAAGTTGGATGTCAATACATTACAATGTGTACAAACATTTCCTGCACCAAGTATCACTGAGCTCAGATGCTAAACTCGTGAGAAAAGGATATTTAGATTTTTCAAATTCGCTTGGCCGCCATATTCGTTCAGTACTTTACAGGTTTATGAAAGTTGCATAGGTGAACCTTTAGTTGTACCTTTTATCACCGAATACAAATTTAGCGTGATATCTATTACAGTTGCGGAGATATGGAATTCCAGTGCAATATTTCGCGCGGCCACTATGTTGGCTTGGAGAAACGTATTAAAATTTGAAAGACCCGGCGAGGTCGCACGATGTAGTATTATGCATTTACTGAGTTTCATTGAAGTGCTTGGGCTGTGAAGATTTTATTAGGGAGGACACACACACATACACACACGCACACACACGGACAAAAGGTGATCTCAGAAGCCTATATTTTTTATTCATAAATGAAAATAGACAAAAAATCACGTGTTTATGATCTGCGTGCAGGCTAATGGTTTATCTTAGCCTATCTGTTTACTAATTATTGCTTCCTCTCCGAAACGTTTCCTGTCTATCAGTACCCAGTGCAGGGTGGAAACAACGAATCACGGGTGTTGGTAGATTCAAGTCATCCAGTCTAGCCGGAGCTAAGCCAACCCCTGTCACCAGTCTCACGAGGGATATTTTGTTTCTAACCCTAGATCATGAACACGTCAACCACGGGCAGGGTAGGCAAGTGACAAATTATAAATTGGAGTTTTTAGGTTCATAGTCACAGTAGGCTACATGGGAAATAACTATAAATGAAGTAGCCTGAGCTTTCTGGTTGAACTCATTGAATTCTTGGCAAAACCTTTGCAGGAATCCCAGATGAGGTGTGTGATGTGATGACCAAAGTGTTTAATGTTTGTGTGACTTGCCGTCAAAACTACTGGAGCGCATGATTCGTATTTAATTACAGGGAAACCCTGAAATAAAACTAGGCTGAAAATGATTTGTATTCTACAAACAGGCGAGAGGGTTAATATAAAGCCTGAAATCTCATCAGTAAGGTAATTCTGCAAACTCTATATATCGACATGATTAAGGCAGTTGTGACAAAGGTCTGGTGACTCCGCTTCCCTGAGAACATTGCAAGTTGAGAAGGATAACTTTCTAGCGTGGAACACCCAGGTGCTCACAACTCGTGAGTTTGCAACCACGGGACCCCAGCTGAGGTTACTTGTGTTGGATTCTCCTCCGTCCTCTATCCGTTCAACCTCCCTTGGTCAATTCTTGTTCTCAACAGACCCCGACGGTATTAGGGCATCCGAAGCCTATGGAGTCTTTCAATTTCCGCCTATATTGACTCTTGTCTCATCATTCCAGATACATTCATTCCTCGAGGGGTCAAATCTCTTCTTTTCTCTTCATGGTATCTCCTGCATTCCGCTCAAGGCCCTATACGAGGCAGGTTATTTGTAGCTGGTGCACCTTAAGCGCATCCTGGATAGTGTGGGCTAGTACTTATTATAAATAACAATACGTTTAGTGATCGTGATTTAGGGAAGCGGTATCACTACCATCTCGACCAATGGAGGTACCCGCTAGAGATATTCGCTCTCAGTTACGCCGACAAGTACTGCCATTCTGGGAGAGTCAGTGGCCAGCTGATCCAATGCCCAATAAGCTGAGAGCGTGTGGCGGAGCTCTTTCCGGTCACGGAGGGAATCCCTCATTTTGTGTAGGCTAAGGATGTAAAACCAAAATATTCGAATGCAGCCGAAATAAATCAGAAACCTCTATGGACATCAAAATTGGCAGGTGAAAAGCTAAAGGAAGTAGGAGACTTCTGTTAAGTAGGAAGCAAAATAACCAGTGATGGACGAAGCAAAGAAGGTATAAAATGTAGGTTGGTTCAGGCAAGGAAAGCATTTCTACAGAAAAGGAATCTGTTGACATCGAATATAGATTTAGGTATTATGGTCTCATTTTGGGAAGCCTTTGTCTGGAGCGTGGCACTATATGGAAGTGAAACTTGGACTGTTGGTGCTGCAGAAAAGAGGAGAATTGAAACGTTTGAAATGTGGTGGCACAGGAGAATGATGAAGATCAGATGGGTAGAAAGGTAACAAATGAAGAGGTATTAAGACGAGTGGGAGAGGAGAGATGTTACTGGCAAATGCTAATGAAGAGAAGAGATAGGTTGCTTTGACACATGTTAAGACACCCAGGAATAGCAAGCTTGGTTATGGAAGGAAGGGTCGAGGACAAGAACTGTAGGGGTAGACAAAGGTTAGAATATGTTAAAACGATTGCCTCGGATGTAGGGTGTGGTAGCTATGTAGATATCTAACGATTAGCTCAGGACAGGGAATCATGGAGGTCTGCATAATACCAATCAAAGTACTGAAGACTCAAACAACAAGGATAGGTCAAGCAAGGTCCACCCACTCGTAGCTGTTAAGCCGTATTCACCGTGGCCCACATTTTAACCGAGTGACTTAAGAAGATACCATAGATTTGCTGATGACACTCAAACTTATATTAGCTGATCTCGTCATCCGCTTTATAAGTGGATGTGCGTTAGGGCCAGCAATCTAAATTTCCCAGTGCACGTTCACTCAAAGTATTTGTTCTTTTTGAAAATTGGTCCTTTTGGCCCTATATTTTTGTTTATTAATATAATTATTAGTATTTTGTTTTATTTGTTTAAGTTATTGTTTAATATTTTGGCTTCCACCTCAAAATTTAAATATACATTCAAAATTTGTATAATGTTATCTGTGCTAAGAGGGGAAGATAACCTTGCAGTTCCGCCTCTCAAAAGCAACCATAGTTAAATAACTAACTAATGATGCGGAACATCAAGGACATCTGCACCAAATATTTGTTTCCTCAGTTTATAATGATTCCTTATAATAATGAGTTTAATTATCGGGGAAGTAAAATAAAGAATGATGGAAGAAGCAGCAGAGAGATATTAAGTAGGATTGCCCAAGCCAAGAACGCTTTCTATAAAAAGAAGAACCTATTTACAGCAAAGAACATAAGTCTTGATGTGAGGAAACAAATGTTGAAGACCTAAGTATGGAGCGTCGCGCTATATGGCTGCGAATCTTGGAGAATAGGAGAGAGAGAGAGAGAGAGAGAGGAAAATATTACTAGCATTTGAAATCTGGTTCTATAGAAGGATTATGAAAATAAGCTAGACAGAAATGGTCACCAATGAGAAAGTCTTTAGAAGAGTGGGAGAGAGAAGATGCTTCCTTAAATATTTAAAAAGAAGACAGAATCACCTCGTGGGCCACATACTGCGTCACTTATGATCGAGAGAACAGTAGACTGCAAGAATTATAGAGGAAGACCCAGACTGGACTACTTGAGTCAAATACTGGAAGATATGAGTAGTGGCTCATACTGTGAACTGGAGAGCAAGGCGGAAGGACGGGAAGAATGGCGAGCTGCTGACAACCGGCCTCACGGCTGTTAACCACAGAGAGATAATAACGATTTGTGTCTCCCGTATGTGATGTACATTGATCAGCATATTGCACGTATTAACGGAACTATTCGACAAGTTCCTTCAAGGGAAGTTTTTGTAACCTCATCACAAATTCTGAATGCTCCTAATGCTGTAAAATTATTGGTTACACATGTTTCAGACGCTTTGCTGTAGTGTCAGTTACAATGTTAATTTAATGGATTGTTAGGTAATTATATGGTTATCAAAGTACAGCACTACAAACAGAGTGAGATTCTGAATGTAAAGAATAAGGATCGCGTGATAATTCTCTGAAAGTGTTTATTTTACGACGTGGTAATCGACGCAAATAAGCGATTGCTCCACAGGTGGCGCTCAACTGACACTCAATATATTGAGTAAATAAGTGAGGCCATGCCACAAATCCTCCCATTACGATCAATAGAATAATTTCCTCTACAGACAGCTACGAATGAGTCTCTCTCCCTTTGTAGTGCTGCACTTTGATGTGATACCATAACCATATAATTACATAACAATCCATTAAAGGGAGTCCTAAAGCCCTATGTTGAAAATGTTAAAATGACAATCCCATTTTCTCAGCATTTATTATTATTTATTGGTTAATTCCCCATAAGGAGAGCGTTACAACACAATCAATTTGCATGTTTTATTCTGGCACTTTCTTAATTTTTCCACAAAAACCACTCATATACACACTATGCTTCCTCTTTCTCTCCTCCGTCCACTTCTTTCCCGGTTGTCTCTCTTTGGGAGTTTGCTCAAACAACTGTTGTGTAAGTTTTTCTCTGTATGTGGTCCTGTCTGCCATGTCTACTGTGGAGAAGTTTCGTTACAGGCCGGACGTTTGTTTTAGACGAGTGAAAAATCTTAATGGAAGCCTGGAGGCGAGTTACTACAGTACCTGTGTTGTTATCAGCTGCCCTAAGCGATCCGATGATTGACAAATCTGTTTCACACTTCTCCTGAAGTACAGTCAATGGCAAATATAATGATGGCCTGTTCGTAACTACGTAACGTGTACTTCCGCCCGTCACATAATACTTCGACGTGGACTGTACTGTCTGCTCCAGTCTGGAATTCCATTACATCAGATTGGTGGTGACAAGTGTGAAGTGATAGGGTGAGAGACTGAGTGTGTCTAGGCTCACTCGCAGGCTTCAAGGTCAAGGGCAATCGTCTAAAACAAACGTCCGGCCTGTACTTGAGGTCTTCCACGGTTTCCTTTATCCAATTGGTTTTTAGTGTACTATTCGTAACTATATTAAAACATTTCTTGGTCAGTCTGTCTCCGGTCATCCTATGTATATATCCATAAAATTTTGCCCTTATTTTCCTTATGTAATTTGCAATCGCCTCTGTCTGTTTGTACAGTTCAATTGTTGGTCCCTTTATCCATATTGTTACGGCTGTGAGTTTGTGTCATCACTCGCCGCATGAGTCACAACTGCCCCAGGGCTGGGCTGTGCCCTACCTCCTGTATTGCGCGCGCCTTATGCAACAGGGCTACTAGGACAAAGAGATAGTCCAGAATAAAGTTAATTATTTCTTTAAGCAGTAATTGGTGTTGTGCTTTGTACCCCCACCGTAATCCAGTTAACAAAAGTGCCACTAGGGGGTGGCACGTAACAATATTTCCTCTTTCTGAACTGGCCCGTAGCCATAACCTTCCCAGGAAGGGTTCCAAAAAGATGGTATATTAGCATTCACGGCCAGTGAATTAAAACTCAGCAATTGCTGAGGTTATGGCTGCTTGAGCTCTTAGTTCTCGCAGTAAGTACGTGCAAGTAGGATATAAAGGGCCGTTCTGGGGCAGGTGCTAATGGTCAAGATGGCCACCGCGCGCAACCGCCGTATGTTATTTTTATGGAGGGGTCAGTCATAGCTCGGGCAGGGGCTAATGGGCAAGATGACCACCAAGCCCTGAGACCGTTAGTGACGTCACAGGGAGAGGTCGGCCATGTAGTTGCTAAATGGAATATTTATTATTATTATTATTATTATTATTATTGTTAGGTAATTATTGATTGATCATATACAATCAAGACCAGTCTTACATTGTCCACTTTGTGGTGTAGCGGTTAGTAATCTTGAATGTCACCGCGGTGGCCCGGGTTCGATTCCTGGCTCGGTCAAGAAATTTAATTTCTGGTCTCACGAATGGAACGGGGTATACTTAGTCTTGTGAGGCAAAAGTGAGAAAAGGCGGATTTAATTCATACCTCTGCCATTCAGCCTAACCCAACTTCACCTAACCTAACCTAACCTTACCTAACCTAACCTAACCTAACCTAACCTCACCTAACATAACCATAGTTCACCTAACCAAACATGTCCTCACCTAACCTAACCTAACCCAACCTAACCTAACTTCAAAGTCAGAGCAAATATGATAGCAAATGTGAGAGCACCCATAATAAACTAAGTTATAACCTAACCTAACCTAACTTAACCTAACCTAACCTAACTTAAAAGTGAGAGCAAAAAAGAAGTGAGAGCAAAAAGTGTGAGCAAAAAAGTGAGAGCAAATGTGAGAGCACAAGTGACAAACTTAGTTATAACCTAACCACACCTAACCTAACCTAACTTCACCTAACATAACCTAACTTCGAAGTGGTAGCAAATATGGGAGCAAAAAGTAAGAGCAAAAAGTGAGAGCAAAAAAGTGGGAGCAAAAAAGTGGGAGCAAAAAGTGGGACCAAAAGTGGGAGCAAAAATTGGGACCAAAAAAGTGGGAGCAAAAAGGTGGGGTGAAAAAAGTGGGAGCAAAAAAGTAAGAGCAAATGGGGGAGCACAAATAATAAACTTAGTTATAACATAACCTAACCTACCCTAACCCACAGAAACCTCTTTTAAAGATTTTAGATTTTACATTTTAACATTTTACATTTTAACATTTTAGATTTTAGATTTTTTCATTTTACAATTTATAGATTTTACATTTTAAATTTAAGATTTTTTAAATTTTAGATTTTACATTTTACGTTTTCCGAAAAGAGTAAATACAAGGTCACATACCTAACCTCACCAAACCTAACTTTACCAAACCTAACTTAAGCTAATCCAAAGGCACATACACAAAGTATATAAGGGCACATGGAACTATCCTTATGCTAGTCTTATAGGCTACTGTACATTATGATCACAAACCCAACCGCGGTATTTTTTTTTAATTTGTTGTTTACACATTTATCAATTTCCCAATTTCCCATTTTCAGTTTTTTTTAATGTCAGTTTTAAGTTTTTCAATTTCATAATATGGAAACATGGATTTTGCTTTTTGTTGTTTACACATTTGTCAATTTTCCAATTTCCCATTTTCAGTTTTTTAATGTCAGTTTTAAGTTTTTCAGTTTCATAATATGGAAACATGGACTTTGCATTTTGTTGTTTACACATTTATCAATTTCACAATTTCCCATTTACAGTATATAAAATGTCAGTTTAAAGTTTTTCAATTTCATGATATAGAAACATAGATTTCCCAATTTGTTGTTTTCACATTTGTCAATTTACCAAATTTCCATTTACAGTTTTTAAAATTTCAGTTTAATGATTTTTCTATTTTGTCAATATGGTCATAGGCATGTGTACCAATTCCGTCAGCATCAATCACTCTTTTATCATCACCAGGACACAAAGCAATTTTGTTTAGTCTTATAGATGATATGTCACGTTGTTTAGAAGCGATAATGTTCATATAGGTAAGAAACGGGTCATACTATACTTTCAACTACACTAGTTTCAGCTACTTTTCAAGGCCACGCTCACCGAGCATTGCTGGAGACTGCCGAAAGTTAACGATTGGATTAAGAGTGTCAGGCGGGTAACAAAAAACCCAAGCGTTACCCAAGCAATAGTTTTATTAATTACATATATCTACAATTTTTACATATAATACACTCTTTTCTTTATTTTAGTAATAACATTCAATTTCATTTTTCTACATTTTAACTTAAATTTTTGCTTAAATCTCTCAGGTCCCTTTTGTATCCATTAGTTTAATACGAACAGGCAGCCCAAATTCTTGATTTGTCTTGCATAATTACACACAGAACACAACTCTTTCCTTATTTTTGCTTGGTGTAGTTTTAAGAGCATCCAGCTTAATTTTGATCCGATAATTCAAATCTGAATCCGAATTTTCTAGTTCCTTTTCCAGCCAATAATTTGATATAACCCAAGAGTCAATATTATCCATTTCCTACACATATCTTACTTTATGTCTATATACTATTGGTTTTATTGCCTTAATAATTAGTTCTGTTCCTTTTTCCAAACTTTCTAACCGGGAGCACTTTCGGATTTTTATTTGGCCTTTAATTTCCTGCATGGTAATGTTATTAAGTAGATCAACGTCTCTATGCGTAAACGTTGTCCACTCTACTCTATAGTCTGTTTGAATGCTTGTGAAACACTTAAAATTCTCGATTTTAGCAAACGAGTTACCATTAAATGTAGTCATTCCAGTGTGTTGAATTCTGCAAACGGTTTTTCAGTTTCCAAATGCACAATGTCCAATCCACCACATGAAGATACAATAAATCCATCCTTTTTAAGCAAGTCTAAATTGCCACGATTCTTTAAAAACATAGATTTTAAATGTCCTCTTTAGTAGCACACATGTTTACATTTTTCACTTTCTACAAGCACCCCAACGCGTGGATAAGTTCCTTTGTAATTAACAGTAAATGCTGAGAGTTTGTATTTCCCACTCACATTTAGATTTTGCCAGGGACGTCGTTTAAAGTAAACTGTAAACCTGTTTCTTGCATCCACAATCGCCTGTTCTTTCTGCAACACCGTTTTGTACTCTTCCTTTAGGGCAGTAGTCTCTGCAACATACCCCACTTTCCTTTTTTTTAAATCTCAATTTCCTCTAACTCCAATTTTCTTTTCCTTATGCGTAGCACATTAACTGTACTCAATGGGGTAATTTCCTTAAGAGGGTATGGTTTAAGTTTGCCAGTTTTATTGGTTCTTTTTCTCAACACCTGGGGAAGAATATTATTTGTAGGAGTCAATCCTAATTCGCTAATGTTTATGTTTCTAGGAATTGTGGAAAACAATGCCCTGGATTGGGAAAAGAATGTTTCCCCAGATTTAATGTAGCATTTCTGTATAATGCGAATATTGTTGTTTCGAGAATCATCGTTAACAATTTCTACAAAGTTTACAGGTAAGTAATTAACACTATAGGCAGAGAGAGCATAGTTTATCATCTTTTCCCGATCTTGTCCATCGCGCAGTTCGATTTGCACACCAGTCAATTTCCGAGTATTTTTATTACCCCAATACACAAATTGCAAAACTTTGTCATTTAACTTTTTGTTGCGTCTTGCGACAAATTAAATCTTGTTAGAGTTCCAATCGTTAACTTTCGGCAGTCTCCGTCAATGTTCGGGAGAATGTGTATTTATGTGTGTACTGCTTTCTGGCGACAAGCGTTGTCAGTTACGTCATAATCTAAAAATAGAATTGATTAATGGTATATATAAGAGACGCTACAAATGTATTTGATCAGTGCTTCGTGGTAGATGAAAATGTGAAGAAGTCTCTCTCTAAAGTGTTTAGTGTCCCCCAACATATGGGGAGCAGAATAAAGCCTACCAACGAGCGGTTTGCGTTGGGGTTGTTGTTGGAAAACCTGGACAATCTGGTTACAGACATTGGTAATATAAACTACACAGAAAACGAGACGCTCCTAAGTGATAAAAATGTTAATCTACTTACACCGATTACGGAGCCGTTTTGTGATAACATTATGGTGGTTAGGATATGTGACCAAGT
The DNA here is from genome assembly GCA_946902985.2 of Meconema thalassinum. Classification (NCBI taxonomy): domain Eukaryota; kingdom Metazoa; phylum Arthropoda; class Insecta; order Orthoptera; family Tettigoniidae; genus Meconema; species Meconema thalassinum. Next base: position 56,679,375 of record OX336390.1, read on the forward strand.
GGACTGCCAAGAACAATTAGAAATTAGTAAGTCTGTGCTGCTAAAGAAAGAGGTGTGTGGTGCTTTCAACCTCTATTTACGTGGGAAATTCTCCAAGTTCATCTCTGCTAAACACGGTGTCAAGGCAAAGCTGCCATTTCCTCTACTCAACAACGAATGTGCAATGGCACGGGGACTCAGGGCACAACTTGGGGAGAAAGGAATGGTTAACATTATGGAAAAGTATAAAAATCCTTTGGCTATACCATACAAAGTGGAACTAGCTGATGTTAAATTAGACGTTCTGTTAGCCGAACTTCCAGAGATATTGCAACAGCTTCGTGCTGAGGAGTTTCATCTTATGGATTTGGACATAACCCAAGATTTGGCTGGTGTTTTTAACAAGGCGGAGATGTGTGATTATCTAACATCGAATCACAACTTTTGTGTGCAAGGAGAGTATCGAGAAAAGTGTAATGTGATTGTGAACAGTGATAAAACGGTTGGTATAGACTGTTTAACATGGATGAACTCTAATTCTAGAATAAAAATATATTACAAATTTATATGTCAAATTACAAGTCCTGGTGTAAACAAAGTCATTGGAAAACATATTATAGACTTTATCCGATGTCCAGACACCCGTCTAAGGGAAACGTTTACGTCTTCCTTAGCTAAAGAACATGGTAATTCAAGACTAGAGGCAACAATTTACAACTACAAAATGGATGGTGTATTTGACCCACTCGAAGATTGTGTTAGTGTATTAAAAGCCAACAAACATTACTAAAAAGAAGTGCCCCTGTAATCGGTGCCGATCGCGTCCATGTGGACCAAACTATCGGATAACCTACAAAATAGTTGCTGTGTGGTGTTTAACAAAGTTTTGCAATTTGTGTATTGGGGAAATAAAAACACTCGGAAATTTACTTGTGTGCAAATCGAACTGCGCGATAGACAAGATCGGGAAAAGATGATTAACTATGCTCTCTCTGCCTATAGTTTTAATTACTTACCTGTAAACTTTGTAGAAATTGTTAACGATGATTCTCGAAACAACAATATTCGCATTATACAGAAATGCTACATTAAAGCTGGGGAAACATTCTTTTCCCAATCCAGGACATTGTTTTCCACAATTCCTACAAACATAAACATTAGCGAATTAGGATTGACTCCTACAAATAATATTCTTCCCCAGGTGTTGAGAAAAAGAACCAATAAATCTGACAGACATAAACCATACCCTCTTAAGGAAATTACCCCATTGAGTACAGTTAATGCGCTATGCATAAGGAAACGAAAATTGGAGTTAGTGGAAATTGAGATCAAAAAAGGAAAGTGAAGTATGTTGCAGAGATTACTGCCCTAAAGGAAGAGTACAAAACGGTGTTGCAGAAAGAACAGGCGATTGTGGATGCAAGAAACATGTTTACAGTTTACTTTAAACAAAGTCCCTGGTAAAATCTAAATGTGAGTGGGAAATACAAACTCACAGCATTTACTGTTAATTACAAATGAACTTATCCACGCGTTGGGGTGCTTGTAGAAAGTGAAAAATGTAAACATGTGTGCTACTTAAGAGGATATTTAAAATCTATATTTTTAAAGAGTCTTGGCAATTTAGACTTGCTTAAAAAGGATGGATTTATTGAAACTCCATGTGGTGGATTTGAAATTGTGCATTTGGAAACTGAAAAACCGTTCGCAGAATTCAACACCAATGGAATGACTACATTTAATGATAACTCGTTTGCTAAAATCGAGAATTTTAAGTGTTTCACAAGCATTCAAACAGACTATAGAGTAGAGTCGACAACGTATACGCAAAGAGACGTTGATCTACTCAATAACATTACCATGCAGGAAATTAAAGGCCAAATAAAAATCCGAAAGTGCTCCCGGTTAGAAAGTTTGGAAAAAGGAACAGAACTAATTATTAAGGCAATAAAACCAATAGTATATAGACATAAAGTTAGATATGTGTTGGAAATGGATAATATTGACTCTTTGTTTTTTCCAATTATTGGCTGGAAAAGGAACTAGAAGATTCGGATACAGATTTGAATTATCGGATCAAAATTAAGCTGGATGCTCTTAAAACGACACCAAGCAAAATAAGGAAAGAGTTGTGTTCTGTGTGTAATTATGCATGACAAATCAAGAATTTGTGCTGCCCTGTTCGTATTAAACAAATGGATACAAAAGGGACCTAAGAGATTTAAGCAAAAATTTAACTTAAAATGTAGAAAAATGAAAATGAATGTTATTACTAAAATAAAGAAAAGAGTGTATTATATGTAAAATTTGTAGATATATGTAATTAATAAAACTATTGCATGGGTACCGCTTGTGTTTCTTGTTACCCGCCTGACACTCTTAATCCAATCGTTACCTTTCGGCAGTTTCCGGCAATTCTCGGTGAGCGTGGCCTTGAAAAGTAGTTGAAACTAGTGTAGTTGAAAGTATAGTATGACCCGTTTCATACCTATATGAAATTCTTAAATGTTGAAAAAATGCTGAGAATACCTTACGTTATCTATGCTGATTTCGAAGGTATACTCTTACCATATCAAACATGTTTACCGAATCCTGAAGCAAGTTATACAGTGCCATACCAGAGTCATGTTCCTATGAGCTTTGGTATATACGTTAAACCCTCACCTGCTGTGGAACACATAAAGACAAACCTTCCAAGCCAACCTGTTATTTATCGTGGACCTGACGCTGCAGATAGGTTTATGGACATTTTGATCTGAATAGCTAACGAATTCGATCGCCTTTACAGCTTAAATTTTCCAAAGGCCTTAACTCAGGATCAAGAAGCAGATTTCCAATGTTCTGAAACCTGTTATTTGTGTCAAAAACCATTTACCCAACAGGACTGGAAAGTTCGAGACCACTGCCATATTACAGGGGAATACCGTGGAAGTGCTCACAATAACTGTAATTTGAGGTGTAAAACACGTAACCCCGTTCCTGTGTTTCTACATAAAAAGAGTGGCTATGACACAAACTTCATTATAAAGCAATTGGGATGTACTACTGAGAGAGTGGATGTTATCGCCAACTCCAAAGAAAAGTACATTTCCTTTACCAAATATGTAGGAAATGTTAAGCTTCGATTTGTGGACACGTTTCGGTTAATGCCAAGAAGTTTGGAAAACTTAGTTTCCAACTTAGCATCATACCCTGAAACAGACAAGTACTTTGGAAAAGAAAATGCATCGCTGATGACTCGTAAAGGGGTATTTTGTTATGATTGCATTGATTCATGGGAAAAGTGAAGTGAAACGTGTTTACCTCCAAAATAGGTATTCTTTAACAAATTAAGTCAAGAAGATGTTAGTCAAGGTGATTATGAACATGCCAAAAATGTCTGGATTCAGTTCAACATTAAAACTCTGGGGTAATACAGTGAACTCTACCTAACTTCAGATGTACTCCTTCTTGTAGACAGCTTTGAAACGTTTAGAAACAAAACACTAGAAACACACCGTGTGTATGCTGCAGACTTTTTTACTTCACCTGGTTTAAGTTTCGAGGCAATGCTCCTTTACACAGGAATTGAACTGGAATTTCTAAAGGATTACGATCAGTCTTCTAATCGAGTCTGGAATACGGGGAGGCATATGCCAGGTGTCTCATCGGTATGCTGAAGCTAACAATAAATACATGGAAACCTATGATTCTGAGAAACCATCGCAGTTTATTACCTATGATGATGCCAACAACCAGTATGGGTGGGCTATGTGCCTCTCTCTTCCCTATGGCGGATTTCGGTGGGTTTCTCCAGATACTTTTGATCTAGAAACGCTAAAGGAAGACGATCCTGAGGGATACATTCTAGACGTTGATATTGATTACCCATCTGACGTTCATGATCTACACAACGATTTACCTTTCCTACCAGAGTGTACACAACCTAAGGATTCGACTCTGAAAAAACTAATTCCTCATCTTGGAAATCGAAGGCGATATGTTGTTCACTATATGGCATTAAACAGGCTTTAGATCATGGAATAAAATTGATAAAAATTAATCGTGTGTTAAAGTTTAAACAAAGACCTTGGCTAAAGGCATACGTTGATTTTAATAACAACCTTCGAAAACAAGCCAAAAATGATTTTGAGAATAATCCGTACAAATTATTGAACAATGAAATTTCTGGGAAAATAATGAAAAATATCCGTAAAAGAATAGACACACGTCTTGTGACTGACAGCAAAAAGGCAAAAAAGCTAATAGCAAACTCCCCAGATGTATATCAAGACAAGTTGGATTTCCTAGAACACCTGGACACATCAGATTATCCTACTGATCACATATGTTACTCTACATCAAACAAGAAAACGTTGGGAAAATTTAAAGACAAGGCTTGTGGACAAATTATAAAAGCATTTGTTGGACTTAGAGCTAAAATGTACCCTATAGTCATAAATGGTAAGGAAATCAAAAAAATTAAAGCTATTAACAGAGGTGTTGTCAACAATTGTATAAGCTTTCAAGATTATAAGGATTGTGTCATGAAAAACAATGTAAAAAGAATACCAATGAACATTATCGCTTCTAAACAACATGACATATCATCTATAAGACTAAACAAAATTGCTTTGTGTCCTGGTGATGATAAAAGAGTGATTGATGCTGACGGTGTGGGTACACATTCCTATGGTCATTACTCAATCATTAACCATGCTTAAAGAGTTAAGTTATGAATATCAACATCTTCTGCCTGCAACTAGCAAATACATAAAACAAAACAATTTAGGAAATAAAACAATAGCACTGGAAAGATTTAAAAAAAATTAAATGGTATTCATAATCAAAAATAAATAAAATAGAAAATAAAATGAAAACAACTGTACAATTTATAACAAAAAAGAATATATATAAAAATGTATTATGTGTAAATAGTGTATATGTATTTAAAATAAAAAATATTGTATGGACACTGCTTGTACATTTTTAATTACTACCCACCTCTCTCCACTCGTAATGCAAAATGAACATGTAAAACACAAATTGGAAAATCCATGTTTCCATATTGACAAAATAGAAAAATCATTAAACTGAAATTTTAAAAACTGTAAATGGAAATTTGGTAAATTGACAAATGTGTAAACAACAAATTGGGAAATCCATGTTTCTATATCGTGATATTGAAAAACTTTAAACTGACATTTTAAAAACTGTAAATGGGAAATTGTGAAATTGATAAATGTGTAAACAACAAAATGCAAAGTCCATGTTTCCATATTATGAAACTGAAAAACTTAAAACTGACATTAAAAAAAAAACTGAAAATGGGAAATTGGAAAATTGACAAATGTGTAAACAACAAAATGCAAAACCCATGTTTCCATATTATGAAATTGAAAAACTTAAAACTGACATTAAAAAAAACTGAAAATGGAAATTGGGAAACTGATAAATGTGTAAGCACAAAATGAAAAAAAGTACCCCGGTTGGGGTTGTGATCATGTTGTACAGTAGCCTATAAGATTAGCATAAGGATAGTTGCATGTACCCTTATATACTTTGTGTATGTGTATTAGCCTTTGGATTAGCTCAAGTTAGGTTTGGTAAAGTTAGGTTTGGTGAGGTTAGGTATGTGACCTTGTAGTTTAATCTTTTCGGAAAATGTAAAATGTAAAATCTTAACTCAAAAAATCTTAAATTTAAAATGTAAAACCTTATAAACTAAAATCTAAAATACAAACAAATAAAAATGCAAAATTTAAAAAATGTAAAATGAAAAAATCAAAAATTCAAAATGTTAAAATGTAAAATGTTAAAATGTAAAATCTAATATCTTTAAATGAGGTTTCTGTGGGTTAGGTTAGGTTATAACTAAGTTTATTATTTGTGCTCTCCCATTTGCTCTTACTTTTTGCCTCCACTTTTTGCTCCCCACCTTTTTACTCGCACCTTTTGCTCCCACTTTTTTTGCTCCCACTTGTTGCTCCCACCTTTTTACTCCCACGTTTTGCTCCCACTTCTTTGCTCCCACTTTTTTGCTGTCACGTTTTGCTCACACACTTTTTGCTCTTACTTTTTGCTCCCATATTTGCTCCCACTTTGAAGTTAGGTTAGGATAGGTTAGGTTAGGTGAAGTTAGGTTAGGTTAGGTGTGGTTAGGTAATAACTAAGTTTATTATTTATGCTCTCACATTTGCTCTCACTTCTTTCCTCACACTTTTAGCTCTCACTTTTTTTTCTCGCACTTTTAAGTTAGGTTAGGTTAGGTTAGGTTAAGTTGGGTTAGGTTAGTTTAAGTTAGGTTGTAACTTAGTTTATTATGTGTGCTCTCACATTTGCTCTCATATTTGCTCTGACTTTGAAGTTAGGTTAGGTTAGGTTAGGTTAGGTGAGCACATGTTTGGTTAGGTGAACTAAGGTTATGTTAGATGAGGTTAAATGAAGTTGGGTTAGGCTGAATGGCAGAGGTATGAATTAAACCCCCCTTTTCTCACTTTTGCCTCACAAGACTAAGTGTACCCCGTTCCACTCGTGAGACCAGAAATTAAATTTCTTGGCAGAGCCAGGAATCGAACCCGGTCCACCGCGGTGACATTCAAGATTACTAACCGCTACACCATTAAGTGGACAATATAAGACTGGTCTTGATTTTACATGATCAATCAATAATTACCTAATAATAATTATAATAAATATTCCATTTAGCAACTACACGGCCGACCTCTCCCTGTGACGTCACTAACGGCCTCAGGGCGTGGCGGCCATCTTGCCCATTAGCCCCTGCCCCAGCTATGACTGACCCCTCCATAGGAATAACATAGGGCGGTTGCGCGCGGCGGCCATCTTGCCCATTAGCCTCTGCCCCAAAACCGCCCTTTATATCCTACTGGCCCAGTTTGCTACTCCTGTGGACGTCCGGGTGGAGACACCTTGAGCCCGCTGATGAGCCAGCTTGGTGACCTTGGCGAAACCCCACACAAGTCACGGCACACACCTAGAAGAATTGCTGAGTTTTAGATATTGTATTGTATTCGTTAAAATTTCTTGGATTAGTTTTCTGGACTTACTGTCCACCTTCATTTCTTCTATGTGTTAAAACGTGTTTCTCTATCTATGGAGACGTACACCTTTTTGAAGTCGACGAATGTGATTGTTGTGTTCCTGGACTTTCTCGTTGCTAATATTGTTCTCCGGAACCAGATCTGCTCACTGCACGATCTTCCCTTCCTGAACCCTCCTTGGTATTCTCCTATCTGTGGATCTATCTGAGGCTCTATCCGTTTTAACAGGGCTTTGGAGAAAATGTTGTACGCGACGGGTAATAGCGAAATCCCTCTTTAATTATTAGGGTTCGTTTTGTCTCCTTCTAATGGAGGGGCGGTATTAGTGCTGAATTCCATTCTTCTGGTACCTTCCCTGTTACCCAGATGTTTTTGAATGATTCTGTGTATTTTGTGTGTAACATTTTCGTGGTCTAATTTCCAGATTTTCGAAATTAATCCGTCTTTTACAGGCGCTCTATTGTTCTTCAGTGACTTTATTATTTCCACGATTTCTTCAAGTGTTGGAGGTTTGGAATCCATGTTAGGTTCTGGCTTTCAGAACAAAACTCTGCGTTGGTTTATCAGAGCTAAGCAGTGAGTCAAAATATTGTGCCAGTATCGCACAGTTCTTTTACGGGCTTGTGTCCAGTGTTCCATCTTGTCTTTGAAGCATAGGCATGTAATAGATGTATGATTATTTTTTCTTTACAGACTGTTTATTGGTTCTTCCTCGGTGTACTGATCCTCATTCACATGGAAAACTTTAATAGAAATTGTAAAATATTTTTTTCATTGAACCTCCCAGTTTTTCATTAAATATTTGGAGATCTTTTTTAACTATCTCCTTGAACAAGTTGACTCTTCGAGGATCCACAGTATCGGAGTGCAATATACATTATATGCCAAAATAATTATGGGGATACCACCAGTAGTTCCTGAGAAAACGGGGCTTTTATTTTGAAAAGAGTAATTTTGAGAAAATTGATGTTAGAGTAAGGCCATTTAGTTTGGAAGCATTTTCATACAGTTTCACTTTCCCCCCTCTTTGCAACTAACAATGTCACTCAAAACTGAATTCAAAATTCTAATTAATATGTTAATATTTTTTAGAATTTTGATGGGTTATCCCTAATCATGAAAAAATACATGAGATTAATAAATTAATTAATAAATAAACTTGGATGGCGAGTTTCGTCAAGCGATCATCATCAGATCCATTACGCTACAGTATTAAATCTATGTCTAAAGGTTCGGGTGAAAGTATGAAGTTGCATTGGCAGAGCAGCAGCTATATAAGTGTATTGTGCCCGTTAGATTGGGATGGAGGGGTACCATCGACCGCTGACACTCTTCTCGACAGAAAATTTTAACAAGGGTCGATTTTGTGAAAGTCGCGAGGTAGCCGCGAGTTAGAGTTAGGGGTTAATATGTATCGTGATTCGAGCTACATTCGGGGCAATCAGGTGAAGTGAGTAGCCTGGTAATGTAGCTAAGATAGAGTAGATTTCGAATCGGTTGTCGTATAAATTGTACACGAACAAGTGCTAATATATGCAGTAGTCGTATTTATGTGCATAGAATTGAACAAAAGTATATTCTACAGCCCACACATACCTCCAGGAAGAGCGAAGACAATATTCGTGATGCCCAGACGTTTAACAGAGCTGTCCAGTCCAACCAAGGGGCAGGATATGGAGTAGAGAGTCCCATCCTAGAAGACTCGGGTTGGAAGGGTACAAAGATTTAAAGGGTACAGTATACGCTCAACTAGCTACACACACCAAATGCAAATATATAATAATATTGTTACTGGTTTTACTTCCCTTTCAACTACTCTGCCCTGCTAAGGAGAAAGGCAGTAACTACACGAACTTGAAAATCGAGGAAATTGAGTTCAAAGTTTAATCAATTTCTCTTTACTTTCTACTCTATGGAGCCTGTTGAAATTAACACATTAACTAAACCACAAGGAGGAATTTCATCACAAATTATATTTTTCAACGAATTATTGAATTATGTCAGATACTGCATTTTTACATAGGTCATGTGGGTTTCCGCTTTGATTGAAAAAGCAGTAAGTGGAAGGTACTGCCCTTTATCGTTGTATGTTGTAGATGCTGCTTTCTTCCTTTGAATTCTAATTAAAAACACAATACATTTGAAATCATATGATTTGAGTTTTGATTTTATTACTTGAATTGCATCTATTACAGAAGGAAGCTCAATCCAATGTAAAGTGAATCATATAACCAATTACTGTAAATACTGTTTAGTGCCGTTGTTTATCACAGTGTTCAATAAAAGTTATTTTTAGCCAAACAGTTAATTTCTATTCACATTCAGAAATGTTTTCCCAGAACAATCTACTGTCCTCAGGCATTAGCGGAGTTAGGTTTCTGATAATGCCTTCCTTCTTTTCCTTGGAAATTCCGCATGGCTTTGTTTGCTGAACTTGTTCAGGGAGAGTGCCTTTCTTTAAAACAGCAGATTAAAAAAATTGAGTACAAGATACGTATTTGCTTCATAGTCTGTTCTATAATGAAGGTTGTGATCATCTCTTCTTGCACAAATATGGACAATTTTGGAAAAAAGAATTTTCTCAGGATTGCAACGTTCGGAATTCCGCTTCGAAACTGAAGACAACTCTTGAAAATTGTAGAAGTCAGAATTATTCATAACTTTTGTAAATACTTTGCCATTATTAGCAGACCACACAGCATCGCTGTCTTTCCTTGACGTTTCAACGATAATTCAACTTGGTGGTGAAAACTGTCACAAGACAAGTTCAAAATAGTTCACTTCGACTAATTTCACATTGACTCTCGAACGCTTTACTATGTAAACCAGGAAAGAAAGAAAGAAAGGCCCAGTTTTTAATTTGGGAAGCACAATTGTCTAACCAAAATATGAACTGCTCTGAATCCCTGTGAAACAAGATGAACTGCATGAAAGAACTTATTATTTCCTCTTTTCTCCTCCCTCTGATTCCTTCATGCTACAAGGCAGCAAATGGAAATAGTTTGGTGTGCTATGATCCGACCGGTCCTAAAGTTTCATTATAGGCAATAACCCGACTAGTGAACATAGCTTTTTTTAAATGAGTCAATACGAGCTAGCATTGTAACCTTTTCCAAGTCAGCAGAAACACATACTGTTCCAGATTCAAAGGTCCTATTTGCACGACTCCTGTAAAGTGAACGAGCACTGGAAGCTCGTTGAATGTGTTGATCCCAATGAATACAGGTTTCACATTCTGGATCCAGATTGTCCTTATTGTGACCAGCATTGTGTCAATTGAAAGTCTCACATATTTCGCATTTTTCATGTCCCAATATTGTAAAATGTACACGTAGCAAAAATGAACAGACACTGCTTTTGTCATTGTAGCCAGTATTTACTGCATTTGTCATTGTTGAGTATAGTAGCACGGGAAGAACTTACAACCTTAAAGAGCAGTATCTGGAAAGATACTGCTTTCTTGCAGTGCAGGTTCTACTTACTGCTCTCTCTCATTGTAGATGTTCAAAAAATTGGAAAGGCAGTAACTGATTTTTCCTTATATTTTGAACAAAATATCATATTACTGCTTTTTAAGGTTGTATTATGATGCAGACCATGGAGACGATTCCAAAGATACCAATAATCCATTATTTTTTATTTCTGCCGTTACTGCCTTTTTTCTTAGCACGGCAGTACTGCGGCCTTTAGAGACGCGTAATTATATCCCTCATGGGAATAATGATAATAATAATAATAGTAATAATAATAATAATAATTATTATTATTATTATGTTACTAGAAACAGAACCATGACCACATTATTGCCCCTTACAGTGTCACGGGCCCGATATATCGGCGTAGAGAGCTTCTGCTAAAAATGCCACCGCCGATCAATCGTCCCGATTTTTAGCCTACATTTCACATCTTGCAAAAATGAGGAAAAAGTAGACTTATGAGATCGGGCAAATGTGTGTCTGTCTGTCTGTCCTCTGTCTGTCTGTCTTTCCTTCTGTCTGTCTGTCTGGCTGTGTGTGTGTCTCCCCCCTATCAACTCCTAAACGGCTGGAGCAATCGAAACAAAACTTGGAAGGAGTAAAGATCTATACCTGAATAACTCACTGCCATATTTGAAAATAATGTCAATGCTACCAACTGCTGAAAAATCGCAATTAAAATTTCAGCTCCATGTTGAATATCTTGGAAGGTATAAATGGGAGCTATTTCAAAATTGGCACACGTAATTTCCAGGATGCGATACATGGCAATGTTGCCTAAATGATTATAAGCCTGCTGATAGGTCCAATTTTTAAATGCATATAACTACACTATCGATTGGAATTCAACCACATTTCGTATATGCTATGTGTATATAAACAGATATGACTGAGCGTATTCTTAGGAGCCTCCATGGCTGCCAACTGTTAATAAATCCTCTCATTTTTTAAAAATCCAAATACCCATATATCAGAAAGTATGCAAGCCGACAGCTTTAAACTATGCACACGTATAGTACCTGGCATTCTAGATTAATTTGGAGTAACTAATATAGGCCTTCGCCAGTGCTGCCAACATGATTCTAAGCCTGCTGATAGGTCCAATTTTAAAATGCATGTAACTTCTATAGTAACTAATGGATTTCATTCAAAATACCCACAACAATAGATCACATTATTTCAGATTATTTCTGACCAATACATGTATGTCATTGTTGCCAACATGATTTTACGCGCGCTGTTATATCCAATGTTTAACTGCATGTAACGTCCATGCTATCCATTTGACTTCAACCAATTTCTGTATTCTGTACCTTAAGAGATGGAACAAAGAATATATTCAGTCCCCAGGGCTGCCAACTTTAGTTCTCTATTAGGCTACATTATGCCAGGTACACAGTATTTCGAAGTAATTAGAAATGTCGATATTACCAACTTAATTTCGTCATTATTCTAGATATATCCATATAGATTAATCATTGGCATGAATATTCAATTTTAAGAAAAGTATGCTCTTTAGTTCGTCACGGAACTTCTTGTTCTAAATTCATTTAGTGTTATTTCCAGTCACGCAGCGCTAAAACTTTTGTAACCAAGGCAACGCGGGAACCATTCTCTCACAGAATATATCGATAAGTTTAAGTTCCGTGAATAACTGGATTTATAATAAGTATTTTTGAACTGGCCTCGGTTGCCTTCCCGCGTGTGTAATCGTTTGGAGTCGTGTTTATAATCTTGCTTGCAGCAAATTAAGATACATTGTGATAAACGAAGGGGATATAAATATGGTTTTAACGCTGAGTTTAATGTGTGGGAGTGAATTTTCTACTGATGTCGAGGACTTGGATTCTGCTGACGACAATCCACCTAACGCCGCAGTACTGTATACGCATTGATCGTACTCAAAACCTATTTGATAGAATTACTCTAACTTGGGATATTTATACACAATTCAGTAAGTATTAACATGTATATCATAATATATATTATGTAGATTGTGCAGGCTGTCAAAATATTTTTAACATTTCCAATTATTTTTTAACAGAAAGAATTTTGAAAGATTTTTGTAAATTTCACAAATGAAACAAATATAATTCATTTAGCATCTAGTACGTTAGCAATATATTAACCTGCTATAGAAAAATATTTCAACATTCTATCTTGAAAAATGTTGGTAATAGATAATTGTTATCCAACAGTAGTAATTTCACTAAACTTGGCTCGGCAATTTTAGCATAACCACTCATAAAATGCTTGGCACCCAAAGGGTTACAGATACTTCTCTAGTTATTGTACACTCAGCATAAAACTGGATCCATCATGTTGAATTTATCATACCAGGGACCAACAAAATAAATGGGAAGTCCCTAAAATGTAGTGACTATACAAGATTGGCAACAATCGCTGGTAAATGGTGGGGAGGAGAATACATTGGTCTAATGAACTCTCCAGCCCTCGTGTCATTCTACCGGCCCTAATACGAATGTCTTATACAACGGAAAGACGTCAGCTGTGACACTATGATTCCAATATTGCATGTGTTTTTATGCTTGTGTTGTAGTTAAATCGAACGCGTGGGCAATATTAGCGTCTGACTGACAGAATAAGGTTATATTGATAAATGAAAGTAATGTATGTGTACAACGCTTGTTTGCCCTCAATGACAGTACTTGTCACTTGATAACCCAATAGAAAGAGTAAATGATCACTGTGTTAGACGCACCTGTTGCATGAAGGACACGACACGATTTGCCCTCAGATATGGGGTCATGCTCTATAACTCCAATGTAGGAGATGTGAGATTCTGATCAAGACAATGATAGCAGACTTGTTTCCACTCAATGGCAGTATTTGTCACTTGATAACATGATAGTTACAGTGAAATGATCGCCACGTTAGAGCACCTGTTGCATGTCATGATACGATGCGCTATCATATATGGAGTAATGCTCTATGACTCCAATGTAGGGGATGTGAGATTCCGATGAAGACAATGATAGCAGGCTTGTTTCCACTCAATGGCAGTGTTTGTCACTTGATAACATAATAGGAACAGTGAATGACCACCGCGTTAGAAACACATGTTGCATGTCATAACACGATGTGCCCTCAGATATGGGGTCATGCTCTATGACTCCAATGTAGGAGATGTGAGATTCTGATCAAGACAATTATAGCAGACTTGTTTCCATTCAATGGCAGTATTTGTCACTTGATAACATAATAGGTACAGTGATTGATCACCGCCTTACAAACATCTGTTGCATGAAAGACACGACACGATTGCCCTCGGATATGGGGTAATGCTCTATGACTCCAATGTAGGATATGTGAGATTCTGATCAAGAAAATTATATCAGACTTGTTTCCACTCAATGGCAGTATTCGTCACTTGATAACATGATAGTTACAGTGAATGATCACCGCGTTAGAAACGCCTGTTGCATGGAGGACACGATACGATGCGCTCCCAGATATGGAGTCGCTTTCCATGACTCCAAGGTAGGAGATGTGTGGTTCCAACCAAAACACTGGTAGCAGGATTGGAATGTTATTCCCTCCAAGTTTTTCCACTTCCTCCAAGCTAATGACCGGAAGTACCTTATTTCATTCAAGAGAACATCACGAGCTTCTATATCTCAATTTAATGAAGCATGTTGGCCAGATCGCTTGGAAAACATCTGTATTACATTCCCAAAATAATTTTGGCCTTCTCTAGAGAGAGGGCAATCGTACCTGTCTGAATACCGTCCAGAGATTTTGAACAGCCCTTGAGAGTGTGCATTATATCTAAATGTTTTTCAGTGTGTCAACACGATTGTACCCAAATTGTAATGGGTGTTATGCCGTTACACAAAGAGAAAAATATGCGATTAATTATTTAATATACTCGACAGTACTCCAGTAGGTAATATAGGCCGGAGCTGGAGCAGGGGCTAATGGGCAAGATGGCCGCCGCGCGCAATCATAATCTTTAATGGCGGGAGTAGGGGAGCAGTAGGGGTTCTGCCTCCACCCCACCACTACTCACAATGCGAGCCGATAACTCCCGAATTCGTTGTCGGAGATTCAAGAATGAGGTGTCGATGGACTCGAGCTAACGGGGGCTTTGCTATGGACCACTCGTTATATTTTCGTTTTTTTTTTTGAAATTTTTTGTTTTTGAAAATAGACGATAGTTAAAAAAACAAACATGATAGAACGCTGTGCAATAGCTTAAACGAACTATCTTTAAGTCCTTTATTTTTTATAATAAAATGTTTTAATCTTTTACATTTTTTGAAAAAGTTTAATTTGTAAATTTTTATATTTTGGAAACTAAAGAGTTTACAAAAAAAATTGTATGACATAAATGATTGGCCCTGACCACCTCTACCCGCAAAATAAATTTCAAGCCTCTAGGACTAAAACTGTGCAGTAGTGTGAATTGGAGAGTTCTGCACCACCCCCTACTTTCATATAAACTTTGCCGATATCTCCCGAACGCGTGGTCGATTTTAACGAATGAGGTATTGTTGGCGTTGGGATGACGTTCTCTTGGCTAAGCATGTAGCTTGGTATTTTTTTAAAAAATGTTTGAAAATGTTTGTTTTTTGGATTGGCACTGTTTTGGAAACGGTGAATTGGAAAAAAGTGTGTTTGACGTTAATGAAAGGTGGGTATGCCCTCTAGGAGGGCAGCAAGTTTCAAGGGAGTAGGTGGGAAAAAATGATAGCCTACTTTCTCGAGAACATTGGTGATCATTGGCGAACGGATGGTTGGATTTTAACAAATGAGGTGTCGTTGGACTCGAGCTGACGTCCTCTTTCCTATAGATCACTCGTTATTTTTCTACATATTTTTAAAATTTTTGTTTTTAAATGTAGGCGATAGTTTGAAAACCAAACATGATAGAATGTTGTGCCATAGTTCAAACAAATGGACTCTATGACCTTTTATTTTTTTATAATAAAACTTTTTATATTTTGAGATGTTTTGAAAACCCTTAAATTTTGAATTTTTACTATTTTGGAAACAAACACGTTGACAAATAAGTTTGTTTGACATAAAAGGAAGGTCCCTACCCCCTCTACCATGAAAATAAATGTCAAGTCTCTAGGAGAAAATAAACTAGGCATTTTAATTATTTATTTTAATAAAAGCGTGTTTGTAGACAGAGAGCCGGTAGCGCTTGACGTATGTTACAACGAGGCTATGACTGAGCATGGTGAATACAGGAAGAGGCTATTTTGACGGGAGCGATGTATGGCAAAACGAGGGGTTGTTTTTCGATATTGTTTCATATGAAGAATGAATGAAGGCGATTATTTTGAAATGTGACAAGCATGATAAGATTTTTTACCCCTGAAGGGGATCTTTAACGTTTCAGTTAACAGTGATGTGCAAGATCGCTCTCTGACACAACAGACGGTTGTAGGATATGACCAAGTGATTCTTAGACGTTGGCGATCTCGGTGACTGTGCCCGGAAGAAATGAATTGCTACTTTGGTGGGATGGCGGGGCAGCTTATGACGGTTGGTTTTGTGATATCTCCTATGACGGATAGAGGTGAATATTTGAAATGTGTTAAGTGTGCTAGGAATTGTTTTACCACTGAAGGGGATCTTTAACATGCTAGTAAACGGTTATAAGCGAGACTGCTGCCTGGCACAGTAAATGGTTTTAGAATATGGATACCTATAACATTTGCTCGACAAAGTCATGTGCATGTATGCAAAGAGCCAAAACGGTAAGGTCATTGGCCTGAAATGATATAAACTAAATGTTGAACTGGGTAAAGTCATGTGTTTTAGGATGAAAGTATGAGGTTAACATGATCATGTATTGAGGATGGCCGCTTGCTAGTAATTATTATTATTACAGTTAAATGTTTAATAATAATAATAATAATAATAATAATAATAATAATAATAAGACACACATGTTTTCAATGCTAAAACACACACACAGTCCTGCTCACTGGTGACTGAATATTGTACCTATTGTACTGGTGAGAGAGACTGCTGATAAGACAAAAATTTCTACGTCAGCAGGAAGTGTGATATCAGCTTACTTGCCTCGTGGTGGCTACCAGGTGTGCTGTTTAAGCAGAGACCGCCATTTTGGTTCTGAGACAGTAGGACTACCGATGTATAAGAGGCAGCCATTTTGGTTCGTTATTAAAAACATGAAACTAGTATAAGGTACACGAATCTTATTCAGATAGAGGAATGTGAAGAATCGTGGGAACACGTGTGAAAGAGACAACATTTCAAGGACAAAACGCTGAGAAAATGCAACTCTCTCTCTTGCTAGGCTAACTGATAACGATTGCGTTAGTAAAGCACTTGCCATTTTAGCACACGACGTATACAGTAGAGCTCTGAACTGAACTTTGGAAGAAAAATTCTTTTATTTTTTTGTTAAGTACCTATGAATGATTATTTTAATAATGTCATGCTAATGAACCTTAAATTCGTAGTTATTGTTTAGATAATTAATGATTTTTATTTATTTGTTTGTTTGCAGATAACCGGTATACCTTACATGTCAGAGATACAAGAAACCATTGCGCTTCTGGGCCCACTAGAAGGAAACAGTAACAAGCCACTGCAAGTGAAGGTGAGATTATTTTTTTAAACTAACTTGTTTCATTTTTTGTTTGATATTATTTTATTTTATGAAATGCATGTATTAACCTGAATTTAGATATTTATAGCGGTTTATTTTATTAATTCTTAGAAACTTGGAAAGAAAAGCCTTACCACCGTAGCAGTTGCTGATAACGCAAGACGCAGTAGAGTGCAACCATTGTTTCCAGGCAGTGAACTATTGAAATCTCAGGTAAGTCTAACTTAAAAATGCTATGCCATTTTACCACTAATGAAAAACCATAGACAGAAAAGATATTCATTACCTGTACATGACTGGTACAATGATTGCTTTCTTGAATAATGGCAATGTATTGACAAACGGTACAAGATTATATTGGTTGTTGACTGGGGAAAGTACAAGGCTATATTGGATTTTCTAAAAACAAAACAACATTTAATTTAATTTTAGGATGGTTCCCTATGGACTCAACAAATATCCACAGGTTTGAACAAGATAATCTGAACAAACTGACATGACATAAATTTTTGTTTATATATTGGTTAAAGGGGGATGTAAATGACTAAAGCTTTATAAAAAGAAAATAAGTGCATGGTTTACTATTAGTGCCAAAATACAGTTTATTTTTAATGGTGTTTTGATATATTAAAGTCAATTAACGTTAAAGTTTAATTACAAGTATTGATTAATTGATTGATTGAGTGATGGGTTATTTTGTTTGCTTTTAGGTGTGGTCATGCGCCATTAACGTAGTGAACAGACAGTGAACGAGCATTCATTAGGCTTTAAAGTACACTGTGCTCTTGTGCAACGTTAATAAATTGCAATAAAAAGTTTTATTATAACACATGGCGTTAGTACCAAGTACAACATGTGAGCAAGTTGGTTTACCACGTGGGTTAAATTTAAAATCAGAACATGATCGTTGGTTAACATTTGAATCCTGGTCTGTAGGTTTTTGTCGACACATTAACTTGCAAAAGCCGTTTTTTACTTGAACCGAGAATATGTGGTGCGCTGTGTGTCTTGTCGTATTGAACTTTCACACTGGGAAGAAGGGGATGATCCCTTTATAGACCATTTCCGATGGTCTCCATTTTGTCCTTACATGCTTGGAAAACAAGTAGGTAACATACCCGTGTATCCATTTTACCGAACCACAAGACCATTGGCCGCTACTTACGTTGTTGAATCACAAATAAATAATAATAATAATAATGATGTATTACCAGCCAACAACGGTAGTGTCAATATATGTGGTCCATATGCCATAGACAGTGTTGAATTGGCATGTGCTTTTAAAAAATTGGGAGTTTGCAGGACTAAAGCACTAGCACACCCAGAGTACAGCTCTGTTGAAAAACGTTTAGAATCTTATAAAAATGTTTGGCCATTAATATTAAAACACCTTACCAAACAGCTAAGTGAAGATGTTCTTTTATACTGGTGAAGGGCATAAAACGATATGTTTTTATTGTGGATTTGCTTTATAGGAATGGCAAATGACAGATGACCCTTTTGTGCAACACGCTCGTTGGTTACCTAACTGTAAATAATGGTGTTGCTTAAAGTTCAGGAATTTGTGAGCACTATTCGTAAAGAAAAAGTGATTGCAGCACAAGACATAAATGTGCCTTTAGAGTTAGAACACGCGGAGCAATTACATGAGGCTGAAAAAAAAGACATGTCTCACGAACAGATACATAAGTGTGACCAACAATAATGTGAAATTTGTTATCAAGATGAACTAGGTGTTGTATTTTTGCCTTGTGGACACATGATAGCCTGTGTCAAGTGTGCATTAGTACTCAACACTTGTGCTATATGCAGAAAAGCAGTATCTGCTACAGTTAGGGCATTTCTTGCATAAAGAGTATAATTTATTAGCAATGCATAGTGCAAAATTCCTAATTGCACAATATTATTAAAGCTGTGTTAGAGTGTAATTGATATGCTTTTCTTTCGTTTATAGACTACTACAATGATTGTTTTCAATGCTGTGGGTCAAGCATATGGCTTAGAGACAAAGAAGCTCAGCGAATTGCCCACGCATATTCCATTCCGCATTATCAAGATTCGGAAATTGAAAACAGCATATGGTGATCGTGTACTTTGTGTATGTGAAAACTTTGAGACATTTCTGCCTACACGGTTTAATGATATGTCGGAGAGTGTTTTTGATGAAGTCAATAATGCTGTGCAACCTGTACACTTAATTTATGAAGGTTTTAAAACTAATAGGTGCATGGTCCGTTTTAATTAAATGAAAAAAAAAATGTGAAACAATAATGGAAAATATAAGTAATGACAATGGACTGAAAGAAAAAAATGTGTATAGAAAAATAATGTTATAGTTTTTAGAATTGTCTTAAAAATATTATCATGAAACAAAACAAAATCTATATAAAGTTTGTAAATAAATGCAAAATGATGTTACAATGTTGTTTTATTTTTTACAATGTTAGAAAATTTAACGTTGCAGAGTATTGGGCCCGTTTAGACCGGAGTCCGCACGACCACATATGCATTTTACCAAGAATCAGCCAGCACGAGAGTCAAAATATCCCGGGGCGCCAGATGGGTTAAAGCTAATCGCGAAAACGACATCAAATGAAAAAAATGCTTTACTGATTTTTGGCTCAATGCAACAATAAGGATAGAAGGAGATTCAACTGGCATAACACATCATGTAAAATTATCTCATTTTATTCTGAATTTAAAATTGACTGCAAAATAAAATGCTCAAAGCAGCATCATTCATGTGTGGCGACCCACATTATTATTTACACAATTTACAGAAATTTTCCAACACATTGGACAATTATCTTTGGGGACACAAGTCTGATTATCAGTCCTGTAGACTGTGTTCCAAAATTATAATAATTATTTATGATTAAATCCAGTTCAAATTTAATTGTCTTTACTGGAAATATTGCAGTTCACATAATATTAACACTCGTAGAATAATTGTTCATTGAGTTTTTTAACTTTCACTTATTTTTCCAGTTTCAAAAAAATATTGTCCAAAAATATTATCATCTCTGAATCAACACAAATTATGTACACATATTAATAACAACATCTGAAAAGTATCTGACCCTTGAGCATAGCATCGAAGAACTGTGCGAAGCACAACAAAATTAATTGTTCTTCCGACCTTAAACGTTTCGATAAGTGACTCGATTATGAACTTCAAGTTCCTAACAAAATATATGATTTCTGAATCATCAACTTGATCAATAAATTGTTGGACCATTCAACTATTCGATTTTCCACTTGGAATCATTAGTAAGAAAATATTTATATTTGTGGTCATTTTAATAATTTTCACAACTTGCAATTCTTGAACAGAATGCGGAAATAAGAATTGTAGCTTCATAATAAATTCATTTATTTCATGACACTAGGATTGAAAAACATCCTTCAAATTATTCGTGATTATAGAATTATTTATAATTGGCAGTGGCCCATTTTATTATTTTTATAAGAACACAATATTCCAACAACAACGGCAAAGGTCTTCCTCTGAAGAAGAATAAAATACTATCATGACAAATCCGGGTTCTAGCAAAATCAAAATCTTAATGGAATCCGTAAACAAGATTGAAATAAGAACTGGTGGTTTTTTAAGAAATAACCTTTGGGTCATTCATACGACGCAATGTGTAGTTCCAATACTCCTTCTTTATCACTGAGTCATCGAACCTGCTATTTGATTGATGCTCAAATAAAAACCTCCTCATTCCTGCGACTTAAACATGCGCACCTGGGATGGCATTTCAACTACTCAACTCACATAAATTTTCTTCCCAAAATTTATACAATAAATCAAGCTTCTGCTTGTTATCCACACTGAAGATTTATAAACTTACAAGTTTGTTTTATTTTACCATTCAGTTCAAATCGTGAAGTTACAATACTTATGATACTCTCTATTTCACTTTCGAATGTGTATTTATGTCATGATTTTATATAAATACAAAATATCCTAATTGATACAAATATCATTTGCTTCCCGTTTCATGCCTCCCCGTGTTATCTGAAAAATATACTTTGCTCATGGCAAATATTTACTGTTCAACCAGAACTGTCATGTTGGTTGAATGCGGGTTTGCGCTAACCACTGTCCTTCGGAAAATCACCTGTTCCAAACTAGAAATGATTAAACTACTTCATAATCTCTCTCTCAATGAATATGATTATTATAAAATATAAGATCCAAGAATTATTTAGAAAAGTTATGAAAATCATTATTATAATTATTAGTGGATTATTATTATTATTATTAGTTATATTATTTTAAATATATTTAATTATTATTTCATTATGTGAGAATCCTCATGTTCGATTCTTCGAATATGGATAAAATCTCCATTTCTCAACAAAAATTAATTATTAACTTTTACAGTTACCTCGGCTGATTACCGTGATTATCAAAAAAATATGAAACATTCAAATAAATGCTCGTTATGCTCGATCATCGATCCTAAACTGTTCTGAGTGCTGAAAATACTCAGAATAACCCTAATGTGTCTTGCGTAAATCATTGCAAGATTTAAATTCGAAGAAAAATAAATGTGTTGGTCATCTGCAGAAACTGAGTTTGTTTCAATTAGCTAGGCATAATATAAAATCAAATGTGGCTTACATTTCTCGTTGGTCTTGAAGAGTAGTGAACCTGTTCTGTACCAGATTTATCCATATACATGCCCTATTGGACACGCACGTCTAATCCTTGTATCGGCCGCCATTATATACCCACAATAGGTCTAACAAGACATAGTGGAAATATCTCTTGAAGTTGGAAGTAACTGTTGATCCATTATAATATTTACTTCTGTTAAAGCCAAAACAGTTTGCTTAACTGCGGTCAGATCCAAATGATCTATTCTTAAATACGTCAGCTGTAACATAACTCACGGTAATCTTTTCAGTACAGGAAAACACTGACAGTCTAAATCAATCAACGGCTGTTCTGAAGATCGTTCCCTGGGCATGGTTTATCACCATCTATCATGCGCGAAGCAACTTATAGTTTCCCTTTGTCGGCTAATGAACAACACCGTGATAGACTGGCCTTCAATATACTGAAAGATCGGAGTGGTTATCAAGTTACAATATATGAAACTGACTAATTGGATTAAAATATCCAAGTATAGAATTATTATTACTGGACTGTGAAAAAGTACATTCTAGACAAAGTCTAGCATATGTCCATATAGAAATAAAGTATTTCACCAGTGTCCGTAGAAAAATAACAATCACCTTAGTGATTCCCTCTGCCGGAAACTTACTATGTTCCACACGTATCGTAGTACTTTTGTATCTATCACAATTTAAAGATATCTTCGGCGTAGATCCGGCAACCATGTGCCTTGGCTCAACGTAGCAGCAGCACCTTGTCATGCAAGAGCTTGGTTCGAAGTGAGCTAATGATGCTTGGGCCGGTCGGCTTTTATTCAAAGCGGTCGGGTCCACGCTTGATCATGCTGAAATCTGGAAATCCTCAAATCTCCGGTGTCTCTGGTCCGATTCACTTGAAACTAAGTGCATTCTCTTTCATTTGGCCGTGCCAGTAATCTCATCCAAGTCTCAAGTCTCTAATCCATGGCTAACAATTTAATCAACAAATAGTCTCGACCTCTGCTACTACTCGCTACGTCACTTAACATGCTCTTGGCTGCACAAAGTTTCCATTTCCTTCTAAAAGTAGTGGAGCGCGATATTCAAATATCTCAACTTTCAAAAGCGGCTGTAGCCTTTCCCTTGATATCTAGGTGTCTGAATCTTGGAATACCCATTCTTAGAGTTGGGCACATCCACCCCACACCTAGCAAAAAATAAAAATTGAAAAATTTTCATTTTTCCTATCTACACATTAAATCATCTGGTTCTTGAATAATAAATCTTCAAATTCGCTGCATTATAAGTTCCCACGATGTTACCTGTTCGTGTATTGGCGATTTTATAGCTTCCATTGTTGTTTACTTCCACAATACGATAGGGTCCAGCGTAAAGTCTTGCAAACTTCGAGTACACTCGATTTTGCACGTCAGAGGGTGTAGGTCTTTTCACTAAAAAGAGTTCCTACGCGCAAGGGTCTGCGAAAACGCTTTCCTCTCACTCTGCGCTCTTTTTTATCAGCTTGGCTCCTCAACTTGTCTAAAGCTAGAGTCTCCCTGTAGAAAACAAAAAATGTTTCTAAAACGTCGGTCTCTCCTCTGGGATAAATGCACCAATCTTAACCTTCTCAAGGTATCCTCATCCTCCTACGTCAGGTTAACTTGAAAAACCTTAGATGTAGACTCCACTGCTCTACTCAATTAATCGGCTCCAACGTTCAATTTTCCAGGAGTGTGTTCAATAACTAGGATGAATTGTTGTATAAAAAGTGACCATCTAGTTATCCTATCACTGGCAATGTTTGTTCTCAAGATAAACTCCAATGCATGGTGATCAGTCCTCACAATTACTGAATGTCCAATTAACATTTTCTTCTACGACACCAACGCGAAGATTACAGCAAGGGCTTCTAACTCTGTGGTGTAATAATTCCTTTCTGATGGACGACGTTTCCTGCTTATGAACGCCAGGTAACGTCTCTTGTGATCGTCATCTTCTTGAAGAAGAATAGCTCCAATCCCTACGGTGGATGCATCGGATTCTATGATGAAATTCTTGGTAAAGTCAGGATACTCCAATTTCACGCTGTTCACCAATAACCTCTTGGCATCTTGAAATGATTGTTCACAATCTTCATTCCATTTCCATTTGTTTCCCTTTTTTAATAATTCCTGCAATGGAGCAACCGTCTTAGTGAAGCTTGGACAATGCCCTGCGAAGAATTGGCATGTCCCGAGAAAACTGCGGACATTCTTCACTCTAGTAGGTCTGGGGAAATTTGCAATCACCTGTATCTTTGCCTCATTGGGACGGTATCCTTCACCATCCAAAATGTGGCCCAAAAATTTTATTTCCTTCCGAAAGAACTGACATTTTCGAAGGTTTACTTTAAAGTTCGCTTTTCTCAAATCTGCGAATAACATCTGAAGATGTAACAAATGTTCCTCCTTAGTCTCAGATGCAATTAGGATATCATCTATGTAACGAATTGCTATCTCCTTTACTTCAGGACTCAAGTTTTGTTCCAGTGCTCTGATCAAAACAGATCCAGATGTTTTGACCCCAAATGGTAGACGGCGGAATACATATATCTGCTGGTCAAACATAAATCCTGTAAACTTTTTGGAATCTTCACTAAGCCTAATGTGGTGGTAGGACGAAGTGAGATCAATGTTAGAGAGCCAGACCTTGCCTTGGAGTTTCCTTAACAGTTCCCTAATGATTGGTGGTCTGTCATACTCAGGCAGCAATCTTGAATTCAAATTTCGCGCGTCTAAACACAGTCTCAGACTTCCATCTGGCTTATACACTACTGCTAATGGATTGACATAAGATGTAGTGTACTTTTCAATCACATTGTTACTTTCCATCTCTTTGATAAGCACTTTTAACATATCTCGATGCTTTTCCGCTACCGTATACAATTTAGCATGGAAAGGTGCATCATCATTTACACGAATACTATATTCAAAATCTTTGATTTCACCAGGTTTATTATCAAAAATATCATGGTACTCTTCCAAAATTTTTCCTAGCTCTGGGGACTCCTTCTCAGTGTAGACTTCCCTTCCTTCAGCTTCATGAAAAATCAGAGACCATTGAGCATCTCCCTCGATGTCTTCCTCGTCTTTTCCCTCGAAGTTTATCTCTTCGGTATTCTTGAATTTGATCGTCTCTGTCTTCATGTCTATCACTGCTTGATATTTCTGAATGAAATCCGCTCCCAATATCGTGTCAAAAGCCATGTCTTTCATAACTACAAACACATGTCGGAAATCATGTCCTCCAATAGTAACACATAAGTATAATTGTGTTTTACACAGAGATATTTTGTTGGGTATTATTCCTTGGATTTTAATTCCTGATACTGGAATCACCTCTAAATTCTCTTTGAGTTTCCACAGAATATAAAGCTTCTCGCTCACAAGACAAAGCATAGCCCCAGTATCAATTAAAGTATCGACAGGCATACCGAATACTTCGCTTGATATGATTGGCATTTTAGTTCTTGTACCCATTTCTTTCCGTTCGTCATTATGTTGAATTAAGTCATCATCCTCTGCTTGCCATTTAATAATCCTGGAAGTGAAAGTGTTTAAAATTCTATCTTCTACTGTGAATTCGAAGTTTTTTTCTCTTTCCCATTCCCCCGGGATTGTTGTGTTCCCGATGGACCTGGTTCATTGGACTTCTGTTCCAAGAACTGCAAGTTTTCTTGGTGTCTTTCTTCCAAGTTCTTCCTCGTCTCCATATTGAACTCTTCATTGGACTGACGAGTATTCACATTCCCTCGGATATTGTAGTTATTGTTTCTACCATAGTACCTTCTTTCCTGGTACCTTCCTTGATTATCCCTTGGCCTTCTCCATCGAGTATTATATCGATATCCACCATCCGGTCTCGCATAAGGCTTGTAACTGTATCTGTTATTGTTCTGATTCCATCCTCTTTTATCGGGCTCTTCCCTCTGCGTTTTCTCTTCTCGCCCCTCACGAATCTCTCGAGGTGTTTGGGAATAACTGTCGGCCATAACAGCGTATACAGCGTTGCTATTCTTTCCTCCCTTCTGATGGAAGAATTGAGCGTTCGTGTGATCAAGTTTCTGCAATACCTCGTCAAATTGCTCCATATTATAAATGTCAGCAGCGATCAAAGTTCTTTGGACTTCTGCTGGAAACAGACGTATTAATGCAGTAATTAATTCATTATCTGGCATCGGCGGATCTAAATGTTGAAGTTTAGAAAGCTGTCCAGAAAAGTACGTAGAGTATCGAGTAGGTTGTGACGTCGAGAATCTCTTTGAATATAATTCTGCTCTGACTTGCTGTTGGGTTTCCGGGGACCAAAACTTTTTTAATCACCCACGGGAAAACTCCTCAAAATTGGTGAGAGTAGACCTGAAAGCTCTAAACCAAAGAAGTGCGGGACCTTCCAGAAATTTCCCTATCACTCGGATTTGTCTTTCCTTAGGGATTTTGGAATCTTTTAGGTAATCACCTGCTTCTCTCAATAATTCTACGGGTGTCACAGAATCTCGCCCTGAAAATTTAGAAGGCTTATCCTCTACATTCTTGAATACAGTTATGGGGTTGGATTGAAATACTGTCCTGACCTCATCCTGTCTTTGACTATCAGTTTCTCTAGCTGCTCCTAGGTTTATCTGTATCGGTTCTTCTCCCCTTATACTTGGCATTTTCAACAGATGGTCAGACTGTTTCTCGTCCTTGATTTGGGTTTTCATAGCCTCAATTTCCATATGGTTTTCTTCTGCCAGTTTTCTAATTTCTTCGGTTTCCTTACTGCTCTCCTTGACATCAGTGGATATCTGGTTCATAACAGCCTCGTGACTTTTCAACGACCCTGTCACATCTGACATGTCCTTCTGAGTTGCTTGAATCTCTTTGGAAATTACTTGAATATGGGATGACAAAGATTCCCTAATCTCCTTGACTCCCTCTTGGTTCTCCAGCTTGAGTGTGTCTTTAATCTCATCGATAACTGTGGTTTTAATTTCAGTTTGTAATTCACTAATCACACCTTCTCTTATTTCTCCCACTATGAGTTCTTTGAATTGTTCTGTCAAACGTTGAACAACTAGAGTTGCCATCTCATTGTTCTCCTTTTTCACCCTGACTTCTAGGTTGATCATGTCTTCACCAACTTTCCTAAGACCACGTTCTATCCTATCAGCTAAGCTTTGGGATCTTAGATCGGCATCGCGAAATTTATCGTCCATTAAACTTGCGTTAGTGGCTAATGAAGTTTCGAGTTCATGCGTTTCTTCGCATAATTTAGTCATTTTACTCTCAAGTGACATTTTCAAAATTTCTGAATTCTCTTTAAATTTATTTTCCATAGAATTAAATTTACTATTTAAATTTTCTTTCAAGTTATCTTTTAACCTGCTTTCTAACAAATCGGAATTTTCCTTAAGTTTATCATCTAAACTTTCTTTCAAGTTATCTTTTAACCTGTTTTCTAACAAATCGGAATTTTCCTTAAGTTTATCATCTAAACTTTCTTTCAAGTTATATTTTAACCTGCTTTCTAACAAATCAGAATTTTCCTTAAGTTTATCATCTAAACTTTCTTTCAAGTTATCTTTTAAAGAATCAGAATTTTCTTCAAGTTTCTTTTCCAAAGCCTCTGTATTTTCTTTCATAATGGCTGCTACGCGCAGTCCAGCTTCTTTGGAACTCTCTTCCAAACTCCTCATCATCCTCATCATCTCTTCCTTAATTTTCAATTATTATTCAAAACTTAGGGGTATACATGTTGGCAGACACAAGATTATAACTAGTACAAGAAATATGAATAGCTAATTGGAACACTCTAATAAAATGAGATTTGTCCAAATGTCGACGTGATGGAAAAAGAAAATTCTCTACTTTTACGAATTACATTTACTACAATATCCCAAGAAAAATTCTCAAATATCCTCCACCTGGATTCTAATAATGCGTATGTCCAGTCATCGAACGTTTACTACTGAATTTACTTGACGCCCTAATGGTTAAGCCATTATCAAAAATAATCAAACCCATTCTAATTATTAACCCAGTTAAATGTTGAATATTCCCCACTAATTGGGTTTCCTACTAATTTATTCATCCAAACAAGACATCTCTCAACTCCCAAAATATCTATATATAAAAAATTATCACAATTTAAATCGGCATGCGATTGACCATGTCTAACTCGAGCCCCACGTTCGAAGCCATTTCTATCTCTATCTTATTTTATATGCCCGTTTAGACCAGAGTCCGCACGACCACATATGCATTTTTACCAAGAATCAGCCAGCACGAGAGTCAAAATATCCCGGGGCGCCAGATGGGTTAAAGCTAATCGCAAAAACGACATCAAATGAAAAAATGCTTTACTGATTTTTGGCTCAATGCAACAATAAGGATAAAAGGAGATTCAACTGGCATAACACATCATGTAAAATTATCTCATTTTATTCTGAATTTAAAATTGACTGCAAAATAAAATGCTCAAAGCAGCATCATTCATGTGTGGCGACCCACATTACTATTTACACAATTTACAGAAATTTTCCAACACATTGGACAATTATCTTTGGGGACACAAGTCTGATTATCAGTCCTGTAGACTGTGCACCAAAATTATAATAATTATTTATGAATAAATCCAGTTCAAATTTAATTGTCTTTACTGGAAATATTGCAGTTCACATCATATTAACACTCGTAGAATAATTGTTCATAGAGTTTTTTAACTTTCACTTAATTTTCCAGTTTCAAAAAAATATTGTCAAAAAATATTATCATCTCTGAATCAACACAAATTATGTACACATATTAATAACAACATTTGAAAAGTATCTGACCCTTGAGCATAGCATCGAAGAACTGTGCGAAGCACAACAAAATTAATTGTTCTTCCGACCTTAAACGTTTCGAGAAGTGACTCGATTATGAACTTCAAGTTCCTAACAAAATATATGATTTCTGAATCATCAACTTGATCAATAAATTGTTGGACCATTCAACTATTCGATTTTCCACTTGGAATCATTATTAAGAAAAATATTTATATTTGTGGTCATTTTAATAATTTTCACAACTTGCAATTCTTGAACAGAATGCGGAAATAAGAATTGCAGCTTCATAATCAATTCATTTATTTCATGACACTAGGATTGAAAAACAGCCTTCAAATTATTCGTGATTATAGAATTTTTTATAATTGGCAGTGGCCCATTTTATTATTTTTATAAGAACACAATATTCCAACAACAACGGCAAAGATCTTCCTCTGAAGAAGAATAAAATACTATCATGACAAATCCGGGTTCTAGC
The DNA here is from genome assembly GCA_946902985.2 of Meconema thalassinum. Taxonomy (NCBI): domain Eukaryota; kingdom Metazoa; phylum Arthropoda; class Insecta; order Orthoptera; family Tettigoniidae; genus Meconema; species Meconema thalassinum. The sequence continues at coordinate 56,708,413 of OX336390.1, forward strand.
TAAATCAAAATCTTAATGGAATCCGTAAACAAGATTGAAATAAGAACTGATGGTCTTTTAAGAAATAACCTTTGGGTCATTCATACGACGCAATGTGTAGTTCCAATACTCCTTCTTTATCACTGAGTCATCGAACCTGCTATTTGATTGAGGCTCAAATAAAAACCTCCTCATTCCTGCGACTTAAACATGCGCACCTGGGAATGGCATTTCAACTACTCCACACACATAAATTTTCTACCCAAAATTTATACAATAAATCAAGCCTCTGCTTGTTATCCACACTGGAAGATTTATAAACTTACAAGTTTATTTTATTTTACCATTCAGTTCAAATCGTGAAGTTACCACACTTATGATACCCTCTATTTCACTTTCGAATGTGTATTTATGTCATGATTTTATATAAATACAAAATATCCTAATTGATACAAATATCATTTGCTTCCCGTTTCATGCCTCTCCGTGTTATCTGAAAAATATACTTTGCTCATGGCAAATATTTACTGTTCAACCAGAACTGTCATTTTGGTTGAATGCGGGCTTGCGCTAACCACTATCCTTCGGAAAATCACTTGTTCCAAACTAGAAATGATTAAACTACTTCATAATCTCTCTCTCAATGAATATGATTATTATAAAATATAAGATCCAAGAATTATTTAGAAAAGTTATGAAAATCATTATTATTATTATTAGTGGATTATTATTATTATTATTATTAGTTATATTATTTTAAATATATTTAATTATTATTTCATTATGTGAGAATCCACATGTTCGATTCTTCGAATATGGATAAAATCTCCATTTCTCAACAAAAATTAATTATTAACTTTTACAGTTACCTCGGCTGATTACCGTGATTATCAAAAAAATATGAAATATTCAAATAAATGCTCGATATGCTCGATCATCGATCCTAAACTGTTCTGAGTGCTGAAAATACTCAGAATAACCCTAATATGTCTCGCGTAAATCATTGCAAAATTTAAATTCGAAGAAAAATAAATGTGTTGGTCATCTGCAGAAAATGAGTTTGTTCCAATTAGCTAGGCATAATATTAAATCAAATGTGGCTTACATTTCTCGTTGGTCTTGAAGCGTAGTGAACCTGGTCTGTACCAGATTTATCCAGATACATGCCCTATTGGACACGCACGTCCAATCCTTGTATCGGCCGCCATTATATACCCACAATCTGTCTAACAAGACATAGTGGAAATATCTCTTGAAGTTGGAAGTAACTGTTGATCCATTATAATATTTACTTCTGTTAAAGCCATAACAGTTTGCTTAACTGGGGTCAGATCCAAGTGATCTATTCTCAAATACGTCAGTTGTAACATAACTCACGGTAATCATTTCAGTACAAGAAAACACTGACAGTCTAAATCAATCAACGGCTGTTCTGAAGATCGTTCCCTGGGCATGGTTTATCACCATCTATCATGCGCGAAGCAACTTATAGTTTCCCTTTGTCGGCTAATGAACAACACCGTGATAGACTGGCCTTCAATATACTGAAAGATCGGAGTGGTTATCAAGTTACAATATATGAAACTGACTAATTGGATTAAAATATCCAAGTATAGAATTATTATTACTGGACTGTGAAAAAGTACATTCTAGACAAAGTCTAGCATATGTCCATATAGAAATAAAGTATTTCACCAGTGTCCGTAGAAAAATAACAATAACCTTAGTGATTCCCTCTGCCGGAAACTTACTATGTTCCACACGTATTGTAGTACTTTTGTAACTATCACAATTTAAAGATATCTTCGGCGTAGATCCGGCAACCATGTGCCTTGGCTCAACGTAGCAGCAGCACCTTGTCATGCAAGAGCTTGGTTCGAAGTGAGCTAATGATGCTTGGGCCGGTCGGCTTTTATTCAAAACGGTCGGGTCCGCGCTTGATCACGCTGAAATCTGGAAATCCTCTTATCTCCGGTGTCTCTGGTCCGATTCACTTGAGACTAAGTGCATTCTCTTTCATTTGGCCGTGCCTGTAATCTGATCCAAGTCTCATGTCTCTAATCCATGGCTAACTATTTAATCAACAAATAGTCTCGGCCTCTGTTACTACTCGCTACGTCACTTAACATACTCTTGGCAGCACAAAGTTTCCATTTCCTTCTAGATGTAGTGGAGCGCGATATTCAAATATCTCAACTTTCAAAAGCGGCTGTAGCCTTTCCCTTGATATCTAGGTGTCTGAATCTTGGAATACCCATTCCTAGAGTTGGGCACAGTATACATGATTATGACAATAGATGCACACTTAATACAACTCTTTCTCTCTTTACAATAGTCTGTTGTAGTTTTTAAACACAAGGCTTGTTGTAGATCTTTTTTTAGCAATGTCCATTCACTGTTGTTTTGAAAAAACTGGGGAAACAGCAATGGTTTTATAGGCATAAAAACCTTATTGTTATTACTATTTAGTCATTTTGATCCTCTTGCAATACTACGGTACCTTTTTGCATATCAAGAGCAGATGACCTAGTTGTTCCACTCCTTAAAACGACGACGACGACAACAACAACAACAACAACACTACCTCTTGCATAGTTCGTGATGTTGATGGCTCTTGCGATGTGGAAGACGGATAAAAACATAACTTTTAGAACAGGGGTTAAACGTTGCTCGTTAATCAATCCACTATTTTGAGTAGCAATATGGTTTTCTTGATTTCTTGTCGACGGCAACTGTGTTTCATGCAGTACACTACATTGATGATCACTGACACTTAAAACCTCACTATTTTTACTTTTTAGGTCGCCACGACAATATTTGGAACGTTGTTTTGAACAGCGCCAAATAACAGTTCCGTTTTTATTGGTTCGTTTCACAATATATAAATATCCTTTATAGTGTGCATAAGGCTTAACATACCTAGTCACTGATATTTCCATGTCAACTGTCAAGCATAGACTAAGCTCTAGTAAAGTCAACTTGGTAATAAGAATAATAGTTTAATGTGAGAGCAAATATGGATCCAAAGAGCTCAGGTAAATGTGAAAGGAAATAAGGAAATATAAAAACCATGAGTGGTGGGTAAAAGTGGTCGCAAAGTGGTAGACCCATTACACAATTATTTTAGCACGACGTAGCTCTTGTTCAATTTCTTTGATATCCCAATCGTGACCGGTACGCCCAGTTTGATGTAAAGCATGCAAAGGTCCAAGCCGTTGAATTAGCTTACTGGTTTTTTTTCCAGTATACAAATTTAACAAATGAATTTTAGGTTTAAACAAAGCATTACCATTATCATCATCATCATCATCATCATCATCATCATCATTATCATCATCATGATCATCGTTATCATCATGGCCATCATCACTATTACTATATAGTCCTTTTTGATCCTCTTGCAATACCACTTCATTTATAGTCTGCGTTGATTTTGATAGTGTTAAAGCTTTCTTGGACGTTGACAACTGTCTTAACATGACTTTTGGGGTCATGATAAGTCCTTTTGAACAAACACTGCACTATTTTAGCCGCAATATCGTTTTCTTGAACTTGCTTCTTAGCATTTTGATAATTGTTCGTAAACAGCAACCGTGGTTCGTTTGGAGCACTACATTGATGAACACTCACACTTAAAAGCTTTCCATATTTACTTTTCAGATTGCCTCGACATTTTGTTGACCTCTCTTTTGAGCATCGCCAGAATATTATTCCTTTTGCATTCTGACGATTATAGTTATAAGAGTAACCTTGATAGAGTGCACGTTGCCTACCTTTGTTGGTTGTAGTAAGTTCCATAGTAGTAACTGGCCTGTCAGTACAATGTTTACACTACAAAGCTTACAACTGTTTTGCTGATGGAGTGACCTACCATAAGCTTATATATTGGGTTATATGTTGGCTTTTTGTGTTGGCTTTTTATGTTGGCTTTTGTATTGGCTTTTTGTGTTGGCTTTTGTATTGGCTTTTGTATTGGCTTATTTGACAAGTTATTTTTGTCAATGTATTTAGTGGCTTTTTTCTTGGTGTTGGATAGTATTTGAAAGTGAGGGAATAAAAGACTTAACCTCAGCTCACTAACCTAACCTAACCTAACTTCACCTAACCTAACCTAACCCAACATAACCTAACCTAACTTCACCTAACCTAACCTAACCTATCCTAACTTCACCCAACCTAACCTTTCAACTCTCAGATGATAATTAAATTCTGGGCATAGTCGAGTTGGATCCCAAGACCTCAAGGGTAAAAACTAATATTTTTGGAAGCTTATTTTGGTAGCTTATTTTCATGGCTGACCTAACTTTACCTAACCTCAGCTCACTTTGGTTATCACTAGTTAGTGTTCATATCCTCCGCTAGGTGGCACGCTAGTTGTTCAGGTAGTGCTCATATTTACCGCTAGGTAGCGGAAACATACTTTGCGTGTTGCATGTGACTCATGTGAAGTTTGACCGCGTGCATAACGTGCTTGTATAAGGTCTATATATACACTCAATAAACAATTAACAAATAAGTGTTCAGAACTAACATGTATAGCCAGGTTTAGGGTATATAGGAGACCCTTAGCAAGAAAGGCTGTCTAGCCCACTAGTCTACAGCCTGCCTTGTCATACGCAGTAAGCACCTGTTGGCAGTAAATCCTATACCACGTTGTTCAATTCATGGCACTTAAACAGGCTCTAGATCATGGAATAAAATTGGTAAAAAATTACAGTCAGTCTGACAGACTAGACGTTATAACATTTCAAATGACGCAAGCTACAAATGCTACACATGTTAGAAAGGCTCAGGAGGTCTTCTTGCTTCGCTCGAAGCCCCAGGACTCTATCAACAGACTCCACTACCCATTAACTTAGGTTTCCAGCGCGGGCACCTCTTTAAGGGTCACCCTGTATTTGAGTCTGACATCTTTTACAACTCTTAAAGAGTCACCCATTATTTGAATCTGATATTTCGCAAATCTCTTTAAGGGTCACCCTGTTTTTGAATTGAATCTAACATACTGTACACCTCGTTAAGTGTCACCCTGTAATTTGCTCTGACATCCTGCACACCTCTTTATGAGGCACCCTGTATTCTTATCTGGTATCTTGTATATCACTTTAGGAGGCACCCTGTATTCTTATCTGGCATCTTGTATATCTCTTTAGAAGTCACCCTGTATTCTTGTGTGACATCTTGTAACCCTCTTTAGGAGTCACCCTGTATTCTTTTCTGACATCTTGTGCACCTCTTTAGGAGTCACCCTGTATTCTCCTCTGCCATCTTGTACACCTCTTTATGAGTCACCTTGTATTCTTATCTGGCATCTTGTAAATCTCTTTATGAGTCACCCTTTTCTCGCATCTTGTACTGTATTTTGCTCTGACATCCTGCACACCTCTTTAGGAGGCACCCTGCATTCTTGTCTGACGTCTTGTGCACCTCTTTAGGAGTCACCCTGTATTCTTCTCCGCCATTTTGTACACATCTTTAAGAGTCACCTTGTAATCTTATCTGGCATCCTGTATATATCTGTAGGAGTCACCCTGTATTGTTATCTGGCATCTTGTACTGTATTTTGCTCTGACATCCTGCACACCTCTTTAGGCGGCACTCTGTATTCTTATATGGCATCTTGTATATCTCTTTAGAAGTCACCCTGTATTCTTGTGTTCGCCTCACTCAAAGCCCCAGGTCGCTCGACGCCAGGCCTCTTTCAACAGACTCCAATAATCATTATCGTCTGCTTCTCGCTCCCTGCGTGAGCATGACGTCCCGTTTCCGCTCGCTCCCCGCGTGAGCATGACGTCACCTTCCCGCTCGCTTCCCGCATGAGCATGACGTCACGTTCCCGCGCAGCTGCGTGACGTCACTTCCCGCGCGGCTCCTTGACATCACGTCCGTCTCCGTGTCCGTGTCCGTAACGCATAACGATGGACCCCAACCATTCCGACGAAGTCGACAAGATCATTTGAACTGATAAAAAATCAACGTATGCTTTTACCCCAGGTCTTTGATTAAACTTTAACACAAAAGCCAACACATGTAATCATCGTGTGTTAAAGTTTAAACAAAGACGTTGGCTAAAGGCATACATAGATTTTTTTACCAATTTTAGTCCATGATCTAGAGCCTGATTAAGTGCCATGCAATGAACAACGTGGTATAGGATTTACTGCCAACAAGTGCTTACTGCGTATGACAAGGCTGGCTGTAGACTAGTGGGTTAGACAGCCTTTCTTGCTAAGGGTCTCCTATATACCCTAAACCTGGCTATACATGTTAGTTCTGTACATTTATTGGTTTATTGTATGTTGAGTTTATATATAGAACTTATACAAGCACGTTTTGCACGCGGTCAAACTTCACAAGAGTCACATGCAACACGCAAAGTATCTTTCCGCTACCTAGCGGTAAATATGAGCACTACCTGAACAACTAGCATTCCACCTAGCGGAGGATATGAGCACTTACTAGTGATATCCAAAGTGAGCTGAGGTTAGGTTAGGTAAAGTTAGGTTAGCCATGAAAATAAGCTACCAAAATAAGTTACCAACAAATAATTGGTTTTTACCCGTGAGGTCTTGGGTTCCAGCTCGACTATGCCCAGAATATAATTATCGTCTGAGAGTTGAAAGGTTAAGTTACGTGAAGTTAGGCAAGGTTAGCTTAGGTTAGGTGAAGTTAGGTTAGGTAAAGTTGAGTTAGGTTAGGTTAGGTTAGGTGAAGTTAGGTTAGGTTAGGTTAGTGAGCTGAGGTTAAGTCTTTAAATATTCCCTCTCTTTGAAATACTTTCCAACACCAAGAAAAAAGCCACTAAATACATTGAAAAACATAACTTGTCAAATAAGCCTATACAAAATCCAATAAAAAGCCAACACAAAAAGCCAATACAAAAAACCAACACATAAGCCAATATATAAGCTTATGGTAGGTCACTCCATCAGCAAAACAGTTGTAACATTTGTAGTGTGAACATCGTACTGACAGGTCAGTTACAACTATGGAAATTACTACAACCAACAAAGGTAGGCAACGTGCACTCTATCAAGGCTACTCTTATAACTATAATCGTCAGAATGCGAAAGGAATAATATTCTGGCGATGCTCAAAAGAGAGGTCAACAAAATGTCGAGGCAATCTGAAAAGTAAGAATGTAATGGATTTAAGTGTGAGTGTTCATCAATGTATTGCTCCAAACGAACCACGGTTGCTGTTTACAAAGAATTATCAATATGCTAAAAAGCAAGTTCAAGAAAACGATATTGCGGCTAAAAATAGTGCAGTGTTTGTTCAAAACGACTTATCATGTCCTCAAAAAGTCATGTTAAGAGAGTTCTCAACGTCCAAGAAACCTTTAACACTATCAAAATCAACGCAGACTATAAATGAAGTGGTATTGCAAGAGGATCAAAAAGGACTATATAGTAATAGTGATGATGGTCATGATGATAGTGATGATCATGATGATGATAATGATGATGATGATGATGATAATGGTAATGCTTTGTTTACACCAAAAAATTCATTTGTTAAATTTGTATACTGGAACAAACCCAGTAAGCTAATTCAACGGCTTGGCCATTTGCATGCTGTACAACAAACTGGGCATACCAGTCACGATTGGGACATCAAAGAAATTGAACAAGAGCTACGTCGTGCAAAAATTATAGTGTAATGGGTCTACCACTTTGCGACCACTTCCCCCCCCCCCCTTCTTGGTTTTTATATTTGCTTATTTGCTTTCACTTTTACCTGAGCTCTTTGGATCCATATTTGCTCTCACATTAAACTATTGTTCTTATTACCAAGTTGACTTTACTAGAGCTTAGTCTATGCTTGACAATCGACATGGAAATATCAGTGACTAGGTATGTTAAGCCTTATGCATACTATAAAGGATATTCATATATTGTGAAACGAACCGATAAAAACGGAACTGTCATTTGGCGCTGTTCAAAACAACGTTCCAAACATTGTCGTGGTGACCAAAAAAGTAAAAATAGTGAGGTTTTAAGTGTCAGTTATCATCAATGTAGTGTACTGCATGAAACACAGTTTCCGTCGACAAAAAATCAAGAAAACCATATTGCTACTCAAAATAGTAGATTGATTAATGAGCAACGTTTAACCCCTGTTCTAAAAGTTATGTTTAATCCATCTTCCACGTCGCAAGAGCCATCAACATCACAAACTATGCAAGAGGTAGTGTTGTTGTCGTTTTAAGGAGTGGAGCAACTAGGTCATCTGCTCTTGATATGCAATAAGGTACCGTAGTATTGCAAGAGGATCAAAATGACTAAATAGTAATAACAATTGCGGCTTCCCCAGTTTTTGAAAACAACAGTGAATGGACATTGCTATAAAAAGATCTACAACAAGCATTGTGTTTAAAAACTATAACATGCTATTGTAAAGAGAGAAAGAGTATTATTAAGTGTGCATCTATTGTCATAATCATGTATACCCTGCAATGGTAAATATTCTAACTTTGTATAAAATAAAACAAACTTGTAACATCATTTAGCATTTATTTACGAACTTTATATAGATTTTGTTTTGTTTCATGATAATAATTTTTAAGACAATACCAAAAACTAAAACATTATTATTCTATACACATTTTTTTTCTTTCAGTCCATTGTCATTACTTATATTTTCCATTATTATTTCACTTTTTTTTAATTAAAAAGGACCATGCACCTATTGCTTTTAAAACCTTCATAAATTAAGTGTACAGGTTGCACAGCATTATTGACTTCATCAAAAACACTCTCCGACATATCATTAAACCGTGTAGGCAGAAATGTCTCAAAGTTTTCACATACACAAAGTACACGATCACCATATGCTGTTTTCAATTTCCAAATCTTGATAATGCGGAATGGAATATGCGTTGGCAATTCGCTGAGCTTCTTTGTCTCTAAGCCACTTGCTTGACCCACAGCATTGAAAACATTCATTGTAGTAGTCTATAAACAAAAGAAAAGCATATCTATTACACTCTAAAAGAGCTTTAATAATATTGTGCAATTAGGGATTTTGCACTATGCATTGATAATAAATTATATTATTTATGCAAGATATGCCCTAACTGTAGCAGATACTGCTTTTTTGCATATAGCACACGTGTTGAGTTCTAATGCACACTTGACAAAGGCTATCATGTGTCCACAAGGCAAAAATACAACACCTAGTTCATCTTGATAACAAATTTCACATAATTGTTGGTCACACTTTTGTATCTGTTCGTGAGACAAGTCTTTTTTTTCAGCCTCATGTATTTGCTCCGCGTGTTCTAACTCAAAATTCACTTTTATGTCTTGTGCTGCAATCACGTTTTCTTTACGAATAGTGTTCACAAATTCCTGACCTTTAAGCAACACCAATTATTTACAGTTAGGTAACCAACGAGCGTGTTGCACAAAAGGGTCATCTGTCATTTGCCAATTCTATAAAGCAAATCCCAAATAAAAACATATAGTTTTATGCCCTTCACCAGTATAAAAAAATCCGGCTTCAATTAACTGTTGGTAAGGTGTTTTAATATTAATGGCCAAACATTTTATATGATTCTAAACGTTTTTCAACAGAGCTATACTCTGGGTGTGCTAGTGCTTTAGTCTTGCAGACTCCCAATTTTTCAAAAGCACATGCCAATTCAACACTGTCTATGGCATATGGACCACATATATTGACACTACCGTTGTTGGCTGGTAATACATCATTATTATTATTAATTATTTATTTGTGATTCAACAACGTAAGTAGTACCGAATGGTCTTGTGGTTCGCTAAAACCGATACACGGGTATGTTACCCACTTGTTTTCCAAGCAAGTAAGGACAACAAGGAGACCATCGCAAATGGTCTATAAAGGGATCATCCCCTTCTTCCCAGTGTGAAAGTTCAATACGACAAGACACACAGCGCACCACATCTTCTCGGTTCAAGTAAAAAAACGGCTTTTGCAAGTTAATGTGTCGACAAAAACTTACAGGCCAGGATTCAAATGTTAACCAACGATCATGTTCTGATTTTAAATTTCTCACATGTTGTATTTGGTAATGTACCCGATACCTAGTTGAGGCTATCGGCTACGCCAGCTGACATTGAGCCGCAGTTGAGATTTGTGGGAAGAGTTGTAAAGATAGCGCTCACATCGAGTCGAGAGGAATGTCAAGAAATGACGTAGAAGGCCAAGGATCAAGAAGGCACTGCCAGTCAAGTAGATGGAATTATGGGAGGAATATTAAAGTTTTATTAAGATCTTTATGGAACAGTATATTTAATCATCTCAGAAGAGAAGAAATGTCAAGCATTATAAATTGTAATAACTTGAAGAAAGACAGATAATCCCTTAAGTTATTGTATAACTTAATAGCCGAGATGAAGGTGGTCGAGATTATATTTGTGACGCACGACAGCAGAAAGTGGGAGAGCATCACGTGACCGCGCCAGGTAGGAGCTGGTCAATGCAGTTTAGAGAAGTCAGTCGAGTTTAGCCAGCGAGCTGAGTGGTACACATGCGCAGAGCGTACGGTAAAGTTGAGCGGTGCACGGCACTTGTTACGTAAAGCGAAGGCGACAGTATTACTTAACCAAGCAGAGAGCAGGAAGTAGGTCAGTGAGCCTAGCCGAGCAACGCAGGGCAGACGGCGAGAGGACCGGTTCCGATGCAAGCTATGTGGGCCGTGTACGGAGGAGAAAAGCCGGGGTTCAGAACAGCATTGTAATACGAGTTTGAGAACTTTATTTCGAGCTGCATTTTATAACGCAGAACAGTATAGCAAAGCGGCATGGTGAGGCCGGCTTTAAGCATAGATCATTCTGGAACAATGCTGTAGATCCGAGCGGGCTAGTTCCGACTTTTATACGCAGTCAACATTACAGAAGCTGAACTTCATTTCAACATTCAGTTACAACATTGAGTTGGGACTTGTATTCAGTAATAGAATTGTGCAGGCAGACAGTTACGATATACTGCAATTATGAACTGAGATATTCAAATTACATTACGACTATGCATTTCATAATGGAATATGTAGAGCGACCATGGGGTCCAAACAACATTAACGCTTTTAAGCAAATGAACTGTTACAATTATATGCACTTATGAACATTGGCACGTGCATTAATAGATTTTTTTATGAATTATCATAAAATACCGAGTACGAACACAGCTACAGGGTGTTTCAAAAACTTATACACTCTCATAAATAAAATTTATTTTCTGCAAGTGAGACTTAACCGCTGTGGACATTGAACTTTTAACAAGCGAACCGAACATTATATGGGACAGTGGCTTAACATACAAGGAGAATATGGGGTACGCTGCTTTTATGAACTTTTACGTAAGATTTTGGACAGTATCCGCTATGGATAACATGCAGTTCATCATGTCGGAGTAAACGAAGACAGAGACGCGATGGCACCACGGAGCGATGGATTCGATTCCTGAAGAAGAGGAGGCCTAACAGCTGATTCACTTGGGATATGAAGGCGATCGTTTTTGCGTGGGTGATACGATATTCACGTCGATCTTTCGAGAAATTTATTACACACAAGAATAATCGACGATCTTGGAAATATAATAACAGCTGATATGAGAAGGTACTGTAAGAGTTCTGACTTTCTGATATGATATTTTCATGAGCACTGGGCATACATGTATATATTTTTCTAGCAGGAGTTATACGTTTATTGAGACATGGCTTAAACATTATTTGCTCCGAATTTTGCTAGAATATGGCGTTACCATATGTATGGCAGGCACCATTATACGAAATTATGCTTTATTAAGCAGATGTTTGGTCTTTTAGACATTTTCCAGTAAAAATAGTTTTTCTATGGATAGTTATTTTTTGTGACGAGTATTTCGAACTCGTGATCTGAAATTGGATTATTTAAATTACTTCATCAGTTCATTGCATACTAGCGAGTGTGTATTATTCATCAGTAGGGATTTTTCCATTGGATTGTTTGGAGATATTAAGATGTTATTCACTCAAGTGAATGAATATCGCTTTTATGTGACAACTAGAGACTTGTTGATTCCAATCTGGTACATTCACTCATGATTCGACGAGATGGGGCCTTTCGTATTTATATGATTGCGTGGTGGTACACATCTTTACCCATCGTTCAGGGCATTATCATGTTAGACGACGGGGCAAGGCCTTTCGTATTTATACGATCGTGTGGTGGTTACTCATCTTACTTGCCATTGAGGAACTCATTTTTATCATCCGAGTGTACTTGAGATTGTAAGAGGATCAAACAAGGAACTACTAGTCACATGTCAATCGAATTTTGTTAATTAAATTAAAAATATATGTCAGCAGGGTTACATTTTGTAATTCTTGTTTGCCAATCCAATATTTTGTTGCTAAACTCTTATGAGAGTACTTTCAGTTTAACAGCTGATACAGCTGATGCTTTTGATAATTTTTATGGTTGAATTTGACACCTTTGAGAAGGATTTAAAGTAATTGAATCTTGTAAGATGTATCATTAATGGTCAGATTTATTTTAAGGCTGATCAGTATTGCATATTTTGATGTGAGAGATTATAGCACATTGGTGCTTTTCTGTGAAGTGAATTATGAGAATTTTAAGAGAAATTATGCTATTTGAAAGCAGATCTTGAATTTGATTACGATTACTAAGGTAATATTTTTCCTAATTGTTTAAGAAGTTGTCTAGATGTGATCAGATTAATTACAGTTATTGGAGATTGTGTGCGTTGATAATTTGAAGCCAGTTATGTATTTTTGTAGATCATGCAACGTGATTAAGTGAAGTTTGTGATAGGCATTTTGTGGAAGTTGCCAAGTGGAAGTTGCAATATTGCTAATGTATTTTGAAGCAGACATGAGGTTGTCGAACCCAGTCTAGCGTTATTTTTGAGATTCATGCTGTGCGCTGAATATTTATGAAGTTTGTGGAATATTTGTGGTATTCAAATGTGATATTTGATAAAGTGAAAATATATAATGTAGTTGTGGATGGTGAGATCCAACGTGAATTTGTGAAGGAAATAATATTTTTTGGCATGATAATTTAATACGAGATATAACTTGGAAGTGATAAAACTGTAAGACAACGTTCTATAAACCCATATTAAACAATTTGTTAGGAAATTAAACAAATAAATAAAGTTGATAATACAAGATTTTCTGATGATAATAATTAATGAAATAATAATCTGAAATTTAAGCATATTAATGATCTGACCTAATGAAATAAAAATCAGAATGACTAGATGAAATAATAAAATTCTAAATAACCAGAAGGATAAAATTTAAATAAGTTGATAAATTAAATTTTGGAATAAATCAATGAATTAAATAAATGGATGAATTAAAGTTTGAATAAATGAGCTGATTCAAATGAATTAATAGATGATTAAATAGATGATGAATAACTGAATTAGAAGGTGATAATTAAATAAAGAAGCTGATGATTAATAAATTTAAATGAATTTAAATAAATTTAATTGAGAGATATAATTTGAATGATTTGAAGAATTGCATTTTGAGATGAGAACTAATGTGAGAAATATTTAATTTTGATGATGATGATGATTACAACCCATGAGTAGTGGATTTTCTGTGATTCACAAACCAGCAATGATTAATGACAGTGTAAATAGTGTAAATTACTTATTCGATGTTTAGGAGCATTTTACTAACATATTCAGCATTTGAATAATGCCATGCAAGCCATAAATTATGTAATATTTAAAATATGTGTTTATAATATGTGTGTTTAGACAGATTAATTATATTTTTACATCCACATTCATGATGTTAATTTAAAGAGAAGTTAGATCTCAGTTATCACGAATGTCAGTGACGCAAAGACATAGTGCTACGGTGATCCTGAGAAACCAAGAGAACATTAGAAATTTTTCCTATTTTATGTGGATTAAATACACTTTGAGTAGAATAGAGATGGTTCGATTTTCTGGACAATGACAATTTAACGTTGGCATTCGACCATGCTCTTAGGTAGGATGAGTGTTTAATATGTCTGTCTGACTATCAAAGTTGAATAAATTTGTTTTTATCTTAGTTGTGATCTGATGACGATGTGATTTTCCTATTTCTTTCCTTGTCTTAATTAAGGCTTAACCGGGAAGGATGTGGTTTGCTAGGGATTCAGTTGATGGCGCCCATTTATATTTGCATTTTCTTAAATTAAATTTAAACCCGTAACGACCCTGGAGATACTTTATCTCGTGTTACCCTCTGCTTTTGAGATATTTCAACTGAATTTCCGACACATTCCTTATTTGACTAGGTGTTCATTTAACTCCGCTCTGTCCCGGAAATCCACGAATGCGATGTAATAGCAGATGGATCATCGCATCCCCAGGACGAACGGGTACATTACTAACGCCATGTGTTATAATAAAACTTTTTTATTGCAATTTATTAACGTTGCACAAGAGCACAGTGTACTTTAAAGCATAATGTATGCTTGTTCACTGTCTGTTCACTACGTGAATGTCGCATGACGGCACCTAAAAACAAACAAAATAACCCATCACTCAATCAATCAATTAATCAATACTTGTAATTAAAATTTAATGTTAATTGACTTTAATATATCAAAACACCATTATAAATAAACTGTATGTTGGCTGTAAAGGTAACCCATGCACTTATTTTCTTTCTATAAAGCTTTATTCGTTTACATCCCCCTTTAACCAATATATAAACAATAATGAATGTCATGTCAGTTTGTTCAGATTATCTTGTTCAAACCTGTGGATACTTGTTGAGTCCATAGGGAACCACCCATAAATTAAATTAAATTTTGTTTTGTTTTTAGAAAATCCAATATGCCCTTGTACTTATCCCATTCAACAACCAATATAGTCTTATACCGTTTGTCAATACTTGGCCATTATTCAAGAAAGCAATCATTGTACCAGTCATGCACAGGTAATGAATATTTTTTGTCTATGGTTTTTCATTAGTGGTAAAATGGCATAGCATTTTAAAGTTAGACTTACCTGAGTTTTCAATAGTTCACTGCCTGGAAACAATGGTTGCACTCTACTGCGTCTTGGGTTATGAGCAACTGCTACGGTGGTAAGGCTTTTCTTTCCAAGTTTCTAAAAATTAATAAAATAAACCGCTATAAATATCTAAATTCAGGTTAATACATGCATTTCATAAAATAAAATAATATCAAACAAAAAATGAAACAAGTTAGTTTAAAAAAATAATCTCACCTTCACTTGCAGTGGCTTGTTACTGTTTCCTTCTAGTGGGCCCAGAAGCGCAATGGTTTCTTGTATCTCTGACATGTAAGGTATACCGGTTATCTGCAAACAAACAAATAAATAAAAATCATTAATTATCTAAACAATAACTACGAATTTAAGGTTCATTAGCATGACATTATTAAAATAATCATTCATAGGTACTTAACAAAAAAATAAAAGAATTTTTCTTCCAAAGTTCAGTTCAGAGCTCTACTGTATACGTCCGTGTGCTAAAATGGCAAGTGCATTACTAACGCAATCGTTATCAGTTAGCCTAGCAAGAGAGAGAGTTGCATTTTCTCAGCGTTTTGTCCTTGAAATGTTGACGCTTTCACACGTGTTCCCACGATTCTTCACATTCCTCTATCTGAATAAGATTCGTGTACCTTATACTAGTTTCATGTTTTTAATAACGAACCAAAATGGCTGCCTCTTATACATCGGTAGTCCTACTGTCTCAGAACCAAAATGGCGGTCTCTGCTTAAACAGCACACCTGGTAGCCACCACGAGGCAAGTAAGCTGATATCACACTTCCTGCTGACGTAGAAATTTTTGTCTTACCAGCAGTCTCTCTCACGAGTCCTCTGGCTAGGTACAATATTCAGTCACCAGTGAGTAGGACTGTGTGTGTGTGTGTGTGTGTGTTAGCATTGAAAACATGTGTGTCTTCTTCTTCTTCTTCTTATTATTATTATTATTAAACATTTTACTTCAAGCGGCCATCCTCAATACATGATCATGTTAACCTCATAAATTCATCCTAAAACACTTGACTTTACCCAGTTCAATATTTAGTTTATAACATTTCAGGCCAATGACCTTACCGTTTTGGCTCCTTGCATACATGCACATGACTTGGTCGAGAAAATGTTATAGGTATCCATATTCTAAAACCATTTACTGTGCCAGACAGCAGTCTCGCTTATTACCGTTTACTAGCATGATAAAGATCCCCTTCAGGGGTAAAAATAATTCCTAGCACACTTAACAAATTTCAAATATTCACCTCTATCCGTCATAGGATATATCACAAAACCAACCGTCATAAGCTGCCCCGCCATCCCATCAAAATAGCAATTCATTTCTTCCGGGCACGGTCACCGAGATCGCCAACGTCTAAGAATCACTTGGTCATATCCTACAACCGTATGTTGTGTCAAAGAGCGATCTTGCTCATCACTGTTAACTAAAACGGTAAAGATCCCCTTCAGGGGTAAAAAATCTTATCATGCTTGTCACATTTCAAAATATTTGCCTTCATTCATTCGTCATAGGAAAAATATCGAAAAGCAACCCCTCGTTTTGCCATACATCGCCCCCGTCGAAATAGCCATTTCCAGTATTCACCATGCTCAGTCATAGCCTCGTTGTAACATACGTCAAGCGCTACCAGCTCTCTGTCTACAAACACGCTTTTATAAAAAAATGCCTAGTTTTTTCTGTCCTAGAGACTTGACATTTATTTTCGTGGTAGAGGGGGTAGGGACTTTTCATGTATGTCATACAACCTTATTTGTCAACATGTTAGGTTTCAAAACTGTAAAAATTCAAAATTTAAGGGTTTCCAAAAATCGCTAAATATAAAAAGTTTTATTATAAAAAAGTAAAGGTCATAGAGACCATTGGTTTGAACTATGGCACAACATACTATCATGTTTGGTTTTCAAACTATCGCCTACCTTCGAAAACAAAATTTAAAAAAAACTGAAAAATATTACGAGTGGTCTATAGGAATGAGGACATCAGCTCGAGTCCAACGACACCTTAATTGTTAAAATCCCACCATCCGTTCGCCAATGATCACCAATGTTCGCGAGAAAGTAGGCTATATTTTTTTTCCTCCTACACCCTTGAAACTCGCTGTCCGCCTGGAGGGCCTACCCACCTTTCATTAACGTGAGACACATTTTTTTCCAATTCACCCTTTCCAAAATAGTTCCAATCCAAAAAAACAAACATTTTCAATTTTTTTTTAATATACCAACACACATGCTTAGCCAAGAGTACGTCATCCCAACGCCAACAATACCTCGTTCGTTAAAATCTGTCCACGCGTTCGGGAGATATCGGCAAAGTTTATATGAAAGTAGGGGGTGGGGCAGAACTCTCCAATTCACACTACTGCACAGTTTTAGTCCTAGAGGCTTGACATTCATTTTGCGGGTAGAGGTGGTCAGGGCCAATCATTTATGTCATACAAAATTTTTGTAAACTCGTTAGTTTCCAAAATATAACAATTTACAAATTAAACTTTTTTAAAAAAATGTAAAAAATTAAAACGTTTTATTATAAAAGATAAAGGACATAAAGATAGTTCGTTTAAGCTATTGCCCAACGTTCTATCTTGTTTGGTTTTTTAACTATCGTCTATTTTCAAAAACAAAAATTTTCAATTTTTTTTCGAAAATATTACGAGTGGTCCATAGCAAAGCCCCCATCAGCTCGAGTCCAACGACACCTCATTCGTGAATCTCCGACCACGGGTTCGGGAGTTATTGGCTCGCATTCGGTGTAGTGGTGGGGGGAGGCAGAACCCCACTTGCTCCCCTACTGGCGGGCATTCAAATCATGCTTTATTTTTTATTGACTACCAGCTGTACCCGGCATGCGTTGCAATGCTATTCAAGGATGGTGTTGTCATTGTACCTTTGTTGAAGTGCTTTTGGATTCCCAATATTTTTTCTTTTTCCGTTAACCACCTCTAAACTATTGTAAAATTGATTTACTATCTCAAAAGAAATCATGGGAGCGTGCTCAACAACTCACCAAAGTTTCATTGCAATCGGGTAAATTGTATATGAACCCATCGCCAACACGCATTTGTTTGAACTACTCGCGCTTTCTATTGCACATTGGATTAAATATGCCTATAATGATTTCGGAAGTGTGCAAAACAACTCACCAAAATTTGATCGCAATCGGATGAATGGTTTACGAACGCATAAAGCACGAACAAACGAACATCCTTTTATACATAAATACTAGCTGTACCCGGCATGCTTGGCAATGCCAACCAATGAAAGTGTTGGAGTTGTAACTTTGTTTGTTGAAGTGCTTTTGGTTTCCCAATATTTATTTATTTTCCGTTAACCACCTCTAAATTTTTGCAAAATTGATTTACTATCTCCAAAAAATGGGAGCGTGCTCAACAACTCACCTAAGTTTCATCGCAATGAAATGAATGGCATATGAACGCATACGGGACTTTGTTGAAACGATTCGAGCGCCGTCACCCATTTGTTGAATATACTCCTACGCTACCTATTGTAAAATGGAATTACTACGTCGAAAACCTTCCCTGGCGTGTGCACAACAACTCATGAACGTTTCTTCGCAATGAAATGAATGGCATATGAACGCATGCGGGATTTTGTTTAAACGGTTCACGCGCCTTCACACATTTGTTGAATCTTCGTGTGCGCCACCCATTGAAAAACGGATTTACTAATTCATACATCTTCACAGGACTGTACTCAACTCACCAACGTTTTATCACAATCGGATGAATGGTATATGAACGCATACGGGACTTGGTTGAAATGATTCACGTGCTGTCGCTCATTAGTTGAAACTACTCGTGCGCTACCAATTGTAAAATGGATTTACTAAATCAGAAATCATTACGGGAGTGGAAACAACATTTCTATAAATTTCATTGCAATCGCATGAATGGTATATGAACGCATACGATTATATTAAATTGATACAAGCACAGTTACCCATTTGTTGAAACTACTCGTGCGCTACCTATTGTAAAAAGGATTTACTAAGTCAGAAACCTTTCCTGGAGTGTGCACAACAATTCAACCAAAGATTCATAGCAATGAATGGTATTTAAACGCTATGGGACTTTGTGAAAGCGATTCGCGTGCCGTCGATCATATGTTGAATCTACTTGTGCGATACCTATTGTTAAGTGGATGTACTAAGCCAGAAACCTTCCCTGAAGTGTACACATCATCTCACCCAAGTTTAATAGATATCGGACGAATAGTATATGAACGCATACGGGACTTCTTTGAAACGTTTCGCGTGTCTCCGCCAATGTATTAAATCTACTTGTGCGCTACCTATTGTAAAATGGACTTACTAACCCTGAAACTTTCCCTGGAGTGTATACAACAACTCACACAAGTATAGTCGCTATCGGACGAATGGTATATAAACGCAAACGGGACTTTGTTCAAACGCTTCGCGCGTCTGCGTTCATTTGTTGAATCTACTTGTGTGCTACCTATTGTAAAATGGACTTACTAATCCAGAAACTTGCCCTGGATTGTACACAACTCACCCAAGTTTAGTCACTTTCGGACGAATGGTATGTGAGCGCATACAGGACTATGTTGAAACGCTTCGCCCGTCGTCGCTCATTTGTTGAATCTAATTGTGCGCTAACTATTGTAACATGGACTTACTAAGCCTGAAACTTTCCCTGGTGTGTACACAACAACTCACAATAATTTAGTCGCTATCGGACGAATGGTGTATGAACGCATACGGGACTATATTGAAACATCTCACGCATCGTCGCTCATTTGTTTAATCTACTTGTGTGATACATATTGTTAAGTGGATTTACTATCCCAGAAACCTTCCATGAAGTGTACACAACATCTCACCCAAGTTTCATCGCTATCACACGAATAGTATATGAACGCATACGGGGCTTTGTTGAAACGCTTCGCGAGTCGTCGCTCATTTGTTGAATCTACTCGTGCGCTACCTATTATAACATGGATTTACTAAGCCAGAAACCTTGCCTCTAGTGTACACAACCTCTCTCCCAAGTTTCATCGATATCGGACGAATGGTATGTGAACGCATACAGGACTTTGTTGAAACGCTTCGCCAGTCGTCGCCCCTTTTGTTGAATCTACTCGTGCGCTACCTATTTTTAAGTTGATTTACTAAGCCAGAAACCATACCTGAAGTGTACAGAACATCTCACCCAAGTTTCATCGCAATGAGATGAATGGTATATGAACGCATGTGGGACTTTCTTGAAACATACGCACGCCATTGTGTTGGAGTTACTCGCGCTCCATTTAATGTAAATTGGATTTACTACACCTATAACTTTTCCGGCACTGTGGACAACAACTCACCAAAATTTGATCGCAATCGGATAAATTGTATATGAACGCATCGCCATTACGCATTTATTTAAACTACTCGCCCGCTATCTATTTTGAAATGGACTAACTATGCCTATAAACCTCCCGGAAGTGTTTACAACAACTCAAGAAAATTTGATCGCAATCGGATGAATGGTTTATGAACGTATAAAAGACGAACACACAGACATTCTTTATATATTGTACCCATGGTACTTGTGCTGACTGGCGTTGAACCTGATGCTCCAGAGAAGATAAATCACGCATAGAATTTTTCGGGGTATCGAACCAAACGTCTTTTGAGGGGGAAAACCTAGTGGTAACCAGAACCACGTGATATAAGGTTATTCACGACATTTCAGCTTAATTCCAGACTGTGTACAGGAATTATAAGCAATTTTGTAAACTAAAAGATCCCCATACCACTGTAAGATACTGTATTGGAACTAGAAAGCACAGTTTCGAAGCAAGGCTGACATTTGACAAATTAGTAAAGTCAAAGAAGGCGTGTCAGATGGCCCCTACGGACTATTTATGTCTGCAAGGGGGAGCCAGGACAGAGACTAATTGCTCTGGGATTCACCAAGACATAAGGCAGAAAGAATGGAAGGGGAAAGAAGCCGCATGATATTAATTGATTACATCAAAACCAGGCATCCCAGAGAGGTGAGATCAACACCACCATGAATATAATCCGGAGAGAATAATTCTAAGCACAAGAAAAATGCTTATTGGAGCAGATTAAGCATTTCACAGACGGAGAACCTATGAATGCGGATGCTTGACCATTGGAGTAATACGCCGCAGGGGAATCCCCAGGGGAGCGTGCCCACTTCGTCACCAAGATCAATTAATATTTATTAATCGTACGATCAAATCACAAGCACGAGACTGGAAATGGAATCTGCGTGAGAAATTGGACCAGATGGAGGCAGTTATAGCTCTCCAAGCTGCAGTTTTAAAGGAAGGGACGGTCCGTGAAGTTGAGTGAACTATATTGCGAGAAGAAAGCCTTAAATAGAGCATGACGCCATGAAGAAGTCAGCTGACTCGGAGCACTTATACGGGGGAGATGCTATCCGCCTGCTCAGAAATTTAAACAAAGACCGCGCAAATACAAGTGTAGAATGTTATACAAAGTTAACATGAAGGAATTAGACCGCGCAGTTATAAATGATGTACACGTGCGTACAGAAACTTTTTATGTGTAAAGTTTATAGAAGTATGTCTGTCATGAAAATGTTCGTCAGTACTGGACTGATGGGACGAGATTACGAGTTCTTAGACGCCGTAACAATAAACGCCAAGTAAAGCTGAAACTTATCAAGCCGCGCAGTAGAGAATAAAGGGGTATTGAACAGTAAATTACACCGTCAAGTTGGTAGTATGATAAAGCGCGCAAGTCATGATCTAGTAATCAATAATGGTCACACTATATCCATTAATATAGGTCATGGGAATGGAACCAGGTCACAGTTATTGTGATATTATGCCACTACAGACAAAGACACTGAGTAGAAGGGGGAATGCACACTAGCAGCGTTTGGAACGAGGATTAGCCAGGATCGCGGTTGATAGAAACTTCCATTGGAGTTTGATGTCAGAAATCGCGTCACCTGCAGCTCTGGTATTGCGAAATTGTGAAGTGTATGAAACATATCGTGTGAAAAGTGTTTGTAATATAAATAAGTGTATGTCAGTGTTAAAAATAATGTATTGTGTGATGAAATTGTAGCAGGAAGATGTGTAAACACGGTAAATTGAAAATGTGTCTTACCGGAGTGAAAAGTGTTTTGTGTCAACTAAAGGAATACATCATATCCATCATGATGCGTCTGTAAGCAACACGATGGTGGGCATAAGATGGTATCATAAGAGTCGACCACCAGAGCAATGTAAGTACAAGTTCCCATAATATCATGTAGAAGCTAGCGATACGATATGTCTTATTCAAAAGTCAAGTAAAAATAGGTATTGTGAAGTAATATTTATACGAGCTAGCATTCCTCGTAATTGATGTAGAAGTATTTGCCATTTGAGAATGAGTTGGCTTACAGCTGTTGCGCGTAAGACCAAAGTAAGTCTAATATTAAAGGTAAACAATAACTTTAGAAGCAAGAAAGTCGAAGGTAATAAATATTCAACATGTTTGCATGAAGTGATAAAAGTTGCATCAGATCCCAGGTAGCCTAATTACAAGAGTAAAGATTATATGTAAGAATTATATCATAATGTGTCAGCAATTAAAGTTATTCATGATAGAGGTAATAAGTGAAACTATTGTAATGTAATGCCAGTAAAACCAAATACCAGTAAGGATAAGTAATGAGAGAAAATCAATAAGCACGCCATATAAAAGGGAAACTAAAAATGTCATATGATCTGCGGTATGCCAACAGAATTAGCATTTGTACTGCGGATATGCGAGCAGTTTAAGAGTAAAATCAAGATGGTTAAGTTAATTAATGCAAGGAACGTTTCTAGGACAATTGTCAGCACCGTACAGGCTATTCTACGAAGGTTTGTATTGTTGTATCGCCATAGGGCATACCATTGTATTATGATAGCGGGTGGAGACAGACAGGTGTCTGGGCTACCATACCAGCTTCATGGGGGCAATTAAGGATTAACATGTGCCAACTCAATTAGCTACTCCATTGTATTGATCCGCACTGGGATGCGAGAATCTATTTGTACGGAAGGGTCGAGGACGCCTTACCGAGACTTCATGTGTGACAGTGGCGAGCAGTAAGTCCACTAAACCACGCCATAAAAAGCCGTATGCAGTTTCCCTGGACTTTTGTGCCTAGTATAACCATTCCTTTGCTATACTAAGTTATTGAGCTATTGAAGCCAATTAATGTTACCCTATCGATAGGAAGTAAGTATTTGGACTTCCCGTTCATATGATGAACAGTTTCGCCTTAATCTAAACAGAATTAGAGTGAGAATTGTGAAGTATGGTTGGTGTGTATGAATAGTAATGAGACAGCTGGTAAAGGGACTAGACGGCGAGGGCCGAGCCACAGCAGGGGTCTCTGGCAACCCGAGCTATTGAGCTATTGTATTCACTGAAGGGTGGTAGGTTTATGACTGACCCTATAATAAAAGTATACTGGAGAATGCGATATCATTGTCTGGCATATTAATTAATAAGAAATTGTTTTGTTTTGGCTACAGAAATGAATTCGTAGCTTTATAAGGATGTCATATCTGTCTTTTAATTGTTGAAATCAAGAGATATTTAGCAAAGTTAGCTGTTCTGGTGCGCTAAGAGTGACTGACATATTATCTGAAGTTAAACCCAGTTTTGAGATGCATATTTTCACACGGGTACCGTGAATGTGGATTTGATGCAAACTAACTATAAATCGACTTATATCTTAAACGACTTAGAGACGTATTGTATCGTTACAGCGAACTAGCATTGTTTTTGTAGACTAGGAATGTACTGTTGTTAGCGTTTAGGGGGAAAGTGGACGAAGGACACAATACACAGAAATGAAATTACATTGTTGTACAAATAACTTATCGCAACAATGGCTAACGCATTGTTGACACATGAAATAAAGTAAATATTCCATATGCACTACGGATAGTCAAGCAAATAATTACTGTAACGTAACTAATATAGAAGTGCTATTTGTGTAAAAATATTGATGTCACGTTTATTTGATTCATTTTGATTATTATTTTATTGTTTAAGAGTGTGCATAAAATATGAACATTTATCAGATGACAAGAAAGTGCATTCCCAGAAAGGAATAGATTTAGTGAAGTTCAGAGTAGGGTGTATTGAGACACCAGTGATAGACTCATAGATTCACAAGAAGAGATGTGGCAGTATGCCTGGTGAGATCGGTTCTTGAACTCAGCTGCGGACCACAGATGATGTACATTACTTTCATTGTCCCTTTCGCCATGATCATCTGTACGATCCAAAGTGTATTTTGTTGTTTGTGGGGTAATTTAAATGTAATTGGATGTTGTAATTGTTGTATGATAAGCCATGATTTAAAATTAAACAGTATTTTTAGGAAGTTGTTGACCCTTTCTTGTAGAGTAGTACCTGGTAGCCTTCGGATCCTGAATATGTGTTTGCACTGTGGGGAGACGCACCACAACCTGAAAGGACAGAGCCAGTCGGGATGTGAACACATGTTCTTCACATGACGTCATATGGGTATTATATATATACTAGCTGTACCCAGCATGCGTTGCAATGCCAATCAATTAAAGTGCTGGCGTTGTAACTTTGTTTGTTGAAGGGCTTTTGGATTCCCAATAATTATTTATTTATTTATTTATTTATTTTCCATTAACCACCTCTAAACAATTGTAAAATTGATTTATTATCTCAGAAAATCATGGGAGCGTGCTCAACAACTCACCAAAGTTTCATCGCAATGAAATGAATGGTATATGAACGCATACGGGACTTTGTTGAAACGATTCGAACGCCGTCATACATTTGTTGAATATACTCGTCCGCTACCTATTGTAAAATGATTTACTAAGTCGAAAACCTTCCCTGGCGTGTGCACAACAACTCACCTAAGTTTAGTCGCTATCGAACGAATGGTTTATGAACGCATACGGGACTATGTTGAAACACTTCACGCGTCGTCGCACATTTGTTTAATCTACTTGTGCGATACCTATTGTTAAGAGGATATACTAACCCAGAAAGCTTCCCTGAAGTGTACACAACATCTCACCCAAGTTTCATCGCTATCAGACGAATAGTATATGAAAGCATACGGGACTTTGTTGAAACGCTTCGCGCGTCATCGCTCATTTGTTAAATCTACTCGTGCCCTACCTATCGAAAAGTGGATTTACAAAGCCAGAAACCTTGCCTGAAGTGTACACAACCACCCTTCGAAGTATCATCGCTATCGGACGAATGGTATGTGAATGCATACAGGACATTGCTGAAACGCTTCGCGAGTCGTCGCTCATTTGTGGAATCTACTCGTGCGCTACCTATTATAACATGGATTTACTAAGCCAGAAACCTTGCCTGTAGGGTACACAACCTCTCTCCCAAGTTTCATCGATATCGGACGAATGGTATGTGAACGCATACAGGACTTTGTTGAAACTTTTCGCCCGTCGTCGCCCATTTGTTGTATCTACTCGTGCGCTACCTATTGTTAAGTGGATTTACTAAGCCAGAAACCTTACCTGAAGTGTACAGAACATCTCACCCAAGTTTCAACGCAATTTGGCATGTGGTACTTTCTTGAAACAAATATACGCCATGTTGTTGATGCTACTCCCGCATCATCTATTGTAAATTGGACTTACTACGCCTATAACTTTCCCGGAACTGTGCACATCAACTCACCAAAATTTGATCGCAATCAGATGAATTCTATATGAACACATCGCATTACGCATTTGTTTAAAATACTCGCGCGCTATCTATTTTGAAATGGATTAACTATGGCTATAAACCTCCCGGAAGTGTTTACAACAACTCACGAAAATTTGATAGCAATCGGATGAATGGTTTATGAACGCATAAAAGACGAACACACAGACATTCCTTTTTATATATATATATATATATATATATATATATATATATATATATATACTAGCTGTACCCGGCATGCGTTGCAATGCCTATCAAAGAAAGTGTTCGCGTTGTAACTTAGTTTGTTGAAGAGCTTTTTGATTCCCAATATATATTTATTTTCCGTTAACCACCTCTAAACTATTGTAAATAGATTTACTATATCAAAAATATCATGGGAGCGTGCTCAACTTCTCACCAAAGGTTTCATCGCAATGAAATGAATGGTATATGAACGCATACGGGTCTTGGTTAAAACGATTAACGCGCTGTCGCTCATTAGTTGAATGTACTCGTGCGCTACCTATTATAAAATGGATTTACTAAATCAGAAATCTTTGCGGGTGTGGAAACAACATTTCTCTAAATTTCATTGCAATCGCATGAATGGTATATGAACGCATACGGGTCTTGTTTGAAACGATTCACGCGCTGTCGCTCATTAGTTGAATGTGCTCGTGCGCTACCAATTGTAAAATGGATTTACTAAATCAGAAATCTTTGCGGGAGTGGAAACAACGTTTCTCTAAATTTCATTGTAATCGCATGAATGGCATATGAACACATACGATTTCTTTTAAAACGAAACGCGCCCCGTTACTCATTTGTTGAATCAACTCGTGCACTACCTATTGTAAGAATGACTTACTAAGTCAGAAACCTTTCATGGAGTGTGCAGAACAATTCAACCATAGATTCATAGCAATCGGATGTATGGTATTTGAACGATACGGGACTTTGTTTATGCGATTCGCGTGCCGTCGATCATTTGTTGAATCTACTTGAGCGATACCTATTGTAAAGTGGATGTACTAAGTCAGAAACCTTTCCTGGATTGTACACAACATCTCACCCAAGTTTCATCACTATCGGACGGATGGTATATGAACGCATATGGGACTTTGTTGAAACGCTTCGCGCGACTTCGCTCATTTGTTGAATCTACTTGTGCGCTACCTATTGTAAAATGGTCTTACTAAGCCTGAAACTTTCCCTGGAGTGTACACAACAACTCACCCATGTTTAGTCGCTATCGTACGAATGGTATATGAACGCATACTGGACTAGATTGATACACTTCGCGCATCGTCGTTCATTTGTTTAATCTACTTGTGCGATACCTATTGTAAAGTGGATATACTAACCCGGAAACCTTCCCTGAATTGTTCACAACATCTTACCCAAGTTTCATACCAATCAGACGAATAGTATATGAACGCACACGTGACTTTGTTGTTACGTTTCGCGCGTCCTCGCTCATTTGTTGAATCTACTCGTGCCCTACCTATCGTTATGTCGATTTGCTAAGCAAGGAACCTTGCATAAAGTGTACTCAACCTCTCACCCAAGTTTCATGGCTATCGGACGAATGGAATGTGAACGCATACAGGACTTTTTTAAAACGCTTCGCTCGTCGTCGCTCATTTGTTGAATCTACTCGTGCGCTACCTATTGTGCAGTGGATTTACTAAGCCAGAAACCTTCCCTGATATGTCCACAACAACACTCCTAAGTTTAGTCGCTATCGGACGAATGATAAATGAAGGCATACGTGACTATGTTGAAACACTTCGTGCGTCGTCGCTCATTTGTTTAATCTACTTGTGCGATACCTATTGTTAAGTGGATTTAAGGTGTGGTTTTTGAGGGGTTCAAGGCCCAACGCCACCGCTCCACCGCTGGAATACTAAAATGGCAATATCTCGCGAACCAATCAGGCTAGAGACTTGTACGAGGTGTCATTGAACTCGGGCTGACACCCCCTTTCCAATGGACAACATATTTCCACCCCAAAAATAAATCCTACCCTACTAGGGGGTGAAATTGAATTTTATAGAGAATCTCTCTTTCCAATTGCAACATGTGAGAGTTTGAATGCCGATATGGAATGTAACGTTGTTCTGCAAACCAATAATCAAAGAGGGGCATGTTAGGCCTTGAGGTGAGAGCCCCTGTTATTGTTGACGAGCCCCCTGCTGTCGGGCCCCTGTTGATGGGTTATTGTTGACAGGTCATTGTTGACAGGTCCTTGTGACGAGTCCTTGTGGACAGGTCATTGTTGACAGGTCATTGTCCCTTTGGACTGATCCCTTTGGACCGGTCCCTTTGGCCTGATCCCTATGGACTGGCTCATGATTTTATTTAAATTATATTGAAGGGCCTAACTACATTTGTGTGTGTTGAACTGACGTTGTTCACAAACCCCCACTACTATAATGGGATAACGATATGAAAGGAAACTGACGAAATACATGTGAACACGTGTGAGATGACCTTATTACCGTCCTCCTTGTGAATCAAGTCACATCCTGTTTTGGTTCATACGTGAGAAAATGCAGGTTCATGTGTAATATGACCTAACACACAAGTGTACACATGTGTACGTGCACGATAAGAGCTAACAAGTCACAACCTGTTTTGACAGTGGTGGGAATAAGGCTACAGACATGTACAAGTAGTCAAATTACTCCGGAAGACAACCCCTTTCCTATGGATAACTTATTTCCACTCAAAAATAAAATCTACCCCTACTAGGGGGTGAAATAATAATTTTTAGGTAAAAGTCGCTTTCCATGTGCAACATGTGGGAGTTTGTATGCCAATATGAAATTAAACTCGTTCCACATAATGTGCATGCATACAACTGAATGCCGCTATGATTTATCATTTTTGTTTTTTGTTTTACGAATGCGCAATTGTTTTTTTTGTAAGAGGGCGGGCTTTTTGAATAATGATTTATAGATACGTTTTTTTTACAAACTAACCAAAGATCCAAAAACTAATAGGTCATCGGCTTTTTAATATCTTATGAACTAAGAAAGCTAGGGACTTGTATGAGGGGTTGTTGGACTTAGGGTGACGCCCTGTTTTTGAATGTATTATTCATTTTTTGTCAAAAGGGCCTAACTGTACTTTCGTTAATATCTCGCTAACTAATAATCACAGAGGGTCAAGTGAGGTGTCATAGGACTTAAAATGGCCAACCCCTCCCCATGACCAATGAATTTACCAAAAAAAAACAGCATGGTCATTAACCTAAGATTTTATCAACTAATAATCAGAGAGGGACAAGCGAGGTGTCACAAGACTCAGGATGGCCAACCCTTTTCCATGACCAACGAATTTACCCAAAATACCCAAAACAGCAAGGTCATTAACCTAAGATTTTATCAACTAATAATCAGAGAGGGACAAGTGAGGTGTCAGAAGACTCAGGATGGCCAACCCTTTTCCATAACCAACGAATTTACGCAAAATACCCAAAACAGCAAGGTCATTGACCTAAGATTTTATAAACTTATCAGTAGAGAGGGTCAAGTGAGGTGTCATAGGTCTACGAATGGTTAACCCTTTCCCATGACCAATGAATTTACCTCAAAAATTCAAAACAGCAAGGTCATTGACCTGAGATTTTATAAACTAATAATCGGATATCAACATGTGAGGTGTCATAGGACTTAGAATGGTCAACCCTTTCCCATGGCTAATGAATTTACCCAAAAATACCCAATACATCAAGGTCATCGACCAGAGATTTTATAAACTTATAATCGGATATGGACATGTGAAATGTTTACAGTGAGTGATGAAACATAGCTAGGTAGTGAAAGAATTATTGTAGGCTACATGTATGGTGACTGACAAATCTTTCACCATTGGAACTTGTTTTCAGATCAAACTGCAGTACAGAGAGAGTATAGGTTGTAGGTATGGGATAATAAATGACAATTGGTGTATACAAAATCTGATTTATCGATTCAAGAAATAAGAGTAGACAATCTTTAATTGATTGGTTAAA
Organism: Meconema thalassinum; assembly: GCA_946902985.2. Lineage (NCBI taxonomy): Eukaryota > Metazoa > Arthropoda > Insecta > Orthoptera > Tettigoniidae > Meconema > Meconema thalassinum. Next base: position 56,738,149 of record OX336390.1, read on the forward strand.
GAGGATAGCTAAAATCCAAAATGGTGACAACATTGAACTAAACTGAACCAAGTTGAATCAAACCCAACCAAACCGAACCAAACTTAATCAAAAACAAGCCAATGGTTTAAGTGTAAAACTTGTGGGTGAATGTGGTCATTGTTAATGTCAGAAGGGAAAGGGATAACGCTCTACCTATAGAGGGTAAGGTAAAGCTAGTGCATGATGCTAATGCACACACACAAGTACATGAACCACACACAACTATCCTATGCAGTTATTATGGGTTGACTGTTAAATCTTGCTCAGTGGTTACTGGGACAAGATGGTCGCTACACACAAAAAGCTTTAAATACCTGAGGCTAATAATCTATACACACACTCACACACACTTGTTCTAAACTTAACTGTCTTGCTGGCAGAGCTCACACAGTAGGTAAATGACAGAAATGCTTGGCTAACAGAAATACAATCATTTTCGTTTGTCTAATGTTACCAGCTAAACATTATGTGCTATAGTGGTGGGCACATGTGGCTCTTTCACTGGAGATCTTAACTCGATTTCTAGCTCTAAGGCCTAGAACGAATCAAACTAAGAAAAAAGGGTATGGTGACGCAGTGGTTAAACTGTTAGCCTTTAACTGAGGTAGACTAGGGTTTGATTTTAAGTTAATATGCATGTCATAAACAAACAAATAAAAGCAGAGATAATGTTTAAAACCGATTACACTTGTCTCTTTTCAAATTATTACTTAGATTACAAATACAAACGTGGACTGGGTTTGACATACAGTTAATGCTTCGTATCACATACTAGACTGTAAGAAAGCCAAACAAGCAAAAGGTGTAGGTAGAGCAGTGGTAAAATCGCTATGTGTAGAGAAATACCTAACGGTTTTATGAACTGGCAAAGGTATGTCGCATAAACAGTGCAGGATACAATCCAACAACCATAATTTTTATCTCGTGGACAAGAGAAAACATATATATAGAGAGAGATATATAGAAAGCTTGTGTGTGTGTGTGTGTGTGTGTGTGTGGGTAGCATTGATGTTTGACCAGAGAAAATACGGTGAGGTAGGGTGGGGAGAGGGAGAATTAGAACTTATATATGAATGGAAAATAAAATTTTTTCAATATTTTTTTTTCAAATGCAGTGGTAGATAGTCGTTTTTTGTAAAACATTCTTACTTGCAGTAGTAATAAGCCTCTATGGTTCCGCTAACACATAGATAGACTGTATTATTGCCATGGTCAAGCACACACATTAAGATCATTTACAAAATCATAAAATGAAAATTAAAAAATCTTGTTTTGGAAATATCGTTTTTCAACATACACACAAAATAAATTTATAAAAATTTGTAAACAGCAAAATGGAAAATCCATGTCTCCATATAGACAAAATTTAAAAACCTTACACGGACATTTAAGAAAATATATGCAAATGGGAAATTGACAAATGTGTAAATATGAAAATGGAAAAATCCATGTTTCCATATCATGAAATTGAAAAACGTCAAACTGTCATTTTAAAAAATGCAAATGGAAAATTGACAAATTGCAATGTGCGAAATGTGAAATTGAACAAATGGCTATCATTATTTAAAATAAAAGAACATGGAGCTCTATGGTTGAGGTGTGAATCAAACCCTCTCTACTTATTTGGACCACTCGAGATTGAGTAGACTAGTTTTAGTTGTCATACCACTTTTAAAAGTTTGTGTTAAATCTAGGAATTGAACCCAAGAGCTAGTAGGGGGGATCCAAGGTTATAATATGTTAAACAGATAGCCTTGAATGTAGGGTGTGGTAGTTATATAGAGATGAGACGTTTCGCTCAGGGCAGGGAGGCATGGAGATCTGCATCAAACCAGTCGAAAGACTGACGACTCAAACAACAACATGTAGAGCTCACCAAAATAATGTTGTGTAACGGACAATGTTAGTCAACGAACAGTAATGCATTACTAAAACCCATGACACGATACCTAAGAGCTTTTCTAAAATTATTTTAAAATGCCTTCAACCCTATATTAAACACCCAGTTCACAAGACTCATAACTGCAATGTTATGGTCAAACAAAACAAAATCTATGTATCAAAACAAAAAAGTGGTTTAGTCAATGTATACTGGAAAAAGTTTTATAAACACTCATGTCCACAAAAATAATTAAATTAGTAACTGTCAGGTTGACCGAGTGGTTATGGTGTTTGACATAAGTTCAAATTTTCTGTACAAGAAAGTAAGGGTTCGAATCCCTTACCTGATATAACTATTACCTCAACATGGCTTGACCACACCGTATTATTGTGTACTCGGTACACAAACCATAGATAGAGTGTATTGTTTAAGGTCACTCTCTTTGCGAACATAGTCAGAGGCTGTTGATGGTTAACAATTGCATTAATAGTGGGACATAGGGATAGCAATTAAGAAAAACAGACAATACCCATACACTATTTTTATTTATTTAATGTAAGTACTTGTACAATAGTTATATACAAACTACAACTATCTTTTGTCTATTACTATCTAGTCCTTTTCGATCCACTTGCATAACAAGGCAGATGACTTTGTAGTTCAGCTCCTTAAAACAACAACAACACTACCTCTTGCATAGTCTGTGATGTTGATGACTCTTGAGGCGTGGAAGATGGATACAACATAACTTTTACAACAGGGGTTAAACGTTTCTCAACAAACAATGCACTATTTTGAGTAGCAACATCTTTCTCTTGTACTAACTTATTAGCATTCTGATGATTTTTTGCCAGCACCATTAGTGTTTTGCTTGGAGCCCTTCATTGATGATCACTCACACTTAAAACCACACCATTTCTACTTTTCATATTGCCTCGACATCTTGTTGACCTCTGTTTTGAGCATCGCCAGAATATTATTCCTTTTACATTTTGTCGTCTATAGTTATAAGAGTAGCCTTTATAGAGTACACGTTGTTTACCTCGGTTAGTTGTAGTAAGTTCCATAGTAGTAACTAACCTGTTAGTATCATTTGCACACTACAAAGGTTATCTCTGTTCTGGTAATAGAATTATTTAGCGTTGGCTTTTATATTTAACATGTACAGTTAAAAGTGATAGAAAAGTGGTAGAAACGTGGTAGCAAAGTGGTAGACAAGTGGTAGACAATTGGTAACATAGTGGTAGAAAAGTGGTAGCAAAGTGGTAGCAAAGTGGTAGAAAAGTGGTAGAAAAGTGGCAGAAAAGTAGTAGAAAAGTGGTAGCAAAGTGGTAGAAAAGTGGTAGCAAACTAGAAAAGTGGTAGAAAAGTGGCAGAAAAGTAGTAGAAAAGTGGTAGCAAAGTGGTAGAAAAGTGGTAGCAAACTAGAAAAGTGGTAGCAAAGTGGCAGAAAAGTAATAGAAAAGTGGTAGCAAAGTGGTAGAAAAGTGGTAGCAAACTAGAAAAGTGGTAGCAAAGTGGTAGCAAAGTGGTAGAAAATATTACATGTATTGATAAGAAATAGTTTAAGCGGTTACATGGATTCATTACACTATAATTTTAGCATCACGAAGCTCATTTTCTATATCCAAAAGTTCTTCCTCATATTTAGTATGACCCGCCTGTTTACAGGTATGCAAGTACTGAAGCCGCTGGATTAGCTTATTGGGATTGTTCCAGTAAACAAATTTAACAAATGAATTTTTTGGGTGTAAACCATTATCATCATCATCATCATCATCATCATGGTTATCATCATCAACATAATTATCATCAATATAATCATCATCACTATTACTATCTAATCCTTTTTGTTCATCTTTGAATGCAACAACCTTTGGCATAATTTGTGTTGTCTTTGATAGTGTTAGAGGTTTCTTAGACGTTAACGACTGTCCTAACATGTCTTTTTCAGTAGATAATAAATGCTCTTTAACAAACAGAGCACTATCTTGAGCCACACTATTTTTTCTTGGTCTTGCTTTTTTACCGTGGTTAGAGTATTTTGTCCATTTAAATGAGTATTATTTTGAGATTTACAATGATGAGCGATTGAAATAAGTATGTTGGAGCCTTTTGTTTTAATCATTCCTCGACACTTTTTAGATCGTTGTTTCGAACAGCACCAAATAACAGTTCCATTTTTATTAGTTCTTTTTACAATTTATGCATATTGTACAGCCCCCCAGGGGTCTGCACCCCCTGGAGGCCATCCCCCCATCATCTATTTAAATCACCCCTAACTGGCAAATCTTGTAAGTCCAGAACAACATCTCTAACACCGCAAGGGCAGCTAACCAGTCTGGAAAGCTTGCCCAATACTTGCATCACTACCACAAACAGCGACACATAATTAACTGGGGCATCTATACCATCGGAATGCCGACGAAGCAGCACCAAAGACTATAAAGAGAGGTCTTAAGGAGGGCAGTCCCTCTCTCAATTACCAGTCTTACAGTGCGTCGGCCGGAGGCTATAGCTGTTATCATCAGGTGAGTCAGCAGTGTTCAGAAGTCCTATACTTTGTAACCTTTACCCACAAATTGTACACACAAACTTGTACACTTACATTGTGACATTTATTACATCCCCTGAAAGGGACTCATAATTCCATATTACTGACCAATAAACACTTGGTCAGTACACTACACTTGTATTACTGTTTACACGCCTCTTTACGCCCTAACTCCTTTCCTAATTCCCGTCACGATCAGACGTGACATACAGTAGCCAAATAGTTGCTAGCGCCAGCTTCATTGCACTTCACGCAGCGGCCCGACTACCAGAGGCAGCGTGCCGCTATATAGCTGACGCGTGCACGTCGGTTATATAACCAGCCAGCCAGCTGGAAGACCAGCACGTTGACCTGTACGCTAAGTTCCATCCCCTGAAATACACATACGTCTTTTATAGGAGCGCCCCCTAGCATCCTAACACTAAACAACATTCTACACTGGTCAGCTTACCCGACTACGGGAAGCTACCCCCTTTTAAGCACTTCCTTATAAATTAACACAATAACACTTCCGTTTTAGATCCAACTACCCCCCAATAAGGGATCTAAAACAGATGGTGGAGGCCGGGTACCACGCACAGTAAAATAGGACTCATACAACGAGTTCTCGTGGTCAAAACGGCCCGTACCGCATATAGCCAAGCGAGACTGAATTTTTTTTTCTTCTCAGACAGAAAGCAGTTTTTTTTGCTTCGCACTATCTACACAGGGGAAATTCTTAGCAAACCAACCCCCCAGCCCCAGAAAGAATCAGAGAGACACAGGATACACTGACAAACACGCACAGTTTTTTTTTTCTTAGAAGACGCATACACTTCGTTCGGAATGGCACCTCATGCAGAAACAACAGAGATTCTAAGCCATAGAGGCAGTAGGGGTACGCCAATATTATTAGCATTATTGTTCAGATGCCAGAGGCACATACAAAGCCGGCAAACACAAATATGGGCACTCCAAACAAAAATCGGGGCAATACAGGGCAAACAGCCATACACTCCGTCAGACGGTAGGACAGCGCGATTAAGATGCGCACATACGCTCTTGAATCACATACATGAACACCTCAATAGGATCCATATCCAAAGACACAGAATACACGACCGATTGATCACCACACATGGTCCTGTAATAGACAATGCAGCCCTCGAGAGGATGAGGGTGCACTACACGATTTTACACACTCAGTACAAGGAGTTAATTCGCGAACAAGCGTTTCTCCAACTGGCGGCCACAGAACTATACAAAACACAACCACATTGATACAACAGTTTGCCAGCAGGCCATGAGCCTCAACAGGCAGTGCACCCAAATTTGGGGCGATCATAAGGAACTCCGGGCTCACTAGGCCATTTTCGAGTACATGGGAGGGCCACCAGCCCAGCCGAGAGAGGACATAAGCTTAGATACGCTAACTCGGCAATTTGCGAGGATGTCCCTCTCGCCACGTACTGCCACACATGGGAAGGAGTTCACCGTGGCCACAGTCCAGGAGACGGCCAGGTTAGACTCCAACACACTGCGGGACCCAAGTTACATAAATACACGTCCTTCAGCTCCGGTTCGGAAGGCAATTTTGCCAAACCGGGCAGCAGAACCTAGGTCAACCCCCTCGAAACAGACGAACGAGAGGGAGTTGAAGCCAGGACTCTCAGAAACACATTATATGACAGGGAGAAAACGGGACGTAACAACGTCATGGGCTGAGGACGTAGAGCCCGCCCTACAGCACATTGAGCCTACACACACCCACATAGATAGGCAAACACAATGGCAGGAGTCTACCGTGGCCACAGGCCAGAAAGCGGTCAGGCTACACGCCACCACATTGCCAGGGCAGAGACAGGCAATTAAGCGGCCTTTACTGCCAGTTCAAAGGGCAAGTTTGCCAGAACGGAGGCGAGCACTGGCATTCGTACCCCAGGTGCGAATGCATAAGAGGGTGTTGCACTCAGGCCCTCAGGATGCACAAAACACGCCCGCACATTTTGACCAGGCACTGCCACACGGTACACGGGGTATAGGAAGGGTGTTATTACCTACCCCACAAAACCACGCAGTCAAAAATACACACACTCCCGTAAACCCTACTAGGGTAGCGCAGAGCGCAATTAGGCCTTCGAGTACAGGCACACTCAGACCAGCAGACAGGCGTTACGGTGGAAGTAGGCCCAGGCTTACTTTGCTAGAAATTCCCCCGGAAAAAAGCAAAGGAGCACCTCAGTGGATTTCAGGGGCCTATAATCTCGTAACAGGGCGGAAGTCTTCACCTTTCCGAGCAAGGACGCTCGGACGGGAATAACGACTTCCACCGGGGACACAAAAATAAGCTAATATCACTTGAACCTATATTAGGGATACACGTAAGCTCGTTTACACGTGAGCAATACGGCAATAGACACACAGAGACTCACAAACATAAACGGCACATTTTTTTTCTCTTCATGAATATGCAGTCCAACATGGCTAAACCAACAGTATAGAATTCAATATTCTTCTTGGTTGTTTTTTTTGGGGCCCCTAGCATTTTTTTCCTCAGGCCATCCATGGTTATTGAGCATGGTTGGCCCATATTATAACTTGGATAGCGTAAAATTCCTAATATCCAAAGCCAAGCGGAAGCCCAATAGGCGAGCCACGCGGCTTAAGGCCGGAAAGATCTATTCTGAACACAGTTTAAGCATCAAATCACAGCATAGAGCTTAGACGGGTCTTTCTAAGTAGGAATGACTAAATGTTCTATGTTCCGGTCCGACAGTTTGATAGATTCTCTTGTGACGGGCGAGAGCCCTAATTGTGGCAAGAATTAAGAATCGCAAACTATTTTTCAAAACTTTGGTGAGGTGTGCTTTAACCAACTGAAGAGCCCAATAGCACACCTGGGCGAAACACTGTCATCTTATTGAGTTATGCCGCAACATTTAGCACTATATGTGTTTAAATATATTATGGCTCAACGGACAATGCATATTTTCTTATGAAAATAGTATATTCAATGCCAAGGTAAGGTTATTGCTTTGGAACGGAGTTTCGACTCCCATAGCGCACTGGCTTTGCTCGTGACGTGGATACACATGTATCAAGTACGCCTTGCAATGGCCTTCCCAGTGTGTACTAGATGGGTAGATTATAGGCTGAGGAATAACCCACCCACCAAGGGAAGATGATTAAGAGAAGGAAGTAGATTTTGGATTGGAGAAAAAGGATAGAAAAATAGGATGAGAGTTCCACAAAAATTATGAATTTGACTTTCAATACACTTAGAGGCAGTTGCCACTGAAATTTAACTTTTTGAAACCTAAAATAGGAACGAGCTTGGTCGAGGCTAACGGGAACCGCAGCTAAGACTTGGGCAGTTTGCCAGAGAAAGGCTTTAGTGTATTTCCTCCCAAGCACGAATAAAAGTACTATAGGGAAGGGTGATGGTCTGGCCAGACAGATAGTAAAGGCTTTATTGAGCATGAACGAGGGCATAAACCTAGGAAGAGCTAGGAAAGCCAGGATCCTGCCTAACTGTAGTATCAGAGAAATGATGAATCCAAAAACAAATATTTAATTTATTTAACAATTTAAAGAAGTTAATATTTTTGACAATTAAGTATTTTGCAATCTTGTTAACAATTTGGGGTCGCAGACCTCCAACAACATTCAGAAATTGCTCCAGGCAAATAACAATTCTTAAGGTTTTAAACCTAGTACTAAAACCTTGATAAGATTTTAAAAAGGGCAATGAAATGATTAAAGTTTAAACATTAAATCGAGTACAAGGAGTGTACTATAAGAAATTCTTGAGAGAATGTTCTAGAGAAAGTGACAACTTCGAAAATAACAATAATAAAACCATGAAAAATAAGATAGAAGTTCCTACAACTTCTTATATTTATACAGAATTATTATATGAGAATTATACAAAAGAGGGCAGGTCACTTACTGTGAAACCTGAAGAAAGTGAAAGGGAAAGTTCTAGACTTCCCAAGTTTGAGCAGGAATCACTCGCCAAATGGGACAGTTTCCATTTCGTGAAACCTGAACATGACTCGCTCAAGAGTTTAAAGAAATGTTTTCCCTGATTATGGGAAAGGAACAACGTAAATTTAAAACTTGTATCACACAAGCAATTATGCAGAATTTAATTAATGTTAAACTAGCAAAGTTGGAAGGGCACTTCGTGAGTGACACCTTATAGAAAAGTTTCAATTTTATTAATAATGGTTGTTAGTAGAAGGTTGAGGAAAGATCATTGGGATATAGGATCAATGTTCATGGCCGTATTTAATATAACCGGACGATCGCGACGCGGTAGAAACGTGGAGCAAGCACTGTTTATCACTGTAGTCTATGAAGATGGATGCAAAGTTCACTGTAGAAACACTAAAGTTTATGAAAAAGAAAGTTATTGCAATTATGGAAATAACTGATTGCACTATATAGGTGAGAGTCTATTTCTTGAAAAAGTTGTGATTTACAATTAAATGCGCCATAGAATGTTCCAGAGGTTCCAGCGGTGGAAGAAAGTTAGCTATTGCAAAAATTTGTAAGGAAGATTCCTCATTTTAAATATCATTGTCCCAAGTGAGCGAAAAACACTTGACGGCAAGACTCGCAGATAGAGTACAAGATCTAGAAGGTTCCAGAACGACCTTAGCAGCAAAATGGGGTTGAGAAAATCCAACGGAGGAACTAGCTTTATAATTATAGACAGCGGGTATTAGATAATATCCCACGTAGCGAGAAGATTTCTCATTTGAATAGCTTAAGAAAAGCTCTTTTTTAGTAAGGTTGGCTTATACAAGCAAAAGCTCAACATGGCAAATCCCACGAAGAATGATTTTTGCCCCAAAGTAAATAATTTCACACTGTCTATAAATTATAATTAAAAGCACGTGGAAGTTAAAACCATGAAGATGAGGTTAAAACTTTTAAAATGGTACTTATCTTGATTTCATGTTGAAGTCGGAGTTTCCGATGATGACTACTTAGCCAACATGGCGTAGAAGAGGGTGAGCCTCTTGGTTTGAGGAGGCAAGCTCGAGCGGAGCTTTGACTGACCGAGTCAACTGCAGACTGAGAAGTGAGAGCTGCTCAACGGAGCACGGAGGGACCAAGAAAGGGGGGAAGAGTGGGGGGTAGGAGACAAAAGGAGAACATATAAACATTGCCAACTTTAAAACAAAAAATTAATCTCTTGCTGAGCTGATCTTCTAAGAGTTGATAACAGATGATACTAGCGCAGCATGGTGAGTAAAGAAGTAGACGTAGTCCTCTTGCTCAAGGAGAAAATAGCTGGCGATGGTAACAGGATCTGGTGGCCAAATGGATAAGTAAGTCCTCTTGCGCGAGGGAGAATTGAAGAGCTTCAGAGATTCGTTGTTATATGACGCTAGGTGGGTCACAGAATATATATCTGGAACAGACTCATACACAATATAAGCGACCTGAACCCCTAAGAGAGAACAGAAGATCACTGTTGGTGTCTGACAAAGAGGAAGGAAAGAACATGCAAAAACATTGAAAATTATAATCTCAGGTACCGTGTATTCCAAGAATGCACCATACTGGGAGGGGCAGACACCAACAGCGAACAAGAAAAACAAGTACAGTAATAAGCAATTGCGGAGAAGTAGTCTTGTGATCTGACCATTAGTGGTCAAGACTCTGAATACCCTGACTCTCCTATCTCTTCCAGGGTAACACTCGGTCACTTTTCCAAAAGGCCAGACTAGGGGGGGGGGGTGAAACATCCCTAACTAAGACCAAGTCTCCCACTTGAATGTCGGGACTGGAAAGAAACCACTTCTGTCTCCCTTGCAAGGAAGTTAAATATTCCAAGTTCCACCTCTTCCAAAAGGAATTGCGGAGGGCTTCAAGTTTACGCCAAACAATAGGTAAATCAAAATCCCTGAAAGAATTAGGAAGGGGAGGAGGGGCAGAGAGAGAAGTGCGTGTAAGGAAGCGACCAGGTGTAAGTGAAAGGAGGTCATCAGGGTCATTGGAAAGCGGAGTTAAGGGGCGAGAGTTAACGACATCTTCAATCACAAAATAGCTGGAAGCTGAGAGAAATAAAGCACTAGTAAAGATTACGATACGATGCGAAAGAAGAATTGACAAGTTTAAACAAAGCATATAGAGACAAGTACATCTATTCAGGATAAGAATATACCAAGTAAACAAAGAAACTATGCGAGTAGATAGCAAGAACGCCATAGGTAACAAACGAGTAGCCATAAACAATGAGCTTAAGTCACAATAAGCATCAAAGGGGTCACTCAGAAAAATACTTAAGTCAGCGAGAAACGTGACATAACAAGTACGAATGCAAAAACACATCGAATGTAACGACGAGAAAAAGTAAGTTTGTTCATCAATGAACAATAAGATTTCAAAATATGTAAGCAAAGTGAAATACATGAGCGCGTGAGAAATACGCAACGAAGTTTTGAAACAAGGAACGAAGCAGTTATAGAATACGAGCATGAGTAAGTGAAAGACGCAGGAAAGCGCGGCCTTGACACACATAGTAAAGGGAGATAAGGCATATAAATAGCTGAAAGAGTCCTTAACTGGAACAAGTTTATTTTGGGAAGTAGGTGAACGGCTTCTGTACTTGCAGTAGCGGCTCACTAGACAATGCTTGGCAATCAGCCAAAGTTGAGATAAGAGAAACTTGCTTTGACCTTTGGCAATCATACAAGAAATAAACAACAACTTGACGTTATCCAGGCTTGTATACAAACAAGTATGACAAACAAGCAGTTCGATATAAACAAACACAAGTTGAATCAGCCGTTTCTTAAAGCGGAGCGAGTAACACAACGAATAGTCGTCCGTAGCTTGGACGGGAACAAACAATTTAAAGCCATATGAAACAGAGTAGGAAATCAATTTCGCATAATTTAGAGGATCACGGAATCGGACAATTTTCAACAAAAAGAAGCTTAATTCTTCCGAGCAAAGAAGACAAGCTGGGACATTGAGAAGAAGGTTATGCATAAGAATAGTTATTCTTGATGTTATAGAATTCAGATTTTCAAGCGGTTTCAAAAGCGGCTTCCAATTGTGAGAAAGGAGGGAGGAGCCGACCGTGGCCATCCTTCTAAATAGCGAAAGAAGTGAAACATGGCTTACAGCAAAGTGATGGTGACTGATAGCCATGGTTTTACACAAGGGGAAGATAGTTTTCGAGAAAGAGTTTAAGCAATTACCTGCTATAAAAATGACATAAGAAGGTAAACGAAATAACACAAGGCAAGGCGAACTTGAATTGCCATTTTGTGCGGGAAGAAGGAAAAACCATTTAAACAACTTACAGAGGTAGCGTAGTTGTTCACGATAGGACATCGTTTCGGCAAGTGTTTTTCAAAAATATTGAGATCTGAAACATGAGCGTTCTCTTTTTCAGAAATGAGATTTATGTCAGCTGTAACGAAATGACATTGCGCTTTGGTTTGAACACTGGGATGCAGAATTTCACCAGTAATAACCCAACCAAAATCGGTGTCTCTGGCGACCACGGTTGAAGATAACTTACGTGTTTGTTTGCGAATGCAATTCCAGAAAACATTGGCACTGAAAAGTACATCAATGGGACCTTGAGCATTAAAGTGAGGATCAGCTAACCTTAAGTGCGAAGGAATCTTTAATCCGGAGGTATTAATAGAGTGACTTGGAGTGTCCTTGCCAATACTGGTAAGAATGAGACAGTTTAAATTAAGATTGGTGTTTCTTTGGCAAACGTCTCTGATTTTCAATTTTGAAGACTGCAAGACTTGAGTTTTCAAATTGTCAATGCCGGTTACATTGATAGAAGTAGGCGATGACGAAAGACCAATTTTTTTAATCAACGATTGCGAAACAAAATTATGAGTTGAAGCGGAATCGAGAAGACCACGGGTTCTAAACCAATTTCCAAATTTATCTTGGATTTCGAATTGTACAGTGGTCAAAAGGGTTTGCGCACTGTAAGAAGTTTCGGCATTAGAAATGCAGGAAGAAGCATTAGTTTGTTCGGAGCTGCTCTGCATGGAGCTTGAAGAGGCAGGTACTGATGACCTCGATATATCGTGAACGTGCAATAAAGAATGATGCGGTTTTTTACAATGGAAACAGAGATTTGATGACGTACAGTTTGAAGAAGAATGCTTAGGTGACAAGCAATTGAAACAATGTTTGCTATTCAAGACAAACTTCCTTCGATCTTCGACAGACAATTCTTTAAAGGATTTGCACGAATACAATGTGTGAAGCTTTTTACAGAGCGTGCATTTTAACGATTTGTTGAGCGGCCTGATATCTTCTCTTACATGATTGAAAGAAGAACGGGTTTGCTTGTTCTCGACAGATGGGGGCTGATGTCCCTTTGAAGAAGCAAGTTTTTTTTTCAAAAATTTGACACTGAGGATTCGTTTCAACCTTTTCGCACTGAAATGCGAGTGCTGTAAGGACTTGGCATCGGCTGTTAAGAAACGAGATTAAGTGTTCGAAGGAAAATTCTTCCTTGCGAGCGAGTTCAATTTCCCAAGCCTTTAAAGTTGAAAAATCGAATCATGATGTAGCCAGATGAATGAGTATGGTGTCCCATGTTTGCACAGGCAGCTTGAGTTGGTATAATGCTCTGACATTCAACTGTATAGAATCTAAGAGGTCTCTTAAAGAGGTGACGTCATTAGGTTTGACGGCTGGCAAGTTGAAAAGACAACATATGTGGCGAGCTACACTCAAACGTAAATTGCCATATCTCTCTTTAAGGAGATTAAAGGCGATGTGGTAGTTGTCTGCGCTTAAAGGCAGTGACTCCACTAAGGCTAAGGCCTCGCTTTCCAAAGACGTGCGGAGAAAATAAAATTTATGTATGTCAGGGATCTCGATATTTTCATGAATTAGGGAGCAGTAAAGTTCGTAAAAAGAATACCATTCACCTTCCTTGCCTGAGAAGTGCGGTAGGCTTATCTTAGGAAGTAACGGTTTCGGTTTGTACTCGTGAACTGAAGCGGGTGCGAACTGGGCCGGATTGATGACCCTAGTGTCCGGTTCTGAGATATTGCGAATCAATTGGTGGGCCTTTGCAATCCCTTCAAAGTACAAGGGTTCGACCTCGTCCCGATCCGATTGAAGTTCTGGGCAAGCGGATTCAATCTCGGTTTGAATTTGGTCATAATAATCATAATACCGTTCGTACAACTTAAGGCGATGTGTCAAGATGTCTAAATCACATTCGGCGGGATTAACTTTCTGATGAAATTTCTGAATCTGGTGAGTTGCCCTTTATAGGAAGAACGTCTAGCAATGAGAGTTTCATCTTTTTCAATAGGAGCCATGATAAAGAGAATAAATTGAAATACAACTCACGAAACTGTAGAACCTTGGAGATGCTGTCAAGTTTGCAGCAGCAAATGGGTATAAAGATCAGGACACCCCAAAGGAGACAGGAGCGGCCTCTTTCCCGTTCACAGGCTTTGCATGATGTAGTTATAACTGAAAAATCCAAAGCAGATATTAATAATTTGCAGAGTATTGTCAAACAGAAAAATGACAAATGGACTCTCCCGGGTTTCTGGTACCAAATTTTGGGTAGATTATAGGCTGAGGAATAACCCACCCACCAAGGGAAGATGATTAAGAGAAGGAAGTAGATTTTGGATTGGAGAAAAAGGATAGAAAAATAGGATGAGAGTTCCACAAAAATTATGAATTTGACTTTCAATACACTTAGAGGCAGTTGCCACTGAAATTTAACTTTTTGAAACCTAAAATAGGAACGAGCTTGGTCGAGGCTAACGGGAACCGCAGCTAAGACTTGGGCAGTTTGCCAGAGAAAGGCTTTAGTGTATTTCCTCCCAAGCACGAATAAAAGTACTATAGGGAAGGGTGATGGTCTGGCCAGACAGATAGTAAAGGCTTTATTGAGCATGAACGAGGGCATAAACCTAGGAAGAGCTAGGAAAGCCAGGATCCTGCCTAACTGTAGTATCAGAGAAATGATGAATCCAAAAACAAATATTTAATTTATTTAACAATTTAAAGAAGTTAATATTTTTGACAATTAAGTATTTTGCAATCTTGTTAACAATTTGGGGTCGCAGACCTCCAACAACATTCAGAAATTGCTCCTGGCAAATAACAATTCTTAAGGTTTTAAACCTAGTACTAAAACCTTGATAAGATTTTAAAAAGGGCAATGAAATGATTAAAGTTTAAACATTAAATCGAGTACAAGGAGTGTACTATAAGAAATTCTTGAGAGAATGTTCTAGAGAAAGTGACAACTTCGAAAATAACAATAATAAAACCATGAAAAATAAGATAGAAGTTCCTACAACTTCTTATATTTATACAGAATTATTATATGAGAATTATACAAAAGAGGGCAGGTCACTTACTGTGAAACCTGAAGAAAGTGAAAGGGAAAGTTCTAGACTTCCCAAGTTTGAGCAGGAATCACTCGCCAAATGGGACAGTTTCCATTTCGTGAAACCTGAACATGACTCGCTCAAGAGTTTAAAGAAATGTTTTCCCTGATTATGGGAAAGGAACAACGTAAATTTAAAACTTGTATCACACAAGCAATTATGCAGAATTTAATTAATGTTAAACTAGCAAAGTTGGAAGGGCACTTCGTGAGTGACACCTTATAGAAAAGTTTCAATTTTATTAATAATGGTTGTTAGTAGAAGGTTGAGGAAAGATCATTGGGATATAGGATCAATGTTCATGGCCGTATTTAATATAACCGGACGATCGCGACGCGGTAGAAACGTGGAGCAAGCACTGTTTATCACTGTAGTCTATGAAGATGGATGCAAAGTTCACTGTAGAAACACTAAAGTTTATGAAAAAGAAAGTTATTGCAATTATGGAAATAACTGATTGCACTATATAGGTGAGAGTCTATTTCTTGAAAAAGTTGTGATTTACAATTAAATGCGCCATAGAATGTTCCAGAGGTTCCAGCGGTGGAAGAAAGTTAGCTATTGCAAAAATTTGTAAGGAAGATTCCTCATTTTAAATATCATTGTCCCAAGTGAGCGAAAAACACTTGACGGCAAGACTCGCAGATAGAGTACAAGATCTAGAAGGTTCCAGAACGACCTTAGCAGAAAAATGGGGTTGAGAAAATCCAACGGAGGAACTAGCTTTATAATTATAGACAGCGGGTATTAGATAATATCCCACGTAGCGAGAAGATTTCTCATTTGAATAGCTTAAGAAAAGCTCTTTTTTAGTAAGGTTGGCTTATACAAGCAAAAGCTCAACATGGCAAATCCCACGAAGAATGATTTTTGCCCCAAAGTAAATAATTTCACACTGTCTATAAATTATAATTAAAAGCACGTGGAAGTTAAAACCATGAAGATGAGGTTAAAACTTTTAAAATGGTACTTATCTTGATTTCATGTTGAAGTCGGAGTTTCCGATGATGACTACTTAGCCAACATGGCGTAGAAGAGGGTGAGCCTCTTGGTTTGAGGAGGCAAGCTCGAGCGGAGCTTTGACTGACCGAGTCAACTGCAGACTGAGAAGTGAGAGCTGCTCAACGGAGCACGGAGGGACCAAGAAAGGGGGAAAGAGTGGGGGGTAGGAGACAAAAGGAGAACATATAAACATTGCCAACTTTAAAACAAAAAATTAATCTCTTGCTGAGCTGATCTTCTAAGAGTTGATAACAGATGATACTAGCGCAGCATGGTGAGTAAAGAAGTAGACGTAGTCCTCTTGCTCAAGGAGAAAATAGCTGGCGATGGTAACAGGATCTGGTGGCCAAATGGATAAGTAAGTCCTCTTGCGCGAGGAAGAATTGAAGAGCTTCAGAGATTCGTTGTTATATGACGCTAGGTGGGTCACAGAATATATATCTGGAACAGACTCATACAAAATATAAGCGACCTGAACCCCTAAGAGAGAACAGAAGATCACTGTTGGTGTCTGACAAAGAGGAAGGAAAGAACATGCAAAAACATTGAAAATTATAATCTCAGGTACCGTGTATTCCAAGAATGCACCATACTGGGAGGGGCAGACACCAACAGCGAACAAGAAAAACAAGTACAGTAATAAGCAATTGCGGAGAAGTAGTCTTGTGATCTGACCATTAGTGGTCAAGACTCTGAATACCCTGACTCTCCTATCTCTTCTAGGGTAACACTCGGTCACTTTTCCAAAAGGCCAGACTAGGGGGGGTGAAACATCCCTAACTAAGACCAAGTCTCCCACTTGAATGTCGGGACTGGAAAGAAACCACTTCTGTCTCCCTTGCAAGGAAGTTAAATATTCCAAGTTCGACCTCTGCCAAAAGGAATTGCGGAGGGCTTCAAGTTTACGCCAAACAATAGGTAAATCAAAATCCCTGAAAGAATTAGGAAGGGGAGGAGGGGCAGAGAGAGAAGTGCGTGTAAGGAAGCGACCAGGTGTAAGTGGAAGGAGGTCATCAGGGTCATTGGAAAGCGGAGTTAAGGGGCGAGAGTTAACGCCATCTTCAGTCACAAAATAGCTGGAAGCTGAGAGAAATAAAGCACTAGTAATGATTACGATACGATGCGAAAGAAGAATTGACAAGTTTAAACAAAGCATATAGAGACAAGTACATCTATTCAGGATAAGAATATACCAAGTAAACAAAGAAACTATGCGAGTAGAAAGCAAGAACGCCATAGGTAACAAACGAGTAGCCATAAACAATGAGCTTAAGTCACAATAAGCATCAAACGGGTCACTCAGAAAAATACTTAAGTCAGCGAGAAACGTGACATAACAAGTACGAATGCAAAAACACATCGAATGTAACGACGAGAAAAAGTAAGTTTGTTCATCAATGAACAATAAGATTTCAAAATATGTAAGCAAAGTGAAATACATGAGCGCGTGAGAAATACGCAACGAAGTTTTGAAACAAGGAACGAAGCAGTTATAGAATACGAGCATGAGTAAGTGAAAGACGCAGGAAAGCGCGGCCTTGACACACATAGTAAAGGGAGATAAGGCATATAAATAGCTGAAAGAGTCCTTAACTGGAACAAGTTTATTTTGGGAAGTAGGTGAACGGCTTCTGTACTTGCAGTAGCGGCTCACTAGACAATGCTTGGCAATCAGCCAAAGTTGAGATAAGAGAAACTTGCTTTGACCTTTGGCAATCATACAAGAAATAAACAACAACTTGGCGTTATCCAGGCTTGTATACAAACAAGTATGACAAACAAGCAGTTCGATATAAACAAACACAAGTTGAATCAGCCGTTTCTTAAAGCGGAGCGAGTAACACAACGAATAGTCGTCCGTAGCTTGGACGGGAACAAACAATTTAAAACCATATGAAGCAGAGTAGGAAATCAATTTCGCATAATTTAGAGGATCACGGAATCGGACAATTTTCAACAAAAAGAAGCTTAATTCTTCCGAGCAAAGAAGACAAGCTGGGACATTGAGAAGAAGGTTATGCATAAGAATAGTTATTCTTGATGTTATAGAATTCAGATTTTCAAGCGGTTTCAAAAGCGGCTTCCAATTGTGAGAAAGGAGGGAGGAGCCGACCGTGGCCATCCTTCTAAATAGCGAAAGAAGTGAAACATGGCTTACAGCAAAGTGATGGTGACTGATAGCCATGGTTTTACACAAGGGGAAGATAGTTTTCGAGAAAGAGTTTAAGCAATTACCTGCTATAAAAAATGACATAAGAAGGTAAACGAAATAACACAAGGCAAGGCGAACTTGAATTGCCATTTTGTGCGGGAAGAAGGAAAAACCATTTAAACAACTTACAGAGGTAGCGTAGTTGTTCACGATAGGACATCGTTTCGGCAAGTGTTTTTCAAAAATATTGAGATCTGAAACATGAGCGTTCTCTTTTTCAGAAATGAGATTTATGTCAGCTGTAACGAAATGACATTGCGCTTTGGTTTGAACACTGGGATGCAGAATTTCACCAGTAATAACCCAACCAAAATCGGTGTCTCTGGCAACCACGGTTGAAGATAACTTACGTGTTTGTTTGCGAATGCAATTCCAGAAAACATTGGCACTGAAAAGTACATCAATGGGACCTTGAGCATTAAACTGAGGATCAGCTAACCTTATGTGCGAAGGAATCTTTAATCCGGAGGTATTAATAGAGTGACTTGGAGTGTCCTTGCCAATACTGGTAAGAATGAGACAGTTTAAATTAAGATTGGTGTTTCTTTGGCAAACGTCTCTGATTTTCAATTTTGAAGACTGCAAGACTTGAGTTTTCAAATTGTCAATGCCGGTCACATTGATAGAAGTAGGCGATGACGAAAGACCTAGTTTTTTAATCAACGATTGCGAAACAAAATTATGAGTTGAAGCGGAATCGAGAAGACCACGGGTTCTAAACCAATTTCCAAATTTATCTTGGATTTCGAATTGTACAGTGGTCAAAAGGGTTTGCGCACTGTAAGAAGTTTCGGCATTAGAAATGCAGGAAGAAGCATTAGTTTGTTCGGAGCTGCTCTGCATGGAGCTTGAAGAGGCAGGTACTGATGACCTCGATTTATCGTGAACGTGCAATAAAGAATGATGCGGTTTTTTACAATGGAAACAGAGATTTGATGACGTACAGTTTGAAGAAGAATGCTTAGGTGACAAGCAATTGAAACAATGTTTGCTATTCAAGACAAACTTCCTTCGATCTTCGACAGACAATTCTTTAAAGGATTTGCACGAATACAATGTGTGAAGCTTTTTACAGAGCGTGCATTTTAACGATTTGTTGAGCGGCCTGATATCTTCTCTTACATGATTGAAAGAAGAATGGGTTTGCTTGTTCTCGACAGATGGGGGCTGATGTCCCTTTGAAGAAGCAAGTTTTTTTTCAAAAATTTGACACTGAGGATTCGTTTCAACCTTTTCTCACTGAAATGCGAGTGCTGTAAGGACTTGGCATCGGCTGTTAAGAAACGAGATTAAGTGTTCGAAGGAAAATTCTTCCTTGCGAGCGAGTTCAATTTCCCAAGCCTTTAAAGTTGAAAAATCGAATCTTGATGTAGCCAGATGAATGAGTATGGTGTCCCATGTTTGGACAGGCTGCTTGAGTTGGTATAATGCTCTGACATTCAACTGTATAGAATCTAAGAGGTCTCTTAAAGAGGTGACGTCATTAGGTTTGACGGCTGGCAAGTTGAAAAGACAACGTATGTGGCGAGCTACACTCAAACGTAAATTGCCATATCTCTCTTTAAGGAGATTAAAGGCGATGTGGTAGTTGTCTGCGCTTAAAGGCAGTGACTCCACTAAGGCTAAGGCCTCGCTTTCCAAAGACGTGCGGAGGAAATAAAATTTATGTATGTCAGGGATCTCGATATTTTCATGAATTAGGGAGCAGTAAAGTTCGTAAAAAGAATACCATTCACCTTCCTTGCCTGAGAAGTGCGGTAGGCTTATCTTAGGAAGTAACGGTTTCGGTTTGTTCTCGTGAACTGAAGCGGGTGCGAACTGGGCCGGATTGATGACCCTAGTGTCCGGTTCTGAGATATTGCGAATCAATTGGTGGGCCTTTGCAATCCCTTCAAAGTACAAGGGTTCGACCTCGCCCCGATCCGATTGAAGTTCTGGTCAAGCGGATTCAATCTCGGTTTGAATTTAGTCATAATAATCATAAGATCGTTCGTACAACTTAAGGCGATGTGTCAAGATGTCTAAATCACACTCGGCGGGATTTAACTTTCTGATGAAATTTCTGAATCTGGTGAGTTGCCCTTTATAGGAAGAACGTCTAGCAATGAGAGTTTCATCTTTTTCAATAGGAGCCATGATAAAGAGAATAAATTGAAATACAACTCACGAAACTGTAGAACCTTGGAGATGCTGTCAAGTTTGCAGCAGCAAATGGGTATAAAGATCAGGACACCCCAAAGGAGACAGGAGCGGCCTCTTTCCCGTTCACAGGCTTTGCATGATGTAGTTATAACTGAAAAATCCAAAGCAGATATTAATAATTTGCAGAGTATTGTCAAACAGAAAAATGACAAATGGACTCTCCCGGGTTTCTGGTACCAAATTTTGGGTAGATTATAGGCTGAGGAATAACCCACCCACCAAGGGAAGATGATTAAGAGAAGGAAGTAGATTTTGGATTGGAGAAAAAGGATAGAAAAATAGGATGAGAGTTCCACAAAAATTATGAATTTGACTTTCAATACACTTAGAGGCAGTTGCCACTGAAATTTAACTTTTTGAAACCTAAAATAGGAACGAGCTTGGTCGAGGCTAACGGGAACCGCAGCTAAGACTTGGGCAGTTTACCAGAGAAAGGCTTTAGTGTATTTCCTCCCAAGCACGAATAAAAGTACTATAGGGAAGGGTGATGGTCTGGCCAGACAGATAGTAAAGGCTTTATTGAGCATGAACGAGGGCATAAACCTAGGAAGAGCTAGGAAAGCCAGGATCCTGCCTAACTGTAGTATCAGAGAAATGATGAATCCAAAAACAAATATTTAATTTATTTAACAATTTAAAGAAGTTAATATTTTTGACAATTAAGTATTTTGCAATCTTGTTAACAATTTGGGGTCGCAGACCTCCAACAACATTCAGAAATTGCTCCAGGCAAATAACAATTCTTAAGGTTTTAAACCTAGTACTAACACCTTGATAAGATTTTAAAAAGGGCAATGAAATGATTAAAGTTTAAACATTAAATCGAGTACAAGGAGTGTACTATAAGAAATTCTTGAGAGAATGTTCTAGAGAAAGTGACAACTTCGAAAATAACAATAATAAAACCATGAAAAATAAGATAGAAGTTCCTACAACTTCTTATATTTATACAGAATTATTATATGAGAATTATACAAAAGAGGGCAGGTCACTTACTGTGAAACCTGAAGAAAGTGAAAGGGAAAGTTCTAGACTTCCCAAGTTTGAGCAGGAATCACTCGCCAAATGGGACAGTTTCCATTTCGTGAAACCTGAACATGACTCGCTCAAGAGTTTAAAGAAATGTTTTCCCTGATTATGGGAAAGGAACAACGTAAATTTAAAACTTGTATCACACAAGCAATTATGCAGAATTTAATTAATGTTAAACTAGCAAAGTTGGAAGGGCACTTCGTGAGTGACACCTTATAGAAAAGTTTCAATTTTATTAATAATGGTTGTTAGTAGAAGGTTGAGGAAAGATCATTGGGATATAGGATCAATGTTCATGGCCGTATTTAATATAACCGGACGATCGCGACGCGGTAGAAACGTGGAGCAAGCACTGTTTATCACTGTAGTCTATGAAGATGGATGCAAAGTTCACTGTAGAAACACTAAAGTTTATGAAAAAGAAAGTTATTGCAATTATGGAAATAACTGATTGCACTATATAGGTGAGAGTCTATTTCTTGAAAAAGTTGTGATTTACAATTAAATGCGCCATAGAATGTTCCAGAGGTTCCAGCGGTGGAAGAAAGTTAGCTATTGCAAAAATTTGTAAGGAAGATTCCTCATTTTAAATATCATTGTCCCAAGTGAGCGAAAAACACTTGACGGCAAGACTCGCAGATAGAGTACAAGATCTAGAAGGTTCCAGAACGACCTTAGCAGAAAAATGGGGTTGAGAAAATCCAACGGAGGAACTAGCTTTATAATTATAGACAGCGGGTATTAGATAATATCCCACGTAGCGAGAAGATTTCTCATTTGAATAGCTTAAGAAAAGCTCTTTTTTAGTAAGGTTGGCTTATACAAGCAAAAGCTCAACATGGCAAATCCCACGAAGAATGATTTTTGCCCCAAAGTAAATAATTTCACACTGTCTATAAATTATAATTAAAAGCACGTGGAAGTTAAAACCATGAAGATGAGGTTAAAACTTTTAAAATGGTACTTATCTTGATTTCATGTTGAAGTCGAAGTTTCCGATGATGACTACTTAGCCAACATGGCGTAGAAGTGGGTGAGCCTCTTGGTTTGAGGAGGCAAGCTCGAGCGGAGCTTTGACTGACCGAGTCAACTGCAGACTGAGAAGTGAGAGCTGCTCAACGGAGCACGGAGGGACCAAGAAAGGGGGGAAGAGTGGGGGGTAGGAGACAAAAGGAGAACATATAAACATTGCCAACTTTAAAACAAAAAATTAATCTCTTGCTGAGCTGATCTTCTAAGAGTTGATAACAGATGATACTAGCGCAGCATGGTGAGTAAAGAAGTAGACGTAGTCCTCTTGCTCAAGGAGAAAATAGCTGGCGATGGTAACAGGATCTGGTGGCCAAATGGATAAGTAAGTCCTCTTGCGCGAGGAAGAATTGAAGAGCTTCAGAGATTCGTTGTTATATGACGCTAGGTGGGTCACAGAATATATATCTGGAACAGATTCATACAAAATATAAGCGACCTGAACCCCTAAGAGAGAACAGAAGATCACTGTTGGTGTCTGACAAAGAGGAAGGAAAGAACATGCAAAAACATTGAAAATTATAATCTCAGGTACCGTGTATTCCAAGAATGCACCATACTGGGAGGGGCAGACACCAACAGCGAACAAGAAAAACAAGTACAGTAATAAGCAATTGCGGAGAAGTAGTCTTGTGATCTGACCATTAGTGGTCAAGACTCTGAATACCCTGACTCTCCTATCTCTTCCAGGGTAACACTCGGTCACTTTTCCAAAAGGCCAGACTAGGGGGGGGGGGGGGGGGTGAAACATCCCTAACTAAGACCAAGTCTCCCACTTGAATGTCGGGACTGGAAAGAAACCACTTCTGTCTCCCTTGCAAGGAAGTTAAATATTCCAAGTTCCACCTCTTCCAAAAGGAATTGCGGAGGGCTTCAAGTTTACGCCAAACAATAGGTAAATCAAAATCCCTGAAAGAATTAGGAAGGGGAGGAGGGGCAGAGAGAGAAGTGCGTGTAAGGAAGCGACCAGGTGTAAGTGGAAGGAGGTCATCAGGGTCATTGGAAAGCGGAGTTAAGGGGCGAGAGTTAACGACATCTTCAATCACAAAATAGCTGGAAGCTGAGAGAAATAAAGCACTAGTAAAGATTACGATACGATGCGAAAGAAGAATTGACAAGTTTAAACAAAGCATATAGAGACAAATACATCTATTCAGGATAAGAATATACCAAGTAAACAAAGAAACTATGCGAGTAGATAGCAAGAACGCCATAGGTAACAAACGAGTAGCCATAAACAATGAGCTTAAGTCACAATAAGCATCAAAGGGGTCACTCAGAAAAATACTTAAGTCAGCAAGAAACGTGACATAACAAGTACGAATGCATAAACACATCGAATGTAACGACGAGAAAAAGTAAGTTTGTTCATCAATGAACAATAAGATTTCAAAATATGTAAGCAAAGTGAAATACATGAGCGCGTGAGAAATACGCAACGAAGTTTTGAAACAAGGAACGAAGCAGTTATAGAATACGAGCATGAGTAAGTGAAAGACGCAGGAAAGCGCGGCCTTGACACACATAGTAAAGGGAGATAAGGCATATAAATAGCTGAAAGAGTCCTTAACTGGAACAAGTTTATTTTGGGAAGTAGGTGAACGGCTTCTGTACTTGCAGTAGCGGCTCACTAGACAATGCTTGGCAATCAGCCA
This sequence comes from Meconema thalassinum, assembly GCA_946902985.2. Lineage (NCBI taxonomy): Eukaryota > Metazoa > Arthropoda > Insecta > Orthoptera > Tettigoniidae > Meconema > Meconema thalassinum. The sequence goes on from OX336390.1 coordinate 56,762,141, forward strand.
AAGTTGAGATAAGAGAAACTTGCTTTGACCTTTGGCAATCATACAAGAAATAAACAACAACTTGTCGTTATCCAGGCTTGTATACAAACAAGTATGACAAACAAGCAGTTCGATATAAACAAACACAAGTTGAATCAGCCGTTTCTTAAAGCGGAGCGAGTAACACAACGAATAGTCGTCCGTAGCTTGGACGGGAACAAACAATTTAAAGCCATATGAAACAGAGTAGGAAATCAATTTCGCATAATTTAGAGGATCACGGAATCGGACAATTTTCAACAAAAAGAAGCTTAATTCTTCCGAGCAAAGAAGACAAGCTGGGACATTGAGAAGAAGGTTATGCATAAGAATAGTTATTCTTGATGTTATAGAATTCAGATTTTCAAGCGGTTTCAAAAGCGGCTTCCAATTGTGAGAAAGGAGGGAGGAGCCGACCGTGGCCATCCTTCTAAATAGAGAAAGAAGTGAAACATGGCTTACAGCAAAGTGATGGTGACTGATAGCCATGGTTTTACACAAGGGGAAGATAGTTTTCGAGAAAGAGTTTAAGCAATTACCTGCTATAAAAAATGACATAAGAAGGTAAACGAAATAACACAAGGCAAGGCGAACTTGAATTGCCATTTTGTGCGGGAAGAAGGAAAAACCATTTAAACAACTTACAGAGGTAGCGTAGTTGTTCACGATAGGACATCGTTTCGGCAAGTGTTTTTCAAAAATATTGAGATCTGAAACATGAGCGTTCTCTTTTTCAGAAATGAGATTTATGTCAGCTGTAACGAAATGACATTGCGCTTTGGTTTGAACACTGGGATGCAGAATTTCACCAGTAATAACCCAACCAAAATCGGTGTCTCTGGCGACCACGGTTGAAGATAACTTACGTGTTTGTTTGCGAATGCAATTCCAGAAAACATTGGCACTGAAAAGTACATCAATGGGACCTTGAGCATTAAACTGAGGATCAGCTAACCTTAAGTGCGAAGGAATCTTTAATCCGGAGGTATTAATAGAGTGACTTGGAGTGTCCTTGCCAATACTGGTAAGAATGAGACAGTTTAAATTAAGATTGGTGTTTCTTTGGCAAACGTCTCTGATTTTCAATTTTGAAGACTGCAAGACTTGAGTTTTCAAATTGTCAATGCCGGTCACATTGATAGAAGTAGGCGATGACGAAAGACCTAGTTTTTTAATCAACGATTGCGAAACAAAATTATGAGTTGAAGCGGAATCGAGAAGACCACGGGTTCTAAACCAATTTCCAAATTTATCTTGGATTTCGAATTGTACAGTGGTCAAAAGGGTTTGCGCACTGTAAGAAGTTTCGGCATTAGAAATGCAGGAAGAAGCATTAGTTTGTTCGGAGCTGCTCTGCATGGAGCTTGAAGAGGCAGGTACTGATGACCTCGATTTATCGTGAACGTGCAATAAAGAATGATGCGGTTTTTTACAATGGAAACAGAGATTTGATGACGTACAGTTTGAAGAAGAATGCTTAGGTGACAAGCAATTGAAACAATGTTTGCTATTCAAGACAAACTTCCTTCGATCTTCGACAGACAATTCTTTAAAGGATTTGCACGAATACAATGTGTGAAGCTTTTTACAGAGCGTGCATTTTAACGATTTGTTGAGCGGCCTGATATCTTCTCTTACATGATTGAAAGAAGAACGGGTTTGCTTGTTCTCGACAGATGGGGGCTGATGTCCCTTTGAAGAAGCAAGTTTTTTTTTTTAAATTTGACACTGAGGATTCGTTTCAACCTTTTCTCACTGAAATGCGAGTGCTGTAAGGACTTGGCATCGGCTGTTAAGAAACGAGATTAAGTGTTCGAAGGAAAATTCTTCCTTGCGAGCGAGTTCAATTTCCCAAGCCTTTAAAGTTGAAAAATCGAATCTTGATGTAGCCAGATGAATGAGTATGGTGTCCCATGTTTGGACAGGCTGCTTGAGTTGGTATAATGCTCTGACATTCAACTATATAGAATCTAAGAGGGCTCTTAAAGAGGTGACGTCATTAGGTTTGACGGCTGGCAAGTTGAAAAGACAACGTATGTGGCGAGCTACACTCAAACGTAAATTGCCATATCTCTCTTTAAGGAGATTAAAGGCGATGTGGTAGTTGTCTGCGCTTAAAGACAGTGACTCCACTAAGGCTAAGGCCTCGCTTTCCAAAGACGTGCGGAGGAAATAAAATTTATGTATGTCAGGGATCTCGATATTTTCATGAATTAGGGAGCAGTAAAGTTCGTAAAAAGAATACCATTCACCTTCCTTGCCTGAGAAGTGCGGTAGGCTTATCTTAGGAAGTAACGGTTTCGGTTTGTTCTCGTGAACTGAAGCGGGTGCGAACTGGGCCGGATTGATGACCCTAGTGTCCGGTTCTGAGATATTGCGAATCAATTGGTGGGCCTTTGCAATCCCTTCAAAGTACAAGGGTTCGACCTCGTCCCGATCCGATTGAAGTTCTGGGCAAGCGGATTCAATCTCGGTTTGAATTTGGTCATAATAATCATAAGACCGTTCGTACAACTTAAGGCGATGTGTCTCGATGTCTAAATCACACTCGGCGGGATTTAACTTGCTGATGAAATTTCTGAATCTGGTGAGTTGCCCTTTATAGGAAGACCGTCTAGCAATGAGAGTTTCATCTTTTTCAATAGGAGCCATGATAAAGAGAATAAATTGAAATACAACTCACGAAACTGTAGAACCTTGGAGATGCTGTCAAGTTTGCAGCAGCAAATGGGTATAAAGATCAGGACACCCCAAAGGAGACAGGAGCGGCCTCTTTCCCGTTCACAGGCTTTGCATGATGTAGTTATAACTGAAAAATCCAAAGCAGATATTAATAATTTGCAGAGTATTGTCAAACAGAAAAATGACAAATGGACTCTCCCGGGTTTCTGGTACCAAATTTTGGGTAGATTATAGGCTGAGGAATAACCCACCCACCAAGGGAAGATGATTAAGAGAAGGAAGTAGATTTTGGATTGGAGAAAAAGGATAGAAGAATAGGATGAGAGTTCCACAAAAATTATGAATTTGACTTTCAATACACATAGAGGCAGTTGCCACTGAAATTTAACTTTTTGAAACCTAAAATAGGAACGAGCTTGGTCGAGGCTAACGGGAACCGCAGCTAAGACTTGGGCAGTTTGCCAGAGAAAGGCTTTAGTGTATTTCCTCCCAAGCACGAATAAAAGTACTATAGGGAAGGGTGATGGTCTGGCCAGACAGATAGTAAAGGCTTTATTGAGCATGAACGAGGGCATAAACCTAGGAAGAGCTAGGAAAGCCAGGATCCTGCCTAACTGTAGTATCAGAGAAATGATGAATCCAAAAAAAAATATTTAATTTATTTAACAATTTAAAGAAGTTAATATTTTTGACAATTAAGTATTTTGCAATCTTGTTAACAATTTGGGGTCGCAGACCTCCAACAACATTCAGAAATTGCTCCAGGCAAATAACAATTCTTAAGGTTTTAAACCTAGTACTAAAACCTTGATAAGATTTTAAAAAAGGCAATGAAATGATTAAAGTTTAAACATTAAATCGAGTACAAGGAGTGTACTATAAGAAATTCTTGAGAGAATGTTCTAGAGAAAGTGACAACTTCGAAAATAACAATAATAAAACCATGAAAAATAAGATAGAAGTTCCTACAACTTCTTATATTTATACAGAATTATTATATGAGAATTATACAAAAGAGGGCAGGTCACTTACTGTGAAACCTGAAGAAAGTGAAAGGGAAAGTTCTAGACTTCCCAAGTTTGAGCAGGAATCACTCGCCAAATGGGACAGTTTCCATTTCGTGAAACCTGAACATGACTCGCTCAAGAGTTTAAAGAAAATTTTCCCTGATTATGGGAAAGGAACAACGTAAATTTAAAACTTGTATCACACAAGCAATTATGCAGAATTTAATTAATGTTAAACTAGCAAAGTTGGAAGGGCACTTCGTGAGTGACACCTTATAGAAAAGTTTCAATTTTATTAATAATGGTTGTTAGTAGAAGGTTGAGGAAAGATCATTGGGATATAGGATCAATGTTCATGGCCGTATTTAATATAACCGGACGATCGCGACGCGGTAGAAACGTGGAGCAAGCACTGTTTATCACTGTAGTCTATGGAGAGGGATGCAAATTTCACTGTAGAAACACTAAAGTTTATGAAAAAGAAAGTTATTGCAATTATGGAAATAACTGATTGCACTATATAGGTGAGAGTCTATTTCTTGAAAAAGTTGTGATTTACAATTAAATGCGCCATAGAATGTTCCAGAGGTTCCAGCGGTGGAAGAAAGTTAGCTATTGCAAAAATTTGTAAGGAAGATTCCTCATTTTAAATATCATTGTCCCAAGTGAGCGAAAAACACTTGACGGCAAGACTCGCAGATAGAGTACAAGATCTAGAAGGTTCCAGAACGACCTTAGCAGAAAAATGGGGTTGAGAAAATCCAACGGAGGAACTAGCTTTATAATTATAGACAGCGGGTATTAGATAATATCCCACGTAGCGAGAAGATTTCTCATTTGAATAGCTTAAGAAAAGCTCTTTTTAGTAAGGTTGGCTTATACAAGCAAAAGCTCAACATGGCAAATCCCACGAAGAATGATTTTTGCCCCAAAGTAAATAATTTCGCACTGTCTATAAATTATAATTAAAAGCACGTGGAAGTTAAAACCATGAAGATGAGGTTAAAACTTTTAAAATGGTACTTATCTTGATTTCATGTTGAAGTCGAAGTTTCCGATGATGACTACTTAGCCAACATGGCGTAGAAGAGGGTGAGCCTCTTGGTTTGAGGAGGCAAGCTCGAGCGGAGCTTTGACTGACCGAGTCAACTGCAGACTGAGAAGTGAGAGCTGCTCAACGGAGCACGGAGGGACCAAGAAAGGGGGAAAGAGTGGGGGGTAGGAGACAAAAGGAGAACATATAAACATTGCCAACTTTAAAACAAAAAATTAATCTCTTGCTGAGCTGATCTTCTAAGAGTTGATAACAGATGATACTAGCGCAGCATGGTGAGTAAAGAAGTAGACGTAGTCCTCTTGCTCAAGGAGAAAATAGCTGGCGATGGTAACAGGATCTGGTGGCCAAATGGATAAGTAAGTCCTCTTGCGCGAGGAAGAATTGAAGAGCTTCAGAGATTCGTTGTTATATGACGCTAGGTGGGTCACAGAATATATATCTGGAACAGACTCATACAAAATATAAGCGACCTGAACCCCTAAGAGAGAACAGAAGATCACTGTTGGTGTCTGACAAAGAGGAAGGAAAGAACATGCAAAAACATTGAAAATTATAATCTCAGGTACCGTGTATTCCAAGAATGCACCATACTGGGAGGGGCAGACACCAACAGCGAACAAGAAAAACAAGTACAGTAATAAGCAATTGCGGAGAAGTAGTCTTGTGATCTGACCATTAGTGGTCAAGACTCTGAATACCCTGACTCTCCTATCTCTTCCAGGGTAACACTCGGTCACTTTTCCAAAAGGCCAGACTAGGGGGGGGGGGGTGAAACATCCCTAACTAAGACCAAGTCTCCCACTTGAATGTCGGGACTGGAAAGAAACCACTTCTGTCTCCCTTGCAAGGAAGTTAAATATTCCAAGTTCCACCTCTTCCAAAAGGAATTGCGGAGGGCTTCAAGTTTACGCCAAACAATAGGTAAATCAAAATCCCTGAAAGAATTAGGAAGGGGAGGAGGGGCAGAGAGAGAAGTGCGTGTAAGGAAGCGACCGGGTGTAAGTGGAAGGAGGTCATCAGGGTCATTGGAAAGCGGAGTTAAGGGGCGAGAGTTAACGACATCTTCAATCACAAAATAGCTGGAAGCTGAGAGAAATAAAGCACTAGTAAAGATTACGATACGATGCGAAAGAAGAATTGACAAGTTTAAACAAAGCATATAGAGACAAGTACATCTATTCAGGATAAGAATATACCAAGTAAACAAAGAAACTATGCGAGTAGAAAGCAAGAACGCCATAGGTAACAAACGAGTAGCCATAAACAATGACCTTAAGTCACAATAAGCATCAAAGGGGTCACTCAGAAAAATACTTAAGTCAGCGAGAAACGTGACATAACAAGTACGAATGCAAAAACACATCGAATGTAACGACGAGAAAAAGTAAGTTTGTTCATCAATGAACAATAAGATTTCAAAATATGTAAGCAAAGTGAAATACATGAGCGCGTGAGAAATACGCAACGAAGTTTTGAAACAAGGAACGAATCAGTTATAGAATACGAGCATGAGTAAGTGAAAGACGCAGGAAAGCGCGGCCTTGACACACATAGTAAAGGGAGATAAGGCATATAAATAGCTGAAAGAGTCCTTAACTGGAACAAGTTTATTTTGGGAAGTAGGTGAACGGCTTCTGTACTTGCAGTAGCGGCTCACTAGACAATGCTTGGCAATCAGCCAAAGTTGAGATAAGAGAAACTTGCTTTGACCTTTGGCAATCATACAAGAAATAAACAACAACTTGGCGTTATCCAGGCTTGTATACAAACAAGTATGACAAACAAGCAGTTCGATATAAACAAACACAAGTTGAATCAGCCGTTTCTTAAAGCGGAGCGAGTAACACAACGAATAGTCGTCCGTAGCTTGGACGGGAACAAACAATTTAAAGCCATATGAAACAGAGTAGGAAATCAATTTCGCATAATTTAGAGGATCACGGAATCGGACAATTTTCAACAAAAAGAAGCTTAATTCTTCCCAGCAAAGAAGACAAGCTGGGACATTGAGAAGAAGGTTATGCATAAGAATAGTTATTCTTGATGTTATAGAATTCAGATTTTCAAGCGGTTTCAAAAGCGGCTTCCAATTGTGAGAAAGGAGGGAGGAGCCGACCGTGGCCATCCTTCTAAATAGCGAAAGAAGTGAAACATGGCTTACAGCAAAGTGATGGTGACTGATAGCCATGGTTTTACACAAGGGGAAGATAGTTTTCGTGAAAGAGTTTAAGCAATTACCTGCTATAAAAAATGACATAAGAAGGTAAACGAAATAACACAAGGCAAGGCGAACTTGAATTGCCATTTTGTGCGGGAAGAAGGAAAAACCATTTAAACAACTTACAGAGGTAGCGTAGTTGTTCACGATAGGACATCGTTTCGGCAAGTGTTTTTCAAAAATATTGAGATCTGAAACATGAGCGTTCTCTTTTTCAGAAATGAGATTTATGTCAGCTGTAACGAAATGACATTGCGCTTTGGTTTGAACACTGGGATGCAGAATTTCACCAGTAATAACCCAACCAAAATCGGTGTCTCTGGCGACCACGGTTGAAGATAACTTACGTGTTTGTTTGCGAATGCAATTCCAGAAAACATTGGCACTGAAAAGTACATCAATGGGACCTTGAGCATTAAACTGAGGATCAGCTAACCTTAAGTGCGAAGGAATCTTTAATCCGGAGGTATTAATAGAGTGACTTGGAGTGTCCTTGCCAATACTGGTAAGAATGAGACAGTTTAAATTAAGATTGGTGTTTCTTTGGCAAACGTCTCTGATTTTCAATTTTGAAGACTGCAAGACTTGAGTTTTCAAATTGTCAATGCCGGTCACATTGATAGAAGTAGGCGATGACGAAAGACCTAGTTTTTTAATCAACGATTGCGAAACAAAATTATGAGTTGAAGCGGAATCGAGAAGACCACGGGTTCTAAACCAATTTCCAAATTTATCTTGGATTTCGAATTGTACAGTGGTCAAAAGGGTTTGCGCACTGTAAGAAGTTTCGGCATTAGAAATGCAGGAAGAAGCATTAGTTTGTTCGGAGCTGCTCTGCATGGAGCTTGAAGAGGCAGGTACTGATGACCTCGATTAATCGTGAACGTGCAATAAAGAATGATGCGGTTTTTTACAATGGAAACAGAGATTTGATGACGTACAGTTTGAAGAAGAATGCTTAGGTGACAAGCAATTGAAACAATGTTTGCTATTCAAGACAAACTTCCTTCGATCTTCGACAGACAATTCTTTAAAGGATTTGCACGAATACAATGTGTGAAGCTTTTTACAGAGCGTGCATTTTAACGATTTGTTGAGCGGCCTGATATCTTCTCTTACATGATTGAAAGAAGAACGGGTTTGCTTGTTCTCGACAGATGGGGGCTGATGTCCCTTTGAAGAAGCAAGTTTTTTTTCAAAAATTTGACACTGAGGATTCGTTTCAACCTTTTCGCACTGAAATGCGAGTGCTGTAAGGACTTGGCATCGGCTGTTAAGAAACGAGATTAAGTGTTCGAAGGAAAATTCTTCCTTGCGAGCGAGTTCAATTTCCCAAGCCTTTAAAGTTGAAAAATCGAATCTTGATGTAGCCAGATGAATAAGTATGGTGTCCCATGTTTGGACAGGCTGCTTGAGTTGGTATAATGCTCTGACATTCAACTGTATATAATCTAAGAGGTCTCTTAAAGAGGTGACGTCATTAGGTTTGACGGCTGGCAAGTTGAAAAGACAACGTATGTGGCGAGCTACACTCAAACGTAAATTGCCATATCTCTCTTTAAGGAGATTAAAGGCGATGTGGTAGTTGTCTGCGCTTAAAGGCAGTGACTCCACTAAGGCTAAGGCCTCGCTTTCCAAAGACGTGCGGAGGAAATAAAATTTATGTATGTCAGGGATCTCGATATTTTCATGAATTAGGGAGCAGTAAAGTTCGTAAAAAGAATACCATTCACCTTCCTTGCCTGAGAAGTGCGGTAGGCTTATCTTAGGAAGTAACGGTTTCGGTTTGTTCTCGTGAACTGAAGCGGGTGCGAACTGGGCCGGATTGATGACCCTAGTGTCCGGTTCTGAGATATTGCGAATCAATTGGTGGGCCTTTGCAATCCCTTCAAAGTACAAGGGTTCGACCTCGTCCCGATCCGATTGAAGTTCTGGGCAAGCGGATTCAATCTCGGTTTGAATTTGGTCATAATAATCATAAGACCGTTCGTACAACTTAAGGCGATGTGTCAAGATGTCTAAATCACACTCGGCGGGATTTAACTTGCTGATGAAATTTCTGAATCTGGTGAGTTGCCCTTTATAGGAAGAACGTCTAGCAATGAGAGTTTCATCTTTTTCAGTAGGAGCCATGATAAAGAGAATAAATTGAAATACAACTCACGAAACTGTAGAACCTTGGAGATGCTGTCAAGTTTGCAGCAGCAAATGGGTATAAAGATCAGGACACCCCAAAGGAGACAGGAGCGGCCTCTTTCCCGTTCACAGGATTTGCATGATGTAGTTATAACTGAAAAATCCAAAGCAGATATTAATAATTTGCAGAGTATTGTCAAACAGAAAAATGACAAATGGACTCTCCCGGATTTCTGGTACCAAATTTTGGGTAGATTATAGGCTGAGGAATAACCCACCCACCAAGGGAAGATGATTAAGAGAAGGAAGTAGATTTTGGATTGGAGAAAAAGGATAGAAAAATAGGATGAGAGTTCCACAAAAATTATGAATTTGACTTTCAATACACTTAGAGGCAGTTGCCACTGAAATTTAACTTTTTGAAACCTAAAATAGGAACGAGCTTGGTCGAGGCTAACGGGAACCGCAGCTAAGACTTGGGCAGTTTGCCAGAGAAAGGCTTTAGTGTATTTCCTCCCAAGCACGAATAAAAGTACTATAGGGAAGGGTGATGGTCTGGCCAGACAGATAGTAAAGGCTTTATTGAGCATGAACGAGGGCATAAACCTAGGAAGAGCTAGGAAAGTCAGGATCCTGCCTAACTGTAGTATCAGAGAAATGATGAATCCAAAAACAAATATTTAATTTATTTAACAATTTAAAGAAGTTAATATTTTTGACAATTAAGTATTTTGCAATCTTGTTAACAATTTGGGGTCGCAGACCTCCAACAACATTCAGAAATTGCTCCAGGCAAATAACAATTCTTAAGGTTTTAAACCTAGTACTAAAACCTTGATAAGATTTTAAAAAGGGCAATGAAATGATTAAAGTTTAAACATTAAATCGAGTACAAGGAGTGTACTATAAGAAATTCTTGAGAGAATGTTCTAGAGAAAGTGACAACTTCGAAAATAACAATAATAAAACCATGAAAAATAAGATAGAAGTTCCTACAACTTCTTATATTTATACAGAATTATTATACGAGAATTATACAAAAGAGGGCAGGACACTTACTGTGAAACCTGAAGAAAGTGAAAGGGAAAGTTCTAGACTTCCCAAGTTTGAGCAGGAATCACTCGCCAAATGGGACAGTTTCCATTTCGTGAAACCTGAACATGACTCGCTCAAGAGTTTAAAGAAATGTTTTCCCTGATTATGGGAAAGGAACAACGTAAATTTAAAACTTGTATCACACAAGCAATTATGCAGAATTTAATTAATGTTAAACTAGCAAAGTTGGAAGGGCACTTCGTGAGTGACACCTTATAGAAAAGTTTCAATTTTATTAATAATGGTTGTTAGTAGAAGGTTGAGGAAAGATCATTGGGATATAGGATCAATGTTCATGGCCGTATTTAATATAACCGGACGATCGCGACGCGGTAGAAACGTGGAGCAAGCACTGTTTATCACTGTAGTCTATGAAGATGGATGCAAAGTTCACTGTAGAAACACTAAAGTTTATGAAAAAGAAAGTTATTGCAATTATGGAAATAACTGATTGCACTATATAGGTGAGAGTCTATTTCTTGAAAAAGTTGTGATTTACAATTAAATGCGCCATAGAATGTTCCAGAGGTTCCAGCGGTGGAAGAAAGTTAGCTATTGCAAAAATTTGTAAGGAAGATTCCTCATTTTAAATATCATTGTCCCAAGTGAGCGAAAAACACTTGACGGCAAGACTCGCAGATAGAGTACAAGATCTAGAAGGTTCCAGAACGACCTTAGCAGAAAAATGGGGTTGAGAAAATCCAACGGAGGAACTAGCTTTATAATTATAGACAGCGGGTATTAGATAATATCCCACGTAGCGAGAAGATTTCTCATTTGAATAGCTTAAGAAAAGCTCTTTTTAGTAAGGTTGGCTTATACAAGCAAAAGCTCAACATGGCAAATCCCACGAAGAATGATTTTTGCCCCAAAGTAAATAATTTCACACTGTCTATAAATTATAATTAAAAGCACGTGGAAGTTAAAACCAAGAAGATGAGGTTAAAACTTTTAAAATGGTACTTATCTTGATTTCATGTTGAAGTCGAAGTTTCCGATGATGACTACTTAGCCAACATGGCGTAGAAGAGGGTGAGCCTCTTGGTTTGAGGAGGCAAGCTCGAGCGGAGCTTTGACTGACCGAGTCAACTGCAGACTGAGAAGTGAGAGCTGCTCAACGGAGCACGGAGGGACCAAGAAAGGGGGAAAGAGTGGGGGGTAGGAGACAAAAGGAGAACATATAAACATTGCCAACTTTAAAACAAAAAATTAATCTCTTGCTGAGCTGATCTTCTAAGAGTTGATAACAGATGATACTAGCGCAGCATGGTGAGTAAAGAAGTAGACGTAGTCCTCTTGATCAAGGAGAAAATAGCTGGCGATGGTAACAGGATCTGGTGGCCAAATGGATAAGTAAGTCCTCTTGCGCGAGGAAGAATTGAAGAGCTTCAGAGATTCGTTGTTATATGACGCTAGGTGGGTCACAGAATATATATCTGGAACAGACTCATACAAAATATAAGCGACCTGAACCCCTAAGAGAGAACAGAAGATCACTGTTGGTGTCTGACAAAGAGGAAGGAAAGAACATGCAAAAACATTGAAAATTATAATCTCAGGTACCGTGTATTCCAAGAATGCACCATACTGGGAGGGGCAGACACCAACAGCGAACAAGGAAAACAAGTACAGTAATAAGCAATTGCGGAGATGTAGTCTTGTGATCTGACCATTAGTGGTCAAGACTCTGAATACCCTGACTCTCCTATCTCTTCCAGGGTAACACTCGGTCACTTTTCTAAAAGGCCAGACTAGGGGGGGTGAAACATCCCTAACTAAGACCAAGTCTCCCACTTGAATGTCGGGACTGGAAAGAAACCACTTCTGTCTCCCTTGCAAGGAAGTTAAATATTCCAAGTTCCACCTCTTCCAAAAGGAATTGCGGAGGGCTTCAAGTTTACGCCAAACAATAGGTAAATCAAAATCCCTGAAAGAATTAGGAAGGGGAGGAGGGGCAGAGAGAGAAGAGCGTGTAAGGAAGCGACCAGGTGTAAGTGGAAGGAGGTCATCAGGGTCATTGGAAAGCGGAGTTAAGGGGCGAGAGTTAACGACATCTTCAATCACAAAATAGCTGGAAGCTGAGAGAAATAAAGCACTAGTAAAGATTACGATACGATGTGAAAGAAGAATTGACAAGTTTAAACAAAGCATATAGAGACAAGTACATCTATTCAGGATAAGAATATACCAAGTAAACAAAGAAACTATGCGAGTAGAAAGCAAGAACGCCATAGGTAACAAACGAGTAGCCATAAACAATGACCTTAAGTCACAATAAGCATCAAAGGGGTCACTCAGAAAAATACTTAAGTCAGCAAGAAACGTGACATAACAAGTACGAATGCAAAAACACATCGAATGTAACGACGAGAAAAAGTAAGTTTGTTCATCAATGAACAATAAGATTTCAAAATATGTAAGCAAAGTGAAATACATGAGCGCGTGAGAAATACGCAACGAAGTTTTGAAACAAGGAACGAAGCAGTTATAGAATACGAGCATGAGTAAGTGAAAGACGCAGGAAAGCGCGGCCTTGACACACATAGTAAAGGGAGATAAGGCATATAAATAGCTGAAAGAGTCCTTAACTGGAACAAGTTTATTTTGGGAAGTAGGTGAACGGCTTCTGTACTTGCAGTAGCGGCTCACTAGACAATGCTTGGCAATCAGCCAAAGTTGAGATAAGAGAAACTTGCTTTGACCTTTGGCAATCATACAAGAAATAAACAACAACTTGGCGTTATCCAGGCTTGTATACAAACAAGTATGACAAACAAGCAGTTCGATATAAACAAACACAAGTTGAATCAGCCGTTTCTTAAAGCGGAGCGAGTAACACAACGAATAGTCGTCCGTAGCTTGGACGGGAACAAACAATTTAAAGCCATATGAAACAGAGTAGGAAATCAATTTCGCATAATTTAGAGGATCACGGAATCGGACAATTTTCAACAAAAAGAAGCTTAATTCTTCCGAGCAAAGAAGACAAGCTGGGACATTGAGAAGAAGGTTATGCATAAGAATAGTTATTCTTGATGTTATAGAATTCAGATTTTCAAGCGGTTTCAAAAGCGGCTTCCAATTGTGAGAAAGGAGGGAGGAGCCGACCGTGGCCATCCTTCTAAATAGAGAAAGAAGTGAAACATGGCTTACAGCAAAGTGATGGTGACTGATAGCCATGGTTTTACACAAGGGGAAGATAGTTTTCGAGAAAGAGTTTAAGCAATTACCTGCTATAAAAATGACATAAGAAGGTAAACGAAATAACACAAGGCAAGGCGAACTTGAATTGCCATTTTGTGCGGGAAGAAGGAAAAACCATTTAAACAACTTACAGAGGTAGCGTAGTTGTTCACGATAGGACATCGTTTCGGCAAGTGTTTTTCAAAAATATTGAGATCTGAAACATGAGCGTTCTCTTTTTCAGAAATGAGATTTATGTCAGCTGTAACGAAATGACATTGCGCTTTGGTTTGAACACTGGGATGCAGAATTTCACCAGTAATAACCCAACCAAAATCGGTGTCTCTGGCGACCACGGTTGAAGATAACTTACGTGTTTGTTTGCGAATGCAATTCCAGAAAACATTGGCACTGAAAAGTACATCAATGGGACCTTGAGCATTAAACTGAGGATCAGCTAACCTTAAGTGCGAAGGAATCTTTAATCCGGAGGTATTAATAGAGTGACTTGGAGTGTCCTTGCCAATACTGGTAAGAATGAGACAGTTTAAATTAAGATTGGTGTTTCTTTGGCAAACGTCTCTGATTTTCAATATTGAAGACTGCAAGACTTGAGTTTTCAAATTGTCAATGCCGGTCACATTGATAGAAGTAGGCGATGACGAAAGACCTAGTTTTTTAATCAACGATTGCGAAACAAAATTATGAGTTGAAGCGGAATCGAGAAGACCACGGGTTCTAAACCAATTTCCAAATTTATCTTGGATTTCGAATTGTACAGTGGTCAAAAGGGTTTGCGCACTGTAAGAAGTTTCGGCATTAGAAATGCAGGAAGAAGCATTAGTTTGTTCGGAGCTGCTCTGCATGGAGCTTGAAGAGGCAGGTACTGATGACCTCGATTTATCGTGAACGTGCAATAAAGAATGATGCGGTTTTTTACAATGGAAACAGAGATTTGATGACGTACAGTTTGAAGAAGAATGCTTAGGTGACAAGCAATTGAAACAATGTTTGCTATTCAAGACAAACTTCCTTCGATCTTCGACAGACAATTCTTTAAAGGATTTGCACGAATACAATGTGTGAAGCTTTTTACAGAGCGTGCATTTTAACGATTTGTTGAGCGGCCTGATATCTTCTCTTACATGATTGAAAGAAGAACGGGTTTGCTTGTTCTCGACAGATGGGGGCTGATGTCCCTTTGAAGAAGCAAGTTTTTTTTTCAAAAATTTGACACTGAGGATTGGTTTCAACCTTTTCGCACTGAAATGCGAGTGCTGTAAGGAAGGAAAATTCTTCCTTGCGAGCGAGTTCAATTTCCCAAGCCTTTAAAGTTGAAAAATCGAATCTTGATGTAGCCAGATGAATGAGTATGGTGTCCCATGTTTGGACAGGCTGCTTGAGGTGGTATAATGCTCTGACATTCAACTGTATAGAATCTAAGAGGTCTCTTAAAGAGGTGACGTCATTAGGTTTGACGGCTGGCAAGTTGAAAAGACAACGTATGTGGCGAGCTACACTCAAACGTAAATTGCCATATCTCTCTTTAAGGAGATTAAAGGCGATGTGGTAGTTGTCTGCGCTTAAAGGCAGTGACTCCACTAAGGCTAAGGCCTCGCTTTCCAAAGACGTGCGGAGGAAATAAAATTTATGTATGTCAGGGATCTCGATATTTTCATGAATTAGGGAGCAGTAAAGTTCGTAAAAAGAATACCATTCACCTTCCTTGCCTGAGAAGTGCGGTAGGCTTATCTTAGGAAGTAACGGTTTCGGTTTGTTCTCGTGAACTGAAGCGGGTGCGAACTGGGCCGGATTGATGACCCTAGTGTCTGGTTCTGAGATATTGCGAATCAATTGGTGGGCCTTTGCAATCCCTTCAAAGTACAAGGGTTCGACCTCGTCCCGATCCGATTGAAGTTCTGGGCAAGCGGATTCAATCTCGGTTTGAATTTGGTCATAATAATCATAAGACCGTTCGTACAACTTAAGGCGATGTGTCAAGATGTCTAAATCACACTCGGCGGGATTTAACTTGCTGATGAAATTTCTGAATCTGGTGAGTTGCCCTTTATAGGAAGAACGTCTAGCAATGAGAGTTTCATCTTTTTCAATAGGAGCCATGATAAAGAGAATACATTGAAATACAACTCACGAAACTGTAAAACCTTGGAGATGCTGTCAAGTTTGCAGCAGCAAATGGGTATAAAGATCAGGACACCCCAAAGGAGACAGGAGCGGCCTCTTTCCCGTTCACAGGCTTTGCATGATGTAGTTATAACTGAAAAATCCAAAGCAGATATTAATAATTTGCAGAGTATTGTCAAACAGAAAAATGACAAATGGACTCTCCCGGGTTTCTGGTACCAAATTTTGGGTAGATTATAGGCTGAGGAATAACCCACCCACCAAGGGAAGATGATTAAGAGAAGGAAGTAGATTTTGGATTGGAGAAAAAGGATAGAAAAATAGGATGAGAGTTCCACAAAAATTATGAATTTGACTTTCAATACACTTAGAGGCAGTTGCCACTGAAATTTAACTTTTTGAAACCTAAAATAGGAACGAGCTTGGTCGAGGCTAACGGGAACCGCAGCTAAGACTTGGGCAGTTTGCCAGAGAAAGGCTTTAGTGTATTTCCTCCCAAGCACGAATAAAAGTACTATAGGGAAGGGTGATGGTCTGGCCAGACAGATAGTAAAGGCTTTATTGAGCATGAACGAGGGCATAAACCTAGGAAGAGCTAGGAAAGCCAGGATCCTGCCTAACTGTAGTATCAGAGAAATGATGAATCCAAAAACAAATATTTAATTTATTTAACAATTTAAAGAAGTTAATATTTTTGACAATTAAGTATTTTGCAATCTTGTTAACAATTTGGGGTCGCAGACCTCCAACAACATTCAGAAATTGCTCCAGGCAAATAACAATTCTTAAGGTTTTAAACCTAGTACTAAAACCTTGATAAGATTTTAAAAAGGGCAATGAAATGATTAAAGTTTAAACATTAAATCGAGTACAAGGAGTGTACTATAAGAAATTCTTGAGAGAATGTTCTAGAGAAAGTGACAACTTCGAAAATAACAATAATAAAACCATGAAAAATAAGATAGAAGTTCCTACAACTTCTTATATTTATACAGAATTATTATATGAGAATTATACAAAAGAGGGCAGGTCACTTACTGTGAAACCTGAAGAAAGTGAAAGGGAAAGTTCTAGACTTCCCAAGTTTGAGCAGGAATCACTCGCCAAATGGGACAGTTTCCATTTCGTGAAACCTGAACATGACTCGCTCAAGAGTTTAAAGAAATGTTTTCCCTGATTATGGGAAAGGAACAACGTAAATTTAAAACTTGTATCACACAAGCAATTATGCAGAATTTAATTAATGTTAAACTAGCAAAGTTGGAAGGGCACTTCGTGAGTGACACCTTATAGAAAAGTTTCAATTTTATTAATAATGGTTGTTAGTAGAAGGTTGAGGAAAGATCATTGGGATATAGGATCAATGTTCATGGCCGTATTTAATATAACCGGACGATCGCGACGCGGTAGAAACGTGGAGCAAGCACTGTTTATCACTGTAGTCTATGAAGATGGATGCAAAGTTCACTGTAGAAACACTAAAGTGTATGAAAAAGAAAGTTATTGCAATTATGGAAATAACTGATTGCACTATATAGGTGAGAGTCTATTTCTTGAAAAAGTTGTGATTTACAATTAAATGCGCCATAGAATGTTCCAGAGGTTCCAGCGGTGGAAGAAAGTTAGCTATTGCAAAAATTTGTAAGGAAGATTCCTCATTTTAAATATCATTGTCCCAAGTGAGCGAAAAACACTTGACGGCAAGACTCGCAGATAGAGTACAAGATCTAGAAGGTTCCAGAACGACCTTAGCAGAAAAATGGGGTTGAGAAAATCCAACGGAGGAACTAGCTTTATAATTATAGACAGCGGGTATTAGATAATATCCCACGTAGCGAGAAGATTTCTCATTTGAATAGCTTAAGAAAAGCTCTTTTTAGTAAGGTTGGCTTATACAAGCAAAAGCTCAACATGGCAAATCCCACGAAGAATGATTTTTGCCCCAAAGTAAATAATTTCACACTGTCTATAAATTATAATTAAAAGCACGTGGAAGTTAAAACCATGAAGATGAGGTTAAAACTTTTAAAATGGTACTTATCTTGATTTCATGTTGAAGTCGAAGTTTCCGATGATGACTACTTAGCCAACATGGCGTAGAAGAGGGTGAGCCTCTTGGTTTGAGGAGGCAAGCTCGAGCGGAGCTTTGACTGACCGAGTCAACTGCAGACTGAGAAGTGAGAGCTGCTCAACGGAGCACGGAGGGACCAAGAAAGGGGGAAAGAGTGGGGGGTAGGAGACAAAAGGAGAACATATAAACATTGCCAACTTTAAAACAAAAAATTAATCTCTTGCTGAGCTGATCTTCTAAGAGTTGATAACAGATGATACTAGCGCAGCATGGTGAGTAAAGAAGTAGACGTAGTCCTCTTGCTCAAGGAGAAAATAGCTGGCGATGGTAACAGGATCTGGTGGCCAAATGGATAAGTAAGTCCTCTTGCGCGAGGAAGAATTGAAGAGCTTCAGAGATTCGTTGTTATATGACGCTAGGTGGGTCACAGAATATATATCTGGAACAGACTCATACAAAATATATGCGACCTGAACCCCTAAGAGAGAACAGAAGATCACTGTTGGTGTCTGACAAAGAGGAAAGAAAGAACATGCAAAAACATTGAAAATTATAATCTCAGGTACCGTGTATTCCAAGAATGCACCACTAGACAGTGTCGGTAGATTCCCCTGAGACGCAACTAGAGTACTGCCGTACTAACGTCACCTAATGGGCGGATACTACACTCAGGTCCTACTTTTCATTTTTTAACATTTTTGATATTGTTTACGACACAATTTTTACAGACTATCGCCGCCCGGCAACCCGCCTTGATAAGCATAAAGCAGTGGGCAGGCGAGATACAACATAGTTTCTCTATTTTTTTCCCCAAAGTGCTCTCTTAATTCGGAGCAGGGCATAACTCATTTTTTTTTTGCCTTACGCACTAATCCCGAGAAAGGGAGGTGGCCAAGTTGAACTGTATATATTTAATCCATAGGCATATGTGACACATTACACTGCCTATAACACGACTTTTTCTCACCTCCATAACAACACGCAAGCTAAAACGCAAACAAACCATAGGGTGAAAATCCCAGACTTTGGGAAACCCTACATATTTTTGGAAGTCACACAGTCAATTTACATTGCCACATGACAGTAATACACTACCAAACTGTCCCGGAGACACAGCCTAGAATGGCACCAGAAACAATTACTCTGGGTAAAGACGGTCTCAAAACCCGCAACCTTCTGAATACCAGGAATGTCAGGTCGGGTAGCTATCCAGTTGCAGGATAGGAAAGTAGGAAGCTAAAACAGATTGGGACAGTTCCACTAACCGATGTTCATAAATGAAAAACAACAAAATCACCTCCGGCACCTAGTCACCAAACACGCGACTAGCGGCCCGGAGACACTCGTGTATAACGACATTTTGTACAATGGATAGGGACATATTCGACCCACGTTACAGTAACACAAAACTTGGGGACACGAATGTAGTTAGTGAGAGGTTCTTTTGTATGGCGGAAAGCCCCACTCACAATTACAGAGTTAGCACTCAGGCTAAGAGGCACAAACATACAGACACGGAGCATTGTCAAGCAAGTAACAAGATAACGCACACGTGAGTGAAACTAGAGACTATCGCGTCAGCGGTAACGCACTCATCGTGGGCGACCTTTGCTGGCACAGACAGACTGGGAGCACTACAAACGAACCTGGGAAGTACACGTTCATTTACGCCAATTTCAGAACCCCACAACTCCCCAAATTACACTACGGGGAGAATTCAAAAATACACAAACTCTTCACAGGAATGCGTATTCTCATCTGCGCATTTCAAAAACACGGTACATGTGCCATAACATATACGGCACAGATAGCGTCATACCAAGTCTTTACGGCAAGCCGGGTCCGAACTCATAACCACACACCACACTCGTACCAAAAACTAACTAACCAACGGTATTTTTGGTACGAGAGACACAAGCAAAAACCACACTGAGGACACCTAAATCCCAGAAACACAACGCAGACATAGAACACAGTGAATGACATGAGATCGCGGGTCTGAATCCCAGCAAAAATTGGACACCATGGAAAACAACTATCCAGGCTTCCAACCACACCGAAATTGGCCCATACAGGTACATGAACAGGGAATACCACATTTCCTCCCGCCAAAAACCAGGCATAAAATTTCAAATCACAACTGACATAGAAAATACATTTCCCAGACACAGGTATGAAAATTTCGTAAGGCAAAAGTCTTACGGAATAGTGGCCACACAACAGTAGTAGCTAAATAGGACGAATTGCTACATTGGTCCGCCCGAAATACCGAGCAGTGACAACACTCACATACGTGCAAGAAAGCACGTTCCGGCAGCTGACATACATAACGTCCGAGCCTTCCATTACACATACAAACCGCTGACTTGCAGAGGCCACCACATCGCAACACTGCTGCCGACAGGCACTATTGTTATATCGGCAGTGACCGTGAAATCACAAACGCAAAGCAATCATAGTGCCACACATTTTTTTTAGCACTGCAAAAACAACTGTGACATTTAGCAATGGACAGACGTGACAGACCGGAACTTATCTTGGGCCCATAGGAGCACGTTCTCAAAGACGTTGACAGGCCACGGACACCTCCTGCCCATACACGCGATACACATTAGGACTTAGCCTATAACAGACAAACCGTCCGCGTGGTGTAGCGGAACATAGTTAAACACACACGCGCTCACTAATCAGGAGCGAACACAGACAGGGGCTCTGAGGAAACAAGACCGCCCCCCCCCCTAACAACATCATTTCTCGATTTCAGTTCTCAAAAATCATTACAGGCGATTAGGACATGGCCAGTCGAACTACGACCACTGGCCACATTCACACTACAAAAGGGGAGACCAAATTAGGTCGTGACGTCACAGCGTCACGACGCTTTACTATCCCAAGAAGCGGATAGAAAGCAAACATGGACCAAGGGAGAATGACAGAAGCATAGGTGGATAATCCCAGCGGGATTACTGACATACCACCCAAAGGCTACCATTTTCTAATACCTTACTCCCCTCCAATAACCTTCCCACGTCCAACATGACCAACACAAACATACAGACACGACGAAAACAGCTACACTACATTACAAAGCACACGTCGGGGTTGAAAGACTTCATGCGTTTAAAGAGAGGGCATCCTTCGCCCTGGATCTCGATGCTAACACCTGAGTATTAGGGGTGGGTCGGCAAACAACAATTAAGCATAATGCGCATCTCCAAATGAGAGATGAGGCCACAATCATATATTAACCATTTTTTTAAATTAAATACACCCGCATGACAGGGACATATTATTATCACGCCTCACCCTACACCTATCCTTACATGAGTGCGGATGCCTCATATCCAGATACATGCATGGAGTATCCCATCCATTTACCAAGGGTTATTACTATCAAACCTGCATGGAATTTTTTATATTTTTGCAATCCCGGGAATTACCTGCCCCAGTCCACTCATTGTAAGAGCAATCCTAGCAGCATTACCGGCTCAAGGCCACCATTTATTGGAGCCCAAAGATGCACAACCTCTTCCTACCATGCTTTCAGCCTACTCTACGAATAACTACCCCCAGATCCTAATAACAGGGTACCTAACACCATAGACCCTACTAACACCTCCATAAAGTTTAACAGAGCATTATCGATGGAAAGCCGGCATAGCAACAGTAGACCTAAAGTAGTCTATGCACTTAGAAGCTCTACAACCCCACAACACTTGAAAAATTTTACATTTTACACAAAATAAATTATTTACACAGGTTACGCCTATATTTCCTATATGAAAAGGACTCTGACAACACTCTGATTGGTGATAGCGGCACAAGCCGAAGGCCAAAGGCACCACACTGGAGCAGAGCAGGGGAAGGGGATGTTGACCCTTACCCCAGTTGGCTCAACAGCTTAGTTACCCTAGTAACTTAACGACTAGACTAAACAGACGAACCACGTAAGGTCGAGGCACTCACGGACTGGCACGGGCAAGCTTCGGAATCCTAAGTATGCCTAGCCTGCTCCTGAGAGGAAGAGATGCTACACCCACTATGTGCCACGGTCGTCGAAGCCATGACCTGCAGGGGAGACTTTCTAGGGATGGTGGGAGAAATAGCTAGCTGCACGCCGGACCCGGGAGTTGACCCTAGAGACGACCCAATTATGACTAAACTATTAGTTTAGGATTAAGTAAGTAGGACTTCCATGGCGGGGAGTCAGACTCCTATTCGTCAGGAGTGAAGCAGGATCCTAGGATTCAGCAGGACCAATCCTAGATCCGACAAGTCCTTACCCCGCGAGGCGAAGGTGAAGACTACGACATTAATAAATAATGAAGAATGAAATATGAATATATATATGGAATGTAAGCGCTCATTCGGTCTTGCGCCCACGTAAATGGATGACAACGGGTCGCCAGAGATCTTAAATGAGTAGCATAGCGGGCACTTAAAGGGGTTCAGTGGGCCAACCCAACATTGCCGACAAAGGCGAAGAGATCACTATTACTGCGTAAAGCATACTACGGTTGCCAATAAAGGCGAAGAGATTATTATCACTGCGAAAAGCATACTACGGTTGCCAATAAAGGCGAAGAGATTATTACTACTGCGTAAAGCATACTATGGTTGCCAATAAAGGCGAAGATAATACTATGCCATTGGACGATGTCCAATGCCCACATAAATGGCGACGCAGCGGGCAGCCTAGGGCATTAAATGAGGGGCACAGCGAGCAACTCAAAGGGGTTAAAGTGGGCGACCCAACTACGACAACGTATGGAAAAACAACGGTAATGGGCAGGAAGATACAGCAGGCGAAACGGTTTGCTTTGTGGCACCGTAAGCCGCCTGTGACTAGATTAGTACTAGTTAGTAACACCTAGAATAAACGTCGACAATTAGGATTAAGACGGAGGGGAATACGAGGCATTGTTGGGTTCTGGTCCCAACAATGTACTACAAGGGAACCACCGCGAGAGAAATCGAACGGACAGCCTCCATCTAAATTTTAGTACTTAAGTCTTAGTGCCATTTTTAAGGTCACTTAGATGTAAGCAAATTCAACAAGCGCTGTTGCTACAATTGGGCACAGCACATTTAGGCTTTAGAATTAGGTCTACTCGGCTTGTATATACAGCATAGTTTTACAATTAAGGCAATTTTTTTTTGATTGAGGTAGAATATATCGGCACCCGGTAACTAAAATTCCGCTACCGGGGTAAGGCCGACAGCATATTAAGATAGCATATTAATATAACATAGTAATAGGAATGGTATCACGGTAATACGTTAAGTAGATTAACCAGATTAATTAGGTTATCTATAAACACCTGCAGCATAAGAAACGACATTACGGCACCGTATAGGATAAGCCCAGGAATACAGCAAATAACACTAATCCTGCCATTTTTTTTTCAGGCAAAAAGAGCTTCAGACTGTGGACACACTGCCACAGGAAGCAACATAGAAAATATACGATATTTACATGTTTCCTTAACCTCTCCATTTTTTCAGGCATCACCACCAGGAGTATGGCACTGGTGACTATAATTTTGCTGCCATATAGCAGCAGCATGCTATTAGTGCCATCATGTTATCATATTCTACCTTTGTGCACTAATTCATATTTGATACTTGTAATCATCTTCACTCATATGATCACCACATTTTTTACAGCTACACTTTCAAAATCTGCACAGCACGGCTGATACCTGTGGGGTATCAGGCTCGCTGGCAGATCGACGTACACAAGAAACATAAGGCGTCAAAAATGCGGCGCAAATTACGGCAATTAGGGCGCAACCGACTTGTGGCGGCGACTCTCATTGTCAAGTGTGAAAGCATTCACCCGCAGGGGATGCTTCACAGAATAGGAATACATTGCAAGCGGTACGACCACTAAACCATACCAGGAAGTGGCCGTGAAGGATTAGCCGTGAGACGGCGCGTACGTACATAGGGGTAGCGTGCACGCGAGGTAATATAAACTAGAATCATAGGAAATTAGCGCGCTTAAGCTAGATATAAGATAATCGTAAGTCATATTTGTAAAAAGGGTACCTTAACACACATTAATGCGCCCACGGGCAATCATTCCACTATAAATATAGAAATAATACTTCGCACCCCCACATTGGCTACGGAGGTGATAAAGGATATTCCTAAACGTTAATATATGCACACCTCAGAAATCACACATAAAACGGTATACTTTTTTTTTTAAATCCCATGTACACAATGTTTATGATTTGTTTTTCTTTCATTTTTCTTCCTTCTAACTTCCCCATTTGTAAGGGTGTTCCGTTTTATCCCAACTCAATAAATGCATTTTAAATATTTCCCTTAAATTATACCCTGGAACACCCATTTTTTCTATTTCTTCTATCTTTCTCATTGCAGGGAGCACTTTTTCCCTAAGATAGGGCGGACGACGCAATCATCCGTCCAGCCCTGGGTTTTTTCCTCCCTGCACAACAATGTACCGCATAATTAGCAGAACCATGTATTTTTTTTTCTGAAACTTTCAATATGTTAATGCCAATTTTTCTCATGCACTAATTTTACAATGTCAATGTCAATGCCAATTTTTCTCATGCACTAATTTTACAATGTCAATGTCAATTTTTCTCATGCATTATTTTACAATGTCAGTGTCAATGTCAAATATATATATGTATATCCCATAACCCACCCCTCTGAACACGAGCTGATCTCACACCTACACATCAACACGACATCACCACACCTATACGACGACGAAGAGGACACCAACAGGAGATACAAGGAAGATCCAAGAACTACTACATCAACTACATCAACTACACCTACTACATCAACATCCCAACCTCAAGTTCCGTTCCCGTTCGCGGGGACGCGAACTAAATAGGGGAAGAGGCTTGTACAGCCCCCCAGGGGTCTGCACCCCCTGGAGGCCATCCCCCCATCATCTATTTAAATCACCCCTAACTGGCAAATCTTGTAAGTCCAGAACAACATCTCTAACACCGCAAGGGCAGCTAACCAGTCTGGAAAGCTTGCCCAATACTTGCATCACTACCACAAACAGCGACACATAATTAACTGGGGCATCTATACCATCGGAATGCCGACGAAGCAGCACCAAAGACTATAAAGAGAGGTCTTAAGGAAGGCAGTCCCTCTCTCAATTACCAGTCTTACAGTGCGTCGGCCGGAGGCTATAGCTGTTATCATCAGGTGAGTCAGCAGTGTTCAGAAGTCCTATACATTGTAACCTTTACCCACAAATTGTACACACAAACTTGTACACTTACATTGTGACATTTATTACATCCCCTGAAAGGGACTCATAATTCCATATTACTGACCAATAAACACTTGGTCAGTACACTACACTTGTATTACTGTTTACACGCCTCTTTACGCCCTAACTCCTTTCCAAATTCCCGTCACGATTAGACGTGACATACAGTAGCCAAATAGTTGCTAGCGCCAGCTTCATTGCACTTCACGCAGCGGCCCGACTAACAGAGGCAGCGTGCCGCTATATAGCTGACGCGTGCACGTCGGTTATATATCAGCCAGCCAGCTGGAAGACCAGCACGTTGACCTGTACGCTAAGTTCCATCCCCTGAAATACACATACGTCTTTTATAGGAGCGCCCCCTAGCATCCTAACACTAAACAACATTCTACACTGGTCAGCTTACCCGACTACGGGAAGCTACCCCCTTTTAGGCACTTCCTTATAAATTAACACAATAACACTTCCGTTTTAGATCCAACTACCCCCCAATAAAGGATCTAAAACAATATCCTTTATAGTAAGCACATGGCTTACCATAGCTAGTCGTTGATACTTCCATGTCAACTGTTAAGCATAAACTAATCTCTAGTAAAGTTAACTCGATAATAAAAATGATAGTTTGTAGTATGTGCAGTTTAAAGTAAGTGCGAAAGTGAGAGTCAAATGGTAGAAAAGTGTTAGCAAAGTAGTGGAAGAGTGGTAGCAGTTTATAGTAGTCATGATCTTTTTTTTACCAGAATGTGATTTGAGTAAATGTAATTTCTAAACCTTAGCAGTGAGTAGTCAGTTAGTCTTGGTTCAGACAAGCGTAAACAGTTCTCCAATGAATCAGAGATCAAGATTTTCATCATGAAACAGTTGTGTAACGTTTAGGTATCGGTACTTGATAGCTTCACACATGAACAAAAATTCCAACATATCTGACATGAATTACATGATTTGAAAGTTGACAAAGAATATCCAATCAACCATTGTAGTTGAAATGTCAAACACAAAGACAAAATCAGCATAAACTTTTAAGTTACAGGAAATTTCTATGAAATAGACTATGCAGGAAATTTGGAAATACACATCAGAAGTTTGCAACACCATCCTTCTAGCCTATATAAATTATCGACATGGAAAGTGTGCACTGCCCCTAACATTAAACCAATTTTTCAATAACGCAAGTCAACAATTAAAACATTTTGTGTTGAGTCTATCATTTAATGCATATATTCTGTCTATATTGAACAGTAACAAAAAACGCCATTCATAATTAATTAAGTTTGCTTTAATTCTTAATGTAATGATAAATACATATTTAAAGTTTTGGCTGACTGTTCGGGGTGAATCGGCTTTGAACACATAAGAGAGGGAATATTTTAAGACTTAACCTCAGCTCACCTAACATAACCTAAATGTACCTAACCTAACCTTGTCATATAGGTAAGAAACGGGTCAAGATATTCTTTCGACTACCGAGTTTCAGCTACTTTTCAAGGTTACTCTCCCGAACATTGCCGGAGACTGCTGATAAACACCTATGTTCCCACGGCGGCGGCGCGCAACGACTTACATGACGCGCTTCCCCCTTTTCATTGATCCCTGTTGATTTGTCCCTTTGGACTGGTCCCTGTTGACTAGCCCCTTTGGAAGGGCCATTTTTGAATGGAGTAATTTTTGACGGGTCCCTGTGGACAGGTCCTTTTGGCTGATCCCTTTGGACCGGTCCCTTTGGACTGGTACCTATGGACTGGCCCGTGCAATTATCCAAATTATGTCAAAGGGTCCGGTCCAAAGGGATCAGCCAAAAGGACCTCTCCACAGGGGCCCGTCAAAAATTACTCCATTCAAAAAGGGCCCTTCCAAAGGGGCTAGTCAACAGGGACCAGTCCAAAGGGACAAATCAGCAGGGATCAATGAAAAGGGGGAAGCGCGTCATGTAAGTCGTTGCGCGCCGCCGCCGTGGGAACATAGGTGTTTATCAGCAGTCTTCGGCAATGTTCGGGAGAGTAACCTTGAAAAGTAGCTGAAACTCGGTAGTCGAAAGCATAGCTTGACCCGTTTCTTACCTATATGACAAGGTTAGGTTAGGTAAATTTAGGTTATGTTAGGTGAGCTGAGGTTAAGTCTTAAAATATTCCCTCTCGTATGTGTTCAAAGCCGATTCACCCTGAACACTCAGCCAAAACTTTAAATATGTATTTATCATCACATTAAGAATTAAAGCAAACTTAATTAATTATGAATGGCGTTTTTTGTTACTGTTCAATGTAGACAGAATATATGCATTAAATGATAGACTCAACACAAAATGTTTTAATTGTTGACTTGCGTTATTGATAAATTGGTTTAATGTTAGGGGCAGTGCACACTTTCCATGTCGATAATTTATATAGGCTAGAAGGATGGTGTTGCAAACTTCTGATGTGTATTTCCAAATTTCCTGCATAGTCTATTTCATAGAAATTTCCTGTAACATAAAAGTTCATGCTGATTTTGTCTTTGTGTTTGACATTGCAACTACAATGGTTGATTGGATATTCTTTGTCAACTTTCAAATCATGTAATTCATGTCAGATATGTTGGAATTTTTGTTCATGTGTGAAGCTATCAAGTACCGATACCTAATTGTTACACAACTGTTTCATAATGAAAATCTTGATCTCTGATTCATTGGAGAACTGTTTACGCTTGTCTGAACCAAGACTAACTGACTACTCACTGCTAAGGTTTAGAAATTACATTTACTCAAATCACATTCTGGTAAAAAAAAATCATGACTACTATAAACTGCTACCATTCTTCCACCACTTAGCTAACACTTTTCTACCATTTGACTCTCACTTTCGCACTTACTTTAAACTGCACATACTACAAACTATCATTTTTATTATCGAGTTAACTTTACTAGTGATTAGTTTATGCTTAACCGTTGACATGGAAGTATCAACGACTAGCTATGGTAAGCCATGTGCTTACTATAAAGGATATGCATATATTGTAAAAAGAACTAATAAAAATGGAACTGTTATTTGGTGCTGTTCGAAACAACGATCTAAAAAGTGTCGAGGAATGATTAAAACAAGAGGCTCCAACATACTTATTTCAATCGATCATCTTTGTAAATCTCAAAATAATACTCATTTAAATGGACAAAATACTCTAACCAAGGTAAAAAAGCAAGACCAAGAAAAAAATAGTGTGGCTCAATAGCAATAGTGTGGTACCACTTTGCTACCACTCTGTTTGTTAAAGAGCATTTATTATCTCCTGAAAAAGACATGTTAGGACAGTCGTTAACGTCTAAGAAACCTCTAACACTATCAAAGACAACACAAACTATGCCAAAGGTTGTTGCATTGCAAGATGAACAAAGAGGATTAGATAGTAATAGTGATGATGATTATATTGATGATAATTATGTTGATGATGATAACCATGATGATGATGATGATGATTATGATGATGATGATGATGATGATGATGATAATGGTTTACACCCAAAAAAATCATTTGTTAAATTTGTTTACTGGAACAATCCCAATAAGCTAATCCAGCGGCTTCAGTACTTGCATACCTGTAAACAGGCTGGTCATACTAAATATGAGAAAGAACTTTTGGATATAGAAAATGAGCTTCGTGATGCTAAAATTATAGTGTAATGAATCCATGTAACCGCTTAAACTATTTCTTATCAATACATGTAATATTTTCTACCACTTTGCTACCACTTTGCCACTTTTCTAGTTTGCTACTACTTTTCTGCCACTTTGCTACCACTTTTCTAGTTTGCTACCACTTTTCTACCACTTTGCTACCACTTTGCTACCACTTTTCTACTACTTTTCTGCCACTTTTCTACCACTTTTCTAGTTTGCTACCACTTTTCTACTACTTTTCTGCCACTTTTGTACCACTTTTCTACCACTTTGCTACCACTTTGCTACCACGTTTCTACCACTCTGTTACCAATTGTCTACCTCTTGTCTACCACTTTGCTACCACGTTTCTACCACTTTTCTATCACTTTTAACTGTACATATTAAATATAAGAGCCAACGCTAAATAATTCTATTACCAGAACAGAGATAACCTTTGTAGTGTGCAAATGATACTAACAGGTTAGTTACTACTATGGAACTTACTACAACTAACCGAGGTAAACAACGTGTACTCTATAAAGGCTACTCTTATAACTATAGACGACAAAATGTAACAGGAATAATATTCTGGCGATGCTCAAAACAGAGGTCAACAAGATGTCGAGGCAATATGAAAAGTAGAAATGGTGTGGTTTTAAGTGTGAGTGATCATCAATGAAGTGCTCCAGACAAAACACTAATGGTGCTGGCAAAAAATCATCAGAATGCTAATAAGTTAGTACAAGAGAAAGATGTTGCTACTCAAAATAGTGCATTGTTTGTTGAGCAACGTTTAACCCCTGTTGTAAAAGTTATGTTGTATCCATCTTCCACGCCTAAAGAGTCATCAACATCACAGACTATGCAAGAGGTAGTGTTGTTGTTGTTTTAAGGAGCTGAACTACAAAGTCATCTGCCTTGTTATGCAAGTGGATCGAAAAGGACTAGATAGTAATAGACAAAAGAGAGTTGTAGTTTGTATATAACTATTGTACAAGTACTTACATTAAATAAATAAAAATAGTGTATGGGTATTGTCTGTTTTTCTTAATTGCTATCCCTATGTCCCACTATTAATGCAATTGTTAACCATCAACAGCCTCTGACTATGTTCGCAAAGAGAGTGACCTTAAACAATACACTCTATCTATGGTTTGTGTACCGAGTACACAATAATACGGTGTGGTCAAGCCATGTTGAGGTAATAGTTATATCAGGTAAGGGATTCGAACCCTTACTTTCTTGTACAGAAAATTTGAACTTAAGTCAAACACCATAACCACTCGGTCAACCTGACAGTTACTAATTTAATTATTTCTGTGGACTTGAGTGTTTATAAAACTTTATCCAGTATACATTGACTAAACCACTTGTTTGTTTTGAAATATAGATTTTGTTTTGTTTGACCATAACATTGCAGTTATGAGTCTTGTGAACTGGGTGTTTAATATAGGGTTGAAGGCATTTTAAAATAATTTTAGAAAAGCTCTTAGGTATCGTGTCATGGGTTTTAGTAATGCATTACTGTTCGTTGACTAACATTTTCCGTTACACAACATTATTTTGGTGAGCTCTAAATGTTGTTGTTTGAGTCGTCAGTCTTTTGACTGGTTTGATGCAGATCTCCATGCCTCCCTGCCCTGAGCGAAACGTCTCATGTCTATATAACTACCACACCCTACATTCAAGGCTATCTGTTTAACATATTATAACCTTGGATCCCCCCTACAAGCTCTTGGGTTCAATTCCTAGATTTAACACAAACTTTTAAAAGTGGTATGACAACTAAAACTAGTCTACTCAGTCTCGAGTGGTCCAAATAAGTAGAGAGGGTTTGATTCACACCTCAACCATAGAGCACAATGTTCTTTTATTTTAAATAATGATAGCCATTTGTTCAATTTCACATTTCACACATTGCAATTTGTCAATTTTCCATTTGCATTTTTTAAAATGAATGTTTGATGTTTTTTCAATTTCTTGATATGAAAACATGGATTTTTCCATTTTCATATTTACACATTTGTCAATTTCACATTTGCATATATTTTCTTAAATGTCCGTTTAGGGTTTTTAAATTTTGTCTATATGGAAACAGGGATTTTCCATTTTGCTGTTTACAAATTTTTATATATTTATTTTGTGTGTATGTTGAAAAACTATATGTCCAAAACAAGATTTTTTAATTTTCATTTTATGATTTTGTAAATGATCTTAATGTGTGTGCTTGACCATGGCAATAATACAGTCTATCTATGCGTTAGCGGAACCATAGGGGCTTATTACTACTGCAAGTAAGAATGTTTTACAAAAAACGACTATCTACCACTGCATTTGAAAAAACAAAACGATTGAAAAAATCTATTTTCCATTAATATATAAGTGCTAATTCTCCCTCTCCCCACCCTACCTCACCGTATTTTCTCTGGTCAAACAACCAATGCTACCCCCCCCCCCCACCCACACACACACACACACAAAAAATTATGGTTGTTGGATTGTATCCTGCACTGTTTATGCGACATACCTTTGCCAGTTCATAAAACCGTTAGGTATTTCTCTACACATAGCGATTTTACCACTGCTCTACCTACGCCTTTTGCTTGTTTGGCTTTCTTACAGTCTAGTATGTGATACGAAGCATTAACTGTATGTCAAACCCAGTCCACGTTTGTATTTGTAATCTAAGTAATAATTTGAAAAGAGACAAGTGTAATCAGTTTTAAACATTATCTCTGCTTTTATTTGTTTGTTTATGACATGGATATTAACCTAAAATCAAACCCTAGTCTACCTTAGTTAAAGGCTAACAGTTTAACCACTGCGTCACCATACCCTTTTTTCTTAGTTTGATTCGTTCTAGGCCTTAGAGCTAGAAATCGAGTTAAGATCTCCAGTGAAAGAGCCACGTGTGCTCACCACTATAGCACGTAATGTTTAGCTGGTAACATTAGACAACCGAAAATGATTGTATTTCTGTTAGCCAAGCATTTCTGTCATTTACCTACTGTGTGAGCTCTGCCAGCAAGACAGTATAGTTTAGAACAAGTGTGTGTGAGTGTGTGTATAGATTATTAGCCTCAGGTATTTAAAGCTTGTTGTGTGTAGCGACCATCTTGTCCCAGTAACCACTGAGCAAGTTTTAACAGTCAACCCATAATAACTGCATAGGATAGTTGTGTGTGGTTCATGTACTTGTGTGTGTGCATTAGCATCATGCACTAGCTTTACCTTACCCTCTATAGGTAGAGAGTTATCCCTTTCCCTTCTGACATTACCAATGACCACATTCACCCACAAGCTTTACACTTAAACCATTGGCTTGTTTTTGATTAAGTTTGGTTCGGTTTGGTTGGGTTTGATTCAACTTGGTTCAGTTTAGTTCAATGTAGTCACCATTTTGGATTTTAGCTATCCTCTTTAACCAATCAATTAAAGATTGTCTACTCTTATTTCTTGAATCGATAAATCAGATTTTGTATACGCCATTTGTCATTTATTGTCCCATACCTACAACCTATACTCTCTCTGTACTGCAGTTTGATCTGAAAACAAGTTCCAATGGTGAAAGATTTGTCAGTCACCATACATGTAGCCTACAATAATTCTTTCACTACCTAGATATGTTTCATCACTCACTGTAAACATTTCACATGTCCATATCCGATTATAAGTTTATAAAATCTCAGGTCGATGACCTTGATGTATTGGGTATTTTTGGGTAAATTCATTAGCCATGGGAAAGGGTTGACCATTCTAAGTCCTATGACACCTCACATATTGATATCCGATTATTAGTTTATAAAATCTCAGGTCAATGACCCTGCTGTTACGAATTTTTGAGGTAAATTCATTGGTCCTGGGAAAGGGTTAACCATTCGTAGACCTATGACACCTCACTTGACCCTCTCTACTGATAAGTTTATAAAATCTTAGGTCAATGACCTTGCTGTTTTGGGTATTTTGGGTAAATTCGTTGGTCATGGAAAAGGGTTGGCCATCCTGAGTCTTGTGACACCTCACTTGTCCCTCTCTGATTATTAGTTGATAAAATCTTAGGTTAATGACCTTGCTGTTTTGGGTATTTTGGGTAAATTCGTTGGTCATGGAAAAGGGTTGGCCATCCTGAGTCTTGTGACACCTCACTTGTCCCTCTCTGATTATTAGTTGATAAAATCTTAGGTTAATGACCATGGTGTTTTTTTTTTTGTAAATTCATTGGTCATGGGGAGGGGTTGGCCATTTTAAGTCCTATGACACCTCACTTGACCCTCTGTGATTATTAGTTAGCGAGATATTAACGAAAGTGCAGTTAGGCCCTTTTGACAAAAAATGAATAATACATTCAAAAACAGGGCGTCACCCCAAGTCCAACGACCCCTCATACAAGTCCCTAGCTTTCTTAGTTCATAAGATATTAAAAAGCCGATGACCTATTAGTTTTTGGATCTTTGGTTAGTTTGTAAAAAAAACGTATCTATAAATCATTATTCAAAAAGCCCGCCCTCTTACAAAAACCCCAATTGCGCATTCGTAAAACAAAAAACAAAAATGATAAATCATAGCGGAATTCAGATGTATGCATGCACTTTATGTGGAACGAGTTTAATTTCATATTGGCATACAAACTCCCACATGTTGCACATGGAAAGCGACTTTTACCTAAAAATTATTATTTCACCCCCTAGCAGGGATAGATTTTATTTTTGAGTGGAAATAAGTTATCCACAGGAAAGGGGTTGTCTGCCGGAGTAATTTGACTACTTGTACATGTCTGTAGCCTTATTCCCACCACTGTCAAAACAGGTTGTGACTTGTTAGCTCTTATCGTGCACGTGCACATGTGTACACTTGTGTGTTAGGTCATATTACACATGAACCTGC
This sequence comes from Meconema thalassinum, assembly GCA_946902985.2. Taxonomy (NCBI): domain Eukaryota; kingdom Metazoa; phylum Arthropoda; class Insecta; order Orthoptera; family Tettigoniidae; genus Meconema; species Meconema thalassinum. Next base: position 56,795,539 of record OX336390.1, read on the forward strand.
ATTTTCTCACGTATGGACCAAAACAGGATGTGACTTGATTCACAAGGAGGACGGTAATAAGGTCATCTCACACGTGTTCACATGTATTTCGTCAGTTTCCTTTCATATCGTTATCCCATTATAGTAGTGGGGGTTTGTGAACAACGTCAGTTCAACACACACAAATGTAGTTAGGCCCTTTAATATAATTTAAATAAAATCATGAGCCAGTCCATAGGGATCAGGCCAAAGGGGCCGGTCAAAAGGTTTCAGTCCAAAGGGACAAGGACTCGTCAACAATGACCTGTCAACAATGACCTGTCCACAAGGACTCGTCCACAAGGACCTGTCAACAATGACCTGTCAACAATAACCCATCAACAGGGGCCCGACAGCAGGGGGCTCGTCAACAAGAACAGGGGCTCTCACCTCAAGGCCTAACATGCCCCTCTTTGATTATTGGTTTGCAGAACAACGTTACATTCCATATCGGCATTCAAACTCTCAGATGTTGCAATTGGAAAGAGAGATTCTCTAAAAAATTCAATTTCACCCCCTAGTAGGGTAGGTTTTATTTTTGGGGTGGAAATATGTTGTCCATTGGAAAGGGGGTGTCAGCCCGAGTTCAATGACACCTCGTACAAGTCTCTAGCCTGATTGGTTCGCGAGATATTGCCATTTTAGTATTCCAGCGGTGGAGCGGTGGCGGTGGGCCTTGAACCCCTCAAAAACCACTACTGATTTACTAACCCAGAACGCTTCCCTGAAGTGAACACAACATCTCACCCAAGTTTCATCGCTATCAGACGAATAGTATATGAACGCATACGGGACTTGGTTGAAACACTTCGCGCGTCGTCGCCCTTTTGTTGAATCTACTCCTGCCCTACCTATCGTAAAGTGGATTTTCTAAGCCAGAAACCTTCCCTGTAGTGTATGCAACATCCCACCCAAGTTTTATCCCAATCGGACGAATGGTATATGAACGCATACGTGACATTTTGAAACGCTTCGCGCGTCTTCCCTCATTTGTTGAATCTACATATTGTAACATGGACTTACTAAGCCTGAAACTTTCCCTGGTGTTTACACAACAACTCACCCAAGTTAAGTTGCTATCGGACGAATGGTATATGTACGCATACGGGACTACATTGAAACACTTCGCGCGTCGTCGCTCATTCGTTTAATCTACTTGTGCGATACCTATTGTTAAGTGGATTTACTAACCCAGAAAGCTTCCCTGAGGTGTACACAACATCTCACCCAAGATTCATCGCTATCAGACGAATAGTATATGAACGCATACGGGACTTTTTGAAACGCTTCTCGCCTCGTCGCTCATTTTTTGAATCTACTCGTGCCCTACCTATCGTAAAGTGGATTTACTAAGCCAGAAACCTTGCCTGAAGTGTACACAACCACTCTCCGAAGTTTCATCGCTATCGGACGAATGGTATGTGAACGCATACAGGACTTTGTTGAAACTCTTCGCTCGTCGTCGCTCATTTGTTGAATCTACTCCTGCGCTACGTATTGTTAAGTGGATTTACTAAGCCAGAAACCTTCCCTGAAGTGTACACAACATCTCACCCAAGTTTCATCACTATCAGACGAATAATATATGAACGCATACGGGACTTTGTTGAACCCCTTCGCGAGTCGTCGCTCATTTGTTCAATCTACTCGTGCGCTAGCTATTATAACATGGATTTACTAAGCCAGAAGCCTTGCCTGTAGTGTACACAACCTCTCTCCCAAGTTTCATCGATATCGGACGAATGGTATGTGAACGCACACAGGACTTTGTTGAAACGCTTCGCCCGTCGTCGCTCATTTGTTGAATCTACTCGTGCGCTACCTAGTGTTAAGTGGATTTACTAAGCCAGAAACCTTACCTGAAGTTTTCAGAACATCTCACCCATGTTTCATCGCAATGGGGTGAATGGCATATGAACGCATGTGGGTCTATCTTGAAGCAATCGCACGCAATTTTGTTGAAGCTACTCGCGCGCCATCTATTACCAATTGGATTAACTACGCCTATAACTTTTCCGGGACTGTGCACAACAACTCACCAAAATTTGATCGCAATCGGATGAATTGTATATGAACACATCGCCATTTCGCATTTATTTAAACTACTCGCGCGCTATCTATTTTGAAATGGATTAACTATGCCTAGAAACCTCCCGGAAGTGTTTACAACAACTCACCAAAATTTGATCGCAATCGGATGAATGGTTTATGACCGCATAAATGAAGAACACACAGACATTCCTTATATACTAGCTGAAGTACCCGTGCTTCGCTAAGCGTCATAAATAAATTACATTGTGAAGGTGACAGTTAAAACAGGGGATAGGCGAGGTGCTGCGCAGAGGGAGATTATGGATGGAATATTTTGTCCAACTACACCGCTCGGCGTTGACCGTGTTTTATAGCATAAATTTAGGTTTTACTCGCTAACCGTTGGAGATACCTTTCGGATAGAAATTGTAATTTTTAACCTCGTATATGCCATCAAAAGTTTGCTATTTCTTAGCGTTCTCTTTTTATTTGAAATGGAAATATGAATGTTTGAAACTAAAGGCTGTAGTGACGTCACTAAAATGATCGCCGTCTTTAAATATTGCAAAGTATTAAAATCAAAAGTAGCCTATATGTTAACCAGGTAAATCAGCTACTTCCATGTAAAATTCATGTAAGTCGGACCAGTGGTTCTTGCGTGATTGAGTAATACACAGACACACACCATCTCATTTTTAGCCTCGCTTTGCTCGCGTCATAGTCCTGTCATATTGTTATTCAATGACATGCAGGTTCAACCCCGTTAACACCCCTTTAGAACCTGAATATCCAAAAATCCCTCCTTAGTAGACTTTTTCGACACACAACAAACATACCCCCTTCTTCTAACTTAAATAGTTTTGATTGGTCGATGAGAGTGAACATCCAAAAATCCTTCCTTAGTGGACGTTTTTCTTCCTGATTTTCACCCCTCCCCATCGGTAACTTAAATTGGATTTATGAAAAAGAAACGGTCGAACACCTACTTATTTTAATTATTTATTCATTTATTTATTTTTAAGCTGATGGAAACTCGGAGAAAATCAAACTTCTCGCCTATGTCGTTTAAGAGATACACGCTCCGTTAGGAATCTTTAAACCCCCACTTTTCATCCCTTTCACCTTATAATATGCATCACATCGAAAAACCATTAGGCATGTGTCAGCTTATTTTTAATGATTAGTATATATGCCATGTATCACATCCCCAAATGAAACCACTCATGAGATATTGTTATTCAATGAAATGCACGTTCACCCCCTTAACACCTCTTTAGAACCTGACTATCCAAAACTCTTTCCTTAGTGGACGTTTTCGACATACAACGAACTTATCCCCAAAATTTCATGTTTCAAACTTCAATAATTTTGGCTGGTCGATGATTAGTGAGTGAGTCAGTCAGGACATATTCTTTCATTTATTTTTTAGAATTTTACCCCTCCCCATGAACCCCTTAAATTGGATTTATGAAAAAAAAACGGTCGAACACCTATTTACTTATTTAAAGCTGTTTTCCCCCTGAGTTTGATGAGTGAGTAAGTGAGTCAATCAGTTAGGATACTTTCTTTCCTGTTTTTTCCCCCGAATTCCACTCCTCCCCATGGGCCCCTTAAATTGGATTTATGAAGGAATGGTCGAACACCTATTTACTTATTTTTAAGCTGCTTTTTCCGCTGAATTTCAAACTTATCGCCTATGTTGAATAAGAGACACAGTACACGCTCCGTCAAGAATCCTTCAACCTCCAATTTTCTCCCCTTTCACCTCATAATATACACCATATCGATAAACCCTTAGACATATGTCTGCTTATTTTGAATGCTAGTTTATATGCCGAATATCACATCCCCAAATGAAACAACTCGTAAGATATTGTTATTCAATGAAATGCAAGTTTAACCCCCTTAACACCCCTTCAGAACATGAATATCCAAACATCCATCCTTAGTGGACTTTTTCGACATACAACGAACATATCCCCAAAATTTCAAGTTTCTAACTGCAATAGGTTTGCTGGGGGATGATGAGTGAATCCAAAAATCCTTCCTTAGTGGACTTCTTTCCCCTGAATTTCATCCCTCCCCATGAGCCCCTTAAATTGGATTTATGAGAAAATGATCGAACACGTATTTACTACTTTTTCAATCTGATTTTTCTCCCTGATATTCTCACTTTTTGACTCTGTCGTTTAAGGGATACTTGCTCCGTTAAGAATCCTTCAACACTCACTTTTCACACATACACCTCTTAATATACACCACATCGAAAAACCCTCAGACATGTGTCTTCTTATTCTTAATTATGAGTTTATATGCCGAGTATCACATCTCCAATGAAACCAATCGGGAGATATTGTTTTTCAATGAAATGCAGGTCTACCCCCTTAACACCCCTTTAGAACCCGAATATCCAAAAATCCTTTCTTAGTGGGCGTTTGCAGCCCTTGAGGAAGCTGCATACCAAATTTCATTCCAATCCGTTCGGTGGTTTCTGAGATTTGGTGATGAATGAATGAGTGAGTGAGTGAGAGAGTGAGTGAGTGGTATTTGACAAATATATAGTAGAAGATAGTGACAAGTCTTTGTTATGCTATAAGCGGTTGACAGTGCTGAGTGAGCAGTTGAGTAACTAACGGGATTTCAAGTATAGATCCTCATTTTCTATACCGGTAGTGCAGAGCGCAACTCGGATCCATTCGGCCGTGTCTCGACTTGGGCTATGTTGCCATGCAAACTATCTGCCTTGCCATTCCTTCGTGAGTACATTTTATGATTTGATCAGCCTGTGCTTGAGTGCAAAAGGGCCGAAATCAGAAGAATGAGAAAGACTATCGAAAATTCATGTAGCCAGTCTGGGTCCAAAACTATGTGTATGCAGAATTTGGTTGAGATTGGTGAAACGGTGTAGATTTGTATACGGAACCAAACCACCCACATACATACAGACTTTCACTTTTATATATAAGATAAGATAAGATATAAGATAAGGTAAGATAAATTATTGATTATTATTTATTTATTTATTTATTTATGATTTTCTTTTTATTTAATGTATTATGTATATGTTTTAATCGATTTTTATTTTTATTTTATTATTTATTATTGTTTAAAGTGTCAAAGCACGCAACTGCAAGGTCATTAACCCATCAATTTTCTAGCACACAGAAACCTCATTTCAAGATTTAAATTAAACCATGTACAGTACGATTTTTCTTATTTTTTACATTTTAAATTTTAAATTATTTCCACCCTGCGCTAGGTACGGTGCTGATAGAAAGGGAACGTTTGGGAGTGGAAGCAGATAGGCTAAGATAAACCATTAGGTTTCTTAGAACACCTTTTGTCCGTGTGTGTGCGAGTGTGTAAGTGTGTGTGTCCTCCCTAATAAAATCTTAACATCCTAAGCTCTTCAATGAAACTCAGTAAATGCATAATACTACATCGTGCGACCTCGCCGGGTCTTTCAAATTTTAATACGTTTCTCCAATCCAACATAGTGGCCGCGCGAAATATTTCACTGGAATTCCATATCTCCGCAACTGTAATAGATATCACGCTGAAATTTTATACGATGATAAATGGTACAACTAAAAGTTTACCTATGCAACTTTCATAAATCTGTAAAGTACTGAACGAATATGGCGGCTAAGCATATTTGAAAGGTCTATATGGCCTTCTTTCGCGAGTTTAGCATCAGAGCTCAGTGAAACTTGGTACAGCAAATGTTTATACGCATTGTAATGTATTGACATCTATGTTAGTTCAATTGTTTTCATAACTTCATAATGGCGGCTGTGCGAAATTTTAAAATTAAATTCTTGTTTATTGTGTCCTAATCAAGCGACCAAAGTGACATTTTGAATAAAGATCCTACGTAATAGTCTTCATATCATGGACCATAATTCTATGGCTTGCATATGATAATCCAACATGGCGACCATCCGAAATATTTAGACGAATCGATTGCAGCAATCAAACTGAAATTTTGTATATTGACAGAGACTGTTAGCTTGAGTTCACCTATGGGACTTTCCATAACATTTTCGTCACAAAAATAACATGGTGGCCAAGCGAATTATAAACATTTAAATGGAATTTACAATCAGTTGCAATTGCCCAGGGAAGTAGGATAATCGTACAATTGTTAGCAATCTCTTCCTTGCCCCACATACAAACAGGCTTTGAAGGCAAGAGCTCATGACTCATGCCGTCTGTCTAAGAATTGCACATCGATGCCTGTGCTCGTATTCGAACCGACAGTCGAGCGCAACCTCAGTTTCAAGACCTCCTTACCACTGGTCCACGCTGGCCGTACAGAAATCAGTAAAATAATAAACCGATTGGGTCACATGTATTACCCATTTATAATCTGAGTGCTGCTGAGCGTGGCTGCATCAGTGTTTGTTGTTTATTGTGGCAGCTGCCCCGCGGTGGGAAGCGGGGAACATAGCGATGACACAGTGCATTTTGCACATACGTCAAGCAGCGTTACGCGTCACGGGAGGTCATGTCACCACGGACAGTTAAACGATGCCAGAGGCTACTGGAGCTGAGTCATATCCTACTCACACAACTGTACCTGTGAACGAAGCAGGCTGACGTGTGACACAAGTAATCAAAGAATAGTTCTCATCTCGACTGCCGGCAATCAATTCGTGAAAGGGTATGCTCTTATATCACATCAAACTCACCATCATGTGTCGTGATGTGTTGACAGACGGCGTGAGTCATGAGGCCTTGCCTCCAAAGCCACTTTGTCTGTGAGGATAGGAAGTGATTGCTAATTCTTACCTCTCGGGACAGATGTTCGCATTTATCTCAATAAGTGTTCAATCCATCATAAACATTGTAAGCTGGTAATGTTCATTATTGAAATTCCCAATAAATATCGCTCAGTACAGTTTGTAAATGAAACCAACCGATTTGAAGAAAAACGCTCTCTATTAAACCTTCAATCCTTAGGAGAATGTAAATAGCACTGATAAACATAATGTTTGAGGTGATTGGTGTTCATATCTAAGGCGTGGGTGCTGAATTCGAAAATGAAATCCGATTTCGTCTCTCGGGCTCAGTTTTCGTAATATGGTACCCTCTGTCTTAAAGAAATCCTCAAAGCATTTCTTTGTCGCATCAACGGAATGCCACTATTTATCAAGCAGGCATATGAGCTTCATTCACTGAGAGATGGGTTGCTTGACTTCCTATCATTGGGATTGTATGGAGTGACTTCTGATAGAAATATTGAATATATAGGCTACACCCAATCACTTACGATAGGTATGTATTTTTAATGCCTACAACTGAACACATTCCTCAATATCAGAACTTGTTCCTTCCCTTTGACAAAATGACTTGGTCACTTCATCTCTGTAGCATACCATTGTTGGGCATATTGTGGTATATTATTCAACGTCTCACCAGAATGTTCGTGAGTTTATCCACCAATTTACCCCATGTCTTCTCCTATTTCTTGTCGGTTTCCTTGCCTACTCTTCCTTCTCACAAGTAGCCTATCGTTACTGCAACCAAATATTATCCTGAACTTAACACATTCTAAGATCTCTATGATTCTGGACTGAATATACTCCACCCTACGTGTTACAGGAGGACGCTAACATATTTATTGGAAACTGTTAACCCAGAGTTCATTGGGAGATACAGGTGTCGGTGTTAATGGTGATTATCTTAATAAAGTTGCGTTCAATAAGATGTGTCCCTGGTTTTGCCGGAAATTTCAGCTCATTTTGTAATCAGACGCAGGCAGAATGTGTACAAGGGGGAATACACCATACATGTCATGAAGGAAACTATTGAAGGATTGCTTAGCGGTCACTTGACTCCGCCATTTTCTCCGTATACAACAGTGTTTTCTGACATTTGTGTGCTTTTGAATGAAAGTTGGGCTCCACAGGAAATGGAATGAAAAGAGCTATGCGAGCAAACATTCAAACAAGGAATCTAGAGATCCGACACAGTTCACACTTAATCATCTGCAGACTGCCTTCCATCTTCTGTTTTTAGGATATGTTGTATGTGTCCTTGGTTTTGTGTGAGAGTTGGTGACAAAGCGAATGCATCACTCACTCTCCACAGAACAATGCCAACTGCATCAAGTGACATCTACTGTAATGCTGTATGCACTTTCCATCTACCTATGATTTATTATTTTTTAGAATGCAGTATATTTGCATTTGTTTGTTGGCACAGGCAGAGTAAAAATGAGCTTTTCACCCATGTGTCAGTCGCATTCATGGCTATGATTATATGACTGCCAATGAGGTATGACTAGTGCTGAGTAATGATATTCAGGACACAGCCGGTGCCTGTGGAAGCTTTGATACATTCTACTCTTAGGCATTGTACTACTGTTATAACTCAGTGAGGAAAGCAATGACATACTACCTCACTGATCACCTTGCCTAGTAGGCTACGCCTCAATATAGAGCTGCTTAGGGTTATTGTGGGTTTTAGGTAGATTTCATTAGAAAGCTAACTATTGCAATGGGTACCATGTTTCGACTTCCGGAAAATTTCGACATATCTTCGCGTTTCACATCCCCCAGACCCCAAAACCACAGTCAGTTCAAAAGTTTATATATAATTTAAGTATATATATATTATTATTTCCGATTATTCCCCTTCAGGAGAGCGTGAGAACTTGAACCAATCACAGCTTCACTTCCTTTTCCTCTCTTCTTTTCTTCCCAAAACCTCTTCATTAGTTCACTGTGCTTTTTCTTCCTTTCCTCTGTCCATTTTTTCCCTGATGTATCTTTCCTTGAAACTTGTACAATTTTCGTGTTTCTGATTTTATTTCTAAATTGTTCTCTGTCCTTAATGTCGTCTTCAGAGATTTTAAGTAATTCCATGTCTTCATGTACTTCTTTAATCCAACTGGTCTTTAATTTACTTGCATTCACGATATTGAAAATCTTCTTAGTGAGTCTGTTCTCATCCATCCTATATATGTGTCCATAGAACTGCAGACGTCTCTTCCTAAATTTATCTACAATGGTGTCTGTATTTTCATAAAGTTCCTTTGTTGGTCTCCTGACCCAAATTCCATTACGGAAAACAGCGCCATGGATTTTTCTAAGAATTTTTCGTTCCTGTTTCTCAATATCATGAATTTTTGTCATTCCTCTAATGACGGTTGTTTCTGCCGCGTACAAGGCTTCAGGCAAGACAACTGTGTTATAATGGCGCAATTTTGCATTGCGAGATACTGCTCTTTTGTTATAATGATTCCATGTCAGCTTGTACGCCTTCTGCAATTTTACTATTCTATCTGCATTAGAAATTGTGTTCAATCCTGTGGGTTGGATGGCTTCTCCTAAATATTTGAAGTGCGTGACCTGCGAGATTTTTCCATATTGCGTTCGCAAGGTGATGTTTCCTGTTGATTTGGTATCCATATACTGTGTTTTTTCATAGGAAATATCAAGTCCCGTTTTACTGGAGATTTCATGTAGTTTCTCTAGCGCTAATATGGCTTCATCCTTGTTGTTTTGTTAAGATGGCCAGATCATCTGCAAAGGCCAAGCATTTCACAGTGACTCTTTTCCCTTTCTCCTTTCCAATTTGGATACCTTTCACATGCTTTTCCCATTCTGTGATGATTTTGTCCAGTACGATGTTGAACAAGAGTGGTGATAAACCATCCCCTTGTCGAACTCCAGTATGTATTGCAAAAGAGTTAGAGATTTCTCCCATGAATTTCACCTTTGAGGTAGTTCCCAATAATGTTTCCTGGATGATGGCCCTCGTCTTCCTGTCAACTCCTAATTCTTCTAGTCTGTTAAACAAGGTTTGTCTGTCAACCGAATCGTAAGCCTTTTTTAAATCCACAAATGTGACTGTAGTGTTCCTGCATCGTCGGATGTGCAGTATGGTCTTGAGGTTCCAGATCTGCTCAATACAGGACCTTCCCTTCCTGAAACCTGCCTGATATTCTCCAATATGGTGGTCCACCTGTGGCTCGAGTCGATTCAGCAAAGCTTTAGAGAGAATTTTATAAGAGACTGGAAGAAGCGAAATTCCTCTATAATTATTCGGATCAGTTTTGCTTCCCTTCTTATGGAGTGGGTGTATCAAAGCACTCTTCCATTCTTTTGGGATTTTCTCAGGTTTTCCAGACATCTGATATTATTCTGTGAATTTTTGGTGTTATGTGTTCATGATCCAATTTCCAAACTTCTGCAATAAGTCCATCTTCACCAGGGGCTCTATTGTTTTTTAATGACTTGATTATGTCCACTATTTCTTCATGTGATGGTGGAAGTGAATCAAGGTTGGGCACTGGTTTTGCAAATTGAAGTTGTTCAGAAGGTGCTTCGCAATTAAGGAGTGTACTGAAATATTTAGCTAGAATTTCACAATTATTGCTCGTATTTGTTTCCAGAGATCCATCAGGTCGTTGGAAGCATAAACTAGGGGGTTGAAAGCCTGCTATATTTTCTCTAAAGGTCTTGTAAAAATTTCTGGTGTTGTTCTTAGTGAAGTCCTGTTCTATTTCATTTAGCCTATTATTATCATAATGGCGCTTTTCTCGGCGAATAATTTTAGAAGTGTTTTTCCGAACCTGCACAAATTCTTGCCATTTTTCTGTTGTTTTATGGCTATTGAAATTATTCCATGCTTTAAACCTATATTCAATAGCATGATCGCATGTGATGTTCCACCACCTATGTTTTCTCTTTCTCGGAGGTTGACCGAATTTTATTGCTTGTTTCATTTTCTCTGCAAGTTCAGACCAGCTCGTGGTATCCATTTGACGGATTTCTTCAATGATGTTCATCTTGTTGAGTTCAAGGTATTCTGGATCAGTTCGGAAAAGCTGGGTTCCCCTTATCCTTTGTCTGTTGGGTTGAAATTTTACCTTGATTTGTAGTAAATGATGATCTGAGTCAAAGAATCCTCTCCTGGTTTTCACATTAAGGACTTCTTTAGCGTTCCTTCTAGAGATAGCAACGTGGTCAATCTGGAATTCTCCAAGTGTTTCATTGGGGGATATCCATGTTGTTAATTTACGCGTAGGCTTCTGGAATTGTGTTGACATAATTTGGAGATTGAAATTTTGACAGAAGCTTATAAGGTGTTCACCATTTTTATTGGTTCTGCTATGAGCAGTGTATGGTCCTGTAATTCTCCTATATTTCTTTTCTTTTCCTAACTGACCATTAAAATCCCCCAGTAGAATCTTGACATGATGTTTGGGAATTTTGTTCGTGATTTCCTCCAGAAGTTCCCAGAAGTCTTCTATTACCTGAGGGTCTTTCCTGTTGTAGTCATTCGTTGGTGCATGCACGTTAATCAGTGTGTATACCTTGTTTCCCGATTTTATTGAGAGTGTTGAGAGTCTTTCTGATGGTGAAGTAAAATCAATTACTGAATCTGTGACGGACTTGCTAACCGCAAAACCTGTGCCAAATTGTCTTGGTCCTGTGTTGATCTGCACTGCAGGTTTTCCTTTATAGAGCCTGTAATTCTCAGAATCAAAGTGATTTTCATCTGTAAATCGTGTTTCCTGCAATGCCAAAATTTTGATGCTGAATTTATCAAGCGTGTTCGTTAGATGTTTGAGTTTCCCAGGCTTAAGCAAAGTGTTCACATTAAGTGTACCTATGAAACACTTTCGTTTAGGTCGAAGAGGTTTTGAGAAGCTCCGATCCTTCTCTACATGACATGTCTGGTCCCCCAGAATCCTATGACCAGAACAGGGATCCAATCTATTGACTGGGGCCTGGGGTAGTGGAATCTTTTCCTGTCGTTCTGCCATGGTTGCTTCAAGTTGAAGATTGTTTGTGGTGATCTCCGATGGAGATCACAAGATTTTAAGACTTAATTGTTGAGATTAAGCCGTACTTCGAACAGCCGCACCAACTAGGTGAACAGACGCTGCTCACTAGCCGCTGGATGCCAGAACAGACACTAGTGAGTTGGATATATGGACATCCATATACCTTTTACTCTTATCAACCCCGAGCACTGGGGTGCCTCCTCCGCCTCATACGCTGTACTGAAGTCCATCTTCTCCACCGTATTCGCCGTTGAGGTCTTCACTACTAACCCTGAGCTTGGGCCCTCCATATTTGTAACCCCTGGAGAGAGGGTGTCCCAGCATTATAAAGCCCCCAGGAGTTGGGCTACCTGTTGGTCCGCGGGTTCTATTGGGGGGTATTTGAACCAACCCTACAAACTGTAGGGGCCCCCTATCCGCCACCTGGGGACGCGCTCTCTAGAGGTTACAGGTTCCCCCGAGAGAGTATATATATATATATATATATATATATGTTCGACCCTAACTATTATGTGTCAGAAAACTGTATCATAATGAGGCTCATTATAAAACTATTTTTCATTATGAAACAGTTTCTCCCACCAATCAGAGCTCAAGAAACAGTTGTGTGAACAATTAAATAAGGATACCTTCGCTCAAGCGCTCAAAATCCAACATGTCTATATAAATTACCGAAAGTGCACCGTCCAAATGTTCGCGTAAATAAACTTGTGAATATGAGACAAGAAATAGCACTGTACCTTAATATCCTCAAACCCAATTTCTACACAGGGCATTGTATTGAAACGACTTCGGTGACAGTTTTACTGAATACACAATCTGAACATAAGGCATTGAAGCACACAGAGCGCATGAGTCGGTTGTCCAGAGAGCTCGGAAAATAGAGATATATTACCCAGCGCAGCTCCCCGTTCACAACATTCTAGTGACTGAACAGATATTTATGAATATTTATTTTAAAACATATAATAAAGTTAAAATTATCGTCGAACATGAACAGTCGTATGCAACTCGCCTATAATGGTAATTAAGACACTCGCATACGCTCGTTTTATAAAAATACTCGTGTCATAATTATAGCCATTATAGGCTCGTTGCATAATGTACTAGTATATATGTATATCAGTTTCTTGTGGACACGATAACTGCCGTAATTTTCCACCAATCACTTTGAATTTTTTATCGAATATGTATACCTATACAATCTCGGTCTACTTCGTTACTGGGCTAAATCGTTCGAAGGGGGTGAAAATGGGTGGCTTTTTCGAAAAAGTGAAATATTGCTATAACTCTCTTAATATGTGAAATATCGAATCCGTTCAATGTGAATGTGTCGGATAAAGCCCAAAAATTTATGTTTGATGTGTTTTTTTTATAGCACCAACCATTAACCAAAGGGGTGGGAAAAAGTGTTTTTTTCGGGAAACTTTAATCATATCTCTCTTAATAGGCACAATATCAAAACCGTACGAAATGGACAATATTTCCCTAAAAATTACCTAAAACTTTTGTCTGAAAGAATTTTTGATAGGACCCATCATTACGCCTAGGGATGAGAAAAATGATTTCGGAATTATAAGAAAATGCCAAGAGCTATCAGTGGTTGCCATGGCAACACTATTAAATTGATCAGGGATGAGCCATCAGACGTCGCCATGACAACGCACTTCCAAGAGATAAGATTCAGATTTCCATCTGACTAAGTGTGAAGCGGATTCGGTGACTTAACTGGTAGCATGCTGAACTTCTATGCCCAAGGTCGCGGGTTCAAAGCCGGCCAAAGTCGTCGGATTTTCTAAGAGCGCTAGAAATTCCTCAGTATGCTTTCCTTTGGAGGGAAAGTTCCAACGTTCGTTGCGAGTTGCTGGTTGCTGGTTGCGGTGGCATCTAGTAGCCAAGTTCACAGCTAGGTGTCGTTGACGGTAGTATCTGGTAATAACATTAGGAACTACTGCTTGAAAATGACCGTCTGCAGTCCTCACCTGAATTACAGACTAATACAGCCATCACAATTCACACCGTTTATCAGACAGATTCTACACTCACACAAAGTACACGGGGTTACATGACTGCGTTGTCGCAGCCCCTAAACTGAGGAACCAACCAAAATCTCTGCGGGAGATATAATTTTGCGTGAAGAAGTAACAGACCGTTACATAGTTACACATCAGTGTCGAAACCTTGCATAAGGACAGTGTGACCACAAGTATAACAAGTAGTTCCGTGAAGAACTATACAGCCTATTTTCATATATTGTACAGCCCCCCAGGGTTCTGCATCCCCTGGAGGACATCGCCCCATCATCTATTTTAATTACCCTTAACTGGCAAAGCTTGTAAGTCCAGAACATATCTATCAACACCGCAATGGCAGCTAGCCAGTATGGAAAGCTTAACCAATAATTGCATCACTACCACAAACAGCGACACACAAATTAACTAGGTCATCTAGGCAGCAGTATGCTGACAGAACAACGCCGAGAGCTATAAAAGGGAGCCTTATGTAGGACAAGCTCTCAATTACCAGTCTTACAGTGCAGCGGCCGCAGGCTATCGACGTTATCATCAGAGGTGAGTCAGACGTGTTCAGATCTCCTGTATTTGTAACCTTTACCCACAGATTGTACTTTTACATTGTGACCATTATTACATTCCCTGAAAGGGACTCATAATTCAACATCACTGACCAATAAACACTTGGTCAGTACACTACACTCGTCTTACTATTTATACGCCTCTTTACGTCCCAACGCCCTTCCTTATTCCCGTCACGGTTAGACGTGACATATGGTAGCCCAACAGTGCTAGCTCAGGTATCATTGTATTTCTCGCGGCGGCCCGACTGCTAAGAGCAGCGCGCGCCACATAGCTGACACGAGCACGTTCAGTTATATAACAAGCAGCCAGCTGGACGACCAGCACGTTGACCTATACACCAAACTCCATCCCTTAAGATACATCTACATCCTTTATAGGAGCGCCCCCTAGTTCCTAACACTAAACAACACTCTACACTGGTCAGCTTACCCTGCTACGGGAAGCTACCCCCTTTTAGGCACTGCTTTATAAATTATCACAATAACTCTTCCTTTTAGATCCAACCACCCCCAATAAAAGGGATCTAAAACACTGGTGGAGGCGCGGGTACCACGCATAGTAAGAAAGGAACTCATACAACGAGTTTTCGTGGTCAAAACGGTCCTAACCGCACGCAGCCAAGCAAATAGTGATTTTTTTCCCAGACAAAAAGCACCATTTTTGCTCCAAACTAGCTCACAGGGGAAATTCTTAGTAAACCAACCCCCCAGCCCCAGACAGAATCAAAGAGATACGAAAATACACTGTCAAACACGCACAGACTTTTTATTTTTATTTTATTCGCATACACTTCAGTCAGAATGGCACCTCATGCAGAGATTGCAAGCTATAGAGGCAATAGGGTTACGCCAATATTATTAACATTATTAATAAGATGCCAAAGGCATATACAAAGGCGATAGACACAAATACGGGCACTCCAAACAAAAGTCGGGGCATTACAGGGCAAACAGCCATACACTCCGTCAGAGGGTAGGACAACGCAATTAAGATGCGCACATAAGCACTTGAGGAACATACATGAACACCTCAATAGGATCCATGTCCAAAGAAACAAAATATACGAACAATTAATCACCACACATGGTCCCGTAATAGATAATGCAACCCTCGAGAGAATGAGGGTGCACTACACAGGTTTACACACTCAATACAGGGAGCTCATTCGCCAACGAGCGTTTCTCCAATTGGCGGCTACAGAACTGTATAGGACACAGAAACATTAATACAGTAATTCGCAAACAGGCCATATGCCTCAATGGGCAGTACACCCAAATTCGGGACGAATACCGTGAGCTCCAAGTCAACAAGGCCATTTTTGAGTTCATGGTAGGGCCACCAGCCCAGCCGAGAGAGGACATAAGCGTAGATACGCTAACTCGACAATTTGCGAGGATGTCCCTCTCACCATGTACTGCCACACATGAGAAGGAGTTCACCGTGGCCACAGTCCAGAAGACGGCCAGGTTAGGCTCCAATAGGCTACAAGCACAAAGTTACACAAACACACGTCCTTCAGCTCCGGATCGGAAGGCAATTTGGCCAAACCGAGGGGCAGAGCCTAGAACAATCCCCTCGGAACAAACGAACGAGAGGGAGTTGAAGCCAGGACTCTCAGAAACACATGACATGACAGAGAGACAACAGGAGGTAACCACGTCATGGGCAGACGACATAGAACCCGTCCCACTACACATAAGGCCTACATACACCCACACAGATGGGCTAACACAATGGCAGGAGTCTGCCGTGGCCACAGGCCAGAAAGCGGTCAGGCTCCACGCCATCACATTGCCAGGGCAGAGACAGACAATTAAGCGGCCTTTACCGCCAGTTCAAAGGGCAAGTTATCCAGAACGAAGGCGAACACCGGCATTAGTCCCTCAGGATGCACGATACACGCACGCACATTTTGACCAGGCACTACCACACAGTACACGGGGATTAGGAAAAGTGTTATTACCTACCCCACAGAACAGATCAGTCGAAAATACACACACCCCCGTAAACTCTACTAGAGTAGCACAGAGCGCGAGTAGTTCCGCGAACACAGGTACACTTAGACCAACGGTCAAGCGATACGGTGAAAGCAAGCCCGGTCGTACTTTGCTACAAACTCCTCCGAAAAATAGCAGAGGGGCACCTCAGTGGATCCCAGGGGCTTACACCCTAGTGACGGGGCGACGGTATCCACCTCCCTGAGCAATGACGCTCGAATAAGGATAACGACTTTCACCAGGAATACAATATATTCCGACATCACTTGCACCAATAGTATAGTACACATAAGTTCTTTTACACGGGGGAAACAAGATAATAGACAAACAAGTACTCACAAACATAAACTGCACATTTTTTTTCTCCTTCTTTCACGTATATACAGTGCAACATGGCTAAATCAGAAGTGCATAATTCAAAATTCTTGTTGTTTTTTTTTGGAACCCTGGCATTTTTTCTCTCAGGCCATCAATGGTTATTGGTCGGAGTTGGTTATCACCATAAATTGGTTAACGTAAAGTTTCTAATAGGCTAAGCCAAATGGAAGCCCATCAGGCGAGACACGCGGCTTAAGGCCGGAAAAAGGTATTTTGAACACAGCTTAAGCATCAAATCACAGCATAGAGCTTAAGCGAGTCTTTCTAAGTAGAAATGACTAAATGTTCTATGTTCCGGTTCAACAGTTTGATAGATTCTCTTGTGACGAGCGAAAGCCGTAAGCGTGGCAAGAATTAAGAATCGCAAACTAGTTTTCAAAAATTTGGTGAGGTGTGCTTTAACCAACTGAAAAGCCCAATTGCACACCGGGGCGAGACACTGTCATTTTGTTGAGTTACAATTGCTTTGGAGGGGAGGTTCGACTCCCATAGTGCACTGGCCTTGCTCGTGACGTGATACAAATGTATCAAATACGTCTTGCAATGGCCTTCCCAATGTGTACTAGACAGTGTCGGTAGATTCCCCTGAGATGTAACCAGATTACTGTAGTACTAACGTTACCAAATTGGTAAATACTACACTCAGGTCCCAACCTTCATTTTTAAACATTTTTCATATTTACGACACAGTTTTTACAGACTACCACCGCCCGGAAACCCGTTTTTATAAGCATAAAAGCATTGGGCAGGCGAGATACAATATAGTCTTTCTATTATTTTCTTTCAAAGTGCTCTCTTAATTCAGAGCGGGGCATAACTATTTTTTTTTGCCTCACTCATTCGGCCCGAGAAAGGAAGGTGGCCAAGTTACACTGTATATATTTAATACATAGGCATACGTTACACATAACACTGCCTCTAACATGACTTTTTCTCACCGGCACATAGTCACCAAACACGCGGCTAGCAGCCCGGAGACACTCGTGCATAACGACATTTTGTACAACGGATAGGGACATACTCGAACCACGTCACAGTAACACAAAATGTGGGGACACAAATGTAGTTAATGAGAGGTTCTTTTACAATGCGGCCAATGCATGTGAGATTTCCGAAGTGAAATGCCATGGCCTGTGGTTTGGATTCCACGTAAAACGGAAATCCCGTGGCTCATGATCTACAGATTACGGTCACGTTAAACTACAAATTTCCTTCTTTTTTTACAGTACGAAAAGCACTACCCGCAATCACAATAGACAGCAAGCAGGTTCACACATACGCGTGCCGGGAACATGAGAGTAAGCAAGTAACAAATGAAAGCCCACGACATCGTAATTCAACACTATCGCGTCAGCGATAACACACTCCTCAATGGGCAAGACTGGTCGGTACAGACGAACTAAGCCAACTCCTAGTGAACAGGAACAAACGCATCATTCACGTCCGATCCAAAGACCCTATAACTTTCAAAATTACACTACGAGGAGAGTTCAAAAATACGCAAACTCCTCACAGTAATGCGTACTTTCGTTTGCGCATTGCAAATACACAGTACATGTGCCATAATATATGCGGCACAGAGAGGGTCACACCAAGTCTTTACAGGCAACCGGGTCCGAACCCATGACCACACAACACGCTCGTACCAAAAACTAACTAACCAACGGCATTTTGGTACGGGAAACACAATCAAAATACTTACAAGGAGCGCACAAAACATGAACAACGCAGACATAGTACACAGAGAATGACATGAGATCACGGGTCCCAATTCCAGTAAAAATTGGTCACCATGGAAAGCAATCATCCAGGCTTCCAACCACACCGAAATTGGCCCATACAGATACATGAACAGGGAATACCACATTTCCTCCCGCCAAAAAACCGGGCATAAAATTTCAAATTACACCAGACACAGCTAGGATAATTTCGTAAGACAAAAGTCTTATGAAATAAGGGCCACACAACACCACTAGCTAATTAGGGCGGATTGCCACATTAGTCCGGCAGGAATTTAGAACAATAACAACATGGCATACGTGCAAGAAGGCACATGGCGACAGCTGACATACATAACGTCCGAGCCATTACACATACAAACTGCTGATGTGCAGATTTCGTCACATGGCAATATTGCTGGTGACAGACACTATTGTAGTATCGGCATTGACCATGACATTACAAGCATTAAGCAATCATAATGCCAACACATTTTTAACACTGCAAAAACATTTATGACATTTAGCAATAGGCAGACGTGACAGACCGAAACTTATCTTGGGCCCATAGGAGCACGTTCGCAAAGACGTTGACAGGGCACGGGCGCCTCTTGCCCATACACGCGATACATATTAGGACTTAGTCTATAACAGACCAACCGTCCGCGTGATGTAACGGGATATAGCCACACACACACGCGCTCACCAATTAGGAGCGAACACAGACAGGGGCTCTGAGGAAACAAGACCTCCCCTCTAATAACTTCTTTTCTCGATTGTAAGTCATAGGAATCATTACAGGCGATTAGGACATGACCAGACATACTGCGACCACGGGTTGCACTAACACTACAAATGACAAACCAGATTCAGTCGTGACGCCACAGCGACGCTTTAATATCCCAAGGAGCGGGTAGAAAGCAAGCATGGACCAAGGGAGGATGACAAAGCATAGGTGGATAATCCCAGAGGGATTACCGACATACTACAGCAGGCTACCATGGTTAATACCCAATTCCCTACCATGACCTTCCCACGTCCAACATCACCAACGCAGACACATGAACACGATGAAAACAGCTACACTACATTACAGAGTATACAACGGGGTTGGTAAACTTCATGAGTTTACAGAAAAGGCTTGCTACGCCTTGGATTTCAACGCTAACACCTGAATGAGAGGGGTGTATCAGCAAACATCAATTAAGCATAATGCGCATCTCCAAATGAGAGATGAGGCCACAGTTATATATATTGACCATTTTTTTGTTAATTAAATACTCCCGCATAACAGGAATATATTAGTATCATGCCTCACCCTACACCTATCCATACATGAGTGCAGATGCCTCATATCCAGATACATGCATGAGTATCCCATCCATTTACCAGGGATATTACTATCAAACCTGCATGGAATTTTTATATAATTGCAATCCAGGGGATACCTGCCCCAGTCCACTCATTGTAGGAGCATCCCAGCGCCATTAACGGCTCAAGGCCACCATTTATTTGAGCCCAATGATGCGCAACCTCTTCCTACCATGCTTTCAGCCCACTCTACGAATAACTACCCCCAGATCCTAATAACAGGGTACCTGATGCCACAGACCCTACTAACACCTCCATTAAGATAAAAAGAGCATTATCGCTGGAAAGCTGATGTAGCACAAGAGACCTAAAGTAGTCCACGCACTTAGAAGTTCCACCACCCCACAACACTTGAGAAAATTTTACATTTTTACATAAAAATACATTATTTACACAGGTTACGCCTATATATTTTTTTTTCTCCATAAAAAGGAATCTGAAACACTCTGATGGGTGATAGCGGCATAAGCCAAAGGCCAAAGGCACCACACTGGGGCAGAGCCGGGGTAGGTGATGATGACCCTTACCCCAGTGGGCTCAACAAATAACTGACCTGACCAAACAGACGAACCACGTAAGGTTGAGGCACTCGCGGCCTGGCCGGGCAAGCTCTGGAATCCTAGGTGCACCTAAACTGCCCCTGGGAGGAAGGGATGCTACACCCACTCTGTGCCACGGTCGTCGAAGTCAAGACCCTCAGGGAGACTTTCTGAGAATGGCGGGAGAAATAGCTCACTCAGCGCCGGACTCGAAAGCTGTCCCTAGAGACGACCCCAATTATGACTAGACTTTAGTTAAAACTAAGTAAGTACGGCTTCCATGGCGGGAAGCAAGGCTCCTGTGCGTTGGAGTGAAATACTACTGCGGCCGATAAAGGCGAAGAGATTCTTATACTGCGAAAAGCATACTACTGCGGCCGATAAAGGCGAAGAGATTCTTATACTACGAAAAGCATACTACTGCGGCCGATAAAGGCGAAGAGATTCTTATACTGCGAAAAGCAGACTACGATTGCCAATAAAGGCGAAGATGATATTATGCCATTGGACGACAATGTCCAATGCCCACATAAATGGCGACGCATCGGGCAGCCAATGGGCATTAAGAGAGGGGCATTGCGAGCACCTCATAAGGGTTAAGTGGGCGGCCCAACTACGACAACGATGAACGATAACGGTGATGAGCAGGAAGGTACAGCGGGCGAAACGGTTTGCTTAGTGGCACCGTAAGCCGCCTGCGACTAGGTTAGTAGTAATGATAAGTGTCGACATCTAGAATTAAGGGGGCGGAATTCGGCGACCCTAGAGACAACCGGTGTTTCTAGGACTCGTACGAGTGGTGTCCTGAGGAAGTAAATTGCCTCAGGCGATCGCCCTGGTCAAAATTTTAGTTATAACACAGTTGCACTTTGGTACGCAACTTAGGATAAGAAAATTTACTGAACGCTGTTGCTAATAATAGCACAGCATCTTTCGGCAGTAGATTAAGGCCACCCTTTCGGCTTAGAAATAGCATTTTTTTTAGACCATAATTAAGATAGATAGCGTTAAGTAACGCCGTTCGGCGCCTGATGACCCACAAACCCGTCATCAGGGTAAGTCCGACAACTCATGACAACTCATGATAACTCATGATAATTCATTATAAATAAGTATAAGTCTACATTTAAGGCAATTTTTTTATATATAAATATATTAAGACAGAATATCTCGGCACCCGGTATCCAAAATTCCGCTACCGGGGTAAGACCGACAACACATTAAGAAACGGCATTACGGCACCGTATAGGGTAAGCCCGGCCATACACCGATTAATACTAACCATGCCATTTTTTCGCAGGTCAAAAGAGCTTCAGACTGTGGATACACTACCACAGGAAGCGGCATAGAAAATAGGCAATTTAAATGTTTTATTAACCTCTCCATTTCTTTTCAGGCATTGTCACCAAGAATATGACACGGGTGTTTATAATTTTGCTGCCATATAGCAGCAACATGCTAATAATGACCTCTTACTATTGTATTACACCTGTGCGCACTAACTTATATTTAATATCCATCTCCACTTACACACTCACCACATTTTTTTTACAGCTACACTTCAAAAATCTGCACAGCAGGAATGGTGCCTGTGGGGTATCAGGCTTGCTGGCAGATCAGCATAAAACAGAAACACATAAAGCGTCAAAATGCGACGCAACTTACGGCGATGAGAGCGCAACCGACTTGTGGCGGCGACTCTCATGGCCAAGTGTGAAAGCATTCGCCCACAGGGAATGCTTCACAGAGTAAACATACATTCCAAGCGGTACGACCACTAAACCGTACCAGGTAGTGGCCGTGAAGGATTAGCCGTGAGACGGCGCGTACGAACAAACGAGTAGCGTGCACGCGAGGTACCAACGACTAGAATAATAAGAGATTAGCGCGCTTAAGTTAAATATAAGGCTTTGTAGTTAATAATTTTAAAGGGTACCTTAATACATATTCATGCGCCCACGGGCAACTAGTCCACTAGAAATTAACGTATATATAATACTTTGCAACCTCACATTGTTAAAATCACATGTACACGATGTCTATACTTTTTTGTTCGTTTGTTAATATCACACGTAAATAATGCTTATGATTTGTTATCTTTCATTTTTCTTTCTTCTAACTTCCCCATTTGTCAGGGTGTTCCGTTTTATCCCAAATCAATAAATGCATTCTGAATATTTCCCTTAAATTATACCCTGGAACACCCATTTTTTCTATTCTCTTCTATCTTTCTCTTAGCAGGGAGCACTTTTTCCCCAAAATAAAGCCAGACGGCACAATTCCTCGTCTAGCTGGGTTTTTCCTCCCTGCACATCAATGTAACGGATAAGTATCAAAACCATGTTTTTTCCTTCTTTTTGAAACTTGCAATATGCCAACAATGGCAATGTCAATTTTTTTTCAATGTCAATGTCAGTGTTATATATATATATATATCTGTACATCCCATAACCCTCCCCTCTGAACACGGGCTGATCTCACACCTACACTTCAACACGACATCACCCATTCTATACGACGACGACGACGACGACGAGGAAGACACCAACAGACGATACGAGGGGGCTTCAAGAACAACTACATCAACATCCCAACCTCAAGTTCCGTTCCCGTTCGCGAGGACGCGAACTAAATGGAGGAAGACGCTTGTACAGCCCCCCAGGGTTCTGCATCCCCTGGAGGACATCGCCCCATCATCTATTTTAATTACCCTTAACTGGCAAAGCTTGTAAGTCCAGAACATATCTATCAACACCGCAATGGCAGCTAGCCAGTATGGAAAGCTTAACCAATAATTGCATCACTACCACAAACAGCGACACACAAATTAACTAGGTCATCTAGGCAGCAGTATGCTGACAGAACAACGCCGAGAGCTATAAAAGGGAGCCTTATATAGGACAAGCTCTCAATTACCAGTCTTACAGTGCAGCGGCCGCAGGCTATCGACGTTATCATCAGAGGTGAGTCAGACGTGTTCAGATCTCCTGTATTTGTAACCTTTACCCACAGATTGTACTTTTACATTGTGACCATTATTACATTCCCTGAAAGGGACTCATAATTCAACATCACTGACCAATAAACACTTGGTCAGTACACTACACTCGTCTTACTATTTATACGCCTCTTTACGTCCCAACGCCCTTCCTTATTCCCGTCACGGTTAGACGTGACATATGGTAGCCCAACAGTGCTAGCTCAGGTATCATTGTATTTCTCGCGGCGGCCCGACTGCTAAGAGCAGCGCGCGCCACATAGCTGACACGAGCACGTTCAGTTATATAACAAGCAGCCAGCTGGTCGACCAGCACGTTGACCTATACACCAAACTCCATCCCCTAAGATACATCTACATCCTTTATAGGAGCGCCCCCTAGTTCCTAACACTAAACAACACTCTACACTGGTCAGCTTACCCTGCTACGGGAAGCTACCCCCTTTTAGGCACTGCTTTATAAATTATCACAATAACTCTTCCTTTTAGATCCAACCACCCCCAATAAAAGGGATCTAAAACAATATCCTACTTATGTTAACTGCCACCATCAACATACAAAATTTCAGTTTGATTGCTGTAATAGATTCGTAGATATTGAGAACTGACTAAATATTTCGGATGGTCGCCATGTTGGATTTTATATATGTAGCTCCTAGAGTTATGTACAGTTACATGAAGATTATTTTGTAAGTGTAGCGTTTAAACTTCAATCGCATGATTAGGACGCAAAAAGTAGCAAGGAGATTTAAAAATTTTGCACAGCTGCCATCTTTTGGTTATGGAAACAATTGAAATAAATTAGATGCCAGTGGTTTAACATTCGTATAAGGATTTACTGTACCAAGTTTCACTGCGCTCGGATGGTTAAATTGCGACAAACGTCCATGTGAATATTTATACTTCGCGTCGCCGCCATGTTGGATTTGTGATCACCAGGTTATTTAAAGTCATATAGGTGAACTTAAGTTCTTAGCCCCTATGAACATAAAAAAATCAGTTTGATTGCTTTAATAGATTCGTAGATATTCAGAGCCGTCTAAATAATTCGGATGGTCGCCATGTTGGATTGTTAAATTATAGGTCATAGAGTCATGTACAAATAAAGGAAAATTATTGCGTAGGTTCATTATTCAAACCTTCACTTAGATCGCATGATTGCGACACAAGATATAAAAACTTAATTTTAATGTTCGCACAGCCGCCATATTGAGGTTATGTAAACAATTGAACTAAAGTAGATACCAGTGCATTACAATGTGTATAAACATTTCCTGTACCAGATTTCATTGCGTTTGAAACATTAAATCGCGAGAAAGGTCTATTTAAAATTTTCAAATTCGCTTGGCCGCCATGTTCGTTTTGTAGTTAACCGGTTCTTGAAATTCTTACAGATGAACTTCCAGTAGTGCCCTTTATCTCCCTACAAATTTTCAGGATGATACCTCTAATAGTTTCAGAGATATAGAATGCCGCTGAAATATTTCGCACATCCGCCATCTTGTGGTTATGTAAACAATTGCACCAAGTTGGATGTCGGTGCATTACAATGTGTATATACATATACTGTACCAAGTCGTATTGCGTTTGGTTGGTTAAATCGCGAGAAACGTCTATTTAAATGTCGCAAATTCTCGTGGCCGCCATGTTGGTTTTGTAGTTAGCAGTTTTTCAAAAGTCACATAGGTGAGCTTCCAGTAGTTCCCATTATCACCGTAATAAATTCCAGGGTGATATCGGGAATAGGTTCGGAGATATTGAATGCTGGTGAAATATTTCGCATAGCCGCCATGTTGGATTGGTGAGACGTAACAAAATTTAAAGGGCACGGTCGGGGTCGCCCGGAATAATGCTATGAACCTACCGAGTTTCATTGAAATCGCTCCAGCCGTTTAGATGTTATTAGGGGGGGGACACACCTCTCACACACACACACACACGCGCACACACAGACACACGGACAAAAGGTGATCTCACAAGCCTATTTTTAGCCTATTTTCAATTTTGAAAAAATAGGCTTATGAGATCACCTTTTGTCCGTGTGTGTGTGTGTGTGCGTGTGTGTGTGTGTGTGATTCGTGTGTGTGTCCCCCCCTAATAAAATCTAAACGGCTGGAGCGATTTCAATGAAACTCGGTAAGTTCATAGCACTATTCCCTGCGACCCTGACCGTGCCCTTCAAATTTTGTTACGACTCACCAATACAACATGGCAGCAGTGCGAAATATTTCACCAGCATTCAATATCTCCGAAACTATTACCGATATTACCCTGATATTTTGTATGGTGATAAAGGGAACAACTATAAGTTCACTTATGTGACCTTTGAAAATCTGGTAACTACAAAACGAACATGGCGGCCAATCGAAGTTGCGACTTTTAAATAGACGTTTCTCGCGATTTAACCAACCAAACGCAATGAAACTTGGTACAGTATATGTTTATATACATTGTAATGCACCGACATCTAACTTCGTTCAATTGTTCACATAACCACAAGATGGCGGATGTGCGAAATATTTCACCGGCATTCCATATCTGTGAAACTATTAGCGGTATCTCCCTGAAATCTTTTACGGAGATAAAGGGCACTACGGAAGTCCATCAATAAGACTTTCAGAAACCGGTTAACTACAAAACGAACATGGCAGCCAAGCGAATTTAAAAATTTTAAATAGACCTTTCTCGCGTTTTTATGTTCCAAACGCACTGAAATCTGGTACAGGAAATATTTATACACATTGTAATGCACTGGTATCTAATTTAGTTCAATTATATACATAACCTCAAGATGGCGGATGTGCGAATTTTAAAATTAATTTTTTATTTCTTGTGATGTAGTCATGCGATCGAATTGAAAGTTTGAATATTGAACCTACGCAATATTTTTCCTTTAATGGTACATGACTCTATGGCCTATACATTTAACAATTCAACATGGCGACCATCCAAAATATTTAGTCCGCTCTGAATATCTACGAATCTATTATAGCAATCAAACTGAATTTCTTAATGTTCATAGGGGCTATGAACTTAAGTTCACCTATAGGACTTTAAATAACTTGGTGTTCACAAATCCAACATGGAGGCGACGCGAAATATAAAAATTCACATGGACGTTTCTCGCAATTTAACCAACCGAGTGTAGTGAAACTTGGAACTGTAAATCCTTATACGAATGGTAATCCACTGGTATCTAATTTATTTCAATTGTTTCCATAACCTCAAGATGGCAGCTGTGCGAAATTTTAAAATCTCCTTGTTACTTCTTGTGTCCTAATTATGCGATTGAAGTTTGAATACTATACGTTCACAATAATCTGCATGTAACAGTACATAACTCTAGGACCTACATATATGAAATCCAACATGGCGACCGTCCGAAATTTTTAGTCGGTTCTCAATATCTACGAATCTATTACAGCAATCAAACTGAAATTGTGTATGTTGCTAGTGGCAATTAACATAAGTAGGTTATATGAAAATAGGCTGTATAGTTCTTCACAGAACTACTTGTTTTTTTCAAAATTGAAAATAGGCTAAAAATGGACTCCAAATAACAAGAAGGTTACCGTCATCATAACACAATAACATGTGTAAAATATGCATAAAATGACTAAAAACAAAGTTAATTAATCTCCAGTTATAAAATACTTTCTCGCAATAAATGAGGTCTGATCCTTTTACGAAAACCTGCATATTCTGCCTATTATCGCCTATCCCCAAGTTTGTCCGGTGAAATCTACCTCCGCTTTCCGGCGTGCCGAGGGGACTATTTTAATCCGCATATCTCACTGCGGTGTATTTTGATGATGGAACCAACCTTCGGTCTGGCTTCGAAACCGGGCAGAATACACACAGTGGGGTGCCATTTAGAGAGACTAGAAGACTCCCCAAACTATGTGTGGTTTTTGAAGAGGAACTAAACACCAAACTGAAATTCTATAACCCAATAGAGTTATTCCAATTCCAACTTACTTTGTAATAATAATTATATTACAGTTACCGTAACTTTGTACGAAATTGGGAAAGGAACGCTTGGTTACATTTTCGTAACTTTTGCACAAAATAGTTGTTGACTAACATATCTAACGCTCCTATAATTAGCTTGGTTTGAGCGGAGAATCCAGTGATATGGAGAAACAAAATGAATTGGCCGCACATCCACCATTATCAAGAGCTACGAGCGGTTGCCTTAGGTCCAATAATGGTATCAAATACACGCTGTAAAAAACTAGTGTTAAACAATATCCCACACGTAAATTAATAAGTAGTAGCTGTACCCGGGATGCGTTGCAATGCCAATCAAAGAAAGTGTTGGCATTTTATCTTTGTATGTTGAAGTGCTATTGGATTCCCATTATTGTTTTTCTTTTTTCCGTTAACCACCTCTAAACTATTGTAAAATTGATTTAATATCTCAAAAAATCATGGGAGCGTGCTCAACAACTCACCAAATTTTCATCGCAATGAAATGAATGGTATATGAACGCATAAGGGACTTGGTTGAAACGATTCACGCGCTGTCGCCCATTAATTGAATCTAATCGTGCGCTACCAATTGTAAAATGGTTTTACTAAATCAGAAATCTTTGCGGGAGTGGAAACAACATTTCTCCAAATTTCCTTGCAATCGCATGAATGGTATATGAACGCATACGGATTTTTTTTAAAACGATACGCACGCCGTTGCTCATTTGTTGAATCTACTTGTGCGACACCTGTTGTAAAGTGGATGTACTAAGCCAGACATTCCCTGGAGTGTACACAACATCTCACCCAAGTTTCATCGCTTTCGGACAAATGGTATATGCACGCATACGGGACTTTGTTGAAACGCTTCGGGCGCCTTCGCTCATGTGTTGAATCTACATGAGCGCTACCTATTGTAAAATTGATTAACTAAGCCTGAAACTTTCCCTGGAGTGTACACAACAACTCACCCAAGTTTAGTCGCTATCAGACGAATGGTATATGAACGTATATGGGACTATGTTGAAACAGTTCGCGCGTCGTCACTCGTTTGTTTAATCTACTTGTGCCATACCTATTGTAAAGTGAATTTACTAACCCAGAAACCTTCCATGAAGTGTACACAACATCTCACCCAAGTTTCATCGCTATCAGACGAATAGTATATGAACGCAAACGGGACTTTGTTGAAACACTTCGCGCATCGTCGCTCATTTGTTGAATCTACTCGTGCGCTACCTATCATGACATGGATTTACTCAGACAGAAACCTTGCCTGTGGTGAACACAACCTTTCACCCAAGTTTTATCGTTATCGGACGAATGGTATGTGAACGCATACAGGACTTTGTTGAAACGCTTCGCCCGTCGTCGCTCATTTGTTGAATCTACTCCTGCGCTACCTATTATAACATGGATTTACTAAGCCAGACACCTTGCCTGTAGTGAACACAACCTCTAACCCAAGTTTTATCGCTATCGGACGAATGGTATGTGAACGCATACAGGACTTTGTTAAAACACTTAGCCCGTCGTCGCTCATTTGTTGAATCTAATCGTGCGCTACCTATTGTTAAGTCGATTTACTAAACCGGAAACCTTCCCTGAGGTGTACACAACATCTCACCCAAGTTTCATCACTATCAGACGAATAGTATATGAAGGCATGCGGAACATTGTTGAAACGCTTCGCTCGTCATCGCTCATTTGTTGAATCTACTCGTGCGCTACCTATTATAACATGGATTTACTAAGCCAGACACCTTGCCTGAAGTGAACACAACCTCTCACCCAAGTTTCATCGCTATCGGACGAATGGTATGTGAACGCATACAGGATTTTGTTGAAACGCTTCGCGCGTCGTCGCTCGTTTGTTTAATCTACTCGTGCGCTACCTATTTTAAGTGGATTTACTAAGCCAGAAACCTTCCATGAAGTGTACACAACATCTCACCCAAGTTTCATCACTATCAGACGAATAGTATATGAAGGCATACGGGACATTTTTGAAACGCTTCGCTCGTCATCGCTCATTTGTTGAATCTACTTGTGCGCTACCTATTATAACATGGATTTTATAAGCCAGAAACCTTGCCTGTACTGTACACAACCTCTCACCCAAGTTTCATCGCTATCGGACGAATGGTATGTGAACGTATACTGGACTTTGTTGAAACGATTCGGCCGTCGTCGCTCATTTGTTGAATCTACTCGTGCGCTACCTACTGTAAAAAGGACTTACTAAGTCAGAAACCTTTCCTGGAGAGTGCACAACAATACAACCAAAGTTTCATAGCAATCGGTTGAATGGTATATGAACGCATACGGGACTTGGTTTAAGCGATTCGCGTGCCGTCACTCATTTGTTGAATCGACTCGTGCGCTACAACTTTCATATTTATTCACCCATTGAATCTTCTCTGGACTTCCACAAATAATTCAAGACCAAAATTAGCCGAATCGGTCCAGCCGTTCTCGAGTTTTAGCGAGACTAACGAACAGCAGTTCATTTTAGGTAGATTTCATTAGAAAGCTAACTATTGCAATGGGTACTATGTTTCGACTTCCGGAAAATTTCGACATATCTTCGCGTTTCACTTCCCCCAGACCCCAAAACCACCGTCGGTTCAAAAGTTTATATATAATTTATGTATATATATTATATATATATATATATCAGTTTCTTGTGGACACGATAACTGCCGTAATTTCGCACCAATCACTTTGAATTTTTTACATAATATGTATCCCTATAAAATCTCGGTCGAGTACTTTAATGAGCAAAATCGGTCAAAGGGGGAAAAATGGGGGGGCTTTTTTCGAAAAAATGAAATATCACTATAACTCTCTTAATATGTAAAATATCGAATCCCTTCAAAGTTCATATTATGTGTCGGATAAACGCCAAAAATTTTGTTTAAAAAGTGTTTTGATAGCACCAACCATTGATCAATGGGGTGGAAAAAAGTGGGTTTTTCGGGAAACATTAATCATATCTCTCTTAATAGACACAATATCAAAACCGTACAAAATGGACCATATTCCCCTAATAATTACCTATAACTTTTGTCTGAAATAATTTTTAATACATCCCACCATTACGCCAAGGGATGAGAAAAATTATTTCGGAATTAGAAGAAAATGCCAAGAGCCATCAGAGGTTACCATGACAACGCTTCTAAATTGATGAGGGATGAGCAATCAGAGGTTGCCTTGACAACGAGATCACATTCAGTTTTCATTTGCCTATGTGGGAAGCGGCTTCGGTGACGTAGCCTAGCTGGTAGCATGCTGAACTTCTATGCCCGAGGTCGCGGGTTCAAAGCCGGTCGAAGTCGTCGGATTTTCAAAGAGCGCTGAAAATCCCTCAGTGTGCTTTCCTTCAGAGGGGAAGTCCAACGTTCGTTGCAAGTTACTGGTCGTGGTGGCATCTAGTAGCTAAGTTCACAGCTAGGTGTCGTTGACAGTATATTTGGTACCAACATAAGGAACTACTGCTTGAAATTGACCGTCTGCAGTCCTTACCTGAATTACAGACTAATA
The DNA here is from genome assembly GCA_946902985.2 of Meconema thalassinum. Classification (NCBI taxonomy): domain Eukaryota; kingdom Metazoa; phylum Arthropoda; class Insecta; order Orthoptera; family Tettigoniidae; genus Meconema; species Meconema thalassinum. The sequence continues at coordinate 56,826,500 of OX336390.1, forward strand.
CAGCCATCACAATTAACACCGTTTATCAGACAGATGCTACACACACCCAAAGTACACGGGGTTACATGACCGCTTTGTCGCAATCCTAAAGTGAGGAATCAAGTCGTCTCGGCACGCCGGAAGGCGGAGGTAGATTTCAACGGACAAACTTGGGGATAGGCGAAAATAGGCAGACTATGCAGGTTTTCGTAGAAGGATCAGACGTCATTTATTGCGAGAAGGTAATTTATAATTGGAGCTTAATTAACTTTGTTTTTTGTCATTTTATGCTTATTTTAAACATTTTATTGTCTTATGGGAACGGTAACCTTCTTGTCATTTGGGGTCCATTTTTAGACTATTTTCAATTTTGAAAAAATAGGCTTATGAGATCACCTTTTGTCCGTGTGTGTGTGCGTGTGTGTGTGTGTGTGTGTGTGTGAGTGTGTGTGTGTGAGGAGTGTGTGTGTCCCCCCTAATAACTTTTAAACGGCTGGAACGATTTCAATGAAACTCAGTGAGTTCATAGCACTATTCCGGGCAACCCGGACCGTGCCCTCCAAATTTTGTTACGTCTCACCAATCCAACATGGCGGCTGAGCGAAATATTTCACCAACCAACCAAACGCAATGAAACTTGGTACAGTATATGTTTATACACATTTTAATGCACCGACATCTAACTTTGTTCAAATGTTTACATAACCACAAGATGGCGGATGTGCGAAATATTTCACCGGCATTCTATATCTCTGAAACTATTAGCGGTATCATCCTGAAATCTTTTACGGAGATAAAGGGTACTACTGGAAGTTCATCTGTAAGACTTTCAAAAACCGGTTAACTACAAAACGAACATGGCGGCCAAGCGAATTTGAAAATTTTAAATAGACCTTTCTCGCGATTTAATGTTCCAAACGCAATGAAATCTGGTACAGGAAATGTTTATACACATTGTAATGCACTGGTATCTACTTTAGTTCAATTGTTTACATAACCTCAATATGGCGGCTGTGCGAACTTTAAAATTAAGTTTTTATATCTTGTGTCGTAATCATGCGATCTAAGTGAAGGTTTGAATAATGAACCTACGCAATAATTTTCCTTTATTTGTACATGACTCTATGACCTATACATTTAACAATCCAACATGGCGACCATCCGAAATATTTAGACGGCTCTGAATATCTACGAATCTATTATAGCAATCAAACTGTTTTTTTTATGTTCATAGGGGCTATGAACTTAAGTTCACCTATAGGACTTTAAATAACCTGGTGATCACAAATCCAACATGGCGGCGACGCGAAGTATAAATTTTCACATGGACGTTTCTCGCAATTTAACCATTCGAGTGCAGTGAAACCTGGTACAGTAAATCCTTATACGAATGTTAATCCTCTGGCATCCAATTTATTTCAATTGTTTCCATAACCACAATATGGCAGCTGTGCGAAATTTTTAAAATCTCCTTGTTACTTCTTGTGTCCTAATCATTCGATGGAAGTTTGAATGCTATACGTACACAATAATCTTCATGTAACAGTACATAACTCTAGGACCTACATGTATAAAATCCAACTTGGCGAACATCCGAAATCTTTAGTCGGTTCTCAATATCTACGAATCTATTACAGCAATCAAACTGAAATTTTGTTTTTTGACAGTGGCAGTTAACATCAGTAGGATATATGAAAATAGGCTGTATAGTTCTTCACGGAAATACTTGTTATACTTGTGGTCACACTGTCCTTATGCAAGGTTTCGGCACTGATGTGTAACTATGTAACGGTCTATTACTTCTTCACGTAAAATTATATCCCCCGCAGAGATTTTGGTTGGTTCCTCAGTTTAGGGGCTGCGACAACGTGGTCATGTAACCCCGTGTACTTTGGAATGGCTGTATTAGTCTGTAATTCATGTAAGGACTGCAGATGGACTATTTCAAGCAGTAGTTCCTAATGTTGTTACCAGGTACTACCGTCAACGACACCTAGCTGTGAACTTGGCTACTAGATGCCACCGCAACCAGCAACTCGCAACGAACGTTGGAACTTCCCCTCAAAAGGAAAGCATACTGAGGGATTTTTAGCGCTCTTAGAAAATCCGACGACTTCGGCCGGCTTTGAACTCGCGACCTTGGGCATAGACATTCTACCAGCATTCTTCAGCATGCTACCAGTTACGTCACCGAAGCCGCTTCACACTTAGTCAGATGGAAATCTGAATCTGATCTCGTGCAAGTGCGTTGTCTTGGCAACGTCTGATGGCTCACCCCTCATCAATTTAGTAATGTTGCCATGGCATCCACTGATAGCTCTTGGCATTTTCCTATAATTCCGAAATCATTTTTCTCATCCCTTGGCATAATGGTGGGTCATATCAAAAATTCATTCAGACAAAAGTTTTAGGTAATTATTAGGGGAATATTGTCCATTTTGTACGGTTTTGATATTGTGCCTATTAAGATAGATATGATTAATGTTTCTCGAAAAACCCACTTTTTTTCCACTCCTTTGGTCAATGGTTGGTGCTATAAAAACTCTTCAAACATAAATTTTTGGGCTTTATCCGACACATAGTATGAACGTTGAACGGATTCGATATTTCACATATTAAGAGAGTTATAGCAATATTTCACTTTTTCGAAAAAAGCCCCCCATTTTCACACCCTTCGACCGATTTAGCACAGTAAAGAACTCGACCGTGATTTTATAGGTATACATATTCGGTAAAATATTCAAAGTGATTGGTGGAAAATTACGGCAGTTATCGTGTCCACAAGAAACTGATCATACATATACATACATAAATTATATATAAACTTTTGAACTGACGGTGGATTTGGGGTCTGGGAGATGTGAAACGCGAAGATATGTCGAAATTTTCCGGAAGTCGAAACATGGTACCCATTGCAATAGTTAGCTTTATATTGAAATCTACCTCTGGTTGGTTCCTCAGTTTAGGGGCTGCGACAACGCGGTCATCTAACGCCGTGTACTTTGGGTGAGTGTAGAATCTGTCTCATAAACGGTGTGAATTGTAATGGCTGTATTAGTCTTAATTCAGGTAAGGACTGCAGACGGTCAATTTCAAGCAGTAGTTCCTAATGTTGCTACCATGTACTACCGTCAACGACACCTAGCTGTGAACTTGGCTACTAGATGCCACCCCAACCAAGAACTCGCAACGAACTTTGGAACTTCCCCTCCAAAGGAAAGCATACTGAGGGATTTTAGCGGTCTTAGAAAATACGACGACTTCGGCCGGCTTTGAAACCGCGACCTTGGGCGTAGACATTCAGCATACTACCAGTTACGTCACCGAAGCCACTTCCCACTTAGTCAGATGGAAATACTGAATCTGATCTCGTGCAAGTGCGTTGTCATGGCAACGTCTGATGGCTCATCCCTCATCAATTTAGTAGTGTTGCCATGGCAACCTCTGATAACTCTTGGCATTTACTTTTAATTCCGAAATCATTTTTCTCATCCCTAGGCGTAATGGTGGGTCATATCAAAAATTATTTCAGACAAAAGATTTAGGTAATTATTAGGGGAATATTGTCCATTCTGTACGGTTTTGATATTGTGCCTATTAAGAAAGATATGATTAATGTTTCCCGAAAAACCCACTTTTTCCCACCCCTATAAAAAACTCATCAAACATAAATTTTTGGGCTTTATCCGACACATATTTGAACGTTGAACGGATTCGATATTTCACATATTAAGAGAGTTATATCAATATTTCACTTGTTGAAACAAGCCCCCATTTTCACCCCCTTCGACCGATTTAGCCCAGTAACGAACTCGACCGAGATTTTATAGGTATACATATTCGGTAAAAAATTCAAAGTGATTGGTGCAAAATTACGGCAGTTATCGTGTCCACAAGAAACTGATATACATATATATATATATATATATATATATATATATCTTATATATAAAAGTTAAGGTCTGTATGTAAGTATGTGGGTTGGTGGGAAGGTTCTGTTCCGTATACAAATCTACACCGTTCCACCAATCTCAACCAAATTTTGCATACACATAGTTTAGGACCCAGAAGGGACCATTGGCCACATGAATTTTCGATAGTCTTTCACATTCTTCTGATTTCGGCCCTTTTACACTCAAGCACAGGCTAATCAAAACATAAAATATTCTCATGAAAGAAATGCAAGGCAGATAGTTTCCATAGCAACATAGCTCAAGTCGAGACACGGCCGACTGGATGCCAGTTACGCTCTGCATTACCGGTATAGAAAATGAGGATCTTTACTTGAAATTCCGTTAGTTACTCAACTGCTCACACAGCACTGTCAACCGAGTTTAGCATAACAAAGACTTGACACTATCTAGCCTACTATACATTTGTAAAAAACCACTCACTCACTCACTCATTCATTCATCACGAAATCTCAGAAACTACCGAACGGTTTGGAATGAGATTTGGTATGCAGCTTCCTCAAGGGCCGCAAATGCCTACTAAGAGAGGATTTTTGGATATCCAGGTTAGAAAGGTGTGTACAGGGGGTAGACCTGCATTTCATTGAATAGCAATATCTCCCGATTGGTTTCATTGGGGGATGTGATACTCGCCATATAAACTCATCATTAAAAATAAGAAGACACATGTCTGAGGGTTTTTCGATGTGGTGTAAATTATGAGGTGAAAGGGGTGAAAAGAGGGGATTGAAAGATTCCTAACGGAGCGTGTATCTCTTAAGACATAGACGAGGAGTTTGAAACTCAGCGAAAAAAATCAACATAAAAAAGAAGTAAATATGTGTTCGGCCGTTTTTTCATCAATCCAATTTAAGGGGCCCATGGGGAGGGGTTAAATTCCGGGGGGGTTGGAAACAGGAAAGAAAGTGTCCTAACTGATTGACTGACTGACTCACTCATCAAACTCAGGGGGAAAAAACTGCTTTAAAGTAAGTAAATAGCTGTTCGACAGTTTTTTTCATGAATTGAATTTACGAGGTTCATGGGGAGGGGTGAAATTCTGAAAAAAGAAAATTGAAAGAAAATGTCCTGACTCACTCACTGTCTCACTCACTCATCAACGCCCAGCCAAAATTATTGAAGTTAGAAACATGACAGTTTGGGGATATGTTCATTGTATAACAAACCCGTCTACTAAGGGAGGATTTTCGGATATTCAGGTTCTAAATGGGTCTTAACCCTTTCAGCCCCAGTGATGCCAAATGGCATCATCTGTTTTTGGTATTATTTTAGTCATAATGGCATTTCACTAAATCGCTGTGAATGGTGTAATACTAATGTGTCAGCTCCCTACTGCCGATTTACTTTAGCTTCCTTGACTTTACATAGTGCTGTATCCTACTGGAAACAATAGGAGTGTATGTTCTGAGTGCCTGGTGTCAGCTGGTGAAATAATTTGAATTATACTGGAATACTGTGCATTGTTGAGCGAAAAGGTTGTTTCTTGTAACAGTTAAAGTTCTGTTGATTAGTGTTAAGTGATGATTACGGACGATTTCTGTAAATTGGTTTCTTGAACATCCCACCTGAAAGTCACGACTCCATTTGGAATCATTGGGACCCAGGTAAGTAATTCGTCCCAAAATGTTTTACCTCTCCTGTAGTGTTGAATATTCTACTACATCTCTGTAGATTATTTCTTATGTTAAATCCTTAGCAGGAAATTCTTAGAACTGCTGTTATAGGCTATATTTTTCTCTCTTTTTCTTCTAGATGGCAACCAAAAGATCGAAATTATCTGAAGATCAAATTATTTTATTAGTATCAGGAGATGTATCTGAGGCAGAACTGACTGATGAGTCGGATGATGAATACGATGCTCCTCTGCAAGAAAGAAGTTCGTTCGTGGATTCTATTCATCAGAAAGCTTCAGAAGTCCAGCGTTCTATAGATATTGAAGTACATGAAAGAGAAAGAATACTGGAAGAAGAATATGATAGTGAAGAGGAGGAGGGGATCGAAGACGAACAAGTGTCAAACAAGATTAGGACAGGAAATCAAAGTAATAACACTATCAAATGGAGACACAAAGATATTGAAGAATTTGACACTACCTTTGAAGAAGATCGTATGCAAGATTTAGGTTGTGATGATACACCTCTTCAGTTCTTCAAGAGGTTTTGTACTGATGCTATGATCGAGAATCTCTCCTATCAAACAAATCTTTACTCCTGCCAAAAGACTGGAAAATCTGTGAATACATCAAAGGCAGAAATAGAACAATTTTTAGGTATTCATGTCTGATCTGGAATCGTTCGAATGCCATCATACAAAATGTACTGGGCTGAAGAGACACGATATCCTCGTATAGCCGATGTAATGACAAGAAATCGGTTCTACAATCTAAGAACATATTTCCATATCAATGATAACTCCAAGGCATTACCACGTGAACATCCTGAACACGATAAACTCTTCAAAGTTCGGCCGTTTGTAGACAATTTGAAAAGTGCAATGAGGAAGACAGAGCTCGAAGAACATCTCAGTGTGGATGAATTTTTGATACCATTCAAGGGAAGGTGTGGAATGAAACAGTACATTCAGAGCAATCCTCACAAATGGGGAATTAAAGTTTTTGGCCTTGCAGGGTCAAGTGGCATGATGTATGACTTCGAAATCTATGTTGGCAAGGAAACAGTAAAGGAGAAGACCAAGTTAGGTATCAGTGGCGATATTGTGTTGCGCTTAGCCGAAGTAATACCTGAGAATAAGAATTACAAACTTTACGTAGACTACTGGTTTGCTTCTCATGCTCTCGCAGTTGCTCTAAAAGAAAAGGGTATTTGGATGGCAGGTACTGTCCGAATAAACCGAGTACCTGGATGTCAGATGAAAGAAGAGAAACAGTTGAAGAAAGACGGGAGAGGAAGCTTTGATTACAGAACAGACACTACAAACAACATTACAGTGGTTCGTTGGCTTGACAACAAGTGTGTCAATGCAATTTCCTCTTTTGTTAGTGTACAACCAATTAGTAAAGTTAGACGTTGGTCCGTTGGAACCTAAAGCCACATGGAAGTTGATAGGCCTGTGATGATAAAGGTTTACAATCAAGGGATGGGTGGATTGGATCTTCTGGACATGTTGGTGGCACTCTACAGGGTAGATATAAAAGGAAAACGTTACTATTTGAGGATTGTGTTTCATCTTATAGATGTCTGCATTGTGGCGTAGTCGGTAGCATGCTGAACTGCTATGCCCAAGATAGCGGGTTCAAACCCGGCCGAAGTCGTCGGATTTTTTAAGAGCGTTAAAAATCCTACAGTATGCCTTCCTTCGGAGGGGAAGTAAAGTCGGCGGTCCCATGTCATAGATTTATGGCATGTAAAAGATCCTTTCACAGACTAAACTTGTGTAAAGCAAAATTTGTTAGGTTAGATTTCGTCAGAACGCTCTATCAAAGTTCCAACGTTTGCCACTAGGTATCATTGATATCTGGTGGCGAAAGTTGGAACTACTTGAAATTGAAATGGAAGCAGCTACAGACTCAGGCGAGCCGAACATGTCCTCGGACACTCCCGGCGCTAAAAGCCATACGATAAATAAATAAAATTGTAAATGCCTGGTTATTGTACAGGCGAGATTTACGCCAGCAAATGGATTTCAAGTTCATGGCCCTAGTACAATTCAGATCTCAAGTTGCTTTAGGCCTGATGGATGCAGGGAAAGTACCAACAGTCAGGAAGAGAGGTCGGCCCTCAGATGAAATCGACTCTCCTGCAAGAAGAAAACAACCGACTCCTCATCCAGTTGCTGATGCTCGGTTTGATCAACTGGCCCACTGGCCTCAGCATGTAGATAACGAACAAAGGTGCAAACTCTGCATAAAGTGTTACTCGCGGGTACAATGCAAAAATTGTCATGTAGCTCTGTGTATGCATAAGAATAACAATTGTTTTGAGCGTTACCATGTAAAGTGAGTGTTGGAACTTGTACTGTTGGAATAGACTGCCTTAGTTACCTAGCATTGAAGTAAGGAAAAATGATTTGGCTGAAATATTGTTAAAATTTGTATTCTAATGAACTGATTTTTTATTTTCTGAAGTTAGTGAATTTATGTTGAATTTCAGGAAGGAAAAACTCTGCTTTTATCATACATATCAGTTGATAAAATAAAATATTTGCTAACATACAGACACATGATTTCCAATATAACAGTTACCCTTCTGGTACCAATGATGCCATTTGGCATCACCCTATATTTTGTAAAATAAATGGTCAAAAAATTAATGACATTAATTTTCTATCTTAGACAACCTACTTAGTTTCAAAAATTACCGTGGTGATTTTTTTATGCAGGGTTTCGTAATTCGGGGCTGAAAGGGTTAAGGGGGTAAAACCTGCATTTCATAGAATAACAATATCTCCCGATTGGTTTCATTGGGAGGATGTGATACACGGCATATAAACTCATCGTTAAAAAGTAAGAAGGTTTTTCGATGTGGTGTATATTATGAGGTGAAAGGGGTGAAAAATGGGGATTGAAAGATTCCTAACGGAGCGTGTATCTCTTAAACGACATAGGCGAGGAGTTTGAAACTCAGCGGAAAAAAATCAGCATAAAAAATAAGTGAATGTGTGTTTGACCGTTTTTTTCATAAATCCAAGTTAAGGGGCCCATGGGGAGGGGTGAAATTCTGGGGGGGGGGGGGAGGGTGGGACAGGAAAGAAAGTGTCCTAACTGATTGACTGACTGACTCACTCATCAAACTCAGGGGGAAAAACTGATTTAAAAGTAAGTAAATAGCTTTACGACAGTTTTTTTATCAATCAAATTGAAGGGGTTCATCGGGAGGGGTGAAATTCTGAAGAAGAAAAAATGAAAGAAAATGTCCTGACTCATTCACTCACTCATCATCGCCCAGCCAAAAATATTGAAGTTGGAAACATGGCATTTCGGGGATATGTTCGTTGCATGTCACAACCGTACACTAAGGGAGGATTTTTGGATATTCAGGTCCTAAAGGGGTCTTAAGGGGGTTAAACCTGCATTTCATTGAATAACAATATCTCACGAGTGGTTTCATTTGTGGATGTGATACTCGGCATATAAACTAATCATTAAAATAAGCAGATATGTGTCTAAGGGTTTTTCGATGTGGTGTATTATTGTGAGGTGAAAGGGGTGAAAAGTGGGAGTTGAAGGATTCCTAACGGAGCGTGTAGGCCTATCTCTCAAACGACTTAGGCGAGAAAATTGAAACTCAGCGAAAAAAAAATCAGCTTAAAAATTAAGTAAATCGGTGTTCGACCGTTTTTTCATAAATTAATTTAAGGGGCCAATGGGGTGGGGTGAAATTCTGGGGGAAGAATGAGAGAAAGTTTCCTAACTGACTGACTAACTCACTCACTCATCAAACTCAGGGGAAAAGGACAGCTTAAAAAATAAGTTAATAGGTATTTAAGCGTTTTTTCATCAATCCAATTTAAGGGGTCCATGGGTAGGGGTGAAATTCTGGTAAAAATAATTGAAAGAATATGTCCTGTCTGACTCACACACTCATCAAGCCCAGCGAAAACTATTCAAGTTGGAAACATGAAATTTTGGGAATATATTCGCTGTATGTCGAAAACGTCAACTAAGTAATGATTTTTGTTTATTCGGGTTTTAAAGAGGTGTTAAGGGGGTAAACGTGCATTTCATTGCATAACGATATCTCATGAGTTGTTTCTTTGGGGATATGATATTCGGTATATAAACTAATCATTAAAAATAATCAGACATATGTTTATCGATGTGGTGTATATTATGAGGTGAAAGTGGTGAAAATTGGGGGTTGAGGGATTCATAACGGAGCGTGTATCTCTGAAACGACATAGGCGAGAAGTTTGAATTTCGGTGGTAAAAAACAGCTTAAAATACTTGTTAATAAGTGTTCGACCGTTTTTTTTTTCACAAATCCAATTTAAGGGGCCCTTTGAGAGGGGTAAATTTCTGGAAGAAAAAAGAACAGGAAAGAAAGTGTCCTAACTGATTGACTCACTTACGCACTCATCAAACGCAGGGGGAAAACAAGATTTAAATAAGTAAATAGGTGTTCGACCATTTGTTTCATAAATCCAATTTAAGGGGTTCATGGGGAGGGGTGAAATTCTCAAAAATAAATGAAAGAAAATGTCCTGACTGACTCACTCACTCATCATCGCCCAGCCAAAATTATTGAAAATAGAAACATGAAATTTTGGGGATATGTTCGTTGTATGTCGATAACGTCTACTAAGGAAAGAGTTTTGGATATTCAGGTTCTAAAGAGGTGTTAAGGGGGTAAACGTGCATTTCATTGAATAACAATATCTCACGAGTGGTTTCATTTGGGGATGTGATACTTGGCATATATACTAATCATTAAAGATAAGCTGACACATGTCTAATGGTTTTTCGATGTGGTGTATATTATAAGGTGAAAGGGATGAAAAGTGGGGGTTGAAAGATTCCTAACGGAGCGTGTATCTCTTAAACGACATAGGCGAGGAGTTCTGAAACTCGGAGGAAATCAATCAGCTTAAAAATAAATAAATAAATGAATGAATGAATAAATAAATAAATAAATAAATAAATAAATAAATAAATAAATAAATAAATAAAATAAATAGGTGTTCGACCGTTTTTTTCATAAATCCAATTTAAGGGGCCTACGGGGAGGGGTGAAATTCTGGAAGAAAAACGTCCACTAAGGGAGGATTTTTGGATGTTCACTCTCATCGACCAACCAAAACTATTAAAGTTAGAAGAATGATATTTGGTGGATATGTTTGTTGTGTGTCGAAAACGTCTACTAAGGAGGGATTTTTGAATATTCAGGTTCTAAAGGGGCGTTAACGGGGTTAAACCTGCATTTCATTGAATAACAATATGACACGACTATGACGCGAGCGAAGCGAGGCTAAAAATGAGATGGTGTGTGTCTGTGTATTACTCAATCTCGCAACAACCGCTGGTCCGATTTACATGGAAGTAGCTGATTTACCTGGTTAACATATAGGTTACCGTACTTGGATTTCAATACTTTGCACTATTTAAAGATGGCGACCATTTTAGTGACGTCACTACACTCTTTGGTTTCAAACTTTCATATTTCCATTTCAAATAAAAAGGGAACGCCAAGAAATAGCAAACTTTTGATGGCATATACGAGGTTTAAAATTACATTTTCTGTCCGAAAGGTATCTCCAATGGCTAGCGAGTAAAACCTAAATTTGTGCTATAAAACACGGCCAACGCCGAGCAGTGTAGTTGGACAAAATGTTCCATCCTTAATGTCCCTCGCCTATCCCCTGTTTTAACTGTCACCGGGAGATATTACATTTTCGACCAGTCTTTTTCAAGACTTTCAATAACTTCAATAAACATCGAAGGCTTATCCAGAGATAAAGCACTCTTACTCGCTGACATGTGCAACCGACTAAAGATCGACATCCTAGTGATGCAAGAAACTCACAGAGGGATCGACAACAACAGACCCAAAATAGAAGGAATGCGACTGGTTGTCGAACGATCCCATGAACAATACGGCAGTGCTGCTTTTGTCAGACCAGAGATTAATGTCAAGTCATCTCAAATGACGTTCAGGAACAATATAGAAATCTTGACTGTAGAATTGGAATCCTGCTCTGTAACATCCATTTACAAACCACCCAATGAACACTTCTTCTTTGAAAGGGCAAGTAACATTGACAAGCAAAATATCAAAATTGTCCTGGGGGATTTTAATTGTAAGAGCTCAGTTGGGGATATAATATCACAGACAAGAATGGGGAGGAACTCGAGCATTGGGCAGAGAGGGAAGGATTGAGATTGATTCACAACCCCAAACTGAGACCATCTTTCAACAGCGGTAGATGGCATAGAGGTTACAACCCTGACAACATTTTCATAAGTGAGCAAGTGATAAAACATTTAGTTAAAACGGTGGAGGAACCCATCCCTAGGACACAACATAGCCCAATCACATGTTCAGTTCGAGGAGTGGTCAGCCCTGAGGAAGTCCCTTTTAAACGACGTTTCAATTTTAAAAAGGCAAACTGGGAGGGGTTTTCCATTGAGCTGGATGAGGAACTGTCCAATTTACAACCAGAGCCAAGTCATTATGAAGACTTTGTTGACCTTGTGAAGAAGATCTCTCGTAGACATATTCCCCGAGGCTGCCGTACACAGTTCATTTCTGGCCTCAATGCTGATTCTAAGGATCTGATAAAAGATTACCAGGAGAAATACGAGACAGACCCTTTTGCAGATGACACCATTCAGACGGGTGAAGAACTCATGAGGAGCATCGCTGACGGAAGAAAGGAAAGATGGATGAACTTACTAGCAAACCTTGACATGGCCCAGAACAGTAGAAGAGCATGGAAGCTGGTCAAAAACTTGAGCAACGACCCTAAGAGTCCACCAGTGGATCTCACCAAGGTTACACCAAATCAAATAGCTCATCAGCTGCTCCGTAACGGGAAAACCATCACGAAGACTCAGCCTGTGAAGCTGAAGCCTAGTGAAGATGAGAATAATTTTCTCGGTCGTCCTTTCACTTCAGCAGAATTAGAACATGCCATCAAGCTGATGAAAGTCAACAAAGCTGCGGGCCCGGATGACATCAGGACAGAACAAATCAAGAACTTTGGACCAGGAACAATCCAGTGGCTGGTGAATATGATGAATAGATGTATCGAGACCCTACACTTACCAAAGCTGTGGAGGAAAGCTCATGTGGTCGCACTGCTAAAACCAGGCAAGGAACCAACGGATGCAAAGAACTTCCGTCCTGTCTCTCTTCTTTGCCACCTATACAAGGCATTTGAAAGGTTGATCCTTGAAAGAATTGCAACATTCATTGATAACCGGCTAATTCAAGATCAAGCTGGATTTAGACCAGGGAAATCATGTTCCAGCCAAATTCTGAACCTGACACAGCATATCGAGGATGGCTATGAGAATAAACTTATCACTGGTGTCGCCTTTATATATCTCAGTGCTGCATATGATACAGTGAACCATAAGAAGCTCATAGCCAAGCTGTACAACATCACTAAGGACATGAATCTAACAAATGTCATACGTGGGATGCTCCAGAACAGAAGGTTCTATGTTACACTTCAAGGGAATAAAAGTGGATGGAGGAACCATAAAAACGGGTTACCTCAAGGCAGTGTGTTATCCCCATTACTATTCAACATTTATACAAATGACCAGCCAGAATATTTAGAGGCCAGGCGATTTATTTATGCGGATGACACCGCTATTGCTGTACAGGGTAGAAGCTTTGAGGAGGTGGAGGGAAAACTGTCCAATGCTCTTGAGAGATTAGACAATTATTACACCCAGAATCACCTGAAACCTAACCCTGGAAAGACACAAGTATGCGCATTTCATCTTCGCAACAAAGAGGCCCGGAGAAAGTTGAATGTTGTCTGGAAAGGAGTGACACTCGAAAGCTGTGAAACGCCTCGATATTTGGGAATCAAGCTTGATCGTAACCTCAGCTTTAGGAAACATTGTAGAGAATTGAAGTGCAAGATCAGCTCAAGAAATAGCATAATGTGGAAGTTGATAGGTTCAACATGGGGAGCGAACCCTCAGGTTCTACGTTCAACAGCATTGGGACTTTGCTTTGCAGCAGGAGAGTACGGATCATCAGTGTGGGGAGCATCTGCCCATACCAAGCATGTGTACATAGCTCTTAACGAGTCCACACGTATTGTCACTGGATGTCTGAGACCTACTCCAGTGCAGAAGATCTACCCTCTCGCTGGCATTGCACCTCCAGTTATTCGACGCAGGGTGGCAGCAGAGAAAGAGAGACAAAAGCTTCAAATAGATCCCAGACATTCTATGTTCAACCACAAGGTGACCACTCCTCGCCTAAGATCCAGGAAGAGTTTTATTAAGAGATCAGTACCCCTCCATACCAAGCCAGACGTCCGGCGTGTGTCACTCTGGAAACAAATAGTACCAGAGGGGTTTACCCCTAAAGAAGAACTGAGCAGTGGTAGTCATTTGCCTTATACCACCTGGAGGTCCTTAAACCGGATGAGAACAGGAGTGCCTAAGTGTCGTAGCAACCTTGTGAAGTGGGGTTATGCAGAAGATCCACGATGTGCCTGTGGAGAAATCCAGACTCCACAACACCTGCTCACGTGCAAAGATCTTAATGAAACCTGCAGCCAGGAAGACTTTATGTTGGCCACAGACCGAGGGATAAGAGCTGCAGAGTTCTGGAAAGGAAGAATTTAGTGTGTCTCCCGGACACGGAAAGTAAGTAAGTACCTTCACATTTTAATTCATTTATGACGCGTAGCGAAGCACGGGTACTTCAGCTAGTTATATATAAACTTTTGAACTGACGGTGGTTTTGGTGTCTGGGGGATGTGAAACGCGAAGATAGGTCGAAATTTTCCGGAAGTCGAAACATGGGACCCATTGCAATAGTTAGCTTTCTAATGAAATCTACCTAAAATGGACCCCAAATGACAAGAAGGTTACCGTCCCCCTAAGACAATAAAATGTTAAAATATGCATTGTAAGACGAAAGAAAAGTTAATTGAGATCCAATTACATTGTAAAATACTTTCTCGCAATAAATGAGGTCCGATCCTTCTACGAAAACCTGCATATTTTGCCTATTATAGCCTATCCCCTAGTTTGCCCGGTGAAATCTACCTCCGCCTTCTTGTTATTATATATTGTGCCCTTCCAGCAAAATTGTACATGGGTTCAATATATAGATTTGTTTTACCTTGACTGACAATGCCGCTTACTCGTTGTCATTTTGCTTTTCCCGTTGTTGTCTTTGTTTCATTTCAGGGTTATGGATATCGTGGTAATTTAGCCCCGTGTACTTGGGTGTGTAAGAAATTTGTCTGATAACTTGTGTTATTGTGTGGATGAAGAAATGTGTGCATTGGTGATTCAGGTGAGGATTGGGAAGAAGGTGGCCGTGGACTTCAGTTAGGAACCACTTGCATGGAGTAGAAGTGGAAAAGCACGGAAAACCACTTCCAGGATGGCCGAGAGTTGGAATCAGTTTTTCTCACAAGACTGAGCCCAGTTACTTATTCCGTAGGTTACATTACATTGCGAGCATTATATCGTCTATTAAGAAGAAATACCGCGTATCAGACATTGCTCTACTTTTCCAATAGTTTCCTTTCGATTGGTCACGCCCCCCAACCGTATGTAGATGTGCCTTCCAACAGAAGAATTCACTTTCCTGTGTATAAGCATAAAGACTGAATAGTTCCATGAAGAACTAAATAACCTACTTTCATATATCTCAATAAAACCCTCCTGCCTACTTAAAGATACTCAATGTGATACACTAAATAGCTTTCGGTTCACAACCAATGTATTCACCAACACCATTGCAATGAGAAGTTACAGTATGAGCTTAGCTTTCTGTATGGGTGCTTAAGAATCCTCCTTAGAGAGAGCATCTTTCTGTAACGAATCAAGGGAGTTAATTTTTAAAAATTCAAATCACGGCTTCTATAATAATTTGTTCACGAAAATGTAAATGGGTTTCCTCGTGAATTAATAAATTATCCGAGATCAGTGCAACTTGGCACAGTTGATCTTCATACAAGGATTAATATATTGACGTCTTTTTTATTCAATTTCTATAAGAACTTCAGAGGTGTGAGGGGTAGGGTTGCATCTGATAACAGAACCTCTACCCAAATGTCAACCTCACCAGCACGTGGTGAACCCTGCTTTCGACTGACGAGGCTCTGGCGACCGAATGACCTCCGGTATAAGAGGATCCCCCTCTACCAAGTGCCAATGGCCTCTAGGAAGGGGGAGGAGCGGGTAGAGGATTTGGGCACTCTGTTGTCCCTGGGATGAAAAATCGTCCCTAAAGGCGGATGGACCAATATTGGTCACGGCATCAGAATGTAGAAGGCACTGTGTAACCACCACATTAAAGATCTCTATGATATCCCAGGAATGAATGCATGATGATGTCTTCAAACGTAAAATATTCCGGAATAGCCCCCTATTCGGATCTCCGGAGGTGGATGCATGAGAAGACGAGTTTAAAAATAGGTACATATAATGTGAGATCTTTGAAGAAATGTGGCAAGTTGGAAAATGTGAAGAATTAAATGTAACGACTAGAAATAGATGTGTTGGGACTGAGTGAGGTAAGGTGGCCAGATAACGGAGATTTATGGAGCGGGGAATTCAGAGTTTTATACTCTGGATGCTCAGACGGAACAGGTGGCGTTGCATTTTTTTTTCAAAGAAAATAGGACAGAGAGTGACAGGTATATGGGGATAAAATGAAAGAATGCTTCTCATCAAGTTAAAGACAGAACCTAGAGATACAGTTCTAATTCAATTGTGCATGCCCAACTCTGCGTACACAGATGATGAAGCGGAGGAAGTGTATGAGCAACTGGAAGAAATGCTGCTGAAGGTCAAGGATGGGAGAAATCTCATTATCATGGGAGATATGAATGCAGTTGTTGGAGAAGGCAGAGAAGATACCACGGTAGGGAACATTGGTTTGGGATCCAGAAACGAAAGAGGAATTAAACTCATTGAATTCTGTCGAAGTCACTCACTTGTAATCACAAATACGCTATTAAGTCAACCAAAGAGAAAAGATACACATGGACAATTCCAGGAAATGGAAATATATATCAACTATATTATATACTAGTTAGAAAACGATATCGAAATCAAATAAAACTAAGCAAAAACTACCCTGGAGCTGATGACGACTCCACAACCTTGTGCTGATGACGAGTCAACTAAAACTCCGAAAGAAAAAGATAGAAAGACCCACACCAAAATGGAACTTGAGTAAAGCAATGAAAAACACCGAAGCAATTAAAATGTTCAAGGAAGTAACTGATGACAAGATTGATCCTGAGGGACTGAGCGGACATAATATCCAAGAAAAGTGGGAAGAAATCAAGGGGCAAATAGTTGATGCAGCAGAAAAGTGTTTTGTAAAAAATAAAGAAGAATTTACAAGCCTTGGATTACACCACACATTTTGGAATTAATGACCGAGCGCCAAATGGCCAAAAGGAGAGGTCGCCATGACGACTACAAGAAGATAGGAAATAAAATTAACTGAGAAACCCAAAATGCTACAGAATAATGGATTGAAGCGAAATGCAAAGAGATAGATGAAAACATGACTAAAGGAAATACCGAGCAAGCGTTCTCGTAAATTCGTAGACAATTCCAAAGGAAAACAAAACCCTTGAGTGCAATAAAAGACTACAATGGAGATGTGATAATAGAAGAGGATAAGATAGCTACATGATGGAAAGAATACGTAGAAGACGTATATGAAGGTCAACTAGATGTCGATGTAATAGAGAAAGACACTGATATTGAACAAGATGGTCTTGGACCCAATATACTTAGGGAGGTATTTGGTAAAGCTTTGAAAGGTTTAAAACTAAGGAAAGCACCCGGAATAGACTCAATCCCAGGCGAAATCCTACAAACACTGGGTGATAAGGCAACAACTTCTCTGTATCAACTTGTAAATGACATGTATACTACAGGAGACATGCCAGGAGATTTTGAGAAAACTGCACTGATACCTATTGCAAAAAGTAACCATGCAAAGAAATGTCAAGATTACAGAACTCTAAGCCTGACAACTCTAAAATACTCACAAGAATTGTGGCTTCGGTGGCGTAGTCGGTAGCATGTTGAACTGCTACGCCCAAGAGAGCGGGTTCAAACCCGGCCGAAGTCGTCGGATTTTTAAGAGCGTTAAAAATCCTTCAGTATGCCTTCCTTCGGAGGGGAAGTAAAGTCGGCGGTCCCATGTCATAGATTTATGGCATGTAAAAGATCCTTTCACAGACTAAACTTGTGTAAAGAAAAAATTGTTAGGTTAGATTTCGTCAGAACGCTCTATCAAAGTTCCAACGTTCACCACTAGGTATCACTGATATCTGGTGGTGAAAGTTGGAACCACTTGAAATTGAACGGAAAATGTAGCTCACCCTTTAGGGTGTCCGCTGGAAGCAGCTAACAAGAATTGTTTACCACCGCATGGAGAAGAGAATTGAAAATAATCTCTCAGAAGATCAATTCGGGTTCAGAAGAAATAGAGGAGCGAGTGAGGCAATCCTGAGTCTGAGAACAATTATTGAAAAGTCCATAAGAATCAATAAAAACATAGAAGACCTCTCATTGACATAGAGAAAGCTTTTGATAATGTAAATTGGAACATTGTGTTCAAAGCCCTTACAAACTTGAACGTGGACTAGAGAGATCGGAAATCATTTTCCAGTTGTGCAAGGGCCAGACAGCACTTATTGGAAAGGAACAAATGGCCGCGAAAATTGGAAAAGGAGTAAGACAAGGGTGCAGCCTTTCACCTCTGCTCTTCAATGTGTATGTAGAAGAAGCAATAAAATAATTTTCAGCAACATGCACACATGGAATAAAAATAAACGGTGAATTGTACCAAGCAATACGTTTCGCAAATGACATTGCCATCATAGCAGATGATGAGAAAAAAATAGAAACTGCATCACATGAATTAAATGATCATCTAGGGGTAAAATGTAAAATGAAGATTAACAAAACAAAAACCAAGATAATGAAATGTAGTCGAGATGGTAGTCAGAACAGTAATGTATGGTCGGAAGGGGAAAGATTGGCTCAAGTAAATCTTTTCAAGTACTTGGGAAGCATTATTACTTCTGATGGGAGATGTGAAAAGGATATTCGCTCTCGAATAGCCCAGGCTAAAGAAGCGTTCAACAAGAAGAGAATTCTCCTGACATCCCAAGCCATATCCCTACAAGTCAGGAAGCACTTCATTAAAAGCTACATTTGTAGCTTTGCGACCTATGGTTGCGAAACCTGAACACCATTGAAGGCCGACAAGAAACGATTGTGTGCATTTGAAATGTGGTGCTGGCGACGAATGCTACGGATACCTTGGACCCTAAGGCTAACTAATGAAGAGGTTCTAAGAAGAGCAGAAGAAACCATCAGTTTGACAGAAACAATCAAAAAAAAAGAAGAAATAATTGGATAGGTCCCCTACTCCGGCATTCACAATGGTGCATCACACTGCATGAAGGGAAAATGGAAGGCAAGGCAGGAAGAGGACGATCCAGAGCAGAGTTCTTTGATGACATCGGAGGAAGATGTCCGCACCACCTGATCAAACAGCGGGCTCAGGATAGAAGCCCTTTGGACGAAGACATTCATGCTACCACCCAACCGCCAGGTTGAGGAGAGAAAGAAGAAGATAAGAACTTAAATATGGTGGCTGTGCTAAATTTTAAAATCATATTTATATTTCTCGTGTCATAAACAAGTGATAGAAATGTTGGTTGGTATAATGAGTCACGATTTTATCATACATCTGCTGCCATATAATTCTATAGCATATACATAAAACAATCCAATATTGCGTCCTTAAGTTACATTTCACCGGTTCTTAGTATATCCGAAGCTATTTAAGCATTTAAACTGAAATTTTGTGAGGTGTTAGAGGACTGTTAAGGGTGGACAAATTTGTGACATTCCCTCATCCTGATAAACACAAAACATCATAACGGCGAAGTGATTATCATATATTGCAAATAACGTTCCTGGCGATCAAACCAATTAAATTCGGCAAAGTGAATTTTTGTTGAGAGATTAGTATAGACATATATAATGGTTGGTTCCTCAGTTTTGGGGTTGTGACAACGCAGTCATGTAGCGCCGTATTCATTGGGCGTGAGTAGAATCTGTCTGATAACTGGTGTTAATTGTGATGGCTGTATTAGTGTGTGTTATCTTTAACCCAGGTAAGGACTGCAGACGATCATTTTCAAGTAGTTCCTACCATTGCTAACTAATGCTGCCGTCAACGACACCTAGCTGTGAACTTGGCTACTACATGCCACCGGAACCGGCACCAGGCAGCGAAAGTTGGAACTAATAGAGCGTTAGTAAAATCCAACCAACAAGTTTGGCTTCCCACAAGTGTAGTTAGTGGAAGGTTCGTTTACATGCCATAAATCTATGACATGGGCCCGCTGGCTTTACTTCCCCTCCGCAGGAAGGCATACTGGAGGATTTTAAAGTCTCTTGAAACCCCGACGACTGTTTATGTTTATTAATTGTATTCGAAAATTCATTTTCATCGGTTAGAAATTATAAAATCTTGTATTTCTTAACTTATATTTCATGTATCTGATTCAGGCGTTTAAAAAGGCGATTCGTGTGCTGGGCTTTGATAACAATCCTTATATAATGACACTGAATTCACTGCCTTACTTTTCGTAAATCATAGAAGCCGTGCATTTGAGTTTTCTAGAAATTAATTCCACTTTACAGACGGATGGCATCACGCGGGATATGTCTTAATCAACAACATTGAAAGCTATATATTCTAAAACATGACTTCTCATATTAATAGTGGTGATGATATTCAGGCTGTGAATCAAAATCAATTTACAATATCACATGGAAAATTCCAGTGGGATACATGAAAATAAGCTATTTTGGCTTTCTTTAGCCATGCAGCCAACTCTAATTTAAGTTAACTTGCATTATGTGTCTTGTCATGCTGACGAAATAACCAGTGATGGACGATGCAAAGAGGATATAGAAAGTGGGTTGGCTCAGGCAGGGAAAGCATTTCTACAAAAAAAGAAAAGAAAAGGAAACTGTTGGTATCGAATATAGATATAGATATTAGTAAGTCATTTTTGAAAGCCTTTGTCTGGAGCGTGGCACTTTATGGAAGTGAAACTTGGACTATTGGTGCAGCAGAAAAGATGAGAATTGAAGCGTTTGAAATGATGATCAGATGGGTAGATTGGGTTACAAACGAAGAGGTATTAAGACGAGTGGGAGAGGAGAGATGTTTCTGGCGACTGCTAATGAAGAGAAGAAATTGGTTGGTAGGACACATACTCGTATTCGAACTGGCAGCCGAGCCCGACCTCACCATCTAATTCCTTCTTAGCGCTGGTCCACGCCGGCCGGAAAGAAATTAGGAAAAGAAGGAGCTGATTGGGACACATGTACTCATATATCACACCAATCCCACCTTCACAAGTCATGGTGAGTTGACAGAAGGCGTGAGTCGTGAGCCCTTGATACAAAAGCCAGTTAATGAGGAAAGTAAGTAATTGGTAATAATTGTACAATTATCTTACTTCCCTGGACAGATGTTCGCATCTATAAGTGATCAATACATCATAAACATTATTAGCTGGAAAAGTTCATAATTAAGTTGACAATAACTATTGCTCAGTATAGTTTGTAAAATAAACCGACCACTTTGAAAAAAAGAATTCTCCGTCTATAACCTTAAATAATGTGTAAATAGAAATTATACCAAGCTAAGTTCAAAGCACCATCACGTTGCGCAAGTTAAGTAGTATATTACTCTGATTGATATTGAATTATTGCGCACGCCCCTGACGTAGACCTTCTGTTGAACTTTCAGTTATAATGTCATGTTCATGAACTATATAGGCCTAATGGTATGGTTGTGGTATCACATCAAGGGACAGCAGTACAAAGGAAATAAGAGTCATTTGTAGCTGTTAAAGAAATCAATTTCGACATTGGAATAGGAGGAGTTGAGACATCACTTATTCACCCAATATACGGTATATCGCAATCATTGTGGTAATATACTGAGTCCAGGCAGTTGAAAACAACCCTATGTGGAGCAATCGCTACTTTCCCTTGATTTGATACGAGTATTACCAGTTAGTAAAGCAAACGCTTTCAAAGTAATCTAAGTGACAAGCGTGGAGCCAAGTAGGCTATTGCTCTAAGGATCTTCACAGATAACATACATTGGGAGTATTCGAAAATCACCACGAAATCAATAAATACAAATTTTGAAAGAAACAGTCGAATGTGTTGTTCTGTTGTCTGTATTATACTGGTCGATGTGCATCAAGTTTCGGAGACCGAAAGTTTTATTATACGATAAGATTACTGAATTAAGAAACTTTAAGTTTTTGGGCAGATATTCTGTACCTTAAAACAAAGGTCATCTCCAAACGTATTGTTACAAATAGTTAGTGTCTCACACCTCTTGTTCGTTGTGTGCCGAAAGTTTTCAGCTACAAGAATTCAGTGTATCAGAGGGTAAGTTGCAATAACATTTCCAATTTATTCCCAGAGAATGAGCTATTCCATGTTTTAAAGAAAGCCTTTCTAGCGGTACGGCAAGTTTCTACTTGAAACGATACAATAATGTATATTTCCCCATGCAACCTTTAGTTCCTCAACCCACTGGCGCGACTGTCGCTGGCGGATAGTCGCTCTTAGTCGCGCATGTTCATTTATTACCATTATCTAATATAGAAGCAACATCCACTAACGCGAGGCTGATTCACGAAGAGCGTTTCACATGCGACTGACCTGCCACGCGCGGGGAGAAAACTAACGTAATCCATGCAAATAAAACGCACTGACGCGGCCAGTCGCGCGCGCGGAAACAGAAGTTACATTATTAGTAGTTATTAGCAGATTTCGATACGTCCCATTAATTTGATACAGAGTTGTTCATTTTGTAAATAGAAGAATGACCTGCACTTTGGAACAGCACGTTAAAGAAATACAGTGTTAGAAATATGAGAAAGGCTACATTTGGGAAAAAATAGTACAGAAATTTGGAGGAGAGTAATGTTGAATTTCGAGGAAGAAAGACACTTGGTAAGTAGTTACAAACAATTGTGCCCGGATTAGGCCCCTTAATACAACAATTATCATCATCATCAACCTCCATTTTGATACATTAATTAAGACATTCGCGTCTTGTCGTTTGTAGTAATCGCGTGTATGTAAATCACGTGCGACAACCCGCTAGCGACTAGTCGCACCGGTGGGTTAGGGCCCTTCGTGCCAATACCCTAACAAAGTACAGTCGATTTTGCCGCGACATGCTTGGTTTTCAACAAGCGCTATTGCCAAACCTTTGGCTACGGACGATGACATTTCAGGTGCGGCTTTTTTTTTTAATTTCTCCCTTTTTTTTAAACAACAACATGCAGGATGCGGTAGATCCCTAATTTAGTCAGACGAGGCTGCAAATAAGATCGCACCGGTGTATACGAGATCTCGATGTTGAAGCTCGCAATCACAGCGCACGCGACTGGGTACTTAGGACTATTTTATGAAATATCTCGTCGAACAGTCTCACCTGAAATCAAAACTAGGACGCACGTAACCACCATGAGTGTTTCATAGAACGCGTTGTATGTTTTTCTAAGAATAATTTACGATTTATTTTTTATTTCCAAACATTTCTCGAACAGCGTGCTTTGATCTTGACGGGACCACAGGAGCCAGTAGAATGTACTGGAAATCTGTGACGTATCTGAATTAATTCCACCGATACGATCATGTCGATGTAGACTGGCAATATCATGAGAAGTATCATGGAACAATTATTCCTCCTAACGGAGCAGGACAACGATTCCAGGTCCGGTCGTAGTTTCTAGATGCATCGTTTCACGCCACTTTTTGTTTTAAAATAAACCCGAAAACCCACAAGGCGATCCTTCCGGGGCCATACAGTCGAGTAAAAGAGTAGTCTTCACCTATATCCTGAAAATCATTTTCATTAGTGTAGCCTATTTCAAAATAATCAAATCAAACAAGTCAGTAACAGAACTTAATTTTGATAATAATCAAAACTAAGAGAAAGAGAAGTCTTTCGATTTTAGGTTTCCCAAATCAGGACCTAGAGTAGTAGTTTTGAAGTTTTTCGATAAGAAAAATGAAAAATAGCTTTTACCTAGAAAGGTAGCTAAAAACCAATGTAAAAAATTGCATTTGATTTTCCAAAATAACCCTATTAAGCATTAGGAATCGTACAGAAAGAACAATAATAGTCTTTCTTTCACAAATGTATAAAATAATAATAAAACGAATAATAATTTTTGTCCCAGTTTGTACTGAGGGATTTTGGATGTAAAGGAAGTCCCAGGAGCTTCGACAGCATTCGGAGAAAATCTCGGACATTTTCAGGAAATGACGTTTGAAATTTTATGGGCATATTCTCAGAATGAGTGATTACAGGCTGAGAAATAATTCTAAATGTTGCTCTCACAATGAACAAATGGCTGCTAGAAGTTGGAAAGAACCTTCAGAAAATAGACATCTCATGTGACATGGTAGTGGACAGATGTAAATTCAGAGAAGTAGTTGACGAACACCAATTGCATCCAAAAGAATCTGGACGAAGGAGCCCATAAAGAGACATAGCGAGAAACTGGAGACATTTTGGGAAGTCATGAAAGCAAGATCAGCTAGATAAGCTGACTACAAACATAGACACGATCAAGTTGCAAACATTGCCACCAGAAGCTGGCCTTGAAGTACAATCTTCATCAAAGCACAATCCTCTATTGGAAATACGCACCATTCACAGTAGCCTACACGAAAATGAGAACTGTTTGGAAGAACTCGAACATGAAGGAAGGCGTTTTGGAAACGGATGTATTCATTGAACCGCCTGAGAATCATCTACTCTCCGATGAAGATAGCGCTGATGAAGCCGAGGTAGCCTGACTCTCAGTTGGAAGTTAAAATTGGTGAACCTGTCTGTTCTACTAGCTCAAACGATCCTCGTGTGCAAAGGTCTAAAAAGCGTAAAGCAATTTCTAAAACACCAAGGAAATATGAAGAAATAGATATCGTGACAGAAAAAGAAAAGGAATGGACGCTTCCTGAATTCCTTTCTTGAGATTACTCACCCATTGATTTATTTGAATTGTTTTATGACGAAGAGGTTATTCAAATGATTGTGAACTCTTCAAATACGTACGCTGGCCAGAAGAACGAAATGGGACATAAAGTTACTTGTGATGACATCAGGGTATTTCTTGATATACTATTACTCAGTGGATACTGTACAGTCCCCAGATATCACATGTATTGGGAAGATTCTCCTGCTTGTCGTAACACGTCAGTAGCATCATCGATGTCAAGGAATACATTAGAGCAAATAATGAGATATCTGCATGTGTGCGACAATAATAATTTGGATGCAACTGACAAATTTGCTCAGGTGAGAGTTTTGTGGAAAATGATGAATGAACGATGGCTGAATTTCTACCCTAATGATGTGCATACTTGTGTTGTTGAGGCTATGGTGCCATCGTTTGGAAGGTACAGCACATGCAAGGCAAACCTATGAGGTTCGGATATAAGGTTTGGTGTGATTGCACTCGACTATGGTACCATACACAAGGTGAGCCCTATCAAGGAGCAAATAAAGGCATTTCACGATCTGAACTCGGTGTAGTTGTTGGCCAATCTGTGGTCCTTGATATGGTATCAACCAAGGGCGGCTGGTGATATTGTTGCAGCGTTGCACAACTCCCAATAATTCTACAACTAATTCGTCGTTTTTTTCCTTTAATGTTTTAGTTTTATAGATCTAATGCACTCAATAATGTGTTTAAATCATCGATATTTTGTTATTACTTATCGTAATGCTTCACACTGTACCTATAAAAGCTGCCGCCTTCAAATCAAACTCCAGGGGGTTAGCTCTCTTGTTGCGACTCCCAAGTCGACAGCGCGGCCGGCAGGGACGAGGCCAAGCTTGTACATGCTTGCTGGCCAGCATGGGTAGTAGGGAGTTGCAGACGAGCTGCCAGCCCCCTGGCAATACTCAGTTCCAAATGGCCCCGTTAGATTGCACCACTCATTGGAAATGACAACAGCCTCGATTTCTCTTACCCCGCGAAGGGTAGTTTAGTTAGTTAGTTATTTACTGTTGTTTTAAGGGGTGGAACTACGAGGGCATCCGCCCCTGAAGGGTAGTTTCTTTCCCACACCACCAGGGAATGCTACACCACCCGCAACAGTACAAATATCGGAATTTCATTGGGAGACATTAGTTGGTTCATACCCAATTATTTTTAGATGTTTTCTCATCATAACTTCATTTAATATTTTTGTCAATTGTTCTGTGAAGCGAGCCTAAGAACGCCACCATTGCTATAAGTACAGTAGATAATTGGCTGAACTATTTTGCGACGTATTGTTGGTGTACTGTAGCGGTTTATGTTTGCTTTTACCACTCTTGTTCTTGCGGGATTTGGGTTGCGATTAGTTCTGTATTTAGTTGATTGAGTATTTTGGTTCCAGGCAAATACATAACCGTGCATTATTATTATTATTATTATTATTATTATTATTATTATTATTATTGTTTGGTTGATTCACTACTATGCATTCACTACGAAATTTCAGGCTAGAAAAATTCAGTGTTTTGTTAGTTTGCCTTTCGCGCCACTTTCCGTTATAGCACCCAGATGTATCATCTGTGCATCTTGTAAGTTAGTATTTTATTTAAACGGAATGTTTAGTTTGAAACATTAATTTGTGGAGTGTAAGTGAAAATTAATAGAGCAAGTAATTTACTAGTTAGACAGCTTTCCCAGCTCCTTGATGACGATAAACTCACAGTAAAAACACTCGGTTGACCATTACCAGATAAGTGAAAAATAAAAATCCACAGCCTGCTTCCAGTCTCCGACCGGGTCAGGAATGGAATGAATGAAGCCCCTATCTAGCGGCGAGGATATGAACTGTGCCGGCTGCCGAGGCCTGACGCACTCCTCTGGGGCAATGATTAAATGAATGACAGATGAAATGAAATGATAGGGGAGAGTGTTTCTGGAATGAAATTTTGACAGGGAAAACCGGAGTACCCGGAGAAAAACCTGTCTGCCTCCGTTTTGTCCAGCACAGATCTCACATGGAGTGACCGGGATTTGAACCACGGAACCAGCGGTGAGAGGCCAGCGTGCTGCCGCCTAAGCCACGGAGGCTTACCAGATAAGTATTGTCCAAAATATAAGTATAGGCTACGAGGGCGTTTAATGGATATATTTAAGGCAATAATAATTGGTTATGTGAATGCGACATTAAAAAAGCTTTATTCTGTTTTCCATGTTTGTTGGTGGAGAATCCGCGTGGACCAAAATAGGAGTTACGGAAATTAATCCCTAAAATAAAGAAACATGAATCTTCAGCTGAGTGGCTTTGGTGCCGTAGTTGGTAGCATGCTGAGCCTCTATGTCCAAGATCGCGGGTTCAAACCCGGCCGAAGTCGTCGGATTTTTAAGAGCGTTAAAAATCCCTCAGTATGCATTCCTTCGGAGGGGAAGTAAAGCCTGCGGTCCCATGTCATAGATTTATGGCATGTTAAAGAATCTTCCATTAATTACAACTGTGTGAAGCTAAATTATAGGTTACATTTGAACAACGCTCTTAGGTTCCAACGTTCGTCGCCAGGAGCCGACTGCGGTGGCGTGTAGTAACCAAGTTCTGAACTAGTAGTCGTTTACGGTGGCCTTTGGCGCCAAAAGTAGGAACTTCTTGAAATTCAATGTCTGCAGTCCTCACTTGAATAAAAAACAGATGACACTCACTAATACAGCCATCACAATTAACACCGGTTATCAGACAGATTCTCCACACACCCAAAGTACAGGATATGACCGCGTTGTCGCAGCTCCTAAACTGAGGAACCAACCAATCTTCAGCTGTTTGAAATTGACACTTTTTGGAACTGTTAACGAAGCTGCACAATTGGACAGTGTCTATAGAAGGTAAATTGCGGAATATAACGAAGAAGTTAGGCACAATATGTATGTGTTAAATATTGTAATAAACTGTATTCGTTTCTGTGGCTCTTTCGAACTGGCCTTGCGTGATCATGATGAAAGTGTAACATCAACAAATCCAGGTGTTTTGAGAGAACTAATTAATTTTAGCGTTGAGTTGGATGCTGTGTTAAAGGTCATTTTGGTAAGGGCAACTGTTTTCAAAGGAACGTCCAAAACAATTCAAAATTAAATTTTACAGATTATGTTGGTGGTTTGCCAAGAAGAAGTATCAAAGCAAATAAAGGAATCGGAAATTTTAGCCATTATAGCAGATGAAACTAGTGATATTTAAAACATATTTCAGATGGCTGTTGTGTACCGATAAGTTACGTTGTAAGAGGCAAACAAAACATGATGCACACACATTAGCAGCGTGTTTACTGGATTAATTAAAGAAGTAGAAATTGAATGAAACTCCGCAAAAATGAATTGCGCTGACGTATGACAGAGCGCACTTCATGGCTGGTTCCTCTGATGGGGTTCAAGCTATAGTAAAAAAAAAATCCTATCCTTATGCAGAATATGTGCCCGTCTTTGTTAGTAATATCATTTTTCGTAACGTACAAACTTTTCGGTTGCCATGTTTTTATGTTGAGAATGTTTATTATCCTGGAGATAGAGACCCAACCTTAGACAACCTGCTGTGTTTTAAATTCTTCAAATTAACTCAGGCATAGGGCGTAAATACATACATATGATTTTTTATGAATTCTTATAGGAAGAAGCCCAAAAGAGCCATTAAAATTTGTCTATTTGTCAAACGTACAGTTAGTTTGGAAAACCCATGTATTTCAGTTTTATAGAAATGTAGTTTACCTAACGTTAATTGATTTTTGTTACATGTGTAAACTTCCCATATAAAATTGCGACATCAGAAATGTTGGTGCAACACCCAGCTCTACATGCCACCGGCCGCCACTGGTATCAACACTACCAAAACCTTGCAGCTACAATGTGTTCTTCGACAATTAATTTACGTCGATTCAATTATTGGAGGAGTTGAAAAGGATGGACATAATGGCACAGGATCAATTCACGCTAACAGGATTGAGAAAGCACCGTTGATGGATGGCAAGGAGCTAGGCAAAAAAAAGGAAGGGGATCATTTCATCAATTAACTGATGTTAACAGTGGAATTACACTAATTCGTTATAATGACAACAATATCGTTACCATAGCCATGAATCTAGCGGGAATAAGTCCTATTGGTACAGTAAAAAGATGGAATAGGTTAGCCCAAAGGAAAGTAGATGATTCCCAACCAAATTCCACTGTCAAGTACAATGTATATATTGATGGTGTCGACCGTCTCGATGAAAATGTTGCGGGACTTCGAATTAACATCAGAATGAAGAAATTGTTTTGGCAGTTGTTTATATTTCCCTTGAATCTCTCGGTCAACAATGCATGGTTATTGTATCGTCTCCCCAAAAATACATAATGAAGATCCTCTTGATTTTTTTGCAATCACCAGGTGAATTGCACTACCCCGTATTTGCCGAAATATAGTAAAAGAATCCCTCTAGGCAGACCTCCACGAAGTGTCCGTGCTGTAGACAAACGAGTTTCTGACGAAGTTCGTTTCGATGTCATTGTCATTGTAGCGAATGAGAAGCAAACTAGGTGTGGGCTCAATGCAAAAATAACACAACCAAAAGGTGTCTGAAGTGAGATGTAGCACTGCACGTGAAATGCTTTCAGGTGTTCCAAGCATTGTAAGGCCACGTCATGTCCGCTACAATGTTGAAATCTAAGAGTTTCCCAAGTGAATTCCTTTCTGGATATTACTCTCCCATTGACTTATTTGAATTATATTATGACACAAAGGTTATACAAATGTTTCTGGACTATTCAAATATGCACGCTGCCCAGAAGAGTGAAAAGGGACATAAAATTACTTGTGTGATATAAGGTTTTTTCTTATATCAGATCCACTGCTATGCTGAACGTTAAGAGTAGTGTTGATCAGGTTAATTCTGAATACTGTTTTGTATTGTTTCCATGGTTTTACTACGTACATTTTCAGTAAGTAGCAGAGTATTGTTTGCCAATTCATTATTTAAAGATCCGCTGAGCCCATTGTTCCATTAATGGAACAGTTATCAAATGACACTTAGAAAATACATTGTTAATACATTCATATTTCAATACTGAAGTTATTTGGAACCTAAAACTCAGCAATTCCTCTAGGTTTGTGCCGTGTCTTGTGTGGGGTTTCGCCTAGGACACCAAGCTGGCTCATCGGCTGGCTCTTGGTGTCCCCGCCCGGACCCCCATAGGAGTGACGAACCGCGCGCCACCTCCCTTTATATTAGGTGCAACTGCACCACTTGACTGCGAGAACTAAACGATCAAGCAGCCTTAACCTCCCTATGAAGGCTTCCAAAAAGTTGGTGTATCGGCTTTCACAGCCGGTGAACTAAAACTCAGCAATTCTTCTAGGTTTGTGCCGTGTCTTGTGTGGGGTTTCGCCTAGGACACCAAGCTGGCTCATCGGCGAGCTCTTGATGTCCCCGCCCGGACCCCCACAGGAGTGACGAACTGCGCGCCACCTCCCTTTATATTAGGTGCAACTGCACCACTTGACTGCGAGAACTAAAATCTCAAGCAGCCTTAACCTCCCTATGAAGGCTTCCAAAAAGATGGTATATTGGCTTTCACGGCCGGTGAACTTAAAATCAGCAATTCTTCTTGATTTGTGCCGTGTCTTGTGGGGGGGGGGGTTCGCCTAGGACACCAAGCTGGCTCATCGGCGGGCTCTTGGTGTCCCCGCCTGGACCCCCACATGAGTGACGAACTGCGTGCCACCTCCCTTTATACACGGCACAAACCTAGAAGAATTGCTGAGTTTTAGTTCACCGGCCGTGAAAGCCAATATACCATCTATTTTGAACCTATTGTGAAGCAATACTACCTAAAATGAAAAATTAAATTAATTAGGGAACAAATTGGCTAAATAATGCCGGGATTGTTTCTAATTTGAGGTCACAGCTGCACCCTACCATGCCCTAATCTACAAATACTCAACTAATAGAGTCATCACATTAGCACAGGTTATGAGACAAAAATTCCACACACCCTAGTACACAGTGGTGTCCAAGCCACGCAAATGAAATAACAACCACACAAAGTCAATTTGCATCGAGTATTTCCTGCTTTTCGTGGCTATAACAATGAAAGCTCTATATTATAACGCCTTTGTTAACTTTCATTGTTGAATCACTCTGATTAATAAAACAAGAAGAATGCTGAAATTCCGAAGCCCTCTGGTTTAGGGGTGCTCTAAAACCTTAGTAATTGAAAGAGCATTAGGGGTAATCAAGAGAGGTTGGATATGATAATTACATACAGATAATAGCAATATTCAATTAATAACAGCATTATTAGAGCCAGTTCATGGCAGCATGGTCACCAACACGTTTAACAAGTTGCGAGTTAAATCACTCCGTTTGACAATGAATTATTAATTACACCCCTGGCGTAGACCTTCCATTGTCCTGTCAGTTATAATGGATGTTAATGGAATGCTATCTACTGTAGTTATAAAGGTGTGGTATCTCATTAAGGTACAGAAGTACAAAGGGATTGACAGTTAATTATAGCTTATTTGTCTGTTAACGAAATCATGTTCTTCATAAGAATGGGAGGAGTTGTGGCCTCACTTATTTACTCAATGTATATCGACTGTTTAGTGGCAATATATTGAGTGTCACATCCATACACATCAATACACACAGACAGTCGGGAGCCCACCTATACGGAGGGATTAGACACGATCATTTCCAGTCAGTAAAATAAACGCTTTAAGTGTTTTATCACATGACAAGTGCAAAGCCAAGGGTCACACAAATTAGAATTATAATTTTCATAAATTGAGGACATTCCTGCTAAACCACAAGGCGAATATCTTGAGGGAAACAGTCCTTTGTGTTTGTTACTTGAAGTGTGTATTGTGGTATAATTATACCACACATAGCAGCCGTGTTGAATGTCTAATAACATCTTGAGCACCGTAACCTTCAAATGTAATTGGTCACCCGTATCTACAATTGGCATCTTGCACAGACGCATCGATTATTATTGACTTTATGTAGTTCCTCGTGGGGATAACCTGGTCCTGAATAGCCAACATATACCCTTTTTTTTTTCAGGGAACATCTGCGCGTAAATCAGTAAAGAATGTGATGCTAGTTTGTGGACGAGAGTTTGGATGGCTTCATTGGGATGTCTTCAGTGCTGTCACTTGGACAACCAGGGATTGAATCTATCCAAATCAATGCGCACCTGTATTGAATCTCTTGCTGACATGAGTAGTGGAATTGAATCATCTTCTTCTGCGACAGCCTTGTGCAGCATTGAATGGTTTGATACAGAATATAAATATTTTCTTAGCTCTTAGATCTGTCGAGCTACTTGGTTGTTTACATCAACAATTCCTCTTCCGCCCATATATCTCCGTAGAAACACTCATTCCACAGATGTCTTTGGGTGATATTTTCCTGATTTGGTCAGTAATGTTCTAATTTTCTGTTCTAGACTAACCTTTCTATGTCAGCTTTACTCCACTTGATGACCTCAAATTAGAAAAGAAGGATAGGGTCAGTATAAGCATGGAATTACTTAACCACGCTTTTACTGCTGAGGCTGGTGTTAGAAACAAGCTCAATTTTTCACACAAATTCCTTCATCAGATCTTGTTTCTCCACTGAGAGTTCTATGTGTCTAGCTTGCTTCGTTCCCAGATATATATAGGTCTCCTAAGTGACCATTGTTGCAATCTACTGCCCTGAGCTATTTCAAATACACCTTCCTGCAACTTGCCATTCAGCGGTTTACATTTCTCTAACCTGAATTATATTATCAAATCCTTCGAGAAGAAACTCTAGCTGTCCTCTTGCGGTCAGCTTTAGGTCAACCATATACAGGAGATGGTTGAGATTTGCAAGCTCCATGGAGTTCTTGACACTAAAGCCATATTTAGTTGAATTATGTTGGTTTGATAGTGTGCTTATCGCAAGACAGAACCATAATGGCCTCATGGAAACTCCTAAAGTCTATTGTTCTACATTCTGACGACACTGATCCTACAATTATGTAATGGCAGTCGTCAGGAAAGAGAAACCATGCACAGCGAAATGTTATCGTGCAAAGTATGTTTCCTCTTTATTCCTTGATCTTTTTCACCTGCATAGCCTGAGCATTGTCACAAATAAACACTGCAGCCTTTATCCAAGTAACCCATGTAGTGAGAATTGGGGAAGTTGGAATAGGATGTCCTGTAGTTTCAACATACCTTTGTGTCCCTTAGAAGCTTTTCTGTTTTTTTAAACAATATCTTAATGCGACACAAATTCATTTGCAGTTGAATATTTATCATTTTGCGCTTCACAAACTCAATGCAATGCAAATGGCGTGTTTTAAATTTGAGTAGATTGGTATCAGGTTGGAGAATGCCAATAACATGTAAGATGATTGAAAGAAGGAAGATTGTAGTTTTACGTGACCGTGAATCTTGTGATTATGAGCCACGGGACCTCCTTTTTACGTGGAATCCGAACCACAGGACATGGCATTTCACTTCGAAAATCTCACATGCATAGACCGGGAATCTAACCCGGACCGCCTTGGTGAGAGGCATACAGCTAGACCGCTGAGCCACCACGCCCCGTAATTTGATTGGTCACAAATACTTTGTATCTGTATATTTTATGAAAATCCATCTTACAGTATTAGTAATAGTGTAACATATATTAATTCAAACGTTCATAATTCGGTATGTCCTCGATACCCTTGGTATGCTTGGCTAGCTTCTTCATAGAATGCGTATATATTTACCATGAAAATATCCTAGAAAATGATAATATTGAGATCTTTAGTCAAAAATATATACAAGATATATTATTCTTATATTATAGAACTGATTTGGACCATTTCTTGATCTTCATCAGCAGAAAATGAACAATTTAAAAAGAAACAAGTAATTAGGGCAAGCCTGATAATATGGATAATATAGTAATTGCTTAGGCCTGTTGAGGAGAAAAACAAGTAGTTCCGTGAAGAACTAAATATCATATTTTCATATACCGTATCCTAAAGGTCTTTCTTAGGACACGAGAAATCAAAACGTGATGTTTAAAAAAATTACGGCCACCATTTTTAAGTTCTCATAACATTAGACATCAGTATATTAAGGCTTGTGCGAAGATATACCGCGCCAAGTTTCACAGTTATCGGACGAAGAATCGCCAGAGGAATCTATTTAAATATTTAAATTTCGCATCGCCGACATGTTGGTTTTGTGCTCTCCGGCTTATTGATTAATACATAGGTGAACCTAAGTTAACAGCCTCTATCAAAATACAAAACCTCAGTTTGGAATCTGTAAAAGATTCGTTTATATTGAGAACCATCTAAATATTACAGATTTTGCCATGTTGGATTGATATATGTGTGGGCCATGGACTTATGTACCATTAGAATAAGATTATTGCGCACAAAATGTAGGTTAGGTTCAAAACACTTACAAAATGCAATGTAGAGTCGAAATACTTTACTTACAAAATGCAAGTGAAATTCAAAATACTTCCAAAATGCAAATGAGATTGAAAATACACAAGGCAATTTAGATTGAGAAACGGGCATTTCAGATTCCAAAAAATCACGAAGTGCAATTGAAATTCAAAATACTTCAAAATGCAATTGAAATTGAAAATGCTTACAAAATGCATGGTAGATTCAAACTACTCAATTGGTTGGACAATACTTACAAAATGCAATTTAGATTGAAAATACTTACAAAATGTAATTTAGATTCAAATTACCCACAAAATGCACTATATTGAGCCTCTTGCTGACGTAGGAGTAGTGGAGTTGAATCATTTGCTTCTTTGACAGTCTTGTGCTGCCTTGAATGGTTTGATACAGAATAGAAATATTGTCTACATCAACATTATTCCTCTCCCACCCATATGTCTCGGTAGCAAGGTTCACTCCAGATATGTGCTCGAGTGGTGTTTTCGTGATATGGTCAGTAATGTTCTAATGTTCTGTTCTAGACATTCAGAGGCAGTTTTGTTCCATTTGACGGCCCCAAACGAGTATCTAACGATAGGGATCCCAGCTTAAGCATTGATTGCCTTAACCACGTTTTTACTGTTGAGGCTGGTGTTAGAAACAATCTTAATTCTTCACACAAATTCCTTCGTCAGATCGTGTTTCTCCACTGAGAGTTCTATGTGTCTGGTTTGCTTTATTCCCATATACTTATAGGACTCTTAGGTGACCATTATTGAAATCTACTAGCCCTGAGCTATCTCATTTACACCTTCCTGCAACTTGCCATTCATAACATTCATCGTTTTACATTTCTCCAGCCTGAATTCCATTATCGCATCTTTCGAGAGGGTCTCCACTATCTCAACAGAAACTCTAGCTGTGCCCTTGTGGCAGAATACAGCTTTAGGCCATCCATATATAGGAGACGGTTGAGCTTCGCAAGCTCCTTGGAGTTCTTCTTGATACTAAGGCCATATTTACTTGAATTAAGT
Organism: Meconema thalassinum; assembly: GCA_946902985.2. Classification (NCBI taxonomy): domain Eukaryota; kingdom Metazoa; phylum Arthropoda; class Insecta; order Orthoptera; family Tettigoniidae; genus Meconema; species Meconema thalassinum. The sequence goes on from OX336390.1 coordinate 56,861,664, forward strand.
TGGTTTGATAGTGTGTTCATCGCAAGACAGAACCATAATGGGCTCATGGAATAACCTAAAGTCTATTGGTCTTCTTTCTGAGGACACTGATCCTCCAATTTTGTAATGGCAGTTGTCATGGAAAGGAAACTATGCACAGTAAAATGTTTATCTTGCAACGCCTGTTAACCTGTTAGTTCGTTGATATTTTTCACCTCTGAAGAATCATTTTGTATAGTATCATAGAAATCGCATAGCCAAAACATTGTTACAAATAAACACTGCAGCCTTTATCCATGTACCCTATGTAGTGAGAATTGGGGAACTTGCAATAGGAAGTCCTGTAGTTTCAACATACCTCATTGTCCTGGCAGAAGCTCTTTTTTAACAATTTCTTAATGGAACACAAATCCTATTGCAGATGAACTTTTATCATTTAGTGCTTCACAAACTTAATGCAATTCAGGGGGCGTGTATTAGATTTTAGTACATAGGTTTTAGGTTGAAGAATGCAAATAACATGTAAGATGCTTGGTCCACAAATACTTTGTATGTATATATTTAAAGAAAATCCATCTTATTAATAATAATGTAACATCTACTAATTTAAATGTTCATGTTTCGGTATGTCCTTTATACCATCTTCAGCGTCAATGATCTGTATGCTTGGCTAGCTCCTTCATAGAGCATAGATGTCCTATCAAGGTGCACTCCATGACTGCGCGGGGGAACTACAATTCCGGAGACAGAAAGTTTCATATCTGGCGATCATAACGGCCATTTCCCCACATTTCCTCCAGCAGGTAAATGGTGCCCTTACATTTACAGTGTCACACATTACAACAGCCACCGCAGAAACACAGACTATCTGACAAAATAAATATTCAGACAGTACACAGAAGAGCACGGAGCTGATGAACATGATGTCACACGCCTCTCAAATCAAATAACAACACAATGCCGTAACATAGTTCAGCCACATTCTAGCGCCTGGTCTGTCTACGGACCACCTGAGTGAATGTGTTCATTTGGACAGGTTGCAATCGACCGCACGACCTAGGATTCTACTGAATAGATTCCGTTCCGGAAGCAGACTGTTTTTGTTTGTTTTTGCTTATTTTAGGGGCTGTGACATCGGGGTGATACGGACCCGTGAATTTATGTATCATTCATGTATTGTACCCCCACCCAGCCATTGCTCAAATTCGGGTTGACCGACTGAAGAGTTACAACTGATAGTTAGGCCAGTGAGATTAGTGTCTAGTAACGTTAAATAATCTAGCCAACCACGGTGTAGATACTGTAGTTGTGTAGTGTAACCAAACAGTAATTTCTTGTTGTACTTGCGTGCTACAAGACTGGTCAGATATCCTAGTAGTTGGAAGGCAAGTGTCAAGTTCCCGACAGACTTACAGAGTCAGATTTATTACTGTATTGTTGCAGACCAGTAATAGGGCAGATATTTGTGTGGATGCTTCGGTCATCACACCCGACCATTCACAGTCAACATGTTAGTTTTGGAATGTTGGTCCCTCAGTTTAGGGGCTGTGACAAAGCGGTTATGTAGCCCCGTGTACTTTGGGTGTGTGTAGAATCTATCTGACAACCGGTGTTAATTGTGATGGCTGCATTAATCCTGGTTCCAATACGTGATTAAATTTCGCATTTCTCATTACTTCAAAATCTCGCATGTACAGAAAATTAAATAAAAATTAAAAAGTAATCCGTGTAGGTTCTGCCGTCCTTTGGAAAACCTCGTACTTTAAAACAAACCGAATAAAGTAAAGATTAAAGTATTATCTGTAGTACCTGGACAATAGTCGTTGATAGCATCACTAATATTTGATGACGTGCTACAACTTGACAAATTACTGGTAGAAATTACTCTGCGTGTTCTGAGAATAGGACACCAATTTAACAGTTGATGGGCTTGTCGGTAGTAACCTGTTTGATATCGAACATGTTTAATTAGTTCCACATATTGGAACAGCACAATTTATTAAACGATCAGTAAAACAGTAACAGAGCCGGCAGTAGACAGACGTAGTAGTTTACATTGACGCGTTTACTGTCAGCGAGGGAGAGAAGTTACAATATTCGAACCATCCAATTGCTCGTGATATGCCAGTATTAGGGGAATTTATCATTATTTTTCAGGAAATAAATTCTTAGTTTTGTAGCATGATATACTTTTTTTTAGATTTTTTTTCTCACTATCTACGAGTGGCAATCCCAATATGTTTCATCATGCTATCTCACAGGGAACTGATCTTAGAGACTGAGGGATTTTGTTGCTCACGGTACGCTGTTACAACATGGTACCCCGCAGCATAGCTGTCCTATCAAGGTGCACTCCATGACTGCGCGGGGGAACCACAACTCCGGCGTATTTCCTCCAGAAGAAAAATGGTGCCCTTACATTTACAGTGTCACACATTACAACAGCCACCACAGACACACGGATTTTCTGATAAAATCAACAATCCAACAGTACATAGAATGCACGGAGCTGATGAACAAGATGTCCCACGCCTCTTAAATCAATTAACAACTGAATGCCGTAACATAGTTCAGTCACATTCTAGCGCCTGGTTTGTCTATGGACCACCTGAGTGAATGTGTTCATTCGGACAAGTTGCAATCGTCCGCACGGCCTACGATTCTACTAAACGGATTCCGTTCTGGACGCAGACAGTTTTTGTTTGTTTTTGCTTATTTTAGTGGCTGTGACAACGCGGTAAAATGACCCCGTGAATTTGGGTGTGAAGGCATACCGAAGTAGAGCTCGTGCTTATGACCATGGGAACAATACAATACTCATGTACACATGAGTTGTGTACATATCATTCGAAAACTCGAATCATTTGACCTCTTAGAATATCCGCCAATGTTCGATCAAAGAGGATGTCCGAATATTTCAATTGTTCGAATAATTTGAAATTTTTAAAAACTCGTGTATTTCAAATAGTCGATAATTAAAAACAATCGACAATTTGATATTTTTCATTCGGTCAACAGGATTGTACGAATTTGTGATGGATAAAAAGGTAAAGCTATTCAAAAGCTGAACAATAATAAGAATCATGTCGTGTTTTTTAATTACGTGAACGCGATTACATAGCCTATAGAATCACCAATCTGTTCAAAACACAAAGCATTAAAATAGCATTTACAACAATCAACACAACCGAAAAGTATCTACACACCAGAAATTGAATTAAACGAGAACAGTATTCAAAGTCAGGAGGATATTCCATAACGTGCTATGACACAGGGTGTAAAGCAAATTACATCGGGTTGCGTGGGAGAAGAATAGATACAAGATACATTGAACACAGAAATGAGATAAAATACGGGGCGCACTCCGCTGTATGCGGACACATGTTCGACGCGGGACACAGTTTCACTAATATTGAAACTGAATTAAAAATAATTCATCACGATCCATAAAGGAAGGAATCGAGATACACTTAGCTAAATTAAACAACCCCAATCATTTAAACGAGCACACATTTATGGAGAATTCACCCCTCTTTACTGTACAAGGAACCACCCCCCGTCGGACACAACACACAACATAACGAAGTAGTCAAGCTAGACAAGAGATTAAATAAGGAAACATGTTATTGGATCAGGATGTACGATATATCCTTTCTTCAATAAACCTTGGCCGGCATAAAGCATTAGCTTACGCGTGGTGAGAATAAAAAAAAATGGGTCTTTAATAGTTGAAGAATGACCGGTATACAGTAACATACACCACATTAGGAATACTTGGCAACACACAGTAACATTTGTTCGATGAACCCAGACAAAGTCTATCATATGTCCGTGTAGCAGTTATAATTACCAATGTTCTGCCACAAAAGTCTATCACCTGAGTGATGACTAATTAAGGATCCTAAGTTCACTTGAAATAATTTCAAACACTTTTCGAAGTCCAGTAACCATGTACTGTCGTTGAATCGCACTAAGTCCTAACAACCGTGTGTTAGTTATAATCGTAACATGGAATATGGCAACCATGTACTCGTAGATTATCTTCACGAAGTAACAGCGATGTAATAGCAACTGGCGCTGAGTAGAAGTAACATAATATGCCATGGTCCGCGGCCGTTTTATACTCTCCAGGCGGACTCCTGACGTCACTGTGAGATATCAGCTCAAAATTAAACATCTCATATCTCGGCATTCGCTGGTTCGATTTTATTGAAATACTAGGTGACCCGGCGAACTCTGTTCGGCCTTAGCGGCAATAAATAAGCAGATTTTCGATTTTATTAAGTTCAATTTTTTATTAGGAAATACAAATTAAACAAGATGTTCAGTAAAGAACATATAGCCTACTTTCTCCTAAATGTATGAGTATAGTTATAACTCGTTGTTATTATCAAAGAGTATAATAGAACTATTCTTTGTTGAAGACCTTAGAAACGATTTACCTCTACCAAACGCCACAACCTAGATAAAAACTGCTACCATCATTGAAGAAAGAAAGATAAGAAGTATCTAAAGAATGTTATGGATCTGGAGACATAATCGACCGGACTGGCGGCGTGGCTCAGCGGTAACGTTCTCGCTTGCTGGACCGTATGTTTCAGGTTCGTATCCTGGCGCAGTCAGTTGGCATTTGAGGGTGCACAAATGCGAGGGAGCCGTGTTAGTAGATTTACTGGCACGTTAAAGATCCCCTTCGGGACAAAATTCTGGCACCCCGGCGTCTCTAAAAGCAACAGTAGTTAAAAGGGACGTAAAACCAATAACATTATTATTATTATTATTATTATTATTATTATTATTATTATTATTATTATTATTATTATTATTATTATTATATAATCGGCCTGACGCGGGCAACATCCAACTTTGAGTTGAAGCATGTCTTTACACGTCTGGCTGCGTATGACTTTCACAACCCTAATTGAATTAACAAATCTTTCCATGACCCTACAGAGACGTGTGTATACCAACTATGTGGATATTTTCGATTGCTATTTGGCTGAAATAAAAGTATTAATTAATATCCTGAAATAGCACCAACGGTAGAGTTCAGATACTATGTGAAATCGTTTTGTTCTTTACTTCAATTAACATTTTCAAATAACGCACAATAGGCTGTTACAAACCCTTTAAAATAAAAAGTAAAAATGTATCGTAGTATCATCTTGTCATTCTTCAAATTCGATGCGCATAGAATGCCAATGATATAGTAATCAATGGAGCCCCACGTAGACTAGTCGTGACATCTAGTGGTGAAATATCGAACAATATAATCCTAACAGAGCGAGTGCATTCTAGCGGCCAGAAGAAGAAACTTTTCAATAAAATCTGGAAGTTAATAAGTAGGTCGTCGTGCAGTTACCTTTTTGGCAGCTAGATGTCTCGAGTAAATCTGCTGGCGAATTATGTTTTAATTAAATATATATTTAATACCATTATATGCACAATATAACGCTTAATTTTAAAACATCTGAGTCATTACAAAACAATAAACATATAACATTTCAAGCAAAAAACCTAGCTCTGATCGGGTTTGAACCATAGGCAATTGGGCGATAGGCTAACGCTCTACCACTGAGCTAATTGTGTCAACGAATATCGTTCTATATAAAATGACTTACATAGAACTTGTTAGCAAATAATGATTTATACTAAACGATTTCATCACTGGAGTATATTATTTATATATAAAGCATTTCATACAAAGTTTATTTATTTTGTATCAGTACGCTATATTGCATGCAATACTCAAATTAGTGAAATATAAGTCAGGCACAAGATATCCGCTGCCATCTTGACTTATTACTGAATCGGCTCAGCTTTTTAAAATCACGTCTGCACTATAGTATTACAAAATAAACTTTTCATTTCGAACGTGCCTCTTCCTTTAGAACAGTTAAAACGATTCTCGGCTCGATAATCGGAACTGGTGGGTCCCATGATATGGATTATAAAGTTTGCATAATTCGCACGGCCGCCATCCTGAAATGGTATGGCGGACGACCTTGTAGTTTGGTCACAAGACGCATCCTATACGGAGGTATGTATTTACCAAATTTGGTAGAGATCGGATGATTTGGTTAGTCGTTATTTGATTTTACGTTTTGAACGTTTGAGTGGCCACCATTCAGTTTTAGTAAAGATGGCGGCGATATAAAACATGACACTGAGGTGTCCTTTGCTAGTGCTACCTTTGTAGCAAATTTCGTTCAATTCGCATTCACCGTGTTCGAATTGATAGGTGGTGACAGACATTCAGAGTACACACACTCACACACACACAGACACACACACAGACTCACACACACACACACACACACAGACTCACACACACACATACACACACACACACACACACACAGACAGACACACTTTTTTCGCCCTGTGTTGATCTCATAATCTACTTTCATTTTTTGCAAAAATCGAAAGTAGGCTAAAAATTAAGTATTTTAATGATTCTTTATCGTTCATGTATTTTGGTGCATAGGTTGCACTCTTCAGTTAAGTACCTTGTGATACACGACATTTTTTTGTTTTATTATCAGGCGCAAGAACAAACGACGCAGATGGTCTTCCGACCCGTGAACATGCCACATATAATTGACCATGGGAAAAACATGGTTATTCCAGATTCAAACCACAAAACTTTCAAGGATTGGCCTCGTGATTTCTTAATGGTCATGGCGAATGCATGACGGATCGGAAATTGAAGTCTTTTAAACTCAAAAGGTATATCGGTTGGGATCATCGGGATCCTCGGAATGAGAACTTGCTCACCTTCGAATTTTCCTTTGAGTATCGTCGCGTAAATCACATTGTTCATCAATTTACTTACCACCAAACGCGTACCGTTGCACAGTTTTGGTAGGTTTATGTTTCGAAGCATGATTACTAAGGAGCCAACCTTTAGGCGTAAATTGTGCGGTGGTAAGTCAGGCACATTCAAGGAGTTTAAAAATTCAATTGGATAGTCGGTGGCTTCATCTTCATGTGTTACACAGTCAATAGATTTGAATGAATGCATTGTTCCAATGATCTCATTCTGAATTATGTAGTTTAGGTCATCTACATCTTTATTCTTAGCCACTAAAATTGCTCGCTCACTCAACCATTCATTATTTTTGTATTTAGTAATGATGTTTGTGAATTCTATGTTGATAAGTTCGTCTTTCCATGAGACATAGTTACAGAAATTATGAAGAAATGAAATCAATCCGCTCGATTCGTCGACAGGTACTCGACTATTACCGATAGTCAGCAATTGCTCAGAGAAATCTTCAGCAGATGTATCATTAAGCAATGCAACTTTCATGTTTGTTGTCAGCTGAAGTTTCTTCACATAGCGCCATAGATTCGGTGATTTGAGGCAAGCGTTAATTCGTCAGCAGCCGTTGATCTTGGAATTACTGGCAGTGTTTGGCGGAAATCGCCAGACATTAAAAGCATTACTCCTCCAAAACATCTGGAGTCATTGCGTAGATCTTTCAATGTTCGGTTAAGTGCTTCTAATGCACGTTTATGCGCCATTGTGCATTCGTCCCAGATGATGATTTTCGATGCTGATAAAACATTGGCCATTGCTGTTTTTTTGTGCAATATTACATGTTGGTTCTTCAATAGTTTGAAGATTTAACGGCAATTGTAGTGCTGAATGAGCCGTACGACATCCTTCGAACAAAGTGGCTGCTATTCCAGTAGAAGCAACTGCAACCGCAATGTTGGATTTCGCACGAACAGTGGCTAAAACTACTGACATGAGGAATGTTTTACCAGTTCCGCCAGGGGCATCCATGAAATATAAACCACCATTTCCATCATCAATGTATCATAAACTTCTTTTTGTTGGCGATTCAACAGGGGTACATTCGTTTGAACTACTAAATCTAATTCCTGGTGATCATATTCACGTTCCCGTTCCAATTCTTGATTAAATGCGTCATTCATGTCACGATTTGGCGCTGGCATTCCTAACGTGACTAATGAACTACCGCACATGAGGTAACACATGTCTTCGATCAAGAGTAAAGCCCGGTTATGTACCTCCTCATTCATCTCAAGATCGTGATTTCTGGAACTGACACGAATTCGATGTAAAATATCTTCTGACATATTATCCTTGTACTTGTGCCACAGGTTAGATGGGTTCGATGGAAAGCATGACCTAGAATGTCGGATTAAATCCTCGTTCTTCGATAATGTCTGCCCCAAATGAGGTCATTTGGAAACAACCATTGTATTTTTGAGTGTTTGTAAGAAAATGACGTGAGTCGGGTGTTTCGCCACAAAGCAATGAATGCAATGGCTCAGGTGGCGGAGTCAATAATGACAATTTCACTTTCCCACTAAGGCAGCACAATCCGCGCGTTTCTCCGGAAAACTTCAATGCGCCACAATACTCGCTAACAACGTCCATTGGCCCAATGCAAACGCTCGGATGCAAGCAGTAATCAGTGCTGCAAACGCATCGAAACGCTGCTCGATTCAAATCAGCACTTGATACATCTCTTCTTGTGCGTCGAAAATTATATACTTGGTGATCTCTGTTGTTCGCTTGACGATTTCTCATTGCCTGCCGAGCCGTTTCATGGGCTGCCTGACTTTGCTCTTGTGATTGAGAAGCACGAAGTCCATCCATACTATCGCGGCGCTCTTCACGGGCAATTTCTTGTTCTTCTTCAGTCCTTTCATTCGCAATGTTTCGTATCCTTCTTGCATTATGGCTTTGTCGGGAAAGATTCGATCATCTTTGTCGCGGCATTGTTAATGATGATTCAAAGAAAATACAAAATACGTTGAGTAACTAACGGGATTTCATGTTAAGAGCCTCATTTTCTATACCGGTAGTGGAGAGCGCTAATCGCATCCAGTCGGCTGTGTCTCGTCAAGAGCTACTGTTGCCTGGAAACGACTTGCCTTGCCATCCCTTCATGAGTTTATTTTAGCTGTCATTTGCGTTAGGTTTTATAGTGACTTGTATTCTCTTTAACGTTTTATGTCACGTCACGGGATAAAACGTATCCTATGTCCGTCTCCTCTTTCTAAGCTACCTCCACACCAATTATCAGCCAAATCGGTTCAGCCGTTCTTGAGTTATAAGTAGTGTAACTAACACGACTTTCTTATATATATATACTAGCAGGTACCCGCGGCTTCGCTCGCGTCATAGTCGTGTCCTATTGTTATTCAATGAAATGCAGGTGTACCCCCTTAACACCCCTTTAGAAACTGAATATACAAAAACCCTTCCTTAGTGGACGTTTTCGACTTACAACGAACATATTCCCAAAATTTCATGTTTCTAGCTTTAATAGTTTTGGCTGGGCGATGATGAGTCAGTCAGTCAGTCAGGACACTTAGTTTTATATAATAGATAAGCATCGGTCCTAGTGGAAAATAATTCTATCACATGAAACCAAAAATGCATGGGACGAAAAAAACATCAAAATATCATATTGGTTCCGGACCCTAAAAGACGTGAAAAATATAATAAAAGTATTAAAAAAAACTATTTTTCGAAATTTCATTCGAATCAATTTTTATGCCATTCCTGGGACTTAGAAAATTCCGGCCAAAAAGTACAAAATCATTAATAACTCCCTAAGTATTCGTCGTATGATGAAATAGCAAGAGACAAAAAAGATGTAATGTGTTATTGTCTACAACATAGGCCATGTATAACTTTACACTCAGACATATTACGTTTCCTCCCCCCTCCCCATATTTTCACCCCTCCCCATGGGCCCCTTATATTGGATTTATGAAAAAACGGTCAAACACCTATTTTGTTATTTTTTATGCTGATTTTTTTCCGCTGAGGTCCAAACTCCTCGCCTATGTCGTTTAAGAGATACACGCTCGGTTAGGAAACCTTCAACCCCCACTTTTCACCCCTTTCACCTCAAAATATACACCACATCGAAAAACCCTCAGACACGTATCTTCTTATTTTTAATGATGAGTTTATATGCCGAGTATCAAATCCCCCAATGAAAGCAATCTGGAGATATTGTTATTCAATGAAATGCAAGTGTACCCCCTTAACACCCCTTTAGAAACTGAATATCCAAAAACCCTTCCTTAGTGGGCGTTTTCGACTTACAACGAACATATTCCCAAAATTTCATGTTTCTAGCTTTAACAGTTTTGGCTGGGCGATGATGAGTCAATCAGTCAGTCAGGACACTTAGTTTTATATAATAGATAAGCATCGGTCCTAGTGGAAAATAATTCTATCACCTGAAACCAAAAATGCATGGGACGAAAAAAAACATCAAAATATCATATTGGTTCCAGACCCTAAAAGACGTGAAAAATATAATAAAAGTATTAAAAAAAACTATTTTTCGAAATTTCATTCGAATCAATTTTTATGCCATTCCTGGGACTTAGAATATTCCGGCCAAAAAGTACAAAATCATTAATAACTCCCTAAGTATTCGTCGTATGATGAAATAGCAAGAGACAAAAAAGATGTAATGTGTTATTGTCTACAACATAGGCCATGTATAACTTTACACTCAGACATATTGCGTTTCCTCCCCCCTCCCCGTATTTTCACCCCTCCCCATGGGCCCCTTATATTGGATTTATGAAAAAACGGTCAAACACCTATTTTGTTATTTTTTATGCTGATTTTTTTCCGCTGAGGTCCAAACTCCTCGCCTATGTCGTTTAAGAGATACACGCTCGGTTAGGAAACCTTCAACCCCCACTTTTCACCCCTTTCACCTCAAAATATACACCACATCGAAAAACCCTCAGACACGTATCTTCTTATTTTTAATGATGAGTTTATATGCCGAGTATCAAATCCCCCAATGAAAGCAATCTGGAGATATTGTTATTCAATGAAATGCAAGTGTACCCCCTTAACACCCCTTTAGAAACTGAATATCCAAAAACCCTTCCTTAGTGGGCGTTTTCGACTTACAACGAACATATTCCCAAAATTTCATGTTTCTAGCTTTAACAGTTTTGGCTGGGCGATGATGAGTCAATCAGTCAGTCAGGACACTTAGTTTTATATAATAGACTAGCAGGTAACCGCGGCTTCGCTCGCGTCATAGTCGTGTCATATTGTTCTTCAATGAAATGCAGGTTTAACCCCGTTCACACCCCTTTAGAACTTGAATATCCAAAAATCCCTCCTTAGTAGACGTTTTCGACGCACAACAAACATAATCCCAAAATATCATTCTTCTAACTTTAATAGTTTTGGTTGGTCGATGAGAGTGAATATCCAAAATTCCTTCCTTAGTGGACGTTTTTCTTCCAGAATTTCACCTCTCCCCATGAGCCCCTTAAATTGGATATGAAAATACGGTCGAACACCTATTTATTAAATTATTTATTTATTTATTATTATTAAGCTGATTGTTTTCCTCTGAGTTTCAAACTCCTCGCGTATGTCGTTTAGGAGATGCACGCTCCGTTAGGAATCCTTCAACCCCCACTTTTCACCCCTTTACTCTTAATATACACTACATCGAAAAATCTTTAGACATGTGTCAGCTTATTTTTAATGATTGGTTTATATGCCAAGTTTAAAATCCCGAAATGAAACCACTCGTGAGATATTGTTATTCAATGAAATGCAGGTTTACCCCCTTAACACCCATTTAGAACCTGAATATACAAAAATCTTTCCTTAGTGGACGTTTCCGACATACAATGAACATATCCCCAAAATTTCATGTTTCTAACTTCTATAATTTTGGCTGGGCGATGATGAGTGAGTGAGTCAATCAGGTCATTTTCTTTCAATTATTTTTACCAGAATTTTACCCCTCCCCATGGGCCCCTTAAATTGAATTTATGAAGAAACGCTCGAACACCTATTAACTTATTTTTAAGCTGTCTTTTTCCCCTGAGTTTGATGAGTGAGTGAGTTAGTCAGTCAGTTAGGACACTTTCTCTCCTTTTTCCCCCAGAATTTCACCCCACACCATCGGTCCCTTAAGTTGAATTTATGAAAAAACGTTCGAACACCGATTTACTTAATTTTTAAGCTGATTTTTTCCGCTGAGTTTCAAACTTCTCACCTATGTCTTTTAAGAGATACACGCTCCGTTAGGAAACCTTCAACCCCCACTTTTCACCCCTTTAACCTTATAATATAGACCACATCGAAAAACCCTTAGACACATGTATGCTTATTTTTAATGATTAGTTAATGTGCCGAGTATCACATCCACAAATGAAACCACTCGTGATATATTGTTATTCAATAAAATGCAAGTTCAACCCCCTTAAGACCCCTCTAGAACCTGAATATCCGAAAATCCTCCCTTAGTGTACGGTTTTGACATACAACGAACATATCCCCAAAATGTCATGTTTCTAACTTCATTCATTTTGGCTGGGCGATGATGAGTGAGTGAGTGAGTGAGTGAGTGAGTCAGGACATTTTCTTTCATTTCTTTTTCTCCAGAATTCCACCCCTCCCCATGAACCCCTTAAATTTGATTTATGAAAAAGAAACTGTCGACCACTTATTTACTTATTTTTAAGCAGCTTTCACTCCCTGAGATTGAAGAGTGAGTGAGTCAGTCAATCAGTTAGGACACTTTCTTTCCTGTCCCCCCTCCCCCAGAATTTCACCCCTTCCCATGCAGGTTCAACCCCCTTAAGACCCCTCTAGAACCTGAATATCCGAAAATCCCTCCTTAGTGTACGGTTTTGACATACAACGAACATATCCCCAAAATGTCATGTTTCTAACTTCATTAATTTTGGCTGGGCGATGATGAGTGAGTGAGTGAGTGATTGAGTCAGGACATTTTCTTTCATTTTTTTTCTCCAGAATTTCACCCCTCCCCATGATCCCCTTAAATTTGATTTATGAAAAAGAAACTGTCGAAAACTTATTTACTTATTTTTAAGCAGTTTTCACTCCCTGAGATTGAAGAGTGAGTGAGTCAGTCAATCAGTTAGGACACTTTCTTTCCTGCCCCCCCCCCAGAATTTCACCCCTTCCCATGGGCCCCTTAAATTGGATTTATGAAAAAAATAACGGTCAACACCTATTTACTTATCTTTTAGGCTGATGTTTTTCCGCTGATTTCAAACTCCTCCCCTATGTCGTTTAGGAGATACACTCTCCGCTAGGAATCCTTCAACCCCCACTTTTCACCCCTTTCACCTCATAATATACACCACATCGAAAAACCCTCAGACACGTGTCTTCTTATTTTTAATGATCAGTTTATATGCCGAGTATCACATTCACAAATGAAACCAATCCGGAGTTATTCTTATTCAATGAAATGCAGGTTTTACCCCCTTAACACCCCTTTAGAACCTGAATATCCGAAAAACCTCCCTTAGTGGACGGTTTGGACATATAATGATCATATCCCCAAAATGTCTTGTTTCTAACTTCAATAATTTAGGCTGGGCGATGATGAGTGAGTCAGGACTTTGTATCTTTCAATTTTCTTTTTTCAGAATTTCACCCCTCCCCATGGGCCCCTTAAATTCGATTTATGAAAAAACGGTCAAACACCTATTTTCTTATTTTTTAAGCTGATTTTTTTCCGCTGAGTTTCAAACTCCTCGCCTATGTCGTTTAAGAGATACACGCTCCGTTAGGAACCCTTCAACCCCCACTTTTCACCCCTTTCACCTCATAATATACACCACATCGAAAAACCCTCAGACACGTGTCTTCTTATTTTTAATGATACGTTTATATGCCGAGTATCACGTCCCTCAATGAAACCAAGCCGGAGATATTGCTATTCAATGAAATGCATGTGTACCCCCTTAAGACACCTTTAGAACCTGAATATCCAAAAATCCTTTCTTAGTGCGCGTTTTCGACTTACCACGAACATATCCCCAAAATTTCATGTTTCCAACTTTAATAGTTTTGGCTGGGCGATGATGAGTCAGTCAGTCAGGACACTTGTTTTTATATAAGAGATAAGCATCGGTCCTAGTGGAAAATAATTCTATCACATGAAACCAAAAATGCATGGGACGAAAAAAACATCAAAATATCATATTGGTTCCGGACCCTAAAAGACGTGAAAAATATAATAAAAGTATTAAAAAAAACTATTTTTCGAAATTTCATTCGAATCAATTTTTATGCCATTCCTGGGACTTGGAATATTCCGGCCAAAAAGTACAAAATCATTAATAACTCCCTAAGTATTCGTCGTATGATGAAATAGCAAGAGACAAAAAAGATGTAATGTGTTATTGTCTACAACATAGGCCATGTATAACTTTACACTCAGACATATTGCGTTTCCTCCCCCCTCCCCGTATTTTCACCCCTCCCCATGGGCCCCTTATATTGGATTTATGAAAAAACGGTCAAACACCTATTTTGTTATTTTTTATGCTGATTTTTTTCCGCTGAGGTCCAAACTCCTCGCCTATGTCGTTTAAGAGATACACGCTCGGTTAGGAAACCTTCAACCCCCACTTTTCACCCCTTTCACCTCAAAATATACACCACATCGAAAAACCCTCAGACACGTATCTTCTTATTTTTAATGATGAGTTTATATGCCGAGTATCAAATCCCCCAATGAAAGCAATCTGGAGATATTGTTATTCAATGAAATGCAAGTGTACCCCCTTAACACCCCTTTAGAAACTGAATATCCAAAAACCCTTCCTTAGTGGGCGTTTTCGACTTACAACGAACATATTCCCTAAATTTCATGTTTCTAGCTTTAACAGTTTTGGCTGGGCGATGATGAGTCAATCAGTCAGTCAGGACACTTAGTTTTATATAATAGACTAGCAGGTACCCGCGGCTTCGCTCGCGTCATAGTCGTGTCATATTGTTCTTCAATGAAATGCAGGTTTAACCCCGTTCACACCCCTTTAGAACTTGAATATCCAAAAATCCCTCCTTAGTAGACGATTTCGACGCACAACAAACATAATCCCAAAATATCATTCTTCTAACTTTAATAGTTTTGGTTGGTCGATGAGAGTGAATATCCAAAATTCCTTCCTTAGTGGACGTTTTTCTTCCAGAATTTCACCTCTCCCCATGAGCCCCTTAAATTGGATATGAAAATACGGTCGAACACCTATTTATTAAATTATTTATTTATTTATTATTATTAAGCTGATTGTTTTCCTCTGAGTTTCAAACTCCTCGCGTATGTCGTTTAGGAGATGCACGCTCCGTTAGGAATCCTTCAACCCCCACTTTTCACCCCTTTACTCTTAATATACACTACATCGAAAAATCTTTAGACATGTGTCAGCTTATTTTTAATGATTGGTTTATATGCCAAGTTTAAAATCCCGAAATGAAACCACTCGTGAGATATTGTTATTCAATGAAATGCAGGTTTACCCCCTTAACACCCATTTAGAACCTGAATATACAAAAATCTTTCCTTAGTGGACGTTTCCGACATACAATGAACATATCCCCAAAATTTCATGTTTCTAACTTCTATAATTTTGGCTGGGCGATGATGAGTGAGTGAGTCAATCAGGTCATTTTCTTTCAATTATTTTTACCAGAATTTTACCCCTCCCCATGGGCCCCTTAAATTGAATTTATGAAGAAACGCTCGAACACCTATTAACTTATTTTTAAGCTGTCTTTTTCCCCTGAGTTTGATGAGTGAGTGAGTTAGTCAGTCAGTTAGGACACTTTCTCTCCTTTTTCCCCCAGAATTTCACCCCACACCATCGGTCCCTTAAGTTGAATTTATGAAAAAACGTTCGAACACCGATTTACTTAATTTTTAAGCTGATTTTTTCCGCTGAGTTTCAAACTTCTCACCTATGTCTTTTAAGAGATACACGCTCCGTTAGGAAACCTTCAACCCCCACTTTTCACCCCTTTCACCTTATAATATAGACCACATCGAAAAACCCTTAGACACATGTCTGCTTATTTTTAATGATTAGTTAATGTGCCGAGTATCACATCCACAAATGAAACCACTCGTGATATATTGTTATTCAATAAAATGCAAGTTCAACCCCCTTAAGACCCCTCTAGAACCTGAATATCCGAAAATCCTCCCTTAGTGTACGGTTTTGACATACAACGAACATATCCCCAAAATGTCATGTTTCTAACTTCATTCATTTTGGCTGGGCGATGATGAGTGAGTGAGTGAGTGAGTGAGTCAGGACATTTTCTTTCATTTCTTTTTCTCCAGAATTCCACCCCTCCCCATGAACCCCTTAAATTTGATTTATGAAAAAGAAACTGTCGACCACTTATTTACTTATTTTTAAGCAGCTTTCACTCCCTGAGATTGAAGAGTGAGTGAGTCAGTCAATCAGTTAGGACACTTTCTTTCCTGTCCCCCCTCCCCCAGAATTTCACCCCTTCCCATGCAGGTTCAACCCCCTTAAGACCCCTCTAGAACCTGAATATCCGAAAATCCCTCCTTAGTGTACGGTTTTGACATACAACGAACATATCCCCAAAATGTCATGTTTCTAACTTCATTAATTTTGGCTGGGCGATGATGAGTGAGTGAGTGAGTGATTGAGTCAGGACATTTTCTTTCATTTTTTTTCTCCAGAATTTCACCCCTCCCCATGATCCCCTTAAATTTGATTTATGAAAAAGAAACTGTCGAAAACTTATTTACTTATTTTTAAGCAGTTTTCACTCCCTGAGATTGAAGAGTGAGTGAGTCAGTCAATCAGTTAGGACACTTTCTTTCCTGCCCCCCCCCCCCCCAGAATTTCACCCCTTCCCATGGGCCCCTTAAATTGGATTTATGAAAAAAATAACGGTCAACACCTATTTACTTATCTTTTAGGCTGATGTTTTTCCGCTGATTTCAAACTCCTCCCCTATGTCGTTTAGGAGATACACTCTCCGCTAGGAATCCTTCAACCCCCACTTTTCACCCCTTTCACCTCATAATATACACCACATCGAAAAACCCTCAGACACGTGTCTTCTTATTTTTAATGATCAGTTTATATGCCGAGTATCACATTCACAAATGAAACCAATCCGGAGTTATTCTTATTCAATGAAATGCAGGTTTTACCCCCTTAACACCCCTTTAGAACCTGAATATCCGAAAAACCTCCCTTAGTGGACGGTTTGGACATATAATGATCATATCCCCAAAATGTCTTGTTTCTAACTTCAATAATTTAGGCTGGGCGATGATGAGTGAGTCAGGACTTTGTATCTTTCAATTTTCTTTTTTCAGAATTTCACCCCTCCCCATGGGCCCCTTAAATTCGATTTATGAAAAAACGGTCAAACACCTATTTTCTTATTTTTTAAGCTGATTTTTTTCCGCTGAGTTTCAAACTCCTCGCCTATGTCGTTTAAGAGATACACGCTCCGTTAGGAACCCTTCAACCCCCACTTTTCACCCCTTTCACCTCATAATATACACCACATCGAAAAACCCTCAGACACGTGTCTTCTTATTTTTAATGATACGTTTATATGCCGAGTATCACGTCCCTCAATGAAACCAAGCCGGAGATATTGCTATTCAATGAAATGCATGTGTACCCCCTTAAGACACCTTTAGAACCTGAATATCCAAAAATCCTTTCTTAGTGCGCGTTTTCGACTTACCACGAACATATCCCCAAAATTTCATGTTTCCAACTTTAATAGTTTTGGCTGGGCGATGATGAGTCAGTCAGTCAGGACACTTGTTTTTATATAAGAGATAAGCATCGGTCCTAGTGGAAAATAATTCTATCACCTGAAACCAAAAATGCATGGGACGAAAAAAAACATCAAAATATCATATTGGTTCCAGACCCTAAAAGACGTGAAAAATATAATAAAAGTATTAAAAAAAACTATTTTTCGAAATTTCATTCGAATCAATTTTTATGCCATTCCTGGGACTTGGAATATTCCGGCCAAAAAGTACAAAATCATTAATAACTCCCTAAGTATTCGTCGTATGATGAAATAGCAAGAGACAAAAAAGATGTAATGTGTTATTGTCTACAGCATAGGCCATGTATAACTTTACACTCAGACATATTGCGTTTCCTCCCCCCTCCCCGTATTTTCACCCCTCCCCATGGGCCCCTTATATTGGATTTATGAAAAAACGGTCAAACACCTATTTTGTTATTTTTTATGCTGATTTTTTTCCTCTGAGGTCCAAACTCCTCGCCTATGTCGTTTAAGAGATACACGCTCGGTTAGGAAACCTTCAACCCCCACTTTTCACCCCTTTCACCTCAAAATATACACCACATCGAAAAACCCTCAGACACGTATCTTCTTATTTTTAATGATGAGTTTATATGCCGAGTATCAAATCCCCCAATGAAAGCAATCTGGAGATATTGTTATTCAATGAAATGCAAGTGTACCCCCTTAACACCCCTTTAGAAACTGAATATCCAAAAACCCTTCCTTAGTGGGCGTTTTCGACTTACAACGAACATATTCCCAAAATTTCATGTTTCTAACTTTAATAGTTTTGGCTGGGCGATGATGAGTCAGTCAGTCAGTCAGGACACTTAGTTTTATATAATAGATAGATAGCACGTTCTTCTTCCCTTTTCCGTGCCAGTAGTCTGGAACTAGTCCCATGTTTCTAATCAATCGGGAAATATTTTATCAAAATATAGCCTCGACTATGACAAACTTGCTACTTCACTTAACGTTCTGTAGGCTGCATAAAGCTTCGAAATGCTTCTTAGAACATTGGGAGCGCCCTATTCATAACCTTCGCCCTGGACTTATCATCTCAAATCTGGACAACTGGATTTGCTCTAATAGATTCGAAGATATTGGGAACCGACTAAATATAGCGGATGATCGACATGTTGTGTACTACTGAGCCTCGGCCATGTAATATTTTTCGATATCTCTCGAATCCATGGTCAAATTTTGACAAATACGGTGTCCTAGTACTCGGGCTGACGCCCCTTTCCAATGAACCACTTGTCATATTTTTTATTTTTATTTTTGAAAATATTTGTTTTTGAAAGTAGGCGATATTTTGAAAGCCAAACATGATAGAACGTTGTACAACAGCTTAAACGAAAGGTCTCTATTCCCTTTATCGTTGAAACAAAAGTTTATATTTTTTGATTTTTTTAAAGTCCAATTTTGAAAGTGGCTATATTTTGGAAACTAGGAATTCCACAAAAAAGTTTGTTTGACATAAATTGATGGTCCATATCCCCTCTACCCACAAAATAAGTTTTAAGTCTCTAGGAAAAAATGTCAATAGGGTGGTGATGAGGCTTTAAAGCCCTAGCGTCAGCAGTTTTTAAATTGCAAGTGCCTGAGCCAAGTATGGTGGTCGAAATCTCGCGAACCCATGGATCGATTTGGACCTATGACGTGTCAAATAAATGTATCGAGACCCTCGTTATCTTGGTAATAGGTTTAAGTTTTTGAGAATGAGGGAAACAGAGTTTTTGAGGTAAAACAATGATTTTAGACTGTTTGTTATATCTCGCAAACCAATAACGCTAGAGACGTGTACGAGGGGTCGTAGGACTCCGGGAGACACCCCTTTTGAATGTATTTTTGAAATTTTGATAAAGGGCCTAACGACACTTTTGTTGAAAAAATAATAATTTTTAATTTTTTTTTTACCTGTCTAAAATATTTATGAAGTGTGGTTGTTGAGAGAGACGATACCGCTGGGCATGTGTTTCAACGAGGCTATCACCGGCAATGGTGGTGGTATTCTAATACAACTATCGCTATTTCGATGAGACGGCGGGGCGGGGGTTTGTTTTCAGATTTTTGATATGGCGGATGGAAGGAGACTACTATCCTAAAACGTGTGAAGTGTGCTAAGATTTTTAACGTGTAAACAGTGAAGAGAACTTGGTTATAAGTTGCTTGAAGCGAGTGGAAAAAACAAACTTGCTGAGGGGGAGACTAGCAGGATGTGAATGTCATTTGAGCTTATTGAAATGCGCTGACCGGACTTGACAACAGGTGCAATGGAAAACTACACAGACGCATAGGACGCTTGAAGGTCACACGATCTGACAACCGTGGTGGGAGCAGAGAGCGAAATGCATGTGAACACGTGTAAACTAACAAGTCATATTTTGTTACCCATATGTTTAAGTGTGAAATCCTTCAGCCCCACACATTAATGCATAAATCAGTCTTAACGCTTCATCCTAATGCGATTGAATCCAAGCTAATGCTTGTTGCTGTTCTCCCTCTATGAGTTGGAGTTTTTCTGGGGTAAACTCCACCACAACGTATTTGAGTGTCAGTATATTGCTCATTATAACCTTCCTCCGGGTTGCACACAATACGACACAGCGATGAAAGCTAGGATATCCAAATATCCAATTGTGATCCCGAGCAACGCCGGGCGTAAGAGCTAATATATATATATATATATATATATATATATATATATATATATATATATATAAAAGAATACCCGTTCGTTAGTCGCGCTAAAACTCGAGAACGGCTGGACCGATTTGTCTAATTTTGGTCTTGAATTATTTGTGGACGTCCAGAGAAGGTTCAAAAGGTGAATAAATATGAAAGTTGTCGCACACGAGTAGATTCAACAAATGAGTGAAGGCACGCGAATCACATAAATAAAGTCCCGTACGCATTCATATACCATTCATCCGATTGCTATGAAACATTGGCTGTATTGTTGTGCACACTCCAGGAAAGGTTTCTGACTTAGTAAATCCTTCTTACAAAAGGTAGCGCACGAGTAGATTCAACAAATGAGCGACGACGGCCGAAGCGTTTCAACAAAGTCCTGTATGCATTCACACACCATTCGTCCGATAGCGATGAAACTTGGGTGAGAGGTTGTGTACAATGCAGGCAAGGTTTCTGGCTTAGTAAATCCATGTTATAATAGGTAGCGCACGAGTAGATTCAAGAAATGGGCCACGACGCGCGAAGCGTTTCAACAAAGTCCCGTATGCCTTCATATACTATTCGTCTGATAGTATTGAAACTTGGATGAGATGTTGTGTACACCTCAGGGAAGGTTTCTGGTTTAGTAAATCGACTTAACAAAAGGTAGCGCTCAATTAGTTACAACAAATGAGCGACGACGGCCGAAGCGTTTCAACAAAGTCCCGTATGCGTTCACATACCATTCGTCCGATAGCGATGAAACTTGGGTGAGAGGTTGTGTACACTACGTGCAAGGTTTCTGGCTTAGTAAATCCATGTTATAATAGGTAGCGCACGAAGAGGTTCAACAAATGAGCGACGACGAGAGAAGCGTTTCAACTAAGTTCCGTATGCGTTCATATACTATTCGTCCGATAGTGATGAAACTTGGGTGAGATGTTGTGTATTCATCCTGGAAGGTTTCTGGCTTAGTAAATCCACTTAACAATTGGTAGCGCACGAGTAGATTCAACAAATGTGCCACGACGGGTGAAGCTTTTCAACAAAGTCCCGTATGCATTCACATACCATTCGTCCGATAGCGATGAAACCTGGGTGAGAGGTTGTGTACACTACAGGCATGGTTTCTGTCTTAGTAAATATATGTCATGTTAGTTAGCGCACGAGTAGATTCAACAAATGGGCGACGATGCGCGAAGCGTTTCAACAAAGTCCCGTTTGCGTTCATATACTGTTCGTCTGATAGCGATGAAACTTGGGTTAGATGTTGTGTACACTTCAAAGAAAGTTTCAGGCTTAATTAATCCATATTAGAATAGGTAGCGCTCAAGTAGATTCAACATATGAGCGAAGGCGCGCGAAGCGTTTCAACAAAGTCCCGTATGCGTTCATATACCATTTGTCCGAAAGCGATGAAACTTGGGTGAGATGTTGTGTACACTTCAGGAAAGGTTTCTGGCTTAGTGCATCCACTTTACAATAGGTATTGCACAAGTAGATTCAACAAATGAGCGACGGTACGTGAATCGTTTAAACAATGTTCCGTATGCGTTCATATACCATTCATCCGATTGCAATGAAATTTGGAGAAATGTTGTTTCCACTCCCGAAAAATTTCTGATTTAGTAAATACAATTTACAATTGTTAGTGCACGATTAGATTTAATTAATGGGCGACAGCGCGTGATTCGTTTCAAACATGTCCCGTATGCGTTCATATAACATTCATCCGATTATCATAAAACTTTTGGGAGTTGAGCACAGTCCTGCAAAGGTGTATGAATTAGTAAATCCGTTTTTCAATGGGTGGCGCACAAGTAGATTAAACAAATGAGTGTCGTCGCGCGAATCGTTGAAGCAAAAACCCGTATGCGTTCATATGCCATTCATCCGATTGCGATGAAACTTTCATGAGTTGTTGTGTACTCGCCAGGGAAGGTTTTCACTTAGTAAATCCATTTTACAGTAGGTAGCATACGAGTATATTCAACAAATGGGTGATGGCGCTCGAATCGTTTCAACAAAGTCCCGTATGCGTTCATATACCATTCATTTCATTGCGATGAAATTTGATGGGTGGTTGAGCACCCTCCAATGATTTTTTATGAGATAGTAAATCAATTTTACAATAGTTCAGAGGTGGTTAACGGAAAAAGATAAACAAAATTGGGAATCCAAAAGCACTTCAACATACAAAGACAAAACCCCAACACTTTCTTTGATTGGCATTGCAACGCATGCCGGGTAGAGCTAGTATATATATATAACAAGTTGTTCCGTGATAAACTATACAGCTCATTTTGATATATCCTAATTATGTTAATTGCCTCTATCAACCTACAACATTTCAGTTTGATTGCTCTAATAGATTCGAATATATTGGGAACCGACTAAATATAGCGGATGATCGACATGTTGGATTTTTATATGTATAGGTCTTAGAGTTATGCAGTGTTACATGAAGAGTATTGTGTACGTGTAGTATTCAAACTTCAATCGCATGATTAGGACACAAGAATTAAAAACGCGATTTTAAAATTTCACACAGCTGCCTTTTTGTGGTTATGGAAACAATTGAAAAAATACATGCCAGTGGATTAACGTATGTGGATTTATTGTACAAAGTGTCACTGCACTCGGATGATTAAATTGCGAGAAACGACGCTGTGAATATTTATACTTCGCGTCGCCGCCATGTTGGATTTGTGATCACCAGGTTATTGAAAGTCCTATAGGTGAACTTATGTTCATAACCCCTATGAACATTAAAGAATTCAGTTTGATTGCTGTAATAGATTCGTAGATATTGCGATCCATCTAAATATTTCGGATTGTCGCCATGTTATATTGTTATATGTAAAGGCCATAGAGGAAAATTATTTCGTAGGTTCATTATTCAAACTTTCACTTCGATCGCATGATTACGGCACAAGATATAAAAACTTAACTATAAATTCGCACAGCCGCCATCTGGACATTATGTAAACAATTGAACTAAATTGGACACCAGTGCATTACAGTGTGTATGAACATTTCCTGTACCAAGTTTCATTGCGTTTGGATCAGTAAATCGTGAGAAAGGTCTATTTAAAATTTTCAAATTCGCCTGGCCGCCATATTTGTTTTGTAGTTTACCTGTTTTGGTAAGTCTTTTAGATGAACTTCCAGTAGTGCCCTTTATCTCCGTGCAAAATTTCAGGGTGATACCGCTAATAGTTTCAGAGATATAGAATGCCGGTGAAATATATCGCACAGCCGCCATATTGAGGTTATGTAAACAATTGAACGAAGTTAGATGTCGGTGCATTACAATGTATATAAAAATCTACTCTACCAAGTTTTATTGCGTTTGGTTGGTTAAATCGCGAGAAGCGTCTATTTAAAAGTCGCAAATTCGCGTGGCCACCATGTTGGTTATGTAGTTTCCAGGTTTTCAAAAGTCACATAGGTGAACTTCTAGTAGTTCCCTTTATCACCGTGTAATATTCCAGGGTGATATCGGTAATAGTTACAGAGGTATTGAATGCTGGTGAAATAATTCGCACAGCCGCCATGTGGGATTGGTGAGACGTAACATCATTTGATGGGTCGTCCGGAACGTACCAAGTTTCGTTGAAATCGCTCCAGCCGTTTAAAAGTTATTAGGGGGGCACACACCATCACACACGCACACACAGACAGACACACGGACAAAAGGTGATCTTATAAGCATATTTTTTCATAAATGAAAATAGGCTCAAAAGAATGTTCGTGTTTTATGCGTTCATAAACCATTCATCCGATTGCTATCAAATTTTGGTGAGTTGTTGTTAAGACCCCCGGGATGGTTGTTGGCATAGTTAAACCAATTTACAATAGAAAGCGTGCGAGTAGTTTAAACAAATGAGTGTTGGCGATGCGTTCATATACAATTCATCCGATTGCGATCACATTTTGTTGAGTTGTTGTGTACATTCCCGGGAAAGTTATAGGCATAGTAAATCCAATTTACAATAGATAACGCGCTTGTAGCTTCAACAAAATGGCGTGCGATACGTTTCAACAAAGTCCCACATGCGTTCATATACCATTTATCCCATTGCTATGAAACTTGGGTGAGATCTTGTGTACACATCAAGGAAGGTTTCTGGCTTAGTAAATCCACTTTACAATAGGTATTTCACGAGTAGATTCAACAAAAGAGCGACGACGTGCGAAGCGTTTCAACAAAATCCCGTATGCGTTCATATACTATTCATTCGATTGCGATGAAACTGTGGGGAATTGTTGTGTACACTCCAGGAAAGGATTCTGGCTTAGTAAATCAATTTTAAATTAGGTAGCGCACAAGTAGATTCAACAAATGAGCGCCGACGCGCGAAGCATTTTAACAAAGTCCCGTGTGCGTTCATATACCATTCTTCCGAATTCGATGAAACTTGGGTGAGATGTTGTGTTCACTACAGGGAAGTTTTCTGCCTGAATACATGCATTTAACAATAGGTAGCGCACGTGTAGATTAAACAAATGAACGATGACGTGCGAAGCCTTTTGTGAAATTCCCGTATACGTTCATATACCATTCATCCGATAGCCATGAAACTTAGGTGAGATGTTGTGTTGACTACAGGGAAGGGTTTTGGCTTAGTACGTGCATTTTATCATAGGTAGTGCACGATTAGATTCAACAAATGAGCGACGACACGTGATTCGTTTCAACAAAGACCCGTAGGCGTACATATACCAATCATCCGATTGGGATAAAACTTTGGTGAATT
Source organism: Meconema thalassinum (assembly GCA_946902985.2). Taxonomy (NCBI): domain Eukaryota; kingdom Metazoa; phylum Arthropoda; class Insecta; order Orthoptera; family Tettigoniidae; genus Meconema; species Meconema thalassinum. The sequence continues at coordinate 56,886,708 of OX336390.1, forward strand.
GGTGTGTACACTCCAGGAAAAGGATTCTGGCATAGTAAATACATTCAAATGAGCGATGGCGCGTGAATCGTTTCAACAAAGTCCCGTATGTGTTCATATACCATTCATCCGATTGCGATTATACTTTAGTGAATTGTTATGTACACTCCAGGAAGGATGTATGGCTTAGTACGTGCATTTTAAAATAGATAGCGCACGTGGACATTCAACAAATGTGTGACGGCGCGCAAATCTTTTGAACAAGATCCCGTATGCGTTTATATGCAATTCATCCGATTGCGATGACACTTTGATGAGTTGTTGTTGCACGCTCCCACGAATGAAATAATCCATTTTACGATAGTTTAGAGGCAGTTAACGGAAATTGAAAAAAGATGTGTATTCAAAAGCACCTCAAGAAACAAAATTACATTTTCTTTGATTGGCATTGCAACGCATTACGGGTACAGATTGTATTATATATATACTTATAACTCCACTTATTTCAACACTCGAATACAGCGATTAATATTAGTTGACCTTGATCCGCTCTAGAGTCTATTGTTTTTTGTTGGTTTTGTTGATTACTTGGGGGGTTTGCCGCATCAAAGTCTGTGTGTGTATATAGAAGTTGTCTGATAACATGTGTCCCTGTGATGTCTGTAGGCCTACTAGTGTGTACGTTTATACGAGGGAGGATTTGGGTAGGAAGCTGTTGTTGTTCTTGTAGTTCAATTTGGGATGCATGGACGTCATGGTCATTTAGCCCCGTGTACTTGGGTAAGTGTAGAATTCTATCTTATAACCTGTGTTATTGTAGAGCCTGTATTAGTGAGTGTATATATAATTCAGGTAAGGATTCAATCAATCAATGTTTAATATCCGTATAGTACGCTGTATTTCAACAAGCTACTACAGTCAACATTCAATTATACTCCTTGAAAAGGACAAAGAGTTATAACTGTACCCATGTATTTAGGAGAAAGTTGGCTAATGTTCTTTACTGACAATCTTATTTTGTTTGTTGCAGATTCTTCATGACGATGTATGTGTCAACGCTCAGTCTCCTCTTGTTCAAAATATTGAGCCAGGTCTCTTCTAATCCTTTTATTAATCCAAGAGAGAAGCAGCACATCAACGTCTGGAAGGTGTCATTATTAATCTCAGCGTTAACTGACGACAACAATGAAGTCAACAATAAATTAACAGTGTACATAGCAGAGGCGTAGCGCTATAATACGCCGATACGCCGGGCGTTCCCTGATTTAAAAATTAGAATGTGTATTCATCAAAGAGTAAAATATAACATTGTTTTTATTTTATTTAAATGCGGCGTTAGCATATTACATGGCGCGTAGTTATTTTATTTCCGCACCCCCTATATAACTAGTCTTAACCCGGCCGCGGTGTACTGATGTGCTTTGCTTTTCTTGTCTGTACGCCCGAGCTTCTTGGCGTCAAGAGCTATATGTACCACCCTGGCCAGGCTACGTTGCAGCGCATGCGCGAGCTCATACCTGCTCTCGGAAGGGAAGTGCTTCCGTACGCTGGCGTTTGACTGGCGTCAGCTTTGTATGCTCACTGTTCTGTTAACTCAATAACCCAATCGCTGCGCTTCAGGGCCGGATTTAAGAGTATGCCGCCTATAGGCTAGAGTCCATTTGCCGCCCCCTCAATAGTTCATATTTGCATAATACATTTGTTTTATACAACAAAAGGATAGAATTCATTGACGTTTTCATCTTTTTTAAACATAAAGTTCATTTAGTTTAGATAAAACTACAATTTTAATGGCATACATAATAAAGGTTATACTGAAATTAGTTACGGTATCTACCTACTTGCCTTCTTTTAAGATTCGTTAAAATATGAAATGGGGTTCGAACTTAATTAATTAATTAATTTGTATTTGGAGATCAGTGATCACTATTTTACTCATATTTTTATGTTTTAATGCTAATGACTATCTTTTGCATAATTGAAGAACTGTGTTCAATTTGAATTAAGTTGTCCTACACGGTGAAATGAAATTACACAAAATGTAGTTAATTACTGGTTTATTTGTTTAAAAATATACAAACTTCTCTAAAACAATTCACCCCACGTAATCTTGATGTTCAAATTTACATAGCTTTCTAGCGAGATTTCATAATGCCAAACTCGTTAATAATGTCCTCATATGAAAGTGTTTTTTGTTGTATTTGCCTCAATGCAAAGTACTGTAATGAAAGTGAGTTTAACCGTATTTCAGAAATACTAGTTCGCAGATAGTTCTTAACTCTTCTAAGGCAAGAAAAACTGTAGAAGGACTAAAACATAGTTTTAAGTAACATATATTCTTAAATTCGTACGGAAAATATCATCAACGTCTGAAATACTTCATTTTAACTTTTGAATGAATTGCCAAACTGCCACCCCTGAAAATTTGCCGCTCTAGGCTGCAGCCTACTTAGCCTATTTAGAAATACGGCTCTGGCGCTAGTGCTAGTTCGAACTGTAAAAGTGTAATTTCTTTTAATTGTGCGTGTGTGTGAATAATGCTACCAATATGACTGAAGTAAGTTCACCTGACTCTAATGTTATTAATTTTTTAAAGGCAACTCCTTTGAGCACTTTATTATATGAACAGCGATGTGAACTAAAAACATAAAGACCAAAGCCAAATTTATCAATTAAAGAAGTCGGTAAAAATCGCAGAGGGAGCTTTCAGCTTTCTTGGTATGACAGGCTTTCCTGACTAACTGGATGTGTTGAAGAAAAAAAAAGTTTTGTTACGTTTGGGGCGAAAGACACTGAATGGTGCACAGAAGGAATTTCGGACCTGAGTAATTTAATTAAAAAGGCTGCTAAACACCAGTCTTCAAAACACCACTTGTTACATTGTGAAGCATTTCTTCTGCTAGGTAAAACTCGCATTGAGCATGCATTATCTGAAGCTGCTCGATTACAAGCAGTAAACATAATTAGATCGTGTCTTCAAACATGCAGTTTGTGCGACGACTCATTCAATCTGTAGTATTTCTCAGTACACAAGAACTAGCCTTCCGTGGGCATAGAGAAGATGAAATTTCTATTAACAAGGGGAATTATTTGCAATTGTTGAATCTGCTCACTCAAAATGAATCGATAGTAAGAGACCATTTACAGTCATCATCATTATTAAAAGGAACATCTCCAGACATTCAAAATGACTTGATAGAAGTTACAACAATTGCATTAAATGGAAAAATCAAATCAGAAATAAATGAAGCACCCTTTCTCTCCATACATGCGATTGTGTGGATGATAGAATAGAGGTGAGATTCGTCGGCTTTTATGACGTTTCTAAAAATAAAACAGCTGCGTGATTGTCAGAAGTCGTGCACAAAGTTTTACTTGACTAAGAAGTAAATGGAGAAAAAGTCGTAAGCCAGACATACGATGGCGCAGCTGTAATGGCAGGCAGATAAGGAGGAGTTCAAAAGCTAGTGAAACAGTTTTGCCCATATGCTCTTTTCGTCCATTGTTCGCCCACCAATTAAATTTGGTACTTCGGTATGGCTCAAAAACAATAAAACAGGTTCGTTTGTTTGTCTGTGCCTTGACTGATTTTCACAGTTTTTCAGCAAGTCTTCTTCCAAAAGGACAGTTTTGTTGACCGAAAGAGGATTTAAGCTTCCAAAAGCTAGCAATACGAGATGGAATTTTCATTCGAAGGCAGTTTTCACCATTAAGAAACATTTCCAAGGATTGTACGTTTTTAAATGAAATTATTGATGATGAAAATAGTGAATGGGGCGACGACTCTATGAACTGCGCCATTGGTCTCAAAAGACATATGGATGACCCAACCTTTGTATATTTGCTATGTGTATTCAAAGCTTGTTTCATTTACACTGATCATCTTTTCAAATTGTTACAATCATCGACAGTGAGTATCGTAACTTGCCATAATGAGATAGAGGCTGTCGTCCAAAGCATAGAAAACTTAAGAAATGAAGATTTCACTGACAGATGCGTTAAAAAAGCATCCAGTTGAATGAAAACGTAATGTATGATGGCAAGAAAAAGAACACTTTGAGAGTGCTGACTTTTGAAATAGTAGATTCACTTACAGCTCAAATAAAAAGTAGGTTTGATGTTCTTACTCATCTAAATTTTATTGAGTTAGTACAAAAAAAGAAGTTTAAAGAATACACCGAAACATTTCCCCAGAGCAAATTAGATATTTTGGTAGAACAGTATACATTCTTTAATGTTAACCAATTACTAAATGAACTTCACATTGTTTATGCAGATCAGACAAAGCATTTAGCTTCAAAAGATATTTTAAAATATTTTGTTACAAACGGTCTTGACTCCATCTATCAGGACGTAACTAAACCACTACACTTAGTACTGACTATTCCAACTACTACAGCTATTGTAGTAGTGAACGCAGCATGAGCACGCTGAAAATAATTAAAACCTACCTTAGAAATTCTATGAGCAATAGTCGCTTGTCGTGTTTAAATTCACTGGATATTGAAAAACAGTTATTAGGTGAGCTTTCATCAGAGCCCGCATTTCTTGAACATATCATAGACATTTTCGCAGAAAAGAAGAAAAGACGAATGGAGGTGATGTACAAGACTGTGTGGGGTATGTGACAGTATCTTACATATTTGCTTTTTGATTTGTTCCATAGTTTAACTGTCGTTATAAACTTTGGCGTCCCCAACTCAAAAGTTCACGCTACGCCACTGGTACATAGACAGGCCTAACCTCAGCACTATATCCACAACTTTACTACAAATTATACACCAGCGATATAACACCGGTGTACAGCTGGTAAATGGTGAGAAACCTCTGAGAAAAAGGAAGAAAATCACCAAGAGTAACTCATATCTCCTCGTACTTCACCAATGTTCCGAGAAGGTTGTTTATCAGAGTATCGTCCATCTGCATCGACTGGGTGGTTGGAACCCCCGAGGAAGGTTCTTCGTGTTCATTATCTCTGATGTGCACAGCTGTGAGTTCACTGTTTTTCATGTGTTGGGAGAATACGATGTACTGAATGTAGTCGTCTCTGTATCTACTGTAACGAGGGGTAATAATGAGAACATCAAGACATTTACCTACAATCCATTCGGTGTTGGAGGTACAATTGTTGTTCACGAAATAACGTATGATGCTGACATTAATCCATACGCTCTAGGCGCACTTAATATGCATGGCAATGCTATAAGACTCACTACAACTTCAAATCCATACTTGCCAGAAACTCTTCAGGATAACCAGTTTCTAGGATTTAGGGGACAAATTTTAAGTTATTTTCTTTCACACGTCATTGCAGTCGACACATATGTGGAATATGACAAGGATGACAGGTACGCACTTAGAGATGGAATAGTAGATATTACATTTACAAATTATGCACCAAGCTCTCATAATGGGGTGAGTCAATTTATCCACATGAATTTGACGACATCATATTCGTTGTGCCGAAATCAAAACGCACACCTCAATACCAGGACATATTCCTTCAATTCGATGTACTGACTTGGATTTTCATAGTTTGTAACATACTTTTAGTATCCATTTCATGGTACCTCATCCAACGTCTCAACAGAACAACTGCGAGTTTCCCCAATTCTCTCCTATACAGCTTCTCAACACTCCTTTCAGCTTCCTTACCAAATCTGCCTCGTGAGCTGTCTGAAATACTTCCTTTTACATTCTATGTGATCTTCAGTCTGATAGTGACAAACGCATTTCAAGGAACCCTAACTAGTATTCTGAGTACCACTAAATATTACCCTGAAATTGATACTAACGATGCACTGTTTGACTCTGGACTGGAAGTGGTTTATCGAGATAGTTTCTACAAGTGGATAACACCTTCATTAAATGCTCATTTCCCAAAGCTAATTGACAGACTGTCACTGGAAGATGAAAATAGAAGCTGGAGACAATATCTAGATGATGTTTCTATCTACAGAAATGTATCCTTTGCATCGGATCGCTACACCTTCGAACTTTTGCTGGAAACGGAGGATGATGCTGACGTTTTGAAAAGCCTTATTCATGTCATGGAGGAAAAGATTGGTGGATTGTATTTTGGATTTGCCACTCGTGATTATGCACCCTATACTTCTGAATTTTCCGCGACTGTCATGCGTACGAAGGAAGTTGGACTTTATGATAAGTGGGACGAATTACAATTGGAGATAACAAAAGCGATAACGATGCAAAAGCACTTCGATGCACCAAAGGAGAAATCCCAAGAGCCTGAACGATTTACATTGGATCATCTGCAGACTGCTTTCTACTTCCTGCTATTGGGACATGTGCTATCATTGTTGTTCTTTGTAGCTGAGGTCCTGACAGACAGGATAAAACGGAAATCCTCTGATGTACGCGGTCAAATATATCATGAGTTTATAACGTAATATGGCTTTAGAGTTGGATAACAACAAAATTTGGAGCCCCGAGAGATGTCCTCTCCAGTTACCGGATCTGTGGTACTCGTTGACGGAATGGGTGTGACACACAAACGACTAAGATTTGAATTCAAGAAAGAGTGTTTGTTTGGGTGAAATTATCATTCCACGCAGAGTCTGTTGCTGAGGTTCTTACAAGCACATGTAGCACGTAACAATAGTAAGATCCCCAATTAAATTCTCCCTTAGATTTTCAGTAATTTTAAATACATAAGCACCCTTCTCTTTAGGTTTGAACAAGGTGCATTTTTAAATACAAGTTATCCAGGCTTGTAGGCCGTGGTCGAGGCAGGATTTTGTCACCCGACGTTTCACTGGAAACTGTGTCCGGCATTATCAAGGGTGACTGGGATTTTTAGCTGGCACCTATGATGTACGTCTTCGATCATCGGATGCATAAAAGTAATTTTATTCTGGTCTGGAGGCAGAATTGAGATACTCTCAGCAATGTGAGAACAGATGGTTTCGATGGTGATATTCTCATTCCACGCAGAGTGTGTAGCTGAGGTTCTTACAGAATACGTCGCAAGTAACATCCATCCCAGAAGTGGTTTTTGGTTATTTCCCAATTATACTCAAGATAAATCCTAGTCAGTTTCCTAACTTGACACCACCGCCGCAATCTCAATTACAAATACACGCACTACTCCACAAAGGGGTGCGCTAATTATTATACTCGATGGCAGTTCTCCAACATTGACGTTGTACGTTTTGTGACTTGATACAGCAGAAATGTTTTGCGAGGCGCTGAAAGTATTTCAAATGTTAAATTAATGGTCTTAATAACATTTGTTTAAAGAACCTGACACTAAACTGATGTTTACCGTTTCCAATGAAAGATAGCCTCGTTAATGAAGAATGACACAGGTTTTGATTATTCTAGTTTTAGTGTGAATTTAAGCCAGAGAGATAGGAAGCCCTTTATTATTGATTGTCCACTCTTCAACTATTCAACGATTCCTGGACAATGAATTGAAATTGCCTGATTTAGAGGATACATTCCGAAGTCAATGAAGAAAGCAAAAAGCGGACCAAGCTCACGTGTCCTTCAGAATCTGCAATTTCGAAAATTAGCCGATGCAATTCCTTATGGGAAACGTTGTAACTCCTGTCCTTCTTCCTTCTCGAACTTATGTACTATCACAGTGGATTAGAATACTCATAGAACTTGTTTGTCTATCAGCTGTTTTTACAATATAGCATTTATCAAAGTTTCTCTTCAAATTCTAACTTCACACAGTTTCAAAATACCATAGTAAGCTTTGCTCGTAACCTTATAGCACATACAAATGATCCTCAAACAATAAATCCTTCTTACAAACCGTAGCTGACTTCATTATTTCTTTACATAGCACGTCGTAAATATCTATACCTTATGTATGACGTAACAACGTCTCCCTGGATCGTTGAAAGTATACTTGTCTATTAATATATTTACATGCCATAGATCTTGTCCATATATAACCATTATTTCTGTCCATCACTACATAAGTCTCATGGACCTATCTTTGTAGTACTGTGTTCTCTATTTTATATTACGATGATGTCATTTATATCTTACTGATGTGTATATGCCATACGATAAATAAATAATAAATTTCTGTCCAATATACGTGCTTATTTCACTTACTGCCTTAAATCAACTACATACATCTCCTCTTACAAAATGCTATCACCAATTCATCTATCCTTGAAGCAAACCATATAGCGGTCTATGACGGCACAACTACATCGAATGGCATTATAGAAACACGAGGGGTCTTGCAAGGAGACACGATGAGTTCGTTCTTATTCAACGTCATGACAGGGGATATCGGCAACACTAAGAACCTCAATGTAAACTACCGATATACACGGATGACATGGCCATTCTCTCCAAAATCCCTGAACTTCTACAAACGGCATTAGACGACATCAGGGACTGGGCAACTTACAACTCAGTGGAAATAAATGGCTCGAAAACCAAAGCAATGAAATTCAGGAGGGGAGGCAAACTTGTAAAGGAGGATCATTTCACTTGTAGCAACTCCCCCTTAGAATTCGTAACAAGTATCAAATACTTGGGGGTCATCCTCCAAATTACGGGAATTAAGTTTTCGCTACACATCCAAGAACGAACAGTAGCTGCAGAAAAACAACTACTGTCAGTTTCAACAGCAATGGCACTATTTAAGATCAAAGTCATGTCGACGGCCACCTATGGAAAACAACAAATCTGGAGCTACCTGACGGTCGGAAATCTAAGGAAGCTGGAAAGGTTTAAAACTAGCTTCCTCAAAAGGGTGTTATCAAAATTCACAAGAAATTGTTATGCCTGTATCCTTGCACAGGAAACTCTCTTAATAGATGACATAAAACATTGCTTCAATTAATTAGGGACACAAGCATATGCAACCTTCATCGAGGAGAGGAGCAGCAAAGCAGACAGATCCCGGAGGGGATACAAAAGACAAACGCAATGACAACACACTCCTGGAAAGGACCAAACTTCCAACTCCTACACCTGTACACACGGTTTGCCGTACACGGCTTTCGTGGGAAGATTTGCACAGAAAGCGCCTGCGACGATCCTACGGACCGCTGCATCTGTAAGCTGTGTAATGAACCGTGCCCCTAAATATCACTTGCAGATGTGTAAAAATAGGACTTTATCACAAATTGAATAAACTAAAGATTGGTTACATCACGATAATAAAATAACTTACGTTTCATTTTTCTGTACACATTGTGTTTAATAAATATAATAATTACCACTCTTTATCTATACTAATATAATAAAGCTGAAGAGTTTGTGTGTCTGTGTGTTTAAACGCGCTAATCTCCGGAACTACCAGTCCGATTCGAATCTTTTTTTTATATGATAGCCAGATTCAAGAGGAATAGTTTAGGCTATGTAGCAATAGGCTACTCCTCTCAGGTAACCTTAAAGATTGATTTTTGTTGAGTAAGTCGGTAGAACAAGCGCTCCCAGACAGCTCTATCCGCATGCGCTGGCGTTATGGTTAGTGATACTACGTTCACCGTTTCACCGATCTGAACCAAAATTTGTATACTTGCCCTTTGAAACCCTGTGAGTAACACTGTTTACATGAAATTTTGGACAGACCAGTCCATTCCCTGCATTTAGACCCTTTGGCACAAATCTATACCGTTTCACCGATATGAACCAAAACTTGTATACTTACCCTTTGGAACACTGCGAGTAACACAGTATGCATGCAATTTCGGACAGACCATTCCATTCCCTGCATTTAGGCCCTTTGGCAGAAATCTACACCGTTTCACCGATCTGAACCAAAATTTGTATACTTATCCTTTGGAACCCTGCGAGTAACACTGCCAACATGAAATTTATGACAGACCAGACCGTTCACTGCATTTAGATCCTTTGGCACAAATCTACACCTTTCCACCAATCTGAACCAAAATGTGTATACTTACCCTTTGGAACCCTGCAAACAACACTGTTTACATGAAATTTCAGACAGACCACTCCATTCTCTGCATTTAAGCTCTTTGGCACTAATCTACACCGTTTCAGCGATCTGAAACAAAATTCGTATACTTACCCTATGGAACTCTTAGCGTAACACTGTCCGCATGAAATTTTGGACAGACCACTCCATTCCCTGTATTTAGTCCCTTTGGCACAAATATACACCGTTTCACCATTCTGAACCACATTTTGTATACTTACCCTTTGGAACCCTGCGGGTGACACTGTCCACTTTCAATTTTGGACAGACCACTCCATTTCCTGCATTTAGGCCCTTTATCACAAATCTACACCGTTTCTCCTAATTGCACCAAATTTTACATACACTTTGAAACCTTGCTGGTAACACTGTCCACTTGATATTTTGGACAACGCTCTCCATTCCCTACATTTAGAATAACAGGCAAAATGAACTTGAAAATCACGTAGGTAAGGCCCTGGAACCATTCATATCCGTAGTAGTGTAACTGTAAGAGTATTTTATTAAGTCTATTGTTGACGGGCAGTTAGGGCAGCATCACATCACCCCTACCAGTGTTCTGGTGCAGAATTGCGAAAATAGTTGCATCTTGCGCTGGATATAAATTGCAGTCACGGGGAGTAATACGTGCAAAAGGATTTCTTAGGCCCCTTAAAACAGTTATCATTATGAAAATATTATGCTTCTGTGTAAGTGCAATGGTGTTGGTTCAGTACATGGAGGTTATCAGCTGCAATAAGCGTTGGTGCTTTCAAACTTACCTTCATTTATTCCGAACCTTATCGTTGAGCGCTATGTGGCGATAAATGATACTATTGCTATCAGTAGTTCGGGACAGCCGAAGTTTTCCAAAGTGTTCTGATTATTTTCCTACTGCGCTATGCGACAAAAGACGACACTATTGGTCTACATTTCTAACAGCCAATGAGATATAGGCCCTAGGCGGTGTCTTTTATTTCACTTTCTCTTCTTTCTAATCATTTTTAGCCTATTTTCATTTATGAAAAATAGGCTTATGAAATCACCTTTTGTCAGTGCGTGCATGCGTGAGGATTTTTGTGTCCCCCCCTAATAACGTCTAAACGGCTAGAACGATTTCAATGAACCTCGGTAATTTCATAGCACTATTTTTCTCGACTGCTAACATGCCCTTCAAATTTTGTTACGTCTTACCAATCCAACATGGCGGCTGTGCGAAATATTCCACCAGCATTCAATATCTCTGAAACTATTACCGATATTACCCTGGAATTTTGTACGGTGATAAAGGGAACTACTAAACGTTCACCTATGTGACTTTTGAAAACCTGGTGACTACAAAACCAAAATGGCGGCCAAGCAAATTTGCGACTTTTAAATAGACGTTTCTCGCGATTTAACCAATCTAACGCAACGAAACTTGGTACAGTTTATATTTATACACATTGTAATGCACCGACATCTAACATCATTCAATTGTTTACACAACCTCAAGATAGCGGCTGTGCGAAATATTTCACCGGCATTCTATATCTCTGAAACTATTACCGGTATCACTATGAAATTATGCATGGAGATAAAGGGCGCTACTGGAATTTTATCTATGAGACTTTCAAAAACCGGTTGACTACAAAACGAACATGGCGGCCAAGCGAATTTGAAAGATTTAAGTAGACTTTTCTCGCGATTTAATGATACAAACGTAATGAAACATCCTACAGCAAATGTTTATACATATTGTAATGCACAGGTATGTAAATTAGTTCAATTGTTTACGTAACCTCAAGATGGCGGCTGTGCGAATTTCGAAAATTAAGTTGTTATTTCTTGTGTTCTACTCATGAGATCGAAATCAACATTTGCATAATGAACGTACTTAATAATCAACATCCAATAGTACATAACTCTAAGGCCTACATATATTAAAATCCAACATGACGACCATCCGAAATATTTAGACGTTTCTCAATATATATTAATCTACTACAGAAATCAAACTGAAATTTTGTAATTGTATAGAAGCTATAAACATAAGTTCACCTATGCGACGTTCAATAACCTGGCAAGCACAAATACAACATGGCGGTGACGCGAAATTTAAATATTCAAATGGACGTTCCTTGCGTTTTAACCATTCGAGCGCAGTGAAACTTGATACGGTATATGCTTATACAAATTTTAATCGACTGCCATCTAATTCATTTAAATAATTTTCTTGACCACAAGATGGCGGCTGAGTGAAATTTTAAAATCCCGCTTTTATTTCTTGTGTCCTAAACTCGCGATTGAAATTTCAATAAAACACCTACACAATAATCCTCATGTAATAGTACATACACCTAACGACTATAATATAAAAATCCAACATGATGACCATCCAAAATATTTAGACGGTTCTCAATATCTACGAATCTATTACAGCAATCAAACTGACACTTTGTTTGTTGATAGAGGCAATTAGGCTAATATTAGTAGAATATATTAAAATAGGCTATTTAGTTCTTCACGGAACTACTTGTTTTAAATTTGTTTGAAAATTATATGTGTCAGTGCTGTAGTTAGTAAATGGCTGTTTCCCTATTCATAATTAGCGTTATTATCATTACGGGGAAATGACCGGAATGTTACGTCCATTATACTGTACTACTGATCACCCCCACTAGAACCACCACCACCACGACAAAAAGTTATATTTTTAAAATATTTTTCTGTTAGTTTAAATAGTATTCATTATCATCGATAAAACAAATAAATCAACCGGGCGAAGTCGGGCACTACTGCTAGTGATTCTTATAAACATCGTTCTTGATCTTAGAATTCAGTCTTATGTTCACATTACATTTAATAACAATAATATCATATCTTCTCTCTTATTTGTTCATATTAGTAACTTAAATATTTACTTACATCGTCACAACAAATGATCCATATAAGTATCATCGTTAAGTATAATTTAACATTTGTGAAGGTTCCTGATTTGCAATACTATAAAACTTGCAACTTATAATGCAACTCATTATAATGAGTGAATAATATTTTTAAATGACATTGGTTCAATTCCAAGTTCAAATTAACTTCCAAAATTCCAACATTGAGCCTCCTTAATTTCTATCTCTCTCTATAAAACTCCAATTGTTTAAAATAGACATCTACTCATATAATGTCGATGAAAGAATCTCCACTAAGTCCTACTAAGCTTATTCATAAAAATATTCTTTATAAAATTCTCCAATCGTAGAATTAACAAGTAATTCCGTGAAGTACTAAAGCCTATTTTCATATATCCTACTTATGTTAACTGCCTCTATCAACATACAAAATTTCAGTTTGGTTACTGTAATAGATTCGTAGATATTGAGAACCGTCTAAATATTTCGGATGGTCACGATGTTGGATATTTATATATGTAGGCCTTAGAGTTATGTAATATTATTATACATGAAGATTATTGTGCACGTTTGGTATTCAAACTTCAACCGCATAATTAGGACACACGAAGTAAAAAAAGATTTTACCATTTCGCACAGCTGACATCTTGTGGTTATGAAAACAATTGAAATGAATCAGGTGCCAGTGGATTTACGTCTGTATAAGCATTTACCGTGCCAAGTTTCAATGCAAACGGATGGTTAAATCGCGAGAAACGTCCATACAAATATTTATACTCCGCGTCGCCGCCATTTTGGACTTGTGCTCAGCAGTTTATTAAATGCCCTATAAGTGAACTTATGTTCATAGCCTCTCTTAATATAAAATGATCAGTTTGATTGCTGTAAAAGTCCGTAGATATTGAGAACCGTCTAAATAATTCAGATGGCCGCCATGTTGGATTGTTATATGTATATGCCATAAAGTTAGGTACAATTAAATGAAATGTATTGCGTAAATTCATTATTCAAACTTTCACTTCATCCGCATGATTAAGACACAAGGAATAACAACTTAATCTTAAAATTCGCACAGCCGCCAACCTGAGGTTATGTAAATATTTGAACAAAATTCAATTCCAGTGCATTACGGAATTTTAGAAGTCTCATAGAAAAACTTCTAGGAGTACTCTTTTCCACCGTAAAAAATTCAGGCTGATATCGGTAATAGTTTCGGAGATATAGAATGCCGGTGAAATATTTCGCACAGCAGCCATCTTGAGGTTATGTAGAAAATTGAACTAAATTAGATGCCAGTGCATTACGATGTGTATAAGCTTAATGTACCATATTTCACTGCGCTCAGGTGGTTGAATCGAGAGAAATGTCAAGTAAAATGTTTCAAATTCGCTTGGCGCCATGTTCGTTTTGTACTCTACTGGTTATTGAAAGTTACATGGATAAACCTGTAGTAGTGCCCCTTATCATCGTACATGATTTCAGGGTTATATCTGTGATAGTTTCGGAGATATAGAATGCCGGAGAAATATTTCGCACAGCCGCCATTTTGAGGTTATGTAAACAGCTGATCTAAATTAGATGCCAGTGCATTGCAATGTGTATGAACATTTTCTGTACTAAGTTTCCTTGCGTTTAGATGGTTAAATCGGGAGAAAAGTCAATTAAAATGTTTCAAATTTCCCTTGGCCGCCATGTTCGTATCTTAGTTAAGAAGTTTTTGAAAGTCTCATAGGTGGACTTCTAAAAGTACCCTTTATCACCGCACAAAATTTCAGAGTGATATCCGTAATAGTTTCGGAGATATAGAATGCCAGCGAAATATTTCGCACAGCCGCCATTTTGGATTGGTGAGACGTAATAAAATTTGAAGGGCACGGTCGGGGTCAGCCAATGGTGCTATGACCTTACCGTGTTTCACTAAAATCGCTCCAGCCGTTTATAAGTTATTAGGAGGGGGCGCACACACATACACACACACACGAACAAAATGTTATCTCGGAAACATTATTTTTTATAAATGAAAATAGGCTAAAATATACTACTCTTGCTAAACAAATTCTGAAATATCTAAATAAACTAACATCCAATCTATCATCCTATTCCTAAGGTCCAAAAATAAATAATCCCTACAAATTGTTCTTATCATACGTATCCATGACTGTAAATTGCTACAATGATAACAAGTATTTCCGTGACGAACTAAAGATCCTACTTTGCTTAAATGTAAGATTCATGCCAATCTATAAAGACCTATGTGGAATAATGACGAAATCAAATGGGTAATATTAACATTTCTAAGTAGTGCAGTTTGATATAAACCTGAAATAATGTAGCCAAAGAGTAACTTACTGCAGTTGGCAGTCCTGGTGACTCTGAATATATTCTTAGTTCCATCTCTTAAGGTATAGAATTCTCATAAAAAAAACTGTTGTAGTCTAATGGATAGTATGGACTTTACATGCTGTTTGATATTGGATTTATCTGTGCGCGTAAAATCATGCTGGTAACAATGTTATGTATGTGATGCCACGAATTATTCTGAAATATTACGATCTATTATAGTGCCAAATTTGGGTAAAAACCATTCGTTAGTATAGAAGTTAAATATAATTAACAACTGCAAATATCAGAAAGCTTAGCATCATGTTGGTAGGCCTGATGTATATTAGTTACTCCAAATTAATCTAGAATGTCAGGTATTATACGCGTGCAAAGTTCAGAGCTGATGGCTTGCATACTTTCTGATATATTGATATTAGGATTAAACAAATAGATAGAGCATTTATTTACAGTTGGCAGCCTTGCTGGTTCTTACAAATATGCCCAAACATAACTGTTATTGTACACAAAGCACATACGAAATTTAAATGAAATCCATTATTTAGTATAGAAGTTACTAGCGGACCCGTGCGAGAAGTCTCGCTTGTTCATAAGTCATAACCTTGCCACGGTGGGTGAGTGGTTATAGTGTCGGACTACCAACCCCAAGATTGCAGGTTCGCCCCTGGCCATGGTAAGTGATTTTTGAAGACGACAAAAATCACGATACTCATGTCATACGTTGTTGGCATGTTAAAGAACCCATTTGAATTCAGTAGGCCGTGTTCAATGGCAAAATTAATCTCGGGATTTTCCGCCAACACAAAGTTCCTCCATTCTCTACTTGAAGGCGCTGTAGTGTCAAGGAGTTTAGATATCTAACCTCCTTGACATTCATAGCGTTCAAAGGAACGACGAAATTCGATATGCAAGCTACCCTCTGGGTGTCAATTAACAAAGCTTGCACCAGGCACCCGAGGCCATACGATATTATTATTATTATTATTATTATTATAAGTCATACTTTCCCCAATAGGTTTATAATGAGTGACTTAAGGAGAAAGGTTGTTAAGTTATTATTTTAACCAAATGATTATAGAACACCATTTGCATTTCAGTTAGAATTCCAAGCTGTACATTCTCTAACTTATGAAGGCAATTACTGAAAATTCTATCATCATAACACTCACCAGTTATTCGATATTTATGAAAGCAACTTTGTCAAGATTTCCTGCTTTATCTTGTTGGCTGGGAAGTCTCCTTCTCCCTTATGAGGACAGTCCTCGTTGGAATACTTCTTCTCGCCCCAATTACGGTGAGGCTTCCTTGTTCCTAGTGCAACGAACAGCGATAAACTCCTTTGCACGTTACCTACAGAGGTGCTTTCCTTGTCCTGTGTGTAGCGCTCAATGCTACAATCCTTTGCACGTTACCTACAGGGGTGCTTTCGCTTTCCCGGGTGGAGCGTGCTGTAGCTGGTTTCTTTCCTTGATATTTATGATATTAAAATGCAATTCGTCACTGTTGATTCCATTTCTGTGCTGAGTCCATTGATTGAGAGCTTAGCCGTAACACTCACCGGTTATTCGATATATTTCAGTCAGAATTGCAATTGAAATTATACGATTTGAGTACCCAATCCATTGATTTAGTAATTCTGAAAATCATTGGAAATACTAGAAGAAAAACATGTAAAATAATTAATGTTTAATAGTTCTAAGGTTTTAGACGCCGGTTATATGATTTAGACTCCTCAATCCATTGATTTACTGTTTCTGAAAACCATGCGAAATGATCGATATTTATGAAATTAGAATGCAGAAGAAAAACCTGTAAAATAAATTACCGTTTAACAGTTTTAAGGGTTTAGACGACAACTCATAATAGCAGCATGTTCGAGCATCAGTAACTGCAAATTGCACACTTCATACAAAAATTGGTATTTATGCAATTCGAATGCAATTCGTCACCGCTAATTTATGAAATTATACGATTTGAGTACACATTCCTTTGATTTACTGTTTCTGAAATCCTTGCAGAATGATAAAGGAAAGATCTCAGAATATTAAAATGTCACTAAACAGGCGACACATCAGCTAAGATGTGAAGTGGACAGCAATTACGGAGCGTATTTTCCTACAGAAACAGTACCTGAAAATCGCATACTTCGTATTAATTATAGATATTTATGAAATTAGAAAATCTCGCTTGTTCATAAACCACGCATTTCCCAATATGTTTATAATGAGAGTTTTAAGGAGAAAGGTTGTTATGTTTTCATTTCATCCAAATGATTATAGAACACTGTTTACATTTCAGTTAGAATTGCAAGTTCTACGTTATCTAACTTAAAGGCAATCACTGAAAATTGGATCATCATAACACACACCAGTTATTCGATATTTATGAAAGCATCTTGGCCAAGATTTCCTGCTTTAACTTCTTGGCTGAGGAGCGTCCTTCTCCCTTATCAGGACAGCCCTCGTTGGAAAACTTCTTCACGCCCCGCTTACAGTGAGGCTTTCTTGTTCTTAAGTGCAACGATCAGCGTTAAACACCTTCACACAGCTTTCCCGTTCCTGTGTGAGGCGCTCAGCGCTAAACTCCTTTGCACGTTACCTACAGGGGTGCTTTCCTTGTTCTGTGTGTAGCGCTCAACGCTTAACTCCTTTGCACGTTACCTACAGGGGAGCTTTCGCTTTCCCGAGTGGAGCGTCAGCATGAGAGCGTGCTGTGGCTGGTTTCTTTCTTTGATATTTATGAAATGCAATTAGTCACTCTTGATTCCATTGCTATGCTGAGTCCATTGATTGAGAGCTTAGCCGTAACACTCACCGGTTATTCGATACATTTCAGTCAGAATTGCAAGTTGAACGTTCCGTAACTTAAGAAGGCAATCACTGAAAATTAGATCATCATAACACTCATCGGTTATTCGATATTTATGAAATTATACGATTTGCATACCCAATCCATTGATTTAGTAATTCTGAAAACCATGGGAAATGATAGGAGAAAAACATCTAAAAGAATGAATGTTTAATAGTTCTAAGGTTTTAGACGCCGTAACACACGCCGGTTATACGATTTACAGAGTTCTCAATCCATTGACTTACTGTTTCTGAAAACCATGTTGAAATGATCGATATTTATGAAATTAGAATGCAGAAGAAAAACCTGTAAAATAATTAACGTTTAATAGTTTTAAGGGTTTAGACGACAACTCGTAATTGCAGCATGTTAGAGCATCAGTATTTGCAAATCGCACACTTCTTACAAAAATTGATATTTGTGAAATTAGAATGCAATTCCTCACTGCTAATTTATGAGGCCTATATGATGATGATGATGATGATGATGATAGTTTCATGGCTGGTGACGACAACTCTAGCGTGATACAGCAACAGTATTTGCAAAAAGCACACTTCTTACAAAAATCGATATTTATAGAATTAGAATGCAGAAGAAAAACCTGTACCCAATCCATTGATTAACTGATTCTGAAAATCAGATAGAAGAAAAACTGTTAGAGAATCAACGTTCAATGTTTTAAGGTTTTAGCCGACAACTCAGAATTGCAGCATGTTAGAGCAACAGTATTTGCAAAAAGCACAATTCTTACAAAAATCAATATTTATGGAATTAGAATGCAGAAGAAAATCCTGTATCGCGGCATATTTTAACAAACCTGGAATATAATAAATCCATTCTTTAGACGGATGAGCTTAAATCATGTTTGTGCTGAGTCCATTGATTGAAAGTTTAGCAGTAACACTCGCCGGTTATACGATTTGAGTTCCCAATCCAATGATTTAGCCTACTGATACTGAAAACGAACACATTCCTTTCGTTTACTGTTTCTGAAATCGATGCAAAATGACAAAGAAAGACCTCAGAATGTTAAAATGGCATAAAATGGCGACACAGCGGCCAAAATGTGAAGTGGACACCAATTATTGAGCGTATCTTCCTGCAGCAAGAGTAACTGCAAATCGTACACTTCGTACAGTTTTTTAAAAGTCATTTTCTTAAGAAATTATAGATATTTATGAAATTAGAATGCAATGAATCACTGGTAATGTATATTTTCTTTCATTTGAATGCTCATTTTTCACGATCGGTCTCTTGAGAGCGCCGCAGGAAGGATGCATACTACTGAAATAATATATATGATGATAATGACAAATGCATTTTAAAACTCCTCACAATTACAACGGTTCACTATGTATTTATCATTTATTTCTTCATTCACAGTTTTATTAAAGAAGTTTCATATAAGTCCGTACGAGGAGTTATTGATGAAAAAATTAATGTTGCAAGGGTCCCATTTCATTATAAAACACTTGGTTGAATTCAGAATTGCCACTTATCTACTGTACGCTCGGGAATGTACTCCGCAGTGCCTACCAGCTGCTGCGAGAGATTACGTCACCAGTTACGTTGGCAGCACGGCTGTCGCTTGTAAAACAGTAAACTTTATACTCACCACAGCCATTCATAACTGATGCTAGAAGTGCTGATGACACACATGCTGGCTTATTGCAATACACACTGACGAATTCGACAGCCCACAGCCCACACATGTGGCCTTCACCCTATCAAGGACACTATGCTGCCAACTAAACTCATGACGCAACCACTCGCAGATGCACGTAGCCACTGCGGAGAACATTCCAGGACACCCTGAATTAATATATGTATAAATATATATATTGTCATTCACTGGCGATATTATGTGAATTAGTCTTCCTACTTATGTTTCCATCTATACAACACAGTAGGTGATACTACTATTATACTAAGTAGATATTTGTCACAATTCATATGCAGACTATTTATTTTCTATCTTATAAATAAACACTTCTCTGATATAGTATTTTCCTATCAATTAGGTTGACAATTCACACGACGCACTAACTGGTTGGCACCTGATACAAAATTCACACTCCATATTTCGGAATAAGGTTTAGTTTTACTCATTTCAAGCACTGGGCTGAAATATTTGTTGATATTCTGCACTTGTTTATTTTTTCAAAATTATTTAATTTTCTATATTTTTGAATTGTTAATATAAAGCCTAGTATTGTCTTTACATTTAGGCCTACTATTACAAAATATCTTAGTATTCACTATTATGAAAAATTTAATGTAAAGCCCAATATTATATTTTATTTATTTAAAATTAATATCACATCGTAAGGATTTCCATTTTCATTATATTATTTCATTCTTTTAATTACAAATAATACAAACAATCTCATAAACATATTTCACATCAAAAACTGTTACGTGCAATGCCCGTACACCCGTACAAACGTTTTTAAATATGTATCACCCCTATATGTGACTTCCCGACCTTTGAAACGACCGCCTGATGGCTTGGTTCCGATTGAGAACACAAGATGGTAGCATCTATCGACGTCCCTAGTCGGAGTTGCTTCTTCAACCGCTAGAGTGTGTTTGGGGTGCCTTCTGGTGTCATCCTAATCTAGACATATTTGAAGGCTATTATATTCTACGTCATGGAACAAAAGACTGTATATACATGATACCGCCAAATTAATTACTTAATAATCACATTGTTGCTTGATGTGTCAAGCTGTGATTGGACAATTACATAAACATGAATGCAATGCTGTTTTTGACTTGTGATTCTCCGCCAGCTTGTGAGCTTGATAGTCTGTCGTCAAGAAAGCAACTAGCTAGTTGGTTGTGAAAGAGGGTCTCTCCGTCGTGCTGGGGGCTGTGGCCCCTAGCTTCTACGAAACATGACTTTATTCAAAACTAAGGAAATGCATGTGCTCCTAGGCTGTTATTTTATAATTTGCCTGGAAGATGACGTGTGATCTGCGTATTTTACTGCCTACAACAAGGAAAGCCTCCTGGATGATCGAAGCGGATTCTGTGTTCTACCGCAGCAATATGCAGGCAGTTCATATCTTTTATGTTATTTAAAATGTGTTAATTATTTTATTTTTATTGTGTCTCCACAGAGAAGTTTTAAGGTACGTTATTAATTTTTATACATTTTGTTATGGAGCTCCGATATTGGCCTTATATTATTGTTTTAAATTTGTATTTTGTTTCACCTGGTAGGCCTAATTTTTCTCCTTTACTAATGTTACCAGATATGTAAATTTTATTATTTTTCCTTCGTACCTTCTGGAGACACGTTTCTAGTTTATTTTACGTTGTAAATTATTATTTATTTTCCTTTGGCAATCTTTGCGATTGCCCTATTATTAATTTAATTTACGATCCGTTGCACCCTAAATTGTTTCATGTCCATAGTGTTAAGGCGTAATTCTTTCCTCCCTTTTGTTCTTTCTGGTGATTTTAAATTTAGGTTTATGCTAATTGTTTGCCGTAATTCGATCGGACATGCGGTCATCTATTTGGTGGCCATGTTTGTTTTTTGTTTGGCCCGAGTGCATTCTGGTCTTGAGAGTGTAGTCTCTTGGCGCCGACCGGGAAACTCAAACGTGTTGTGGTGTTAGCTTAATATGTTTTTTATTAACCTTGTTGGTTTAACCTTGTGTTTTTGGTGAATGTTTCTGTGTTTTTCTCAATCACGAATGTTGTGGATTTCTTAATTAATCATATTTTATTTTATTAATTTAATTTAAAATTTTTCGTTTTGCGTCGTGGCCTGGATCTCTGCATGTCGGGTCGGTATTGCGTTCTAGTAAATTATCAAGCCCTTTCTCATTTAATAATGCCTGTCTACTGATTTTCTTCCTTTGGGCTTAATTTTTTTTTTATTTAATGTTTTCGTTTTGGTTCAGCAAGCAAGCATGTAAAGCCTTATCTAGTTTCCTAAGATAACTGTCTTATTTTGACCTTAAGCCACGTGCATCTTCAGAGGGTCTCTTGGCCATAGAGTTTCTTCCTTTTTTTAAATGATTTTGTTAAATTTTCATTTTTTTTGCATCCTTCTGATAATTAAATTTTATTTTAAATTTTTAAGCAACTGTTGTGGCATTATTTCGTCGGCGACAATTCTGTTAGTTATCGGAGGGTGTCGGTAGATGAGCCTGTGCCTTCCCCTTCTCCACCCTCCTTCCACCCCTTTTGGTGTTCTTCTGTTGGGGCATGTCATCTGGAGGTGATTTTGCTGTGGAAGCGATGTGGACCTCTGAAGAGAGGTAAGTAGGCCCATCCACCCTGGCCAGCCCCGTGTCAAAAACCATTGGACGTAATTATATCTATAGTATTTTATATTTATTCTTAATTGATTTCATTCTTAATTGAGCTGAGGAAGAACTCAATATCAGGTAGAAACATGTACAGTATACAGTAGATACATTTTTGTAAGTATTGATAAGCGTATAACAAAATAACTGTTCAATACTATAGTAAAAGAGGAAAGCAAAATTCGTTGGCCACCCCTTACGTCATGATGAGTTACGGACCACCATACTGGAAGGAAAAGTTCTGGGAAAAAAAGGAAGAGGAAGACCACGGAAGGATTCTGTGATGCATGGACATCAATTTAAACAATACGGTGACTTAAAACGATCAGCAAGTGAGAGACAAATGTGCTGGCAGCGACAAGACCTACCCTTTAGATGATGATGAATTCATCTATCAATACGGATATCTACAATCATTTCTGCTATCAATGGCAAATGTATTTGCATTCTATGAAGGAGTCAGCCCGTCTTATAAAACACTTCATAGATTTAGTAAATTAAGAATTATAATTTCTACTTTATTAAGACACATTTTTTCATTAGACAATGTTCAACGTTACATCTCATACCTAAGCACTTAAAATGAGTACAAATGAAAGGAAGATTAAATCCTCACATAAGACATACACAAAACAAAGTGAATAAGTGTTGGCTTTAAAACGAATTTAAATATCTCTATATGAAAAAACAACATTTATCTGATCAATGCTATGATCTCCATTTATAAAGGAAGTTTCACAACTTGAATAAAAGCTTTAATATAGATTGAATATCGCTATTGTAAAGAAATACAATATCATTTCAAAGGATTACATCTTTTACAAGAACAAAGGAGGCATACACCACAACAGCGAAACTATTTCAATCCACCTACCATCAACAATATCCATTCCCCCATTATGAACCTGTCATCAACCATTTTCTCCAAAGATGAATTAGGGTTATTAGAAACGGGTCCAAAACATAATTGGCCAAAATTAACCAAGACTATTAATTTAAAACAAACCATAGCAGAAATTGAACTTGCAATTAGCAAATTTCCAGAAGATCAAGATTCATTACGACACGAAACTAAAAAGCAACTTGATAAAATACCAAGACAAGAAAAGGTCAACATGAGCCATATACCAATCATAAAATATATCAACAAAAAAATTAAGAATAACGAGTTAATTGTCACAAAAGCTGATAAAAGAAATATAAGAGAAATTTTAGAAGAACAATCTTACATACATAAAACTGAACAATTCTTACAGGATAAATCAATCATAATTATCAAAACAGTCCCAACTGGAAAATGCAAAGAAATTTAAAACAAATAATTAACAACACAATTTTCCTCTTTGATGACAAAGAGAAACAATGTTTATATCAAATGAACCCTAAATTACCCACATTGAGAGCATTACCAAAAATCCACAAAACATATATACCCATTCTACCAATAGTCAACAATAAATATAGTCCAACTTACAAATTAGCAAAATACATACAGAAATTACTAAAATTTTATTACCAGTTCAAAGCGACCACTTCTTACACTAATTTACAAGATTTGAATATAAAAACAAAAGACTTCTCACTTAATAGAAATAGGGCAATGCATTCCCTTGACATTACAAATATGTACACCAACATACCCATAAAAGCAAATATCGAAATAATAAAGGGTAATTTAACCGAAAACAGTGGTTTAAGTACAGTCGAGACTGAAGAATTCATTTCAATTCTAACATTCACCATACATAACAATTACTTCACGTTTAACGAAACAATATATCAGCAAATAGATTGTTTAGGGATGGGTTCTCCGGCATCGGGGATTTTGGCCAATATTTACATCGACTCTTTAGAATACCAGTTCATTATCAATAAATATCCTGATCTTGAAATATGTAGATATGTAGACGATATATTTATCGTTTTCAGTAAAGACATTATTAATAACGATAATTGTCTAACTCATATGAATTCTTTAGACCCAAATATTAATTTCTCTTTAGAATCTGAAAGAAATAACAACTTGAACTATCTGGACATTTTAATTACACGGGATAATCCGCATGCAGTATATCCCGTAAACCTACGATGACTTCTAATATCATAAGAAATGATTCTGTTCACCCAGGATCTCATAAAAAACATTCTACAGTCTTATTACAAGGGCCTCAAATACACCCATGAAGTTAGAGGAATACATACCAGAAATACGCACAATTTATACCATTGCTGAACTTAATGGGTACGATAATTTATTCGTTAATAACGTCTTAAAACAGATTAAGAATAAAATAACTTCAACACTACAAAATGAAGATGAAAATAAGACATTGCTAACATTCACATACATCAACAATTAAATTTAAAGAGTAACAAATATATTTAAAAGAAAAATTGCATTTAAAACTCATAATACTACATACAAATTGATTTACAAATTCACCAAATTAAATAAGGACAACATGTTCAATAAATAAGGAGTATATAAACTGGAATGTAACACTTGCAAACTCACATATATTGGCCAGACTGGAAGAACTTTCAATAAACGATACAATGAACCTGTTAATGCTGTCAAATATAAGGAATACTCAAGCATGGGAGAACACATAAAGGATATGAACCATTCTTTTACATCTATTAACAAAGAGTTAACAATTTTATATTTTTCTGACAAAGGCAAACTTTTAAACATCCTTGAAAAAATGGAAATATACATCAACCAAAATTTATACCCAGATCTCAATATAAATGTGATAATTAACGAAAGTAACCCTGTTTATTACAATCATAAACCACATAAAAACAAGAAACAAATAATCCTACCTCCATAAACTTCTTTAACAATCCCTGAAATTAAATTAATTTTTTCATCATAAATCAAATTGTATACAATTTTAACCACCATTCATAACTTCAACCCACTTTTCTAAAAGAACAGAATTACCTAACGTCTAAAGGAACAATTTTAGCAATGTTAAAGTTTCCACAGGTTTAAATAAGCTATTCTGATAGCACGGGTGTATGACGGTCTAATTGGATGAGACGTTGGTTTCTATTCAACAGTCGTAAGGTAATATTCCTAATATTGGTTACACTCACAGGATGACAGAGCACCACAGACGGGTTATCACGGATGATATAGCCTCTGGGTGAAGTGACAACAAAATCGTAGAGCGAATGCGATGGACCTTGATTCGTGTAGACGTCTGTGATAATATTACACATGACATATACGTGATGATCTTCAATGATTTTCACCGCTTGGTCAGACTTGTGTATCACATTTGGTAGTAACACTTGTGGTGAATTGCCTAACAATCGACCAATCGAATCTGGTTGTGATTTAAAATCAATCTTAAAAGAATAAAGAATACTGCAGCGATGTGTCACATTGTTGGCTATTAGTTCAAACTTGCGTGTCCCGTCAAGAAAGGCTTTTAAACTAAATTCCTTTATGAGAGTTGTGTAGATGTGATCGGGAATATCATCTACGGTGTAGCTGCCAGATGGTAGAGTTAACTCTTAGTCATCGTAGTAGAACTTATCGTTGACACCTTCATGTACGTTGTCGATTCTATTATAACCTTCAAACGAAACAAGTCCCAGGACGTAGGGTTGTTGTCCCAATTCAATAGGATAAAAGTCTACAGTTACTTCAGCTCCTTGTCCGTGCACTGTAAACGTTCTACTTTCTGCCATTATACTGTTCACGTTACCACCTGTCCTGAGTCTTATATAGACAGGTCAGACAGAGGCGACCACTGTGTTGAGTGTTAACATTTTGTACTCGTTTCACATTATAGTTTATTGTTGCACTGCTTCCGAAATAGCGAACAAATTCTGTTGGAGGAGGAAGGTTTCCAAAACTGTCAAAGTACCACACGGTGCGACCATGCTTGATGTAGGCCACTTAATGGGTTCCTGGCCCATGACTGTCATCCAAATTAATAACTGCACTTTCACAGTTCCAGGGTCGAGGTGGTAATTGGTTGCGCATAAACACACGTCGAAAGTGTGCAATCTTTAACTGTTTTGCATATTTTATGACTTCTCGATGTGTCATGGCTCGCCGTGGCAGTGCATCAATTAAGGGTTTTTTGGCGACATGTAAATGCCGAGTCCTTTTCTTATATAAGGTGCTAGCTTCATGTTTATACCCTTGCCACGCAGTGCTATAGATTCCATAGTTTTATTATGCCTCTCACATTCCTTCAATACTGTTGTTTCGCCTCCTCAACAGCTTTCACCATTCTTGCTACCACACTTGCTCCACCAAGAAGTGAACCCAGGGCTGCCAGTCCAGCAAACAGCGCGGGTAAAAATCCACCGCGTTTCGGTACAGGAATAACTTGGGCACGTTTATTAAAACTTAGTTTACTTTTGGAATTTGTATGCAATTGTGCTGCTTGGAGTCCTTTTTTAATGGCCAACTCGCCATTGTTTCTCCGCTCGATGCCTGACCTGCCGCATGAAGAATAGTGTTACGTGCCACCCCCTAGTGGCACTTCCGTTAACTGGATTACGGAGGGTAGAAGCACACACAAATTTTTCCTTTAAAGAAACCTATTAGCTTTATTGCGGGCCAGAAGGATACACCGCACAATAGCAAATACAAGCAATTAGTATCTCACTCAAGTTCCGTCTTGTAGGGAACACTTGCCTTTCACTTGTCAATAAGCCACAGAAGTTAATCCCTCCTAATGGGACCGGTGGCCTCGGTAGAACTACCTACAACACTTCCTTGAATACACAAGCTACAGTTACTTACGACAGCCAGTCACTCACCACTACACTGTGCTTCGCTGTCGGCTGGCTAGGGAAACAGCCCCCGTTGTTTTCGCAATTCACCACAATATCTCTGTCGCACTAAGTAAACACACGCTCTTCAAATACAGTCCCTCCGTAGGCTTCACACTCCTTCGCTGTCAAGAGAATCAGCTTCACTAGGGTTTCGCAAGTCACGTCACGAACAACTGTCACTCAGGTAAAAGCACGCACTAGCTCCGAAAAAAAAAACACTGTCCACCTCGCTGGCCAGGTCGCTCTTATTAAGCAGGCTGGTGACTCAATGAATGCTTCTAGACCCGTCCAGGATTCACGGTTTCTCGAGATTTCCATCACTGGCTGGGTCACGAATATTCTGGACCATCCCTTTTGTCCTAGTAGCCCTGTTGCGTGAAGCGCAGGTAATACACAGAGGCAGAGCATAGCCCGGGGTTGGCGGTGACTCACGCGGTGAGGCGACGAAACAAACTCATAGCCTTAACACCAACCCCCTCCTAAAAGACTGATCGTCCCGATCAATCATTGGTCCATCTGTGTACCTCCGGAGGCTGCCAGGCGATCTCGATGCACGATCTTCATCTTCGCCCTCGGGCTCCGCTGGATCCTGTAGACGACGTCGTTGATCCGTTTCACGACTCGGTACGAGCCTTCCCAGGACTTCTGCAGTTTGGGTGACAGGCCTTTCTTCCGTAATGGGTTGAAGAGCCAGATCAGGTCGTCCTCGTTGAATCCGCCGGCATCCGTCTGCTGGTCGTATCAGGTCTTCATTCGGTCGGTCTCGATGCGCAGTCTCCTCCTCGCGAACGCGTGCACGTCCTCCAGTTGGTCGACCAGTTCTTGACAATACTGGCTTACCGGGACCGGATCATTCCCTGGTCGACCGAAGGCAAGATCGACAGGTAGACGGAGTTCCCTCCCAAACATGGCCCGGGCTGGTGTGCACCCGGTGGCTTTATTGTCCCTCCGTAACTACGTCACACGAACTTGGACTGCCGGGGCTTGACGACTGTCACAAGCCAACCTTTGCCCCCCAAGGCTGGCTAATACTCGTTTCCCTGGGCCGCGCGGTTTTCAGACGACTGATTTCCCGTCGGATACCCACGGCGGCGGCGGTCACCGCAGTCCTTGTTCAGGTGACCTTTCTTACCGCAGGTCCAGCAGGTCGGTAGCCCTCTTCCGGGCCGCCTCTCCGGTTGTCTTCCGGCTGTGTCGTTGCTGGTGGTGCCGCGACTATCGAAGAAACGGCTTAGCGCCTCCATCAATTCGCCAGCCAGGGGCTTGGTCTCGTTGGTTTTTGCTGGTTCGTCGACGTCCACTTGACGCACCCGCACGTGCATTCTAGATGCCTGTTTTGCCGTCTCGAACTCAAGTGCGTGGCTCAGCGCATCTGCCAGGGTCTTATTGCGCGTAAGTCGCAGCGCCTGTTGAGTGTCCGAGTCCCGTAGCCCGTCGGTGAAGGTCTGCGTCACTATCTGTTGCAGAAAGTCGGCCGGCGCTGTTGGGTAGGCGAGCCTTACGAGGCGTGCGATGTCCATCTCAAACTCCTGCAGGGTTTCCGCGTTTTTTTGTACCCGGGTCCGGAGCTGCATCTGGTAGGCCTGCTGAAGATGGCTATCTCCATATCGAGACTCCATATGGGCGATTAGTAAAGCGTAGTCCTGGGATCCAGTCGGGATGGCCTGAAGGACGTTAAGGGCGTCTCCTCTCAGCGCTACAATAAGAGCTGTAGCCTTTTCCGTGCTGTTCCAGTAGTTTATGGAACAGGCTGCCTCGAACTGACGTAAATAGGTGCTCCACCGGACCTTTCCGTTGAAGGTTGGCGGCGTCACTCTGCTCTGTCCCGTTTCTGATATTCCCGGTGTACCTGTGGGTGGACGTCGGCGCAGCTCGGCAACTTCCTCTTGACGAGCGTTGAATCTCGCTTCCATCCCCGTCGGCGGGCGTTGGCTCAGCTCAGCAATTTCCTTTTGTAAAGCGTTGAATTTCTCTTCCACCCCCGTCAGTGGGAGTTGGCGCAGTTCGGCAACTTCCTCTTGTAAGGCATTGAATTTCTCATCCTCACCCATCAGCGGGCGTCGGCGTAGCTCGGCAACTTCCACTTGTAAGGCGTCGAACTTCTTTTCCACTGCCGTTACTTCCTCACGTAGGCCCTGTTCAAATTTCTTCAGGTCTTGTGCTAACTTAGTCTGGCCGTCTTCCATCTTCTTCTGGCCATCCTTCAGGTCCTTGGCTAAATTCTTCTGGCCGTCTTCCATCTTCTTCAGGTCATCCTTCAGGTCCTTGGCTAATTTCTTTTGGCCGTCTTCCATCCTGGCTTCCATGCCACTTAACTTTTCTAGCAATGCTGCAAATTGCGCTTCCATTTTTGTTGTTTGTATTGTAAAGGGCATGCACTCACAGGAAAATTAGAGAACTGTGGTAAAATGACCTGCTCGGGTTTTGAAACCAGAACCTTCAGGTGTTGTGCTTGAGTTCGTAATCCGGCTTCTGACACCAGTTGTTACATGCCACCCCCTAGTGGCACTTCCGTTAACTGGATTACGGTGGGTAGAAGCACAACACAAATTGTTCCTTTAATGAAACCTTTTAGCTTTATTTCGGACCAGAAGGATACACCACACACTAGCAAATACAAGCAATTAGTATCTCACTCTAATTTCCTCTTGTAGGGAACACTTGCCTTTCACTTGTCAATAAGCCACCGAATTTAATCCCTCCTAATGGTTCCGGTGGCCTCGGTAGAACTACCTGCAACACTTCCTTGAATACACAAGCTACAGTTATTTACGATAGCCAGTCACTCACCACTAAACTCTGCTTCGATGTCCGCTGGCTAGGGAAACAGCCCCCGGTGTTTTCGCAATTCACCACAATATCTCTGTCGCACTAGATAAACACACACTCTTCAAATACAGTCCCTCCGTAGGCTTCACACTCCTTCGCTGTCAAGAGAATCAGCTTCACTAGGGTCTCGCAAGTCACGTCACCAAGAACTCTCGCTCAGGTAAAAGCACGCACTAGCTCAAAAACACTGACAACCTCGCTGGCCAGGTCGCTCTTATATAGCAGGCTGGTGACTCAATGAATGCTTCTAGACCCGTCCAGGATTCACGGCTTCTCGAGATTTCCATCACTGGCTGGGTCACGAATATTCTGAACCATCCCTTTTGTGCTAGTAGCCCTGTTGCGTAAAGAGCAGGTAATACACAGAGGCAGAGATAGCCCGGGGCAACTGTGACTCACGCGGGGAGGCGACGAAACAAACTCACAGCCATAACACCTGCGTTAAAGCTTCCCTTTCTCGACAACTTCTTCTTCACCACATATCTCTGGTTCACCATTGCGAACACGACAACCTCACACTGTAAAGGATAGTACACAACTAATGCTCCTGGGGAAGAGAACCTGCAATTATTTAATCGATGGTGGCAGTATATTCAAGTTCTATAGGAAAATCGTTTATTATTTTCCCCGCCTCTTTTTCTTCAGACGACAGTGTCAGTTGAAAGGATAATTTGTCATCGGCTTTCACCGCCAGATCCACGAGTGATGAAGATATAACACTACCGTTTAATAGTAGCTCAAAATGATTAAAATCCGGTGTATACTTGATAACACGAATGGCAGCATCAAACAGTAAACGGTAGTTGCTATAACCCGAAAACAGTTTGTAGGTGAGATTATTGTGGTCTATTACCGTTTGTTGATTTACGATGTGAAATAAAAATATGGAGGGTATTGATTTAATGAAAAGCGATAACCGTTGTTCCAAAAATCGTTTGGTCGTCACGTCGTGAGTTTGGACAGGATCAGCAAAAAGCAACATCGGTTATTCGTCTGCGCTTCATCTGTAGGGCGTTCTCCCTAATTTCCCACACCTTTGCCATTTCAGTAATTAAAAACCGTTTTGTACAAACATCTTGATCATCCTCAGGATCGGCCATGTGTACAAGGCGTGCATTATTTGCTGTATCACCATTTACTCTTGGGATTGGTACAAAACGGCGTAACTCTTTCACCTTGTTATCTACACAGTCCTTTCTAGCAGCGTCCGTGTCGTTTGTTGGAGGAGCCAGCTGAGTGATTCTAGGTTCGTGTACATCATAGTCTTTTCTTCTCTTAACACAACAGCATTGGTTAACATGTAGACTTTGGTGCACACATCTTGATTTTTCACAGTGTCAGCAAAGCCCATGATAATTTTATTTTGTGCCTCATAATCACCCTTGATTCGCCGTAAGCGAAAATAATCTAAATACTTTTTTGAACAAGCGTCCGATGCTAATAGGGGTTCCTTTATAGTTGTTGATCGCATTCCATTAAAGTCGTAATGACCATCCGTTGTGCGTGGCAGTGCATTGGCCTCAATATAGTAGTTTATTAGCCGGATCTGTATCAAGTTTTGGATCGTTTGTCAAAACAGATGGTTCATTTCTTTTCTTTCTCTGAAGTGTTCTTCCAAATGCATCCTTGGTTACAGTGGATCTGAAACAGCCACTTGCTTCATGTATATAGCGACCACCTCTTCCCCTTTCACGGTTAGTAAATATGCAGATTATTAAGCAACAACATTGACTTCCGGTGGGAGATTTGTTTTCTCGCCTCTTCTCAGCAACGTCCCAAGAACGTCACGGCTCGCTCTTCACGTCTTCCATTCGCTGTCTCATCGCCGGACCAACAGGATGTGGAAAAACCAATCTTCTGCTTGCACTCATCACCCCCTTAAACGGAGTACGATTTCAAAATATCTCCACTTTTGCAAAATCGCTGTATCAACCACTGCACGTGTTCTTGGAACAGGTCATGTCAGGTCTTCGCAACATAGGCTATTTCACATTCTCTGCGCACAAAGATGTCGTCTCACCGGATCATGTTCGCCCGAATTCGCTCATGATTTTTGATGATGTGTCCAGAGAACGGCAGGATATCATTCAGACCTATTTTAGAATGGGACGTCATAAATATATTAACTGTTTTGATGTCGCTCAAACCTATTCCCGAATACCCAAACAGCTCATTCGTGACAATGCCAACGGGATTGTTCTATTCTGACAGGATGAACTCAACATGCGTCACGTCTACGATGAATACGTGAACCCAGACAGAACCTTTCAAACCTTTTCACAGTTGTAAGCTACGCGTTGAAACGCTCAACACCTTGGTTGCCTTGTTATTGATAAACAGAGTGACATCTACAACGGACGCTACCGCATGGGGATTGATCATTTCATACGTATTTAAGGTGCTGCATGGCTTTTTCAAACGTCATTTATTCAGCTATCATGGCAACAGCAGGAAGTCAATTAAAGAAGCAGATTATCCGTGCGCGAAATTGAATTCGACACAAGTTCCGTGAACTGAAACGCACACATGCCGATAGTGAGCTGTTGATCGAGAAACATTTAAAATCATCTCTCGAAGCCGCGTTGAAAAAAGTGTCAAAGCCCAATAAGTCCACTTCATTGTCAAAAGGAACGCAAACCATCAACGAAGAGGAAGAAGATGACAAAGGAGAAGAAGAAGAAGTTGATAATGTTTTACTCCGACACCTTCTAGCTCCAAAGAATCACCACTGCCCCAGGTTCTGAAATCAACAACACTTCCGTCTTCTAGCTCCTAAGAATCACCGCTGCCCCCATTTCTGAAAACATCAGTCATTGCTGAAACACCCTCCAGCTCTAGAAAGAACCTTACTCTGTCACAAATTTTGGCTACACCTGAAAAATATGTGCAGCTGAAAGTCATTCTGATGGAGTATTTCAGACAGTTGCTAACCCCATACCTCGAAGACCTTTTTACTAGAACAACTGATACCACTTACGGTGTTCGGTATGAAAAAGAAAGTTTTCCGGTTGGTGACTCGGAGATAAAAATTCACAGTTCAATACACATTGACGCCTTTTAGAACTCTTACTTTATCGTACGCCTTCTCAACAAGACTATAACAATGGCGATCTTCAAACGTACAAGGATATCTTATGGACTACAAATGGTTTTATACGTGATTATAAATATTCTGAAGCAATGAATGCAAATACAGGTTTCAAATATAAAAATATCATATCAAAATTGTTTCCTACTTATGAGAGTGTTCGCCGCGGACCTTCAGCTTCCGGTGTCCCGTTTAAAACCTTAAAACCTTTTGGTGATTTTGCCTATTGGAACAAATCCCAATAAGCTGGTCAAACACCTACAGCTCCTGTACGCATCCCAACAGACTGGTCATACTGGTCATGAAGGTGAAATTTTAGAAATAGAAGAGGTGCTTCGTCATGCTGGCATTATTGTATGATGGGTCCACATGTCAAAATCCCTTCACCTATTGAAACAGCGATTGCTCACGAGTTGTATAAACCTGCTCGACGTAGCTATCCTCGTCGTCATGTTGTTTCAAAAGGTATTGATGAGCTTTGGCAATCCGAATTTGTGGAAATGATTCCCTATACTACTACTAACAACGGTATCAAGTATTTGCTGACTGTCATCAACGTCTATTCCAAAATGGCGTTTGTGGAACCTGTGCGAAATAAAACAGGTACAATGGTTACTGCAGCCTATAAGCGCATTATTTAGAAGGCTAAACAGCAACCTCGCCTCCTCCAGACAGATCAAGGTAAGGAGGTTTCCAACAAGGGGTATTTCACCTATCTGCAAGAACTCGGCGTTCATCATTATTCCACTTACAGCAATTTAAATGCGAGTGTGGTTGGACGTTCCAACTGAACGTTAAAAACACACATGTGGCGAGAAATTACAGCCAGAGGTTCCTATCACTGGTTTCATCTAGTAATCTAGTACAGCCTCTAGTGTCGCATTACAACGATACCAAACATAGAACTATTGGATTAAAGCCACGTTTGATAACAAAGTCGAAGGACTTCATGAAAAAAAAACTGTATCCCAGGCCTTTTCTTGTTGAAAAAGTGATTACAAGAAATGGTAATAAACTATATGTCAAATGGTTAGGTATTAATTCCTCTTTTAATTCTTGGATTAATAAATCTGATCTTGTATAATGAGTCTTGTTTTTATTTCATCATCTAAACATTTCCTTGTCAAGTTGGCCGAGCGGTCTAAGGCGTTCAACTTAAATTTGAATTACCTTCACAGGAAGCGAGGGTTCGAAACCCTCACCTGACAGCTCATCTTGGTTTGGCAACAGTCCTCCCCATATTTACCATACATAGGGACTCACTTATCTTTTTCATTCCACTTGCCACGGCTTGAATAGAACAGCTCCCCAAACAGGCCTCAACATGAAGTGACTTCCAACACTGAGTTACACCTCTAAACAAACTCTTATCACTTCAACCAGCGCGTTCTAGTGAGAAAGGTTAAAAGTAGAAGGTCTAGCAGCAAATGGTGTAACTGTCTGTTCACTCGTCTGTGCTCGGCAACGCTGGGGTCCACACACCGCCCCAAACCGGTTCCCCACTCCCATGGTACTGCGCTATAAAGCTGATCCCCACCAGCTACTCACCGTCGGTATGCTGGCCGGAACAGGACGGGCAACACCTGGGCCTGTCCCCCCCTCCTCAATCCAGGTCCCCTCCCCTAGCCCCAGCCCCCCACCACCAACCCCAGCCCCCACCACAAACCCCATCCACCTCCAACCCGACCCACCATCACGACCCGACCTCCACCTCCACCCCTCCCCCCTGCCACCCCATCCCTCCCCTAACCGCCATCCCCATCCCTAGCATTCACACAAGCCCCTACCGACAGTAGTGGCTACGCGTTCTAAAGCGCTGCGTTAGGTCAAGGGGCCAAGCCCTCTGCTGACTCGGTAGACGCGTGGGTTCGAGCCCCACCGTCGGATGTCCTTGAAATGGTTGTCCGTGGTTTCCCATTTTCAACACCAGCCAAATGCTGGGACAGTACCTTCTGACAGGCCACGGCCGCTTCCTTCCACATCCTTGCCCAGTTTCATTCATCTTCATCCATTCCATCTCTCATCCCGACGCGCAGGTCGCCCACGGGCGTCGACTAGAAAGACCTGCACTCGGCCTCTCAGGAGGCTACACGACAAAAAAAAAAAACAGCCCCTCCTCTCCCCCTTCCCCGCCTTGCCCTGAGGCACACCTGTGGGCCCACGTGACTCCAAGAGAATGTGGATGACTTTGAAATGTATCCAGGATCCACATAGGGTTGGTTACGCACGGCGGCCATATTGCACATTAGCCCCTGCGTTAGAATCGGCTTATTATACCTACTATCATTGTATCTCTGCCGTGACCCAGGTCAACAAAGAGGTGGTGAAATTTCAGGTTACACGATCTCACGTATTTATATCTTGGCTTACACCACCTACATCCTATTTTACTTCGCAAAATATAATAATCCTATTAACATAACAGTACATTAATGTGCCAATGTCTTTAACCAGATGTGAAACGGAAGGGTTCCGTTCCGTATGCAATAAAACAACGGATGGAGATGTTAACTTGCTGAATTATAACATTGTATATAGGTATATATACGAAGCAGTCCTACTGAATCATTCATTATGTATTATTTTAACTGGCAATATTTGAATAATAACGCACTGGTAACAAAAAAAGAACGGAGGCTTGATGAAAACACTTTCCTATTAGAGGAATCGAAATTCAAATCTAATACTGCGAAGCAAACGTCTGTAATCGCGTAGCTTCCCTTATCATTACGTCCGTATCATATTAAGCTTTATGAACAAGATGAACTTTTTCTTGTGTTACCGTAGTTCGTTAATATTATAATATTGTGATGTGACGAATCCACCACATTAGGTAACGACGACGATATTTGTTATGGGAGTAATAGGACACATCTCTACTCGGACTAAAGAGAGAAATGGTCTTACTGTAGATAAGATTTCATATCATTTAAATTTGAAATACGGTATATTTGACGGTCTTAATGCAATCGAAAATAGGGGACATGCCATTGGCTCTGCGACTCAGCTGCACAAAAGCAGGCCTGCCATCTTTAGTATTTCATTGTCTACTTCAGCGTAGCTGCCCGCCACTCATACGGACCACCAGGTGTAGCCGGAGATGGTAGAACCGACCCTTATTCATGCAACTTGTCACAATCTACCCCATAATAAAGAATAACTAACCACGTGACATAAATATCTACCTGCTACCTAAGCCGTCGAACCAGAATTGGTTCAATCAAGATTCCTGATGCATCATATTGGAGATACGAATAGCCATAGTGTTAAAATTGAGATAAATGAGCGGTCAAAGAAATCTCTAATTGATGTGATTGCTTCAAACTGCAACACGTCGTTTAGTTGTGTTCTTGGGCGTGACTTTTGATTTCCTTGAAGTCATTGTTATCACTCGCGAAACAACGCATTAGCAAATACACTAATGTAAACTATGAACACTAAGGTAACATTCACTCACACCAATTTAATTAACTAACTAACCAATCAACTAAAAATTTTAGTTCTTTCTGGAACTACCCTTTTTTACAAGAAGAAAGACGTAAAAAGTCAAAATTGTATCAGTGGTATATTTATTAATGTTATTGAAGCTTGTGGAATTTCCCTCAAGGTCTGAAAATCATTTATATAAGAATGACTAGCAATAGTGCCCGGCTTCGCCCGGTGGATTTGTTTGTTTTATGGATGATAATGAATACTACTACAGAACTGGCATATAATACTTAAATTAACAGAAAAAATATTTCAAAAATATAACTTTTTGTGGTGGAGGTGGGAGTGATAAGTAGTAGAGTATAATGGACGTAACATTCAGGTAATTTTCCCGTAATTATAATGACAATAATGAATAGGGAAACGGCTATTTACTAACTACAGTACTGACACATGTAATTTACAAACGAATTGAAAACTGTGATTAGAAAGAGGAGTTTGTGACATAAAAGACACTGCCTTGGGCCTATATCTCGTTGGCTGTTAGAAAAGTAGAGATCAATAGTGTCGTCTTTTGTCACATAGTGCCATAGGAAAATAATCAGGGCACTTTGGAAAACTTCGGCAGTCCCGAGCTCCTGAAGTAGCAATAGTGGCATTTATCGCCACATACCGCTCAAGGATAAGGATCTGAATAAATGAAAGTAAATTTGAAAGCACCAACGCTTATTTCAGCTGATTACCTCAATGTACTGCACCAACACTATCGCACTTATACAGAGGCATAATATTTTCATGATGATAACTGTTTTACGGGGCCTAAGAAATCTTCTTGCAATAATTACTCCCAGTGACTCCAATTTATAAGCAGCGCAAGTTGTAACTATTTTCGCAATTCTGGTAGGGGCGACGTGATGCAGCTCGCATTACCAGCCAACAATTGACTTATTAAAATATTCTTACAGTTACACTATACGGACATGAATGGTTCTAGGGCATTAAAACGTAGTTTTCAAGTTCATTTTGTCTGTTGTTCTAAATGTAGGGAATTGAGAGTGTTGTTCAAAATATCAAGTGGGTAGTGTTACCCGCAGGGTTTCGAAGGGTAAGTATATAAACTTTGGTTAAGATTGGTGAAACGATGTAGACTGTGCCAAAGGGCCTAAATGCAGAGAATGGAGTGATCTGTCCGAAATTTCATGCAGACAGTGTTATTCGCAGGTTTTCAAAGGGTAAGAATATTCAATTTGGTTCAGATCGGTGAAACGGTGTGCATTTGTGCCAAAGGGCCTAAATGGTCTGTCCGAAATTTCATGTAAACAGTGTTACTCGCAAGGTCCCAAAGCGTAAGTATACAAATGTTGGTTCAGATCGGTGAAACAGTGTGGATTTGTATAAATAACAGACAAACCAACATTGAGCTTTATACCGTATTTACACATGCTAGTCCAACAATCACAATAACGCAGGTTATCACATAAATTCTACACACACACCCAAGTACACGAGGCACAACATGACCACGATGTCTAAGCCCCGCAAATGAAATATTAACTGAGCATACGATAGCATAGGGAATACTACAGTCCAATACAATCCTTGATTGTCAAACAGTCAGTTTTCCCATGTGTCCTTTAGCAAATATTACCGGACTATCATGATACAGAGTAAATCGTTGTTGCCTAGTGACAACCTGACCATCAAAGGTGCGGCGTTGACTATCATGATACAGTGTTAGTCGTTGTCGCCTAGCGACAATATGTCCGTCAAGTTATTAGATCGGTGAAACGGTGTAGACTTGTGCAAAAGGGCCTAAATGTGGGGAATGGAGTGGCCTGTCCGAAATTGAAAATAGCCTAAACTATTCTTCTTGAATCAGGGTACCATATACCAAAAGAAATTTTCTAATCTGACTGGTAGTTCCAGAGATTAGCGCTTTTAAACACATAAACACACAAACTCTTCAGCTTTATTATATTAGTATAGATGTACGTTAGTTTGGCATGTTAAAGTAACGAAGTTAACCTAAGTAGACTGTATTGGTATGGCTTGATTCACACAGCGAATTGAACTTTAATACAGTGAATATAACATACATTTATACCTTTATACGTAACCACCAAGTGGAGTAGTGACTAGCATTCTTGACTGTAGCCCCGAAGCTCCAGTTTTGATTCTAATATGAGGCCTAGAACGTGGTACACTCTGCCTCGTTAGTAAAGACTGAAAAGAGGCAGGATCGAATCCCACCTCGGCCATTCCAGAAGTGGTTTTACGTGGCTACACATTTCTATTTTAGGCAAATTCCGGGATGGTTCATAATTTAATGCCACGGCCACTTCAATTCCAATCTCAGCTTCATGTCTTAGCTTTGATGTAAATAATATTGCATGTGTAAGGCGACCATGCCTTAGTGTTGAAACAGAGAAGTTTCAGCTAGCAGCTAGCAGAGCAGCGCTCCCGTAGAGTATTAGTAATGTAAGGCGACCATGCCTTAGCGTTGAAGCAGAGAAGTTTCAGCTAGCAGCTGGCAGAGCAGCGCTCCGCCATGTTTTAAAAGGTGACTATGCCTTATCGTTGAAGCACTGAGCTTCCAGATCTGCAGAGTAGGTGTAAGGCGGCCATGCCTTAGCGTTGATGTGGAAATGTGCCGACTAGCGACTAGCGGAGCAGTGCTTCCGTAGATTATTAGAAGTTTAAATCAAAAATGCATTTGCGTAGTTGTAGAGAGATGCTAACTAGCGGCTAGCGGAGCGGCGCTTCCGTAGTGTATTAGAAATGGTAGGCGAACGTGCCTTGCCGTTGTTGTAGACAAGTATGGACTGGCGGTTATCGTAGGGTATTAGAAGTGGAAGACG
Organism: Meconema thalassinum; assembly: GCA_946902985.2. NCBI lineage: Eukaryota > Metazoa > Arthropoda > Insecta > Orthoptera > Tettigoniidae > Meconema > Meconema thalassinum. The sequence goes on from OX336390.1 coordinate 56,926,010, forward strand.
AACATTCGTTACCTTTCATGTAGTGAATTGCCGGCTATCGGCTAGTGGAACAGCACTTTCACGGAGTATTGGAAGTTTAAAGCGACCATGCCTTAGCGTTGATGTTGAGATGTGTCGACTGGTGGGAATTGGAAGTGGGTTCGCACATTGTGTTAACTGTAGATAAATGAAGGCTGAGTGAGGCAGATCCTCCATAATGTTGAATGATGAGTATGAGGTTAGCAGAGCTGAGCCAGCCTGTATACAAACCAGCGAGTATAAAAGAACATATTCTAAGCTGACGTAGCCTATGACGAGAGAGTCTGATACCAGCAAGCAATAATGTGCTTAGACCATCTGATGGCTGACTAAGATAATCACGAGACCGCCTCAGTACACTGGGAGCTTACAGGGAGGACAGACGTTGGTTTATGACAGACATAATTTGCAGTATAAATGCCGTGCTAATTTACATTCTACACCAACTTAGAACAGGAACATTTATCTACAACACATGCTTAAGTAGCAACACAAGAATAACGTGAGATATTAAATTTAACTAAACAACGGCAAACACAAACGGGCAATTACGAAAGTTAAGTACAACTCAGTGTATTTTTGCAAAAGCGAATAGGTTCACTCGAATAATCCTTGACACTTCGTTTATTATCTTTCTGTCAGATACTTTAGAGGTAATCCTTATTATTATTTGAAGATTACTGGCCAAGAATAATTATACTTTTATAGGACAACTAGCTGTTACCCGGGGCTTCGCCCGCAATAACATTTGGAATACCGTTATATCATTAGTTATATAAATTTTTCCTGTAGTGGAAGATAATGACGGCAACATGGAGCGTTGAAATTGGAAATCGGGTGCAATATACGACGGGGAGTTTTGATTTAAAGCAGGTTCCCTAGCCTACTGCCATGTCTATCAAGAGTGTTTTTAACGACTAAGCACTTCTCGGTAAACTACATTTCTGGTCTTTCTCTCAGGCTGCAGAATGACTAAGCCACCAGAAAAACTGACTCTGGAGCATGCCACGTTGGTGTATTCTCTGGAATACACGGTATGACAGAGTTAGCTTTCACTGAACTTTGCTTTAATTCTTTCTTCCTAGTTTGCAAACGCCAACAGAGATGCTATACATTTTAGTTTATTTGTGCACTTTGTTTACTTTGTTTGTAAGTCTGCTCTAGATATATATCTTCCATGATCAACCTAGCGGCATCTTGCCGCTAAACTCGGAAGTTCCTCAATATTTCCACTCTCAAGAGGACTTTCTTACCAATCAAGCCTCCAGATGTCGTCGTTATCGCTAGCTAACATCTCCATGCTCAAGAGGACTTCTTCACCATTCCCATCCACCAGGCTTCGTCATTGGCACCTGCTAGCAACTCCTTGAAGACTACTTCATCAAGAAAATTAACATCTTAGAAGAGATTTTATTTTTGTTTAGTTTGCAATCTTTATGTATGTTCCTTTGCCCTTTCCCCCACCCTCCCCCCTTTCTGTTCCTCCATGCTTCTTCGAGCGGCTCTTACTTCTGTGTCTGACGTCAACACACACAGTTGAAGCTCTATACGAGCTCGTCTCCCCTACTCGAGGGACAAACGTTTTAAATCAGACGCCATGTTTGAACTTTAAAATCAACCGTCACCGAGGAACCATCGCCTTTCATCAAAATGAGCTAAGTACAAACTTCGATGGTCTTCACCATATTTTAAATGGTTTTAAATAGCTTATAGCTTTTTAATCCAATTTTATAGACTGTGGAATTGCTAAATGTTCAGAAATAACTGCCTTCAAAAGATCTTCCTGATCAAGTTATGGCTACTTCAGCTATTTCTCTAAAATGAAACAGTACTTCATGTACAAATTATCTGAGATACAATCTCACACCGAGGGATATTTTCAAAATACCCACTGTCTAAAAAAATTAGCTTTCCGCCGAGGGATTTTTCTTGCCCAATTCAACAGTCATCATTGTTCTGGAATTTTCCATGCCAAACGATCTGTCTGCAAGCTAAACCTTCGAGTATTTCCCACTCACATATTGGGAATACTTTTCCTAACTAAGGAATTTTCTTTATAAAAACGCTGATCAACACATAATTTGTTTTCCTTCGTGGGAAATTTTCCGCCGCATTCAACTACAACCTATAAACGTCAAAACGCAATAAACTCTCTCAAGCTAAAATTCAACTAGTGATTTAAATAATTGCAATAACTTTTTTCCTCATGAACTTTCCGTGCTGAAATAGTGAACTTTTTAACTGACTATAGTGCAAAATAGTGCCCGTTCAACCACCATTCGTGTCGCGTTCGAAGGAGAACAATATATATGGCCAATACATTTTCCTAAACCACCTATTTTCTTCCTCTCAAATACCTTACTAAAATAATAAAATTAAATTATAAATTTAGGTCCCTTTCAACGAGGTGTCCCTTGATAACAATTGCCCTCCCATTTTTTGTACCCATAATTGAGTAAACTATTTTTTTTCAGCTTTGTCTCGTCCTTCTACGCCTATTTCAGCATGTATTTTAAGGGGGTAGGCCCCCTTTTATGAGGGGTACGGAGAAGAGTTATATCAATGATAAGTGTCGTGCCACTGATGGATATCTGTACCAAAGTTTACGTTGATACACCCAGCCGTTCTCGAGTTATAAGGGAACAAAGCTGTCCACAGACGAACGAACAAACAAACAAACAAACAGACAGACAAAGAAATCGGGCGCATCCATCATAAAACAGTCTGAAACGTGTAAACAACTCAAATTTCCGTAGAAATTCAGAGATAAACAGACAAACTTTCATTTTTATATATAGAGAGATATACTGCACCGCTCGGTGTTGATCGTGTTTTATTGCACAAATTTAAGTTTCACTCGCTAACCGTTGGAGATATACGAAAAGTGATAAGGACCTTTCGGATAGAAAATTAAAATTTAAAGCTCATGTATGCCATCAAAAGTTTGCTATTTCTTAGCGTTCTCTTTTTATTTGAAATGGAAGTATGAAATTTTGAAACCAAAGGGTGTAGTGACGTCACAAATGTCGGTTTTACTCGCTAAGCGTTGGAGATACACGAAGAGTGATAAGGACCTTTTGGATAGGAAATTAAATTTCAAAGCTCGTACGTGCCATCAAAAGTTTGCTATTTCCTACCGTTCTCTTTTTATTTGATATGGAAAAATGAAATTTTGAAACCAAAGGGTGTAGTGACGACACCAGAATAATCGCCATTTTTTAATAGCGCAAAATTTCGAAATCAAAAGTATCCTATATGTAAACCTGGTAAATCAGCTACATCCATGCAAAATTTCATTTAAATCGGACCAGTGGTTCTTGCGTTATTGAGTAACACACAGACAGACATACAGACAGAATGACAGACACACACCATTTCATTTTTAGCCTACTTTTCACATTTTGCAAAAATGAGGAAAAAGTAGACTTATGAGATCGGGCAAATGTGTGTCTGTCTGTCTGTCTGTCCTTCTGTCTGTCTGGCTGTGTGTGTGTCCCCCTCTATCAACTCCTAAACGGCTGCAGCAATCGAAGCAAAATATCTCACGGCCATATTTGAAAATGTTGTCAGTGCTACCAACTGCTGAAAAATCGCAATTGAAATTTGAGCTCTATGTTGGATATCTCGGAAGGTATAAATGGGAGCTATTTGAAAATTGGCACAAGTATAGATAATAATATTGCAGTTTAATTTCCAGGAGGCCATACATGGCAGTGTTGCCAAAATGATTATAAGCCTGCTGATAGGTCCAATATTTATATGCATATAACTTCTACACTATCAATTGGAAATCAACCAAATTTCGTATGTGCTATGTGTTCATAAACAGTTATAACTGAGCTTATTCCTAAGATCCACCAGGGCTGCCAACTGTTAATAAATGCTCTCAATTTATTTTTTCCAATTACCAATATATCAGAAAGTATGCAAGCCGACAACTTTAAACTATGCACACGTATAGTACCTGACATTCTATATTATTTTTGAGTAACTTATATACGTCAGTGCTACCAACATGATTCTAAGCCTGCTGAGAGGTCCAACTTTAAATACATGTAGCTTCTATACTATCATTTGGATTTCAACCAAAATTTGTATGTGCTATGTGCACCATAACGGATACGACTATGCGTATTCTTAAGAGCAACCAGTGTTGCCAACTGTTAAAAAATGGTGTCCCTATTTTTGTTTCCCTAATATCAATATATCATAAAATATGCAAGCCAATAGCTCTAAAATTTGCACACGTATAGTACTTGACATTCTAGATTAATTTGGAGTAATTAATATACGTCAGTGCTGCCAACGTGATTCAAAGCCTGCTGATATTCCAATTTTAAAATGCCTGTAACTTCTATACTAACAAATGGATTTCATTCAAAATTAACACAACAAGAGATCATATTATTGCAGATTATTTCTGACCAATACATGTATGTCATTGTTGCCAACATAATTTTAAGCGCGCTGTTAAATCCAATGTTTAACTGCATGTAACGTCCATGATATCCATTGGACTTCAACCAAATTTTGTATTCTGTACCTTAAGAGATGGAAACAAGAATATATTCAGTCACCAGGGCTGCCAACTGGAGTTCTCTATTAGGCTATATTATGCCAGGTATACAGTATTTCGAACTAATTAGAAATTTCTATATTACCAATTTAATTTTGTCATTATTCTAGATAGATCCATTTAGATTAATCAATGGCATGAATTTCAAATTTTAAGAAAAGTAGGCTCTTTAGTTCGTCACGGAACTTCTTGTTATATATTAGTATGATAAGCCTGTGCTTGAGTGCAAAAGGGCCGAAATCAGAAGAATGAGAAAGACTATCGAAAATTCATGTAGCCGGCGGTTCCTTCTGGGTCCTAAACTATGTGTATGCAAAATTTGGTTGAGATTGGTGGAACGGTGTAGATTTGTATACGGAACTGACCCACCCACCCACATTCATACATACAGACTTTCCTTTTATATATAAGATATGAAATTTATGAAAAAACGGTCGAACACCGATTTACTTATTTTTAAGCTGATTTTTTTCCGCTGAGTTTCAAATTCCTCGCTTGTGTCGTTAACGAGATACACGCTCCGTTAGGAATCCTTCAACCCCCACCTTTCACCCCTTTCACCTCATAATATACACCACATCGAAAAACCCCCAGAAACGTGTCTTCTTATTTTTAGCCTACTTTTCACATTTTGCAAAAATGAGGGAAAAGTAGACTTATGAGATCGGGCTAATGTGTCCCTGTCTGTCTGTCTATCCTTCTGTCTGTCTGTCTGTCATGCTGTGTGTGGTCCCCCCCCCCTATCAACTCCTAAACGGCTTGAGTAATCGAAACAAAATTTGGTAGGAGTAAAGATCTAAAGATCTATACCTGAATATCTCACGGCCATATTTGAAAATGATGTCAGTGCTACCAACTGCTGAAAAATCGCAATTGAAATTTAAGCTCCATGTTGGTTATCTTGGAAGGTATGAAAGGGAGCTATTTTAAAATTGGCACACGTATAGATAATAATATTGCAGTTTAATTTCCAGGAGGCCATACAAGGCCGTGTTGCCAAAATGATTATAAGCCTGCTGATAGGTCCAATTTTTAAATACATATAACTTCTACACTATCAATTGGAATTCAGCCAAATTTCGTATGTTGTATGTGTACATAACCAGATATGACTGAGCGTATTCTTAAGAACCACCAGGGCTGCCAACTGTTAGTAAATGCTCTTTATTTCTTTTATCCAAATACCAATATATCAGAAAGTATGCAAGCCGACTGCTTTAAACTATGCACACGTATAGTACCTGATATTCTATATTAATTTGGGGTAACTTATATACGTCAGTGATACCAAAATGATTCTAAGCCTGCTGAGGGGTCCAACTTTAAATACATGTAACTTCCATACAATCATTTGCATATCTACCAAAATTCGTAAGTGCTATGTGTACCATAACAGATATGACTAAGCGTATTCTTAAGAGCAACCAGGGCTGCCAACTGTTAATATGTGCTGTCTCTATTTTTGTTACCCTAATATCAATATATCAGAAAGTATGCAAGCCAATAGCTCTAAACTCTGCACACGTATAGTACCTGGCATTCTAGATGAATTTGGAGTAATTAACATACGTCTGTGCTGCCAACATGATTCTAAGTCTGCTGATAGGTCCAATTTTAAAATGCATGTAACTTCTATACTAACTAATGGATTTCATTCAAAATTGGCACAACAATAGATCATATTAATTCAGATTATTTCTGACCAATACATGTATGACATTGTTGCCAACACGATTTTTCGCGCACTGTTAGGTCCAATGTTTAACTGCATGTAACGTCCATGCTATTCATTGGACTCCAACCAAATTTTGTATTCTGTAACTTAAGAGATGGAACTAAGAATATATTCAGTCACCAGGGCTGCCAACTGTAGTTCTCTCTTAGGCTACATTATGCCAGGTATACAGTATTTTGAACTAATGAGAAATTTCGATATTACCAACTTCATTCCGTCATTATTCTAGATAGATCCATATAGATTAATCATTGGCATGAATCTTAAATTTTAAGAAAAGTAGGCTCTTTATTTCGTCACTGAACTTCTTGTTTAATGATGAGTTTATATGCCGTGTATCACATCCCCCAATGGAACCAATCGGGGATACTGTTATTCAATGAAATGCAGGTTTATCCCCCTTAAGGCTCCTTTTAAACCTGAATATCCGAAAATACCCCCTTAGTAGACGGTTTTGACATACATTGAACATATCCCAAAACTGTCATGTTTCAAACTTCAATAATGTTGGCAGGGCGATGATGAGTGAGTGAGTGAGTCAGGACATTTTCTTTCAATTTTCTTTTTTCAGAATTTCTCCCCTCCCCATGAAACCCTTAAATTTGATTCATGAAAAAACTGCCCAACAGCTATTTACTTATTTTTAAGCAGTTTTTCCTCCTATGTTTGATGAGTGAGTGAGTCAGTCAATCAGTTAGAACACTTTCTTTCCTGTTTCCTTCCCCCCAGAATTTCACCCCTCCTCATGGGCCCCATAAATTGGATTTATGAAAAAACCGTCACACACCTATTTACTTCTTTTTATGCTGATTGTTTCCGCTGAGTTCCAAACTCCTTGCCTATGTCGTTTAAGAGATACACGCTCCATTAGGAATCCTTCAACCACCACTTTTTCCCCCTTTCACCTCACAATATACACCACATCGAAAAACCCTCGGTCACGTGTCTTCTTATTTTTAATGATAAGTTTATATGCCGAGTATCACATCCCCCAATGAAACCAATCGGGAGATATTGCTATTTAATGACATGAAGGTCTACCCCTTAACACCCCTTTATAACCTGAACATCCAAAAATCCTTTCTTAGTTGGCGTTTGCGTCCCTTGGGGAAGCGGCACACCAAATTTCATTCCAATACGTTCGGTGGTTTCTGAGATTTCTAGATGAATGAATGAGTCAGTGAGTGAGTGAATGGTATTTGACAAATATATAGTAGACTAGCAGGGACCCGCGGCTTCGCTCGCGTCATGGTCGTGTCAAATTATTCTTCAATGAAATGCAGGTTTAACCCCGTTCACACCCCTTTAGAACTTGAATATCCAAAAAGCCCTCCTTAGTAGACGTTTTCGACGCACAACAAACATAGTCCCAAAATATCATTCTTCTAACTTTAATAGTTTTGGTTGGTCGATGAGAGTTAATATCCAAAATTCCTTCCTTAGTGGACGTTTTTCTTCCAGAATTCCACCCCTCCCCATTAGCCCCTTAAATTGGATTTATGACAAAACGGTCGAACACCTATTTATTTAATTATTTATTTATTTATTATTAAGCTCACTGTTTTCTTCTGAGTTTCAAACTTCTCGCATATGTCGTTTAAGAGGTGCACGCTCCGTTAGGAATCCTTCAACCCCCACTTTTCACCCCTTTCACTCATAATATACACTACATCGAAAAACCATTAGACATGTGTCGGCTTATTTTTAATGATTGGTTTATATGCCAAGTATCACATCCCCAAATGAGACCACTCGTGAGATATTGTTATTCAATGAAATGCAGGTTTACCCCCTTAACACCCCTTTAGAACCTGAATGTCCGAAAATCCTCCCTTAGTGGACTGTTTTGACAAACAACGATCATATCCCCAAAATGTCATGTTTCTAACTTCAATAATTGTGGCTGGGCGATGGTGAGTGAGTCAGGACTTGATCTTTCAATTTCCTTTTTTCAGAATTTCACCCCTCCCGATGAACCCTTAAATTGGGTTTATGAAAAAACTGTTGATCATCTATTTACTTATTTTTAAGCAGTTTTTTCCATGAGTTTGATGAGTGAGTCTGTCAGTCAATCAGTTATGACACTTTCTTTCCTGTTTTCCCCCAGAATTTCACCCCTCCCCAAGGGCCCCTTAAATTCGATTTATGAAAAAAAAAACGGTCAAACACCTATTTACTAATTTTAAGCTGATTTTTTCCCGCTGATTTTTTCCCGCTGAGTTCCAAACTCCTCGCTAATGTCGTTTAAGAGATACACGCTCTGTTAGTGAACCCATGTGCCATCAGGTCCATGGATGTTCGAATCCATGCATTTGAGGAAGAAATCAAAGAAGCGTACAGTTTCTAATGTAACTTAAAGAAAGATCCAGCTAGGAGGCCAGTATAAGGTTGTGCAACTAACGAGGACCAGGTGTTCGAGAGGATGATATCATCCCTCTTGACATTCTGAAGGGAGCGAGTCACGAGTATTAATAACCGAGTGGAAATTTCCCAGGATTAAACAAGGAAGCCTGAATCGGAAATCGAGCTGACGTTGCTGGAAAATGACAACACCGCTTATGCGCCAGGAGAGGAATAATTAAATTTAACCCATTTACAAGTATAATAATGAGTAAACAAATACAGTACAGTGAATCATTTTGAATGAGAGATTTTTCAGTAAAGAGAAACCATTTAATAATTGCGCAAGAAAAAACTGCTAACGCAAGACGACGTCATTGGGGAATTACCGAAGCCTGTGTGGAGGGGAGAAGGCAAAAGAAATGCAACACCCACACATCTGAGGACGAGAAATTAATTAATATCTCCGAATTGCACGATCGATTCTTAGGTGCAATGAGAGTATTTGACATTGAGAAGACGAGCTTTCGGAAGGTATAATTTTTATAATTGTGGCACCATTATTTTAGAAGTTGGCCACAGAAAAGGCTAGAGTCTTATTTTTTTGTAGTGAAATAGTATAAAGCTTCGGGCTTCACCAAGCCAATCATGCAGTCTCGAATAGCCCGTGAGGGGCGTAAGGCTACATCAACAGTATATGGAGTCTCGAACAGCCCGAGGGGGCGTAATCACGCATCACGCAGTACAAGTCCGTCCAGGGGGACGTGACGCTAGATCATCAGCATCATGCAGTTATTCTGACAAGCCGTGAGGGTGTTACTACGCACGCAGTTCCGACAGCCCGTGAGGGGCGTAAGACTATATCACAGCACATCAGTATTCAGACAGCCGTGAGGGGCGTAACTCTGCGTCTCATCGAAGACAGTTACCAGTACTCCTTGAGGGGAGAAACGCTGTGGTACACTGCAGAAGTAATATCCGATAGCCATAGGCGTCGCAGTATTAACGACTTGCTTGCCTCCATAAGGAGTGGTCAAGAAGAAATTTAAAGTATCGCCGTATTGAAAGAGTAGGAAAATCCTAGTTACAGGATTTAGGCCCGACTGTATACAAGTTATAGTGAAAATTCGTAAGATATAGTCAGAGCAGGCTGCGAACGTCGGACTTAAAGGCGATAGGTCGTTAAATAGACGAACGAATAGATCATAACGTACGGAAGTACCGTACCAGAAAGATAAACTGTTATTTAAATTAAAGAACCCAAAAAGGGAAGAACAGAATAAGGTTCAGAACGTACATCAGAAACGTAGGAGTGTTAGAACCGATCAAATAGAGAAGATAGGAGACTATAAACATTATCTCCAGAAAGCAGGCGAACTATTCTAAAAGTACTAGACTCGAGAAGTACTAGCTGCGATAAACTGAATCCGCAGGTCATTGAGGAGACCTCGATCCGAATAGACTTTCGCTAGGATCGATAGACAGATCTACAAAGAAGCCGTTCAAGCTAGATAAATAGCCGGTCATCCAGGATAGGAGTAGCAGAATTTGGACTCCAGGGAACAGTAGATGTTTCGAGACTTTCGTATTCTGCAGGATAGGAAGCCGACATCGAATAAATTTCACCCTTGGAAACGGGAAATTAAGAAGGTCACGTGTGATAGGCTCAGAAATACGGCCTAGTGATCAAGAATTGTGAAGTGTAAATTTATCAAGATTGTTTGTTAAATTAATATTTTTAGTGTTTATTATGTGTTCAAAAAGGGACACATCAGTGTATAAAAATGTCGTTAATATTAAGTGTCTTAAATATATGTCAAAAAGTGTTTATACATAAGATGAATTCCTTTAATATGGAGTAAAAAGTTCAAAGTGGGCCCAAAATGAAGCACCGCACAAGAATAAATATCATGGGACGATCTTAAAAACATGTGAGTACTGAATTTCATTCTATTTTGGTGTCAGAAATTGGTTATGTACAAATCCACCGGAGTTTTTGAGTAAAAGGGATGTGTTTTAAGAAATAAATACTGAATAAGCAAGAACGCGGTCTGAACAATAATAGAAATTTTGAGAAATTATAAATGATTATGTAAAGAATAAATCCCGTAGAGGAAATAAGTGAATAAAAATGTTAATGTATTTAACAAATGTCATAAGAGCAAGCGAAATATCACTAATTATCATGAAAGATATTTAAATAAAGTAAAGTTGAGACATGAAAGAAATAGCTTTTGAGCTTGTGTAAAGAATAAAGATAATAATAATAATTAAATATGGAAATATTAAATAAAGATCAAATAAATTGATGTGAACATAAGAGCGTTAAAGCCTTAACATATGTGTAAGATATGATGTTCAATGGAATATTTTAAAAGGGAGCGATTTATCGGCAACGGAAAAGATTAATATGAGAATTAAAATAATATGAATTGTTACTAATGAGATTTATCAGTTCTTGGGAAGACATTTCGGCTTAAAATAATGCATAGCGCATAAAGAGCGCAAATAATATTAAAGTGTCACGCTAGGAACGCGTAGTGGTTAAATACTTGGTAAATTACTTATGGAGGGTAGTTGATTGCAGTGAATTGATAATTGTATAAGTCCTCTATTTGTGACGTAGTATCACGAGGCATTGTGTATGTATTTGAAAGGGAGCTAATGTATTGAGCGTATGTCATATGGGCCACGGCCGACTCTAAATCGCATTTTGTATAAGTCCTCTGTAAGGGAATGGTTCCCGAGGCACGTGAAGAGATTCGAACGCAGAATCTTCTTATGATAAAAGCCCCTTTATTCTTCGTCGTCGATTGTGTATTAATCTTCCCAATCAATGAGGACCCTCTCATAATTAATAAATGCCAAGGTTACGAAAGTGGTCTTTGAACCAAAGAATAGTTGTTTGAATGAGTACGGTACAGTAAAAGCCTGGTCTCTCCCCAGAACTGAATATAATGTGAAGGTTTGTTTTGAAAGCCTTGGAAATAAGCTACTAACGTGGGTTAGACAGGGAGTCGCCGTCACCCTTCGTGTCATAAATCGCGCCCGAGTAGAAGGGTCTAGCTCTCTTAAAGCGAGAGGGGCCAGAAACCGTCTCGTAAGATGTTGTAAAGAGAAATGAATACACCAGGAGTGTTTAAAGTTGTTAATGACCCGGGCATTGAACCGAGGTCCTTGTAGATTGATATTTTCGTTTGCCTGTTCAGATCGTAGTGTCTTATATGATAATGGTATTATAAAATATAAGAGATAAATAACAATCCCTATTGTAATGATGGATAGACGTAGGATTCCACGAGTTAATTGAAGGCAACTAAGTTTCGGGAGTAACTATAGTTTTTTGACTGTGCCAAGTATCTTCACGCTCTGGAGTACACAATTGATTTCCTGATTACCTTAATATATTTGTGAATATAAAGAGAGATGATAACAACTGAATGTGTGGACATGCCCAAAATATTGAGTTAGATAATTAACATAAATTTTAAACGTAATTATAAATTTGTTTTTGAGAATTAAGAAGATATAAAGGATAGTGTTTGAGGTGTACAAGAATGTCACCATTATTATATAAAGCATGGAGCCAAAAGAGCTCGGAGTTATATAAAACTTACTGTTAATGCTTTATGGAAGTAAGACTAAGTAGGAATTGTTGGTTTATGTGGAAACCACATGTTTTAAATACAATATTTGTTTTATCATATTTGTGATTCCTTGTTCATTTGGAACAAGTAGATGATTATGGGTCAGTAATTAAATTGTTAAAGTGTTTGTAGCGCCATTAATTTTATTAATTAAATGTGTTAAAATAGGAGTTGATTTTGTTGTTATTTTTTGCAAGTGTATCCTCTAATTAATCCAAAATATGTGAGTCACAGAGTGGGGGAACTTACCGCTGCCCCGAAAATTCCGAATTGAGCTACGCTGGTATACTGTGATTGGCATATTTCTTGCTAAAAGGGCACATGGGGGTCGTATAAGTAATGTGCTGGATTAATAACTAGAGGAACACTTAAGACGGTCATTTCATGTAAAGTAAAGTAATGATAGGTGTAGCTACAACGTAAAATATTAACTGACCGCATGGGTCCCTAGAAACTCATACCGAGCAGCCCTGTATTATATTAACAACCCCCTAGCAAACAAAACATGGCGCCCAGTACGCAGGGCCGAGTTTTCCTAGGGAAAACCCGAGTTTTCTCGAAAAATCAAAATTTTCATTTTTGAAAAAAATGGTTTTTCGAAATTTTGAATTTTAAATACTTCCATAAAGGTTTTATGAAATTGAATAAAAGTATCAAAAGGGTACGTTGTAAGTGAATACCCGTACCAAAGTAAAGTTTTAAAGAAATTGGGACACACCGAATCGGAGTATCATCTCTCAAGCATATACTAGTGTGGTGGCATTAGTGGCCCACTGTATTCTTATAAGATGGCATTTAGTGAGGAAGTGCAAAGGCTTTTGGAGGCCATGAACAATAAATTGGGAACAATAGACAATACATTGGGTCTCCAAAAGGATGAAAATAACAAAGTGTTCGAATCCATAAATGAAAGTTTGGAGTCAATAAAAACTGATAGTGCTAATATGGGCACTAAATTAGAGAATATCGAAGTTAAAACTGATACCATGGGAACCAGATTAGAAGCTATCGAAGTTAAAGGTAATACCATGGGAACTAAATTAGAAGCTATCGAAGCCGACTGTATAAACATGAATAAGGAACTGAAGGCTGAGATAGAAAGGATGAAAACAGAAAGTGGGAAAACCATTAAAGAACAGTGGGAAGTGATAAAAACGGAGACGTTAGAGTCTCTGAAAGCCAACAGTAAAAAAAACAATGGAGTACTGAAGGCTGAAATAGAAGAAACAATGAATAACAAATTTCAAGCTTTTGACACTGATTTTGGGAATAAGTTAAATGAATTAAAAGGGGGAATAAAACAGGGGTCAGATGAACTCCGAGAAAGTATAGAAGGAAACATAGATTCCAAATTTCAAATATTGGATAAAACATTTGGGGACAAGTTAAAGGCATTGCAAACTGAGAGTAACACGTTTAATGCAGGATTGAGAACCCAGATAAGTACTATAGAAAAAAATAGTATAGAATCCAAAAAGGAGTGCCAAGATAATTTTAAAATTATAGGGGATAAAATTGGTACCATGGAAAATAAATTTGGTTCTATAGAAACTAAATTAAATAGCATGGAAGAATCTTGTAAAAAAAATGTAAAGGCATGTGAGGAAAAACTTGTAACCCAGATCCAAGGTGTGCAGAAAGAATTGAAAGCTCAGATAGAATCTAACAAGAATATTTGTGAAAGTTCCCGGGATGAAATAAAGGAAAGTGTGAATGAGCTAGGAACCCGATTTGGAAAGGTTGAGGAGAAAGTAGGGACCCTCGAGAACAAAATCGGTGTAGTTCAGACTGAGGTAACTGAGATGAAAAATCAAAATCAAAAGGATGCGCGGGATATGAAAGATCAATTTGAGCTGTTTACCGGGCAGGTAGATGATAACTTAAAGAAGTATGAGGGTGAAATAAATCGAAGATTAGGTATCTACGAGGGGCATCTCCAGGGTGAAAGAAAACAACGAGAGGACGAAAATAAGGATAACACCCATAAAATAAATGAAATAAGTCAGGGTATTAATGAGGTTCAGGAAACCATCGGAACATTAAAGGTTCATGTAGGAAAAACCAATAAGGAAGTAAATCAGGTCCAAGATGAAATGATGAAATTGTATAAGAGTCAAGAGAAAACTGAGGGAAAGCTTGAAGGAATTAAAGTAGATATGGTTAAAGGACGAAAGGAAGTGGAGAAGCAAATAAAGGAGATACGAGAAGGCCTGGATACCATAGGTGATATGAAACCAGAAATTAAAGACCAACAGGCAAAGATCATTAAGAAAGAGGTAGAAGACCAAATAAATGAATTCAGGGATAGCGTCAGGGATGAGAAATTCCAACTCAAAAAGATAGAGGAAGATATTAAAAGGAATCAAGAAAGAATTCAGAATGAATTAAGATCCCGATTAGAGAGGACTGAACATAAAAATAGTCAAATGGAAATTCAACTCATGGCTAATGAAGAAAGTGCTCGAAGGGAAAGGAAGTTAGAATTCGAGAATCAGGAGGAGTTTCCAAAGACAGGATGGGTAGATTCCCGTGAACAAGGCACAGATACGGAGAGGTACTTAGGAGGGGAGAGCCCTTATAAGAACCCAGGATATCCGATGGCGATGTCAACCCCGTACATGAATCAGACAAGTGGCCAGATAATAAACATTATTAAATCCAATGAGGACAGACCAGTAAAGTTTACGGGTAATAACATGTCTATTACTCCAAAATACTGGCTAAAAGAAGTGGCGGAGTATCTAAACGAAATGAAGGTTCCTCAGGATCGGAGACTGAGAGCTATTGAAAAGCTGTTGGCAGGTGATTGTCTCACCTGGTTCAGAAGCTTCAGATACACCTTTGATACGGTGGAGGGCTTTAGGGAAGCATTTTTAAAACGATATTGGGCAGCAGACGTCCAAGAGAATTTAAGACTAGATCTGTACTCTAGGAAGTACAGCACCAATGCACCTACTAAATACTCGGAATTCTTCACCGCTCAGCTGTGTAAATTCCGCGAATTGGATATTGCTCCGGCAGAAAACGACCTGTGTGCCGCTATTGCAAGGCAACTTCCGTATGAGATTCAGAGGCTATTAATCTCATCCAAAGCCAGAAGTGCTGTGGAAGTGGAAAGTGTATTACGTCAGTTAGATATGACGACTTCGCACGTAACTCCTCGGCATCAAAGACAGACTGAGCAAGTACACATGGCCAGCAGTCAGGAAATAGGAGAAAAACCAGCGACCAGGAATCAGTCCACCAGCACGGATACTCAAGGACTAGATCGAGAGTATGGGCACCAGGAGCCTAGAAGGATACAGCCATATTACAGGGGAGGATATCGAGGAAGAAATCCTAGAACTACGGGTTATAGGCAACAAGAAAGCCGACCCTATAACAATAACCATCAAAGGCCGGACAACAGAAAGAAATGGGAGAATTATCCCAGAAGGAATGTAAGGCCAGACGATAGGGATGATGAATATCGGGCCGAAATAGAAGAAAGATATCAGGAAAGTCTTCGTTATATGAACGAAAGACCAGATGAACCTGATAGGCAAAAAGTCCGTTGGAGTGAGGCAATCAAGAACCGGAAATCACCCGACCGACTAGACGGAGCTCAAAGCTTGGAATTACAAGCTCAGTTAAAGAATGAGGGAAAAGGGAGCCCTCAGGAAAAAAAAACTCCAAATTTAAATTGTCAAAAGTGGAAACATACCAGGAGCTGGGAGGAGGTAGAAATTGTAAATTGGATAGCTAGACCAGATGAGCTAATTAACGAGGATGTGGAAGGAATCCCACCTATTAAAAGAGAACTACCTATAATTATGCTTAGGATAGAAGGATTACTGGTCAGAGCATTGATTGATACTGGATCCACAATAAGTCTAATTACACAAACCCTTTTAAATGAATTGGAAACAA
The DNA here is from genome assembly GCA_946902985.2 of Meconema thalassinum. NCBI lineage: Eukaryota > Metazoa > Arthropoda > Insecta > Orthoptera > Tettigoniidae > Meconema > Meconema thalassinum. The sequence continues at coordinate 56,942,235 of OX336390.1, forward strand.
GGGGCCGAGTACTAAAGATTCCCACATCTAGTGTAAAGATTAAGGGAATTATCCATGAAAAATCTTTGACATGTAAATTTCAGGTATACATTGATTTGATCATGGGTAACGCTGAAATTTCGCAGTGCTTTTTGCTGGTAAATCAATTACCATATAATGTCATATTAGGTATTGATTTTATCCGTGAGAACAAGGTCATCATAGACCTAGCGCAAAACTGCATTAGAATTCAAAGAGAGGATGTGGATGAACAAGATATTAACCTACAGGAACAGGATGCGAAAATAGAAGAACAGGTATGGCATATGGAAGAAGTGAGTGAGGAAGATTATAAGGACATAGAAAGAATATTTGAAGTCCTCAACATAGAACTCGAAGATAATTTGGAAAATGAGTTCGAGACCAACCTGTCAGGAAAAGTGGAGGAAGCTAAAGTCAGCCTCAAAATTAACGAACAGTTAAAGAAATTATTATTGGATTATAGGGACGTATTTGATTCCAAGCCAGTGAAGATTGAAAATTTTAAATACGCGTTCCAAGTCAATGATTGGGCTCCGTTCAAACAAAAACCATACCCGGTTGCGGAAAAACATTACCCACAAACTAAGAAGACCCTGCAGGAGATGATGAATGCAGGTGTTATAGAAAAGATGGCGACACCATATGTTAGTCCATTAGTGATTGTGAGTAAACCGGATGGCTCAGTAAGGGTGTGTTTAGATGCCAGAAATTTAAATGCAAAAATCATACCAGAAAATGATTCGGCACCACCCATAAAAGAAATACTGAGGAAGTTCAAAGGCAAGAAGATTTTTACAAATATTGACATGACTTCTTCGTATCATCATCTCGAACTGGAAGAGAAAACCAGCTTGTTGACTGGATTTCAGTTCGACCAACAAATATATTGTTTTAGAAGATGTCCGTTTGGATTAAAGACTGCAGGATCTGCATTAATAAGAGCGCTTGATCGAAACCTGTCAGAGGAAGTGAAAGATTGCACTATCCGATACGTGGACGACATTTTGCTTACCTCGGAGAACATTGAGGAACATTTAGGAAATTTGAAGAAATTATTGGAAGACTTAAGAAGGGCAAATTTTAAAATAAATTTAAAGAAATCGAATTTTTGTCAAAGGCAAGTGACATTTTTAGGGCATGTGATTGATAAGGATGGTGTTAGACCAAATCCATGCAAACTGGAATCGATAAGGGATTTTCCAAGGCCTTTGAAGGTAAAGAACGTTCGCCAGTTTTTGGGATTGATTGGGTTCTTCTCAGGACATTGTCCATCATACACCAAAACTGTTGCACCACTACAGGACCTTCTGAAGAAGGGGGGCAAGTGGAAATGGACGGAGGAAGCAGAGAAAGCATTTGTAGAGGCCAAGGAAATGCTCTTAAATTACGTGAAGCTAGGATATCCTGATTTTAATCAGAGATTTATCATTCAAACAGACGCATCCCAGATTGGAATAGGGGCAATGCTATATCAGGAGAACCCGGAAAACCCTGAAAAGAAGAACTATCTAGCTTTCACAAGTAGGAGACTGAAACCACACGAGAAAAATTATACGATCAGCGAGATCGAGCTGTTAGCGATATTGCACGCGTTGCAATATTGGCGGAAGATCGTATATGGGTTTCAGGTCATTCTAAGAACGGATCATAAAGCCTTAACCTTTTTGATGAAGACTGATTTATCCAGTCAAAGGTTGATGCGTTGGGCTTTATACATTCAACAATTTGATGTCAAGATAGAGTACTGCCCAGGAAAAGAAAATATAGTTCCAGACTACTTAAGTAGACAACCAGAGTCCATAGAAGAGGAAGTAATGGCTATAGATTTGGAAGACAGGGATCAGCGTACTCTTAATGAGTTAAGAAGCATGAGTCAAAGACAACGTGAGGATCCATGGATGAACATGCTCATATCTTTCCTTGAGGGAAGCTTGATAAGAGGAACACCAGCGTACACGGAAGCTGAGAAGATAGCACAAGACTACACGTCTTATAATGGGTTATTATATAAGTTTGTGGACTCTGACCATACAAAATTAAGGATTGTTGTACCTGCAATTTTGCAGAGGAAAATAGTATGGTTAGCCCATAGATCGTTCGGACATATGGGAGTCGACAAAACAGTCTCGATGCTGAAAGAAGCATTTGTATGGCCGAGACTGAGAGAAACTGTAAGGGACACGTTAAAGACATGTGATCTATGTCAAAGGATCAAACCTAATGCATTTCTGATGAGACAGAAGCCTATACCATTGTTGCCCGAAAGGCCCGGCCAAATCATATCTATTGATAATTTTGGACCGTTGCCAAAGGCAAGAAGAGGAAATCGACACATAATGGTGGCTATGGATGTCTTCACTAAAATGGTTGTCCTTGCTCCCATACAGAAGACTAGTACCAAACAGGTGTTAAAACGACTTAAAGAAAAAGTGATACCGATTCTGGGGAAACCTGAGAATTTGTTGTCGGATCACGGCAGTTGTTTCACCAGTGTAGAGTTCAGACGAGAATTAGAAAGACTTGGAATACGTCAAATTTTGTCAAGTATTCGACATCCTGAGGCAAACCCTGTAGAAAGAGTTATGAGAGAAATGGCCAAGTATTGTAGAATATACTGTGCCGAAGAAAATTGGAAGTGGATAGTTATCTTGGATATTATCGAATTTTGTATAAATAATACAATCCATGAATCCACAGGAGAGATACCCATAACGTTACATCGGAATGAGCAACCGGAAAGACCTTGGAGTCTGGTAATTCCTAGGCCAGCAGACGCTCAGCCTGGAAGAGATGTACGTATTAGAAGAGCCTTTGAGCATCTAAAAGCCCAAGCCGACAGGAGGCAGAGAAGAAATAGGCATAAGAGGTATCATCGACCATTATTAGCAGGAGAAATGGTGTTAGTAAAAAGACCAGCCATTTCGGATCCAGGGAACCGTGTGTACAAGAAATTCCAGAAAATGTACCACGGACCATATCAAATAATCAGAGATTTGAGGAATAACGCATATAGAATTCGGCACTGTGAAACGGATCACGAAGTGACCATGAATTCAGCAAATTTGAAATTATATTACCCTCCCGAAGATTTTGATGAAGAGAATGAACAGGCCCTGGTCATGGAAACATTTAGAGATGAATCCGCTTTTGACATAAACAAGAATAAGGAAGAAATAGGAAATAGAGCTCAAGCTTTCGAGTGCAAATGCGAATTGCAGAAATTATATTGGGAAATTAAAGAAATAATTGAATTTATTGAAGAAGAAAATTCCAATTTAAGAAAAGAAAATGATGAAATAAGGAAACGGGTAGGGATAGACCAAACCCGTAAGGAAGAATGAGGTTCTGGGGACTTAAAGTCCAGACAAATAAAGAAAGAAAAAAGGGTAGGGACAGAGCATACCCGACCTACACAATTACCGGATACGACTTTAAAGAAGTAAAGTACGGACATCGTTATGATGGCTTCGACGAATAAGACAGATATGATTTAATTGAAATAAATTTCCTCAAATTTTTCGAAAATTTATTTACCTAAGGAGGGGAGAGATGAACCCATGTGCCATCAGGTCCATGGATGGTCGAATCCATGCATTTGAGGAAGAAATCAAAGAAGCGTACAGTTTCTAATGTAACTTAAAGAAAGATCCAGCTAGGAGGCCAGTATAAGGTTGTGCAACTAACGAGGACCAGGTGTTCGAGAGGATGATATCATCCCTCTTGACATTCTGAAGGGAGCGAGTCACGAGTATTAATAACCGAGTGGAAATTTCCCAGGATTAAACAAGGAAGCCTGAATCGGAAATCGAGCTGACGTTGCTGGAAAATGACAAAACCGCTTATGCGCCAGGAGAGGAATAATTAAATTTAACCCATTTACAAGTATAATAATGAGTAAACAAATACAGTACAGTGAATCATTTTGAATGAGAGATTTTTCAGTAAAGAGAAACCATTTAATAATTGCGCAGGAAAAAACTGCTAACGCAAGACGACGTCATTGGGGAATTACCGAAGCCTGTGTGGAGGGGAGAAGGCAAAAGAAATGCAACACCCACACATCTGAGGACGAGAAATTAATTAATATCTCCGAATTGCACGGTCGATTCTTAGGTGCAATGAGAGTATTTGACATTGAGAAGACGAGCTTTCGGAAGGTATAATTTTTATAATTGTGGCACCATTATTTTAGAAGTTGGCCACAGAAAAGGCTAGAGTCTTATTTTTTTGTAGTGAAATAGTATAAAGCTTCGGGCTTCACCAAGCCAATCATGCAGTCTCGAATAGCCCGTGAGGGGCGTAAGGCTACATCAACAGTATATGCAGTCTCGAACAGCCCGAGGGGGCGTAATCACGCATCACGCAGTACAAGTCCGTCCAGGGGGACGTGACGCTAGATCATCAGCATCATGCAGTTATTCTGACAAGCCGTGAGGGTGTTACTACGCACGCAGTTCCGACAGCCCGTGAGGGGCGTAAGACTATATCACAGCACATCAGTATTCAGACAGCCGTGAGGGGCGTAACTCTGCGTCTCATCGAAGACAGTTACCAGTACTCCTTGAGGGGAGAAACGCTGTGGTACACTGCAGAAGTAATATCCGATAGCCATAGGCGTCGCAGTATTAACGACTTGCTTGCCTCCATAAGGAGTGGTCAAGAAGAAATTTAAAGTATCGCCGTATTGAAAGAGTAGGAAAATCCTAGTTACAGGATTTAGGCCCGACTGTATACAAGTTATAGTGAAAATTCGTAAGATATAGTCAGAGCAGGCTGCGAACGTCGGACTTAAAGGCGATAGGTCGTTAAATAGACGAACGAATAGATCATAACGTACGGAAGTACCGTACCAGAAAGATAAACTGTTATTTAAATTAAAGAACCCAAAAAGGGAAGAATAGAATAAGGTTCAGAACGTACATCAGAAACGTAGGAGTGTTAGAACCGATCAAATAGAGAAGATAGGAGACTATAAACATTATCTCCAGAAAGCAGGCGAACTATTCTAAAAGTACTAGACTCGAGAAGTACTAGCTGCGATAAACTGAATCCGCAGGTCATTGAGGAGACCTCGATCCGAATAGACTTTCGCTAGGATCGATAGACAGATCTACAAAGAAGCCGTTCAAGCTAGATAAATAGCCGGTCATCCAGGATAGGAGTAGCAGAATTTGGACTCCAGGGAACAGTAGATGTTTCGAGACTTTCGTATTCTGCAGGATAGGAAGCCGACATCGAATAAATTTCACCCTTGGAAACGGGAAATTAAGAAGGTCACGTGTGATAGGCTCAGAAATACGGCCTAGTGATCAAGAATTGTGAAGTGTAAATTTATCAAGATTGTTTGTTAAATTAATATTTTTAGTGTTTATTATGTGTTCAAAAAGGGACACATCAGTGTATAAAAATGTCGTTAATATTAAGTGTCTTAAATATATGTCAAAAAGTGTTTATACATAAGATGAATTCCTTTAATATGGAGTAAAAAGTTCAAAGTGGGCCCAAAATGAAGCACCGCACAAGAATAAATATCATGGGACGATCTTAAAAACATGTGAGTACTGAATTTCATTCTATTTTGGTGTCAGAAATTGGTTATGTACAAATCCACCGGAGTTTTTGAGTAAAAGGGATGTGTTTTAAGAAATAAATACTGAATAAGCAAGAACGCGGTCTGAACAATAATAGAAATTTTGAGAAATTATAAATGATTATGTAAAGAATAAATCCCGTAGAGGAAATAAGTGAATAAAAATGTTAATGTATTTAACAAATGTCATAAGAGCAAGCGAAATATCACTAATTATCATGAAAGATATTTAAATAAAGTAAAGTTGAGACATGAAAGAAATAGCTTTTGAGCTTGTGTAAAGAATAAAGATAATAATAATAATTAAATATGGAAATATTAAATAAAGATCAAATAAATTGATGTGAACATAAGAGCGTTAAAGCCTTAACATATGTGTAAGATATGATGTTCAATGGAATATTTTAAAAGGGAGCGATTTATCGGCAACGGAAAAGATTAATATGAGAATTAAAATAATATGAATTGTTACTAATGAGATTTATCAGTTCTTGGGAAGACATTTCGGCTTAAAATAATGCATAGCGCATAAAGAGCGCAAATAATATTAAAGTGTCACGCTAGGAACGCGTAGTGGTTAAATACTTGGTAAATTACTTATGGAGGGTAGTTGATTGCAGTGAATTGATAATTGTATAAGTCCTCTATTTGTGACGTAGTATCACGAGGCATTGTGTATGTATTTGAAAGGGAGCTAATGTATTGAGCGTATGTCATATGGGCCACGGCCGACTCTAAATCGCATTTTGTATAAGTCCTCTGTAAGGGAATGGTTCCCGAGGCACGTGAAGAGATTCGAACGCAGAATCTTCTTATGATAAAATCCCCTTTATTCTTCGTCGTCGATTGTGTATTAATCTTCCCAATCAATGAGGACCCTCTCATAATTAATAAATGCCAAGGTTACGAAAGTGGTCTTTGAACCAAAGAATAGTTGTTTGAATGAGTACGGTACAGTAAAAGCCTGGTCTCTCCCCAGAACTGAATATAATGTGAAGGTTTGTTTTGAAAGCCTTGGAAATAAGCTACTAACGTGGGTTAGACAGGGAGTCGCCGTCACCCTTCGTGTCATAAATCGCGCCCGAGTAGAAGGGTCTAGCTCTCTTAAAGCGAGAGGGGCCAGAAACCGTCTCGTAAGATGTTGTAAAGAGAAATGAATACACCAGGAGTGTTTAAAGTTGTTAATGACCCGGGCATTGAACCGAGGTCCTTGTAGATTGATATTTTCGTTTGCCTGTTCAGATCGTAGTGTCTTATATGATAATGGTATTATAAAATATAAGAGATAAATAACAATCCCTATTGTAATGATGGATAGACGTAGGATTCCACGAGTTAATTGAAGGCAACTAAGTTTCGGGAGTAACTATAGTTTTTTGACTGTGCCAAGTATCTTCACGCTCTGGAGTACACAATTGATTTCCTGATTACCTTAATATATTTGTGAATATAAAGAGAGATGATAACAACTGAATGTGTGGACATGCCCAAAATATTGAGTTAGATAATTAACATAAATTTTAAACGTAATTATAAATTTGTTTTTGAGAATTAAGAAGATATAAAGGATAGTGTTTGAGGTGTACAAGAATGTCACCATTATTATATAAAGCATGGAGCCAAAAGAGCTCGGAGTTATATAAAACTTACTGTTAATGCTTTATGGAAGTAAGACTAAGTAGGAATTGTTGGTTTATGTGGAAACCACATGTTTTAAATACAATATTTGTTTTATCATATTTGTGATTCCTTGTTCATTTGGAACAAGTAGATGATTATGGGTCAGTAATTAAATTGTTAAAGTGTTTGTAGCGCCATTAATTTTATTAATTAAATGTGTTAAAATAGGAGTTGATTTTGTTGTTATTTTTTGCAAGTGTATCCTCTAATTAATCCAAAATATGTGAGTCACAGAGTGGGGGAACTTACCGCTGCCCCGAAAATTCCGAATTGAGCTACGCTGGTATACTGTGATTGGCATATTTCTTGCTAAAAGGGCACATGGGGGTCGTATAAGTAATGTGCTGGATTAACAACTAGAGGAACACTTAAGACGGTCATTTCATGTAAAGTAAAGTAATGATAGGTGTAGCTACAACGTAAAATATTAACTGACCGCATGGGTCCCTAGAAACTCATACCGAGCAGCCCTGTATTATATTAACAACCCCCTAGCAAACAAAACATGGCGCCCAGTACGCAGGGCCGAGTTTTCCTAGGGAAAACCCGAGTTTTCTCGAAAAATCAAAATTTTCATTTTTGAAAAAAATGGTTTTTCGAAATTTTGAATTTTAAATACTTCCATAAAGGTTTTATGAAATTGAATAAAAGTATCAAAAGGGTACGTTGTAAGTGAATACCCGTACCAAAGTAAAGTTTTAAAGAAATTGGGACACACCGAATCGGAGTATCATCTCTCAAGCATATACTAGTGTGGTGGCATTAGTGGCCCACTGTATTCTTATAAGATGGCATTTAGTGAGGAAGTGCAAAGGCTTTTGGAGGCCATGAACAATAAATTGGGAACAATAGACAATACATTGGGTCTCCAAAAGGATGAAAATAACAAAGTGTTCGAATCCATAAATGAAAGTTTGGAGTCAATAAAAACTGATAGTGCTAATATGGGCACTAAATTAGAGAATATCGAAGTTAAAACTGATACCATGGGAACCAGATTAGAAGCTATCGAAGTTAAAGGTAATACCATGGGAACTAAATTAGAAGCTATCGAAGCCGACTGTATAAACATGAATAAGGAACTGAAGGCTGAGATAGAAAGGATGAAAACAGAAAGTGGGAAAACCATTAAAGAACAGTGGGAAGTGATAAAAACGGAGACGTTAGAGTCTCTGAAAGCCAACAGTAAAAAAAACAATGGAGTACTGAAGGCTGAAATAGAAGAAACAATGAATAACAAATTTCAAGCTTTTGACACTGATTTTGGGAATAAGTTAAATGAATTAAAAGGGGGAATAAAACAGGGGTCAGATGAACTCCGAGAAAGTATAGAAGGAAACATAGATTCCAAATTTCAAATATTGGATAAAACATTTGGGGACAAGTTAAAGGCATTGCAAACTGAGAGTAACACGTTTAATGCAGGATTGAGAACCCAGATAAGTACTATAGAAAAAAATAGTATAGAATCCAAAAAGGAGTGCCAAGATAATTTTAAAATTATAGGGGATAAAATTGGTACCATGGAAAATAAATTTGGTTCTATAGAAACTAAATTAAATAGCATGGAAGAATCTTGTAAAAAAAATGTAAAGGCATGTGAGGAAAAACTTGTAACCCAGATCCAAGGTGTGCAGAAAGAATTGAAAGCTCAGATAGAATCTAACAAGAATATTTGTGAAAGTTCCCGGGATGAAATAAAGGAAAGTGTGAATGAGCTAGGAACCCGATTTGGAAAGGTTGAGGAGAAAGTAGGGACCCTCGAGAACAAAATCGGTGTAGTTCAGACTGAGGTAACTGAGATGAAAAATCAAAATCAAAAGGATGCGCGGGATATGAAAGATCAATTTGAGCTGTTTACCGGGCAGGTAGATGATAACTTAAAGAAGTATGAGGGTGAAATAAATCGAAGATTAGGTATCTACGAGGGGCATCTCCAGGGTGAAAGAAAACAACGAGAGGACGAAAATAAGGATAACACCCATAAAATAAATGAAATAAGTCAGGGTATTAATGAGGTTCAGGAAACCATCGGAACATTAAAGGTTCATGTAGGAAAAACCAATAAGGAAGTAAATCAGGTCCAAGATGAAATGATGAAATTGTATAAGAGTCAAGAGAAAACTGAGGGAAAGCTTGAAGGAATTAAAGTAGATATGGTTAAAGGACGAAAGGAAGTGGAGAAGCAAATAAAGGAGATACGAGAAGGCCTGGATACCATAGGTGATATGAAACCAGAAATTAAAGACCAACAGGCAAAGATCATTAAGAAAGAGGTAGAAGACCAAATAAATGAATTCAGGGATAGCGTCAGGGATGAGAAATTCCAACTCAAAAAGATAGAGGAAGATATTAAAAGGAATCAAGAAAGAATTCAGAATGAATTAAGATCCCGATTAGAGAGGACTGAACATAAAAATAGTCAAATGGAAATTCAACTCATGGCTAATGAAGAAAGTGCTCGAAGGGAAAGGAAGTTAGAATTCGAGAATCAGGAGGAGTTTCCAAAGACAGGATGGGTAGATTCCCGTGAACAAGGCACAGATACGGAGAGGTACTTAGGAGGGGAGAGCCCTTATAAGAACCCAGGATATCCGATGGCGATGTCAACCCCGTACATGAATCAGACAAGTGGCCAGATAATAAACATTATTAAATCCAATGAGGACAGACCAGTAAAGTTTACGGGTAATAACATGTCTATTACTCCAAAATACTGGCTAAAAGAAGTGGCGGAGTATCTAAACGAAATGAAGGTTCCTCAGGATCGGAGACTGAGAGCTATTGAAAAGCTGTTGGCAGGTGATTGTCTCACCTGGTTCAGAAGCTTCAGATACACCTTTGATACGGTGGAGGGCTTTAGGGAAGCATTTTTAAAACGATATTGGGCAGCAGACGTCCAAGAGAATTTAAGACTAGATCTGTACTCTAGGAAGTACAGCACCAATGCACCTACTAAATACTCGGAATTCTTCACCGCTCAGCTGTGTAAATTCCGCGAATTGGATATTGCTCCGGCAGAAAACGACCTGTGTGCCGCTATTGCAAGGCAACTTCCGTATGAGATTCAGAGGCTATTAATCTCATCCAAAGCCAGAAGTGCTGTGGAAGTGGAAAGTGTATTACGTCAGTTAGATATGACGACTTCGCACGTAACTCCTCGGCATCAAAGACAGACTGAGCAAGTACACATGGCCAGCAGTCAGGAAATAGGAGAAAAACCAGCGACCAGGAATCAGTCCACCAGCACGGATACTCAAGGACTAGATCGAGAGTATGGGCACCAGGAGCCTAGAAGGATACAGCCATATTACAGGGGAGGATATCGAGGAAGAAATCCTAGAACTACGGGTTATAGGCAACAAGAAAGCCGACCCTATAACAATAACCATCAAAGGCCGGACAACAGAAAGAAATGGGAGAATTATCCCAGAAGGAATGTAAGGCCAGACGATAGGGATGATGAATATCGGGCCGAAATAGAAGAAAGATATCAGGAAAGTCTTCGTTATATGAACGAAAGACCAGATGAACCTGATAGGCAAAAAGTCCGTTGGAGTGAGGCAATCAAGAACCGGAAATCACCCGACCGACTAGACGGAGCTCAAAGCTTGGAATTACAAGCTCAGTTAAAGAATGAGGGAAAAGGGAGCCCTCAGGAAAAAAAAACTCCAAATTTAAATTGTCAAAAGTGGAAACATACCAGGAGCTGGGAGGAGGTAGAAATTGTAAATTGGATAGCTAGACCAGATGAGCTAATTAACGAGGATGTGGAAGGAATCCCACCTATTAAAAGAGAACTACCTATAATTATGCTTAGGATAGAAGGATTACTGGTCAGAGCATTGATTGATACTGGATCCACAATAAGTCTAATTACACAAACCCTTTTAAATGAATTGGAAACAAGGGGCCGAGTACTAAAGATTCCCACATCTAGTGTAAAGATTAAGGGAATTATCCATGAAAAATCTTTGACATGTAAATTTCAGGTATACATTGATTTGATCATGGGTAACGCTGAAATTTCGCAGTGCTTTTTGCTGGTAAATCAATTACCATATAATGTCATATTAGGTATTGATTTTATCCGTGAGAACAAGGTCATCATAGACCTAGCGCAAAACTGCATTAGAATTCAAAGAGAGGATGTGGATGAACAAGATATTAACCTACAGGAACAGGATGCGAAAATAGAAGAACAGGTATGGCATATGGAAGAAGTGAGTGAGGAAGATTATAAGGACATAGAAAGAATATTTGAAGTCCTCAACATAGAACTCGAAGATAATTTGGAAAATGAGTTCGAGACCAACCTGTCAGGAAAAGTGGAGGAAGCTAAAGTCAGCCTCGAAATTAACGAACAGTTAAAGAAATTATTATTGGATTATAGGGACGTATTTGATTCCAAGCCAGTGAAGATTGAAAATTTTAAATACGCGTTCCAAGTCAATGATTGGGCTCCGTTCAAACAAAAACCATACCCGGTTGCGGAAAAACATTACCCACAAACTAAGAAGACCCTGCAGGAGATGATGAATGCAGGTGTTATAGAAAAGATGGCGACACCATATGTTAGTCCATTAGTGATTGTGAGTAAACCGGATGGCTCAGTAAGGGTGTGTTTAGATGCCAGAAATTTAAATGCAAAAATCATACCAGAAAATGATTCGGCACCACCCATAAAAGAAATACTGAGGAAGTTCAAAGGCAAGAAGATTTTTACAAATATTGACATGACTTCTTCGTATCATCATCTCGAACTGGAAGAGAAAACCAGCTTGTTGACTGGATTTCAGTTCGACCAACAAATATATTGTTTTAGAAGATGTCCGTTTGGATTAAAGACTGCAGGATCTGCATTAATAAGAGCGCTTGATCGAAACCTGTCAGAGGAAGTGAAAGATTGCACTATCCGATACGTGGACGACATTTTGCTTACCTCGGAGAACATTGAGGAACATTTAGGAAATTTGAAGAAATTATTGGAAGACTTAAGAAGGGCAAATTTTAAAATAAATTTAAAGAAATCGAATTTTTGTCAAAGGCAAGTGACATTTTTAGGGCATGTGATTGATAAGGATGGTGTTAGACCAAATCCATGCAAACTGGAATCGATAAGGGATTTTCCAAGGCCTTTGAAGGTAAAGAACGTTCGCCAGTTTTTGGGATTGATTGGGTTCTTCTCAGGACATTGTCCATCATACACCAAAACTGTTGCACCACTACAGGACCTTCTGAAGAAGGGGGGCAAGTGGAAATGGACGGAGGAAGCAGAGAAAGCATTTGTAGAGGCCAAGGAAATGCTCTTAAATTACGTGAAGCTAGGATATCCTGATTTTAATCAGAGATTTATCATTCAAACAGACGCATCCCAGATTGGAATAGGGGCAATGCTATATCAGGAGAACCCGGAAAACCCTGAAAAGAAGAACTATCTAGCTTTCACAAGTAGGAGACTGAAACCACACGAGAAAAATTATACGATCAGCGAGATCGAGCTGTTAGCGATATTGCACGCGTTGCAATATTGGCGGAAGATCGTATATGGGTTTCAGGTCATTCTAAGAACGGATCATAAAGCCTTAACCTTTTTGATGAAGACTGATTTATCCAGTCAAAGGTTGATGCGTTGGGCTTTATACATTCAACAATTTGATGTCAAGATAGAGTACTGCCCAGGAAAAGAAAATATAGTTCCAGACTACTTAAGTAGACAACCAGAGTCCATAGAAGAGGAAGTAATGGCTATAGATTTGGAAGACAGGGATCAGCGTACTCTTAATGAGTTAAGAAGCATGAGTCAAAGACAACGTGAGGATCCATGGATGAACATGCTCATATCTTTCCTTGAGGGAAGCTTGATAAGAGGAACACCAGCGTACACGGAAGCTGAGAAGATAGCACAAGACTACACGTCTTATAATGGGTTATTATATAAGTTTGTGGACTCTGACCATACAAAATTAAGGATTGTTGTACCTGCAATTTTGCAGAGGAAAATAGTATGGTTAGCCCATAGATCGTTCGGACATATGGGAGTCGACAAAACAGTCTCGATGCTGAAAGAAGCATTTGTATGGCCGAGACTGAGAGAAACTGTAAGGGACACGTTAAAGACATGTGATCTATGTCAAAGGATCAAACCTAATGCATTTCTGATGAGACAGAAGCCTATACCATTGTTGCCCGAAAGGCCCGGCCAAATCATATCTATTGATAATTTTGGACCGTTGCCAAAGGCAAGAAGAGGAAATCGACACATAATGGTGGCTATGGATGTCTTCACTAAAATGGTTGTCCTTGCTCCCATACAGAAGACTAGTACCAAACAGGTGTTAAAACGACTTAAAGAAAAAGTGATACCGATTCTGGGGAAACCTGAGAATTTGTTGTCGGATCACGGCAGTTGTTTCACCAGTGTAGAGTTCAGACGAGAATTAGAAAGACTTGGAATACGTCAAATTTTGTCAAGTATTCGACATCCTGAGGCAAACCCTGTAGAAAGAGTTATGAGAGAAATGGCCAAGTATTGTAGAATATACTGTGCCGAAGAAAATTGGAAGTGGATAGTTATCTTGGATATTATCGAATTTTGTATAAATAATACAATCCATGAATCCACAGGAGAGATACCCATAACGTTACATCGGAATGAGCAACCGGAAAGACCTTGGAGTCTGGTAATTCCTAGGCCAGCAGACGCTCAGCCTGGAAGAGATGTACGTATTAGAAGAGCCTTTGAGCATCTAAAAGCCCAAGCCGACAGGAGGCAGAGAAGAAATAGGCATAAGAGGTATCATCGACCATTATTAGCAGGAGAAATGGTGTTAGTAAAAAGACCAGCCATTTCGGATCCAGGGAACCGTGTGTACAAGAAATTCCAGAAAATGTACCACGGACCATATCAAATAATCAGAGATTTGAGGAATAACGCATATAGAATTCGGCACTGTGAAACGGATCACGAAGTGACCATGAATTCAGCAAATTTGAAATTATATTACCCTCCCGAAGATTTTGATGAAGAGAATGAACAGGCCCTGGTCATGGAAACATTTAGAGATGAATCCGCTTTTGACATAAACAAGAATAAGGAAGAAATAGGAAATAGAGCTCAAGCTTTCGAGTGCAAATGCGAATTGCAGAAATTATATTGGGAAATTAAAGAAATAATTGAATTTATTGAAGAAGAAAATTCCAATTTAAGAAAAGAAAATGATGAAATAAGGAAACGGGTAGGGATAGACCAAACCCGTAAGGAAGAATGAGGTTCTGGGGACTTAAAGTCCAGACAAATAAAGAAAGAAAAAAGGGTAGGGACAGAGCATACCCGACCTACACAATTACCGGATACGACTTTAAAGAAGTAAAGTACGGACATCGTTATGATGGCTTCGACGAATAAGACAGATATGATTTAATTGAAATAAATTTCCTCAAATTTTTCGAAAATTTATTTACCTAAGGAGGGGAGAGATGAACCCATGTGCCATCAGGTCCATGGATGGTCGAATCCATGCATTTGAGGAAGAAATCAAAGAAGCGTACAGTTTCTAATGTAACTTAAAGAAAGATCCAGCTAGGAGGCCAGTATAAGGTTGTGCAACTAACGAGGACCAGGTGTTCGAGAGGATGATATCATCCCTCTTGACATTCTGAAGGGAGCGAGTCACGAGTATTAATAACCGAGTGGAAATTTCCCAGGATTAAACAAGGAAGCCTGAATCGGAAATCGAGCTGACGTTGCTGGAAAATGACAAAACCGCTTATGCGCCAGGAGAGGAATAATTAAATTTAACCCATTTACAAGTATAATAATGAGTAAACAAATACAGTACAGTGAATCATTTTGAATGAGAGATTTTTCAGTAAAGAGAAACCATTTAATAATTGCGCAGGAAAAAACTGCTAACGCAAGACGACGTCATTGGGGAATTACCGAAGCCTGTGTGGAGGGGAGAAGGCAAAAGAAATGCAACACCCACACATCTGAGGACGAGAAATTAATTAATATCTCCGAATTGCACGGTCGATTCTTAGGTGCAATGAGAGTATTTGACATTGAGAAGACGAGCTTTCGGAAGGTATAATTTTTATAATTGTGGCACCATTATTTTAGAAGTTGGCCACAGAAAAGGCTAGAGTCTTATTTTTTTGTAGTGAAATAGTATAAAGCTTCGGGCTTCACCAAGCCAATCATGCAGTCTCGAATAGCCCGTGAGGGGCGTAAGGCTACATAAACAGTATATGCAGTCTCGAACAGCCCGAGGGGGCGTAATCACGCATCACGCAGTACAAGTCCGTCCAGGGGGACGTGACGCTAGATCATCAGCATCATGCAGTTATTCTGACAAGCCGTGAGGGTGTTACTACGCACGCAGTTCCGACAGCCCGTGAGGGGCGTAAGACTATATCACAGCACATCAGTATTCAGACAGCCGTGAGGGGCGTAACTCTGCGTCTCATCGAAGACAGTTACCAGTACTCCTTGAGGGGAGAAACGCTGTGGTACACTGCAGAAGTAATATCCGATAGCCATAGGCGTCGCAGTATTAACGACTTGCTTGCCTCCATAAGGAGTGGTCAAGAAGAAATTTAAAGTATCGCCGTATTGAAAGAGTAGGAAAATCCTAGTTACAGGATTTAGGCCCGACTGTATACAAGTTATAGTGAAAATTCGTAAGATATAGTCAGAGCAGGCTGCGAACGTCGGACTTAAAGGCGATAGGTCGTTAAATAGACGAACGAATAGATCATAACGTACGGAAGTACCGTACCAGAAAGATAAACTGTTATTTAAATTAAAGAACCCAAAAAGGGAAGAACAGAATAAGGTTCAGAACGTACATCAGAAACGTAGGAGTGTTAGAACCGATCAAATAGAGAAGATAGGAGACTATAAACATTATCTCCAGAAAGCAGGCGAACTATTCTAAAAGTACTAGACTCGAGAAGTACTAGCTGCGATAAACTGAATCCGCAGGTCATTGAGGAGACCTCGATCCGAATAGACTTTCGCTAGGATCGATAGACAGATCTACAAAGAAGCCGTTCAAGCTAGATAAATAGCCGGTCATCCAGGATAGGAGTAGCAGAATTTGGACTCCAGGGAACAGTAGATGTTTCGAGACTTTCGTATTCTGCAGGATAGGAAGCCGACATCGAATAAATTTCACCCTTGGAAACGGGAAATTAAGAAGGTCACGTGTGATAGGCTCAGAAATACGGCCTAGTGATCAAGAATTGTGAAGTGTAAATTTATCAAGATTGTTTGTTAAATTAATATTTTTAGTGTTTATTATGTGTTCAAAAAGGGACACATCAGTGTATAAAAATGTCGTTAATATTAAGTGTCTTAAATATATGTCAAAAAGTGTTTATACATAAGATGAATTCCTTTAATATGGAGTAAAAAGTTCAAAGTGGGCCCAAAATGAAGCACCGCACAAGAATAAATATCATGGGACGATCTTAAAAACATGTGAGTACTGAATTTCATTCTATTTTGGTGTCAGAAATTGGTTATGTACAAATCCACCGGAGTTTTTGAGTAAAAGGGATGTGTTTTAAGAAATAAATACTGAATAAGCAAGAACGCGGTCTGAACAATAATAGAAATTTTGAGAAATTATAAATGATTATGTAAAGAATAAATCCCGTAGAGGAAATAAGTGAATAAAAATGTTAATGTATTTAACAAATGTCATAAGAGCAAGCGAAATATCACTAATTATCATGAAAGATATTTAAATAAAGTAAAGTTGAGACATGAAAGAAATAGCTTTTGAGCTTGTGTAAAGAATAAAGATAATAATAATAATTAAATATGGAAATATTAAATAAAGATCAAATAAATTGATGTGAACATAAGAGCGTTAAAGCCTTAACATATGTGTAAGATATGATGTTCAATGGAATATTTTAAAAGGGAGCGATTTATCGGCAACGGAAAAGATTAATATGAGAATTAAAATAATATGAATTGTTACTAATGAGATTTATCAGTTCTTGGGAAGACATTTCGGCTTAAAATAATGCATAGCGCATAAAGAGCGCAAATAATATTAAAGTGTCACGCTAGGAACGCGTAGTGGTTAAATACTTGGTAAATTACTTATGGAGGGTAGTTGATTGCAGTGAATTGATAATTGTATAAGTCCTCTATTTGTGACGTAGTATCACGAGGCATTGTGTATGTATTTGAAAGGGAGCTAATGTATTGAGCGTATGTCATATGGGCCACGGCCGACTCTAAATCGCATTTTGTATAAGTCCTCTGTAAGGGAATGGTTCCCGAGGCACGTGAAGAGATTCGAACGCAGAATCTTCTTATGATAAAAGCCCCTTTATTCTTCGTCGTCGATTGTGTATTAATCTTCCCAATCAATGAGGACCCTCTCATAATTAATAAATGCCAAGGTTACGAAAGTGGTCTTTGAACCAAAGAATAGTTGTTTGAATGAGTACGGTACAGTAAAAGCCTGGTCTCTCCCCAGAACTGAATATAATGTGAAGGTTTGTTTTGAAAGCCTTGGAAATAAGCTACTAACGTGGGTTAGACAGGGAGTCGCCGTCACCCTTCGTGTCATAAATCGCGCCCGAGTAGAAGGGTCTAGCTCTCTTAAAGCGAGAGGGGCCAGAAACCGTCTCGTAAGATGTTGTAAAGAGAAATGAATACACCAGGAGTGTTTAAAGTTGTTAATGACCCGGGCATTGAACCGAGGTCCTTGTAGATTGATATTTTCGTTTGCCTGTTCAGATCGTAGTGTCTTATATGATAATGGTATTATAAAATATAAGAGATAAATAACAATCCCTATTGTAATGATGGATAGACGTAGGATTCCACGAGTTAATTGAAGGCAACTAAGTTTCGGGAGTAACTATAGTTTTTTGACTGTGCCAAGTATCTTCACGCTCTGGAGTACACAATTGATTTCCTGATTACCTTAATATATTTGTGAATATAAAGAGAGATGATAACAACTGAATGTGTGGACATGCCCAAAATATTGAGTTAGATAATTAACATAAATTTTAAACGTAATTATAAATTTGTTTTTGAGAATTAAGAAGATATAAAGGATAGTGTTTGAGGTGTACAAGAATGTCACCATTATTATATAAAGCATGGAGCCAAAAGAGCTCGGAGTTATATAAAACTTACTGTTAATGCTTTATGGAAGTAAGACTAAGTAGGAATTGTTGGTTTATGTGGAAACCACATGTTTTAAATACAATATTTGTTTTATCATATTTGTGATTCCTTGTTCATTTGGAACAAGTAGATGATTATGGGTCAGTAATTAAATTGTTAAAGTGTTTGTAGCGCCATTAATTTTATTAATTAAATGTGTTAAAATAGGAGTTGATTTTGTTGTTATTTTTTGCAAGTGTATCCTCTAATTAATCCAAAATATGTGAGTCACAGAGTGGGGGAACTTACCGCTGCCCCGAAAATTCCGAATTGAGCTACGCTGGTATACTGTGATTGGCATATTTCTTGCTAAAAGGGCACATGGGGGTCGTATAAGTAATGTGCTGGATTAATAACTAGAGGAACACTTAAGACGGTCATTTCATGTAAAGTAAAGTAATGATAGGTGTAGCTACAACGTAAAATATTAACTGACCGCATGGGTCCCTAGAAACTCATACCGAGCAGCCCTGTATTATATTAACAACCCCCTAGCAAACAAAACATGGCGCCCAGTACGCAGGGCCGAGTTTTCCTAGGGAAAACCCGAGTTTTCTCGAAAAATCAAAATTTTCATTTTTGAAAAAAATGGTTTTTCGAAATTTTGAATTTTAAATACTTCCATAAAGGTTTTATGAAATTGAATAAAAGTATCAAAAGGGTACGTTGTAAGTGAATACCCGTACCAAAGTAAAGTTTTAAAGAAATTGGGACACACCGAATCGGAGTATCATCTCTCAAGCATATACTAGTGTGGTGGCATTAGTGGCCCACTGTATTCTTATAAGATGGCATTTAGTGAGGAAGTGCAAAGGCTTTTGGAGGCCATGAACAATAAATTGGGAACAATAGACAATACATTGGGTCTCCAAAAGGATGAAAATAACAAAGTGTTCGAATCCATAAATGAAAGTTTGGAGTCAATAAAAACTGATAGTGCTAATATGGGCACTAAATTAGAGAATATCGAAGTTAAAACTGATACCATGGGAACCAGATTAGAAGCTATCGAAGTTAAAGGTAATACCATGGGAACTAAATTAGAAGCTATCGAAGCCGACTGTATAAACATGAATAAGGAACTGAAGGCTGAGATAGAAAGGATGAAAACAGAAAGTGGGAAAACCATTAAAGAACAGTGGGAAGTGATAAAAACGGAGACGTTAGAGTCTCTGAAAGCCAACAGTAAAAAAAACAATGGAGTACTGAAGGCTGAAATAGAAGAAACAATGAATAACAAATTTCAAGCTTTTGACACTGATTTTGGGAATAAGTTAAATGAATTAAAAGGGGGAATAAAACAGGGGTCAGATGAACTCCGAGAAAGTATAGAAGGAAACATAGATTCCAAATTTCAAATATTGGATAAAACATTTGGGGACAAGTTAAAGGCATTGCAAACTGAGAGTAACACGTTTAATGCAGGATTGAGAACCCAGATAAGTACTATAGAAAAAAATAGTATAGAATCCAAAAAGGAGTGCCAAGATAATTTTAAAATTATAGGGGATAAAATTGGTACCATGGAAAATAAATTTGGTTCTATAGAAACTAAATTAAATAGCATGGAAGAATCTTGTAAAAAAAATGTAAAGGCATGTGAGGAAAAACTTGTAACCCAGATCCAAGGTGTGCAGAAAGAATTGAAAGCTCAGATAGAATCTAACAAGAATATTTGTGAAAGTTCCCGGGATGAAATAAAGGAAAGTGTGAATGAGCTAGGAACCCGATTTGGAAAGGTTGAGGAGAAAGTAGGGACCCTCGAGAACAAAATCGGTGTAGTTCAGACTGAGGTAACTGAGATGAAAAATCAAAATCAAAAGGATGCGCGGGATATGAAAGATCAATTTGAGCTGTTTACCGGGCAGGTAGATGATAACTTAAAGAAGTATGAGGGTGAAATAAATCGAAGATTAGGTATCTACGAGGGGCATCTCCAGGGTGAAAGAAAACAACGAGAGGACGAAAATAAGGATAACACCCATAAAATAAATGAAATAAGTCAGGGTATTAATGAGGTTCAGGAAACCATCGGAACATTAAAGGTTCATGTAGGAAAAACCAATAAGGAAGTAAATCAGGTCCAAGATGAAATGATGAAATTGTATAAGAGTCAAGAGAAAACTGAGGGAAAGCTTGAAGGAATTAAAGTAGATATGGTTAAAGGACGAAAGGAAGTGGAGAAGCAAATAAAGGAGATACGAGAAGGCCTGGATACCATAGGTGATATGAAACCAGAAATTAAAGACCAACAGGCAAAGATCATTAAGAAAGAGGTAGAAGACCAAATAAATGAATTCAGGGATAGCGTCAGGGATGAGAAATTCCAACTCAAAAAGATAGAGGAAGATATTAAAAGGAATCAAGAAAGAATTCAGAATGAATTAAGATCCCGATTAGAGAGGACTGAACATAAAAATAGTCAAATGGAAATTCAACTCATGGCTAATGAAGAAAGTGCTCGAAGGGAAAGGAAGTTAGAATTCGAGAATCAGGAGGAGTTTCCAAAGACAGGATGGGTAGATTCCCGTGAACAAGGCACAGATACGGAGAGGTACTTAGGAGGGGAGAGCCCTTATAAGAACCCAGGATATCCGATGGCGATGTCAACCCCGTACATGAATCAGACAAGTGGCCAGATAATAAACATTATTAAATCCAATGAGGACAGACCAGTAAAGTTTACGGGTAATAACATGTCTATTACTCCAAAATACTGGCTAAAAGAAGTGGCGGAGTATCTAAACGAAATGAAGGTTCCTCAGGATCGGAGACTGAGAGCTATTGAAAAGCTGTTGGCAGGTGATTGTCTCACCTGGTTCAGAAGCTTCAGATACACCTTTGATACGGTGGAGGGCTTTAGGGAAGCATTTTTAAAACGATATTGGGCAGCAGACGTCCAAGAGAATTTAAGACTAGATCTGTACTCTAGGAAGTACAGCACCAATGCACCTACTAAATACTCGGAATTCTTCACCGCTCAGCTGTGTAAATTCCGCGAATTGGATATTGCTCCGGCAGAAAACGACCTGTGTGCCGCTATTGCAAGGCAACTTCCGTATGAGATTCAGAGGCTATTAATCTCATCCAAAGCCAGAAGTGCTGTGGAAGTGGAAAGTGTATTACGTCAGTTAGATATGACGACTTCGCACGTAACTCCTCGGCATCAAAGACAGACTGAGCAAGTACACATGGCCAGCAGTCAGGAAATAGGAGAAAAACCAGCGACCAGGAATCAGTCCACCAGCACGGATACTCAAGGACTAGATCGAGAGTATGGGCACCAGGAGCCTAGAAGGATACAGCCATATTACAGGGGAGGATATCGAGGAAGAAATCCTAGAACTACGGGTTATAGGCAACAAGAAAGCCGACCCTATAACAATAACCATCAAAGGCCGGACAACAGAAAGAAATGGGAGAATTATCCCAGAAGGAATGTAAGGCCAGACGATAGGGATGATGAATATCGGGCCGAAATAGAAGAAAGATATCAGGAAAGTCTTCGTTATATGAACGAAAGACCAGATGAACCTGATAGGCAAAAAGTCCGTTGGAGTGAGGCAATCAAGAACCGGAAATCACCCGACCGACTAGACGGAGCTCAAAGCTTGGAATTACAAGCTCAGTTAAAGAATGAGGGAAAAGGGAGCCCTCAGGAAAAAAAAACTCCAAATTTAAATTGTCAAAAGTGGAAACATACCAGGAGCTGGGAGGAGGTAGAAATTGTAAATTGGATAGCTAGACCAGATGAGCTAATTAACGAGGATGTGGAAGGAATCCCACCTATTAAAAGAGAACTACCTATAATTATGCTTAGGATAGAAGGATTACTGGTCAGAGCATTGATTGATACTGGATCCACAATAAGTCTAATTACACAAACCCTTTTAAATGAATTGGAAACAAGGGGCCGAGTACTAAAGATTCCCACATCTAGTGTAAAGATTAAGGGAATTATCCATGAAAAATCTTTGACATGTAAATTTCAGGTATACATTGATTTGATCATGGGTAACGCTGAAATTTCGCAGTGCTTTTTGCTGGTAAATCAATTACCATATAATGTCATATTAGGTATTGATTTTATCCGTGAGAACAAGGTCATCATAGACCTAGCGCAAAACTGCATTAGAATTCAAAGAGAGGATGTGGATGAACAAGATATTAACCTACAGGAACAGGATGCGAAAATAGAAGAACAGGTATGGCATATGGAAGAAGTGAGTGAGGAAGATTATAAGGACATAGAAAGAATATTTGAAGTCCTCAACATAGAACTCGAAGATAATTTGGAAAATGAGTTCGAGACCAACCTGTCAGGAAAAGTGGAGGAAGCTAAAGTCAGCCTCGAAATTAACGAACAGTTAAAGAAATTATTATTGGATTATAGGGACGTATTTGATTCCAAGCCAGTGAAGATTGAAAATTTTAAATACGCGTTCCAAGTCAATGATTGGGCTCCGTTCAAACAAAAACCATACCCGGTTGCGGAAAAACATTACCCACAAACTAAGAAGACCCTGCAGGAGATGATGAATGCAGGTGTTATAGAAAAGATGGCGACACCATATGTTAGTCCATTAGTGATTGTGAGTAAACCGGATGGCTCAGTAAGGGTGTGTTTAGATGCCAGAAATTTAAATGCAAAAATCATACCAGAAAATGATTCGGCACCACCCATAAAAGAAATACTGAGGAAGTTCAAAGGCAAGAAGATTTTTACAAATATTGACATGACTTCTTCGTATCATCATCTCGAACTGGAAGAGAAAACCAGCTTGTTGACTGGATTTCAGTTCGACCAACAAATATATTGTTTTAGAAGATGTCCGTTTGGATTAAAGACTGCAGGATCTGCATTAATAAGAGCGCTTGATCGAAACCTGTCAGAGGAAGTGAAAGATTGCACTATCCGATACGTGGACGACATTTTGCTTACCTCGGAGAACATTGAGGAACATTTAGGAAATTTGAAGAAATTATTGGAAGACTTAAGAAGGGCAAATTTTAAAATAAATTTAAAGAAATCGAATTTTTGTCAAAGGCAAGTGACATTTTTAGGGCATGTGATTGATAAGGATGGTGTTAGACCAAATCCATGCAAACTGGAATCGATAAGGGATTTTCCAAGGCCTTTGAAGGTAAAGAACGTTCGCCAGTTTTTGGGATTGATTGGGTTCTTCTCAGGACATTGTCCATCATACACCAAAACTGTTGCACCACTACAGGACCTTCTGAAGAAGGGGGGCAAGTGGAAATGGACGGAGGAAGCAGAGAAAGCATTTGTAGAGGCCAAGGAAATGCTCTTAAATTACGTGAAGCTAGGATATCCTGATTTTAATCAGAGATTTATCATTCAAACAGACGCATCCCAGATTGGAATAGGGGCAATGCTATATCAGGAGAACCCGGAAAACCCTGAAAAGAAGAACTATCTAGCTTTCACAAGTAGGAGACTGAAACCACACGAGAAAAATTATACGATCAGCGAGATCGAGCTGTTAGCGATATTGCACGCGTTGCAATATTGGCGGAAGATCGTATATGGGTTTCAGGTCATTCTAAGAACGGATCATAAAGCCTTAACCTTTTTGATGAAGACTGATTTATCCAGTCAAAGGTTGATGCGTTGGGCTTTATACATTCAACAATTTGATGTCAAGATAGAGTACTGCCCAGGAAAAGAAAATATAGTTCCAGACTACTTAAGTAGACAACCAGAGTCCATAGAAGAGGAAGTAATGGCTATAGATTTGGAAGACAGGGATCAGCGTACTCTTAATGAGTTAAGAAGCATGAGTCAAAGACAACGTGAGGATCCATGGATGAACATGCTCATATCTTTCCTTGAGGGAAGCTTGATAAGAGGAACACCAGCGTACACGGAAGCTGAGAAGATAGCACAAGACTACACGTCTTATAATGGGTTATTATATAAGTTTGTGGACTCTGACCATACAAAATTAAGGATTGTTGTACCTGCAATTTTGCAGAGGAAAATAGTATGGTTAGCCCATAGATCGTTCGGACATATGGGAGTCGACAAAACAGTCTCGATGCTGAAAGAAGCATTTGTATGGCCGAGACTGAGAGAAACTGTAAGGGACACGTTAAAGACATGTGATCTATGTCAAAGGATCAAACCTAATGCATTTCTGATGAGACAGAAGCCTATACCATTGTTGCCCGAAAGGCCCGGCCAAATCATATCTATTGATAATTTTGGACCGTTGCCAAAGGCAAGAAGAGGAAATCGACACATAATGGTGGCTATGGATGTCTTCACTAAAATGGTTGTCCTTGCTCCCATACAGAAGACTAGTACCAAACAGGTGTTAAAACGACTTAAAGAAAAAGTGATACCGATTCTGGGGAAACCTGAGAATTTGTTGTCGGATCACGGCAGTTGTTTCACCAGTGTAGAGTTCAGACGAGAATTAGAAAGACTTGGAATACGTCAAATTTTGTCAAGTATTCGACATCCTGAGGCAAACCCTGTAGAAAGAGTTATGAGAGAAATGGCCAAGTATTGTAGAATATACTGTGCCGAAGAAAATTGGAAGTGGATAGTTATCTTGGATATTATCGAATTTTGTATAAATAATACAATCCATGAATCCACAGGAGAGATACCCATAACGTTACATCGGAATGAGCAACCGGAAAGACCTTGGAGTCTGGTAATTCCTAGGCCAGCAGACGCTCAGCCTGGAAGAGATGTACGTATTAGAAGAGCCTTTGAGCATCTAAAAGCCCAAGCCGACAGGAGGCAGAGAAGAAATAGGCATAAGAGGTATCATCGACCATTATTAGCAGGAGAAATGGTGTTAGTAAAAAGACCAGCCATTTCGGATCCAGGGAACCGTGTGTACAAGAAATTCCAGAAAATGTACCACGGACCATATCAAATAATCAGAGATTTGAGGAATAACGCATATAGAATTCGGCACTGTGAAACGGATCACGAAGTGACCATGAATTCAGCAAATTTGAAATTATATTACCCTCCCGAAGATTTTGATGAAGAGAATGAACAGGCCCTGGTTATGGAAACATTTAGAGATGAATCCGCTTTTGACATAAACAAGAATAAGGAAGAAATAGGAAATAGAGCTCAAGCTTTCGAGTGCAAATGCGAATTGCAGAAATTATATTGGGAAATTAAAGAAATAATTGAATTTATTGAAGAAGAAAATTCCAATTTAAGAAAAGAAAATGATGAAATAAGGAAACGGGTAGGGATAGACCAAACCCGTAAGGAAGAATGAGGTTCTGGGGACTTAAAGTCCAGACAAATAAAGAAAGAAAAAAGGGTAGGGACAGAGCATACCCGACCTACACAATTACCGGATACGACTTTAAAGAAGTAAAGTACGGACATCGTTATGATGGCTTCGACGAATAAGACAGATATGATTTAATTGAAATAAATTTCCTCAAATTTTTCGAAAATTTATTTACCTAAGGAGGGGAGAGATGAACCCATGTGCCATCAGGTCCATGGATGGTCGAATCCATGCATTTGAGGAAGAAATCAAAGAAGCGTACAGTTTCTAATGTAACTTAAAGAAAGATCCAGCTAGGAGGCCAGTATAAGGTTGTGCAACTAACGAGGACCAGGTGTTCGAGAGGATGATATCATCCCTCTTGACATTCTGAAGGGAGCGAGTCACGAGTATTAATAACCGAGTGGAAATTTCCCAGGATTAAACAAGGAAGCCTGAATCGGAAATCGAGCTGACGTTGCTGGAAAATGACAAAACCGCTTATGCGCCAGGAGAGGAATAATTAAATTTAACCCATTTACAAGTATAATAATGAGTAAACAAATACAGTACAGTGAATCATTTTGAATGAGAGATTTTTCAGTAAAGAGAAACCATTTAATAATTGCGCAGGAAAAAACTGCTAACGCAAGACTACGTCATTGGGGAATTACCGAAGCCTGTGTGGAGGGGAGAAGGCAAAAGAAATGCAACACCCACACATCTGAGGACGAGAAATTAATTAATATCTCCGAATTGCACGGTCGATTCTTAGGTGCAATGAGAGTATTTGACATTGAGAAGACGAGCTTTCGGAAGGTATAATTTTTATAATTGTGGCACCATTATTTTAGAAGTTGGCCACAGAAAAGGCTAGAGTCTTATTTTTTTGTAGTGAAATAGTATAAAGCTTCGGGCTTCACCAAGCCAATCATGCAGTCTCGAATAGCCCGTGAGGGGCGTAAGGCTACATAAACAGTATATGCAGTCTCGAACAGCCCGAGGGGGCGTAATCACGCATCACGCAGTACAAGTCCGTCCAGGGGGACGTGACGCTAGATCATCAGCATCATGCAGTTATTCTGACAAGCCGTGAGGGTGTTACTACGCACGCAGTTCCGACAGCCCGTGAGGGGCGTAAGACTATATCACAGCACATCAGTATTCAGACAGCCGTGAGGGGCGTAACTCTGCGTCTCATCGAAGACAGTTACCAGTACTCCTTGAGGGGAGAAACGCTGTGGTACACTGCAGAAGTAATATCCGATAGCCATAGGCGTCGCAGTATTAACGACTTGCTTGCCTCCATAAGGAGTGGTCAAGAAGAAATTTAAAGTATCGCCGTATTGAAAGAGTAGGAAAATCCTAGTTACAGGATTTAGGCCCGACTGTATACAAGTTATAGTGAAAATTTGTAAGATATAGTCAGAGCAGGCTGCGAACGTCGGACTTAAAGGCGATAGGTCGTTAAATAGACGAACGAATAGATCATAACGTACGGAAGTACCGTACCAGAAAGATAAACTGTTATTTAAATTAAAGAACCCAAAAAGGGAAGAACAGAATAAGGTTCGGAACGTACATCAGAAACGTAGGAGTGTTAGAACCGATCAAATAGAGAAGATAGGAGACTATAAACATTATCTCCAGAAAGCAGGCGAAATATTCTAAAAGTACTAGACTCGAGAAGTACTAGCTGCGATAAACTGAATCCGCAGGTCATTGAGGAGACCTCGATCCGAATAGACTTTCGCTAGGATCGATAGACAGATCTACAAAGAAGCCGTTCAAGCTAGATAAATAGCCGGTCATCCAGGATAGGAGTAGCAGAATTTGGACTCCAGGGAACAGTAGATGTTTCGAGACTTTCGTATTCTGCAGGATAGGAAGCCGACATCGAATAAATTTCACCCTTGGAAACGGGAAATTAAGAAGGTCACGTGTGATAGGCTCAGAAATACGGCCTAGTGATCAAGAATTGTGAAGTGTAAATTTATCAAGATTGTGTGTTAAATTAATATTTTTAGTGTTTATTATGTGTTCAAAAGGGACACATCAGTGTATAAAAATGTCGTTAATATTAAGTGTCTTAAATATATGTCAAAAAGTGTTTATACATAAGATGAATTCCTTTAATATGGAGTAAAAAGTTCAAAGTGGGCCCAAAATGAAGCACCGCACAAGAATAAAGATCATGGGACGATCTTAAAAACATGTGAGTACTGAATTTCATTCTATTTTGGTGTCAGAAATTGGTTGTGTAGAAATCCACCGGAGTTTTTGAGTAAAAGGGATGTGTTTTAAGAAATAAATACTGAATAAGCAAGAACGCGGTCTGAACAATAATAGAAATTTTGAGAAATTATAAATGATTATGTAAAGAATAAATCCCGTAGAGGAAATAAGTGAATAAAAATGTTAATGTATTTAACAAATGTCATAAGAGCAAGCGAAATATCACTAATTATCATGAAAGATATTTAAATAAAGTAAAGTTGAGACATGAAAGAAATAGCTTTTGAGCTTGTGTAAAGAATAAAGATAATAATAATAATTAAATATGGAAATATTAAATAAAGATCAAATAAATTGATGTGAACATAAGAGCGTTAAAGCCTTAACATATGTGTAAGATATGATGTTCAATGGAATATTTTAAAAGGGAGCGATTTATCGGCAACGGAAAAGATTAATATGAGAATTAAAATAATATGAATTGTTACTAATGAGATTTATCAGTTCTTGGGAAGACATTTCGGCTTAAAATAATGCATAGCGCATAAAGAGCGCAAATAATATTAAAGTGTCACGCTAGGAACGCGTAGTGGTTAAATACTTGGTAAATTACTTATGGAGGGTAGTTGATTGCAGTGAATTGATAATTGTATAAGTCCTCTATTTGTGACGTAGTATCACGAGGCATTGTGTATGTATTTGAAAGGGAGCTAATGTATTGAGCGTATGTCATATGGGCCACGGCCGACTCTAAATCGCATTTTGTATAAGTCCTCTGTAAGGGAATGGTTCCCGAGGCACGTGAAGAGATTCGAACGCAGAATCTTCTTATGATAAAAGCCCCTTTATTCTTCGTCGTCGATTGTGTATTAATCTTCCCAATCAATGAGGACCCTCTCATAATTAATAAATGCCAAGGTTACGAAAGTGGTCTTTGAACCAAAGAATAGTTGTTTGAATGAGTACGGTACAGTAAAAGCCTGGTCTCTCCCCAGAACTGAATATAATGTGAAGGTTTGTTTTGAAAGCCTTGGAAATAAGCTACTAACGTGGGTTAGACAGGGAGTCGCCGTCACCCTTCGTGTCATAAATCGCGCCCGAGTAGAAGGGTCTAGCTCTCTTAAAGCGAGAGGGGCCAGAAACCGTCTCGTAAGATGTTGTAAAGAGAAATGAATACACCAGGAGTGTTTAAAGTTGTTAATGACCCGGGCATTGAACCGAGGTCCTTGTAGATTGATATTTTCGTTTGCCTGTTCAGATCGTAGTGTCTTATATGATAATGGTATTATAAAATATAAGAGATAAATAACAATCCCTATTGTAATGGTGGATAGACGTAGGATTCCACGAGTTAATTGAAGGCAACTAAGTTTCGGGAGTAACTATAGTTTTTTGACTGTGCCAAGTATCTTCACGCTCTGGAGTACACAATTGATTTCCTGATTACCTTAATATATTTGTGAATATAAAGAGAGATGATAACAACTGAATGTGTGGACATGCCCAAAATATTGAGTTAGATAATTAACATAAATTTTAAACGTAATTATAAATTTGTTTTTGAGAATTAAGAAGATATAAAGGATAGTGTTTGAGGTGTACAAGAATGACACCATTATTATATAAAGCATGGAGCCAAAAGAGCTCGGAGTTATATAAAACTTACTGTTAATGCTTTATGGAAGTAAGACTAAGTAGGAATTGTTGGTTTATGTGGAAACCACATGTTTTAAATACAATATTTGTTCTATCATATTTGTGATTCCTTGTTCATTTGGAACAAGTAGATGATTATGGGTCAGTAATTAAATTGTTAAAGTGTTTGTAGCGCCATTAATTTTATTAATTAAATGTGTTAAAATAGGAGTTGATTTTGTTGTTATTTTTTGCAAGTGTATCCTCTAATTAATCCAAAATATGTGAGTCACAGAGTGGGGGAACTTACCGCTGCCCCGAAAATTCCGAATTGAGCTACGCTGGTATACTGTGATTGGCATATTTCTTGCTAAAAGGGCACATTAGGAAACCTTCAACCCCCAGTTTTCACCCCTTTCACCTCATAATATGCACCACATCGAAAGACCCTCAGACACGTGTCTTCTTATTTTTAATGATGAGTTTATATGCCGAGTATCACATTCCCATTGAAGCCAATCGGGAGATATTGTTATTCAATGAAATGCAGATCTACCCCCTTCACACCCCTTTAGAACCTGAATATCCAATAATCCTTCCTTAGTGGGCGTTTTCGACTTACAACGAACATATCCTCAATATTTCCTGTTTCTAACTTTAATAGGTTTGGCTGGGCAATGATGAGTCAGTGAGTTAGTGAATCAGTCAATCAGTCAGGACACTTGGATTTATATAAGAGACTAGCAGAAGTACCCATTCTTCTAACGGTCCTCGGTATTAATAACCAGACGTAATGAATTGAGCTACTGTTGCAATGGTTAGGGGCTTGGAACCTGTTTGTCGACAAAGATAAATGCTTAGTTGAAACATGCTCTGAAACTAATTTACCTAACGTGTACTTCCTGACGTGAAAATAAAATTGAAAACCTCGTAGACGAAACGCAATGATACACGTCACATAAAAACTGACCCTCACTGTTGTGTCAAGCCCGCATCCAGAGGAAGACCCCTTAAATAAATTATAAAGGCTTGTGGTGCATGGAAATTCAGGTTTTTTAGCCTCCAATCGCCCAAATTCCTAAAAGCAAAGAAAAAAATTAAATCCAGGAATTTTGGAAAATAATGTTGCTGTTTGAAGATATAATAGACCTTCTGTACGACATATCGCACGTTTAAGTCTTGTGAAAAAATCAAGGGTACCCCTTGACCCCCTTAAGCGCATTGATGAATTTTACAGTTTTTGATGGTTCCGTGATAACCTTATAGCCATTTTCAAACTTTCACAGAAATTTAATAATTGGAGTGGCATTACTTCTTGCAGAAATAGATGGAAAGTTGGATGTAACTTTTTGAGACACTGTTGTCATAGTTACTGGCTTGCATTCATACATTAGTTTATTAAATTAAATTAGTTTTCTGGGAATATCTCGGAAACTCTAGGTTTTAGAGCCTTAAAATGCAGTTTTCTGGGACCCTTTCCGGCTGTTTAAGGGCCCCGAGTTTTTTTTCTGACACCAAGGGGCTGAAAATAATCTTTGTCTCGTCTAGTATAATAATAATTATAATTGCAATAATAATATAACAATATAGGGATAGGGATATAATGGACCTTCCGTACCACACCAGCATGTGTAAATCGCGTGAAAAAATTCTAGAGTACCCCTTGACCCCCTTAAGCGCATTATATGTATTGATGAATTTTACAGCTTAATTTGGTTCCGTTATAACCTTATAGCCGTTTGCAAACTATCCCAGTAACGTAATAAATGACTGCGGTGGTGTCTAGTAGCTAAGTTCTGAACTTGGCCTAGTAGTCGTTGACGGTGGCGCTTGGCGGCAAAAGTAGGAACTATTTGAAAAATTCTATGTTGCAGTACTTAATTTAAAAAACAGATAACACACACTAATACAGTCATCACAATTAACACCGGTTATCAGACAGATTCTACACACACCCAAAGTACACGGGGCTACATGACCGCGTTGTCGCAGCCCCTAAACTTAAGAACCAACCAACCAACCAACGTAATAAATGGAATTGTATTGCGTCTTACAGCAATAGATGGACCTGTGAGTTTCTGTTGCCATGCTTACCGACTTACTTTCTTTCATTATTGTATATATATATATATATTTAGAATTTGGCCAATTATAGACCGCTTTGAACCTAAGACTACGGTACATTGTTTCGTTTTTTCTTTTCTTCCCAAAACTTCTTCATACGTTGGCTGATGGCCTGCCTCTGTTCCGTTGATAACACTCTCCGTGGTTGATGTGGAACTTGCAGAATCGAAAAATCTGCAGTAGTGATCAGTCGCCGGAATTCCACCCTATTAGAAATGATGTTATTTGTGATCTTCAGTTTTTGCAGATCACACCTTATCTCTTCCAGCCATCTAGTGGTGTTTTTTAATTTGGAGATGTAGTCAAAAATTTTCTTAGTTAGCCTGCTGCTATCCATTCTATGAAGGTGACCATAAAATTGTAGTCTCCGTCTTTTAATTGAGTCTGTAATTTTTTCCACATTTCGGTAAAGGTCTTCATTTTTTCTCTTCATCCAAATATCTTTATTCTTTTGGGGACCCAAAATTTTCCTAAGTATTTTCCTTTCTTTCTTTTCCAGTTCCTCTTGTTCACCTCTTTTGTTCAACGTTAAACATTCTGATCCGTATAATACCTCTGGTTTAATTACAGTTGTGTAGTGCCTGATTTTTGCCTGGAATGAAATTGATCGTTTGTTGTATCTATGTTGGGTGAGTTTATAGGCATTTTCCATCTTTCTGAATCTCTCCTTGCAGGATGTGTTATCAAGTCCATTTGACTGGATCCATTCTCCCAAATATTTAAATTTATCAACTCTTTGAATCTGTCCATGTTGAGTTGTTAGATATTTTTCTCCATTGTGTCTGTGTTCAATATATTTGGTTTTTTCATACGAAATCTGAAGACCAGTTTTTATTGCAATTTCATGTAGGGTTTCAACCATTATTTGTGCTTGAAATCTGTTTTCTGAAATGATTGCTATGTCATCAGCAAAGGCAAGACATTTCACCTCAAATCTTCCTTTTCCTTGCCCCAAATGGACCCCTTCAATGTTTCTTTCGCATAATTTAAGTTTCCATTCCTTCATGATTTTGTTTAATATCAAATTAAATAGAAGTGGTGAAAGCCCATCACCTTGTCTAACTCCGGTTTTGATTTGGAAGGGTTCTGAAATGTCGTTTAGAAATTTAACTCTTGAGGTTGTATTTGTTAGTGTTTGTTCAACCAGTTGTCTGGTATTTTTATCTATCCCTAATTCTGCTAGCGTTAGGAATACAGACTGTCTGTCTATTGAATCATAAGCCTTTCTGAAATCAATGAAAGATACAACTGTGTTGAGGTTACGTATTGTTCTGATTCTAAGGATTGTTTTGAGATTGAAAATTTGCTCTGGACAAGATCTCCCTTTTCTAAATCCGGCTTGGTATTCGCCGATAGTATGTTCTGCTTGTTCTTCCAGATTGTGTAGCAGTGCTTTAGAAAGAACTTTGTATGCGATTGGCTGTAAGGAAATACCTCTATAATTGTTGGGGTTTGTCTTATCTCCTTTCTTGTGCAAGGGATGGATTATTACCTGTTTCCAATCATTTGGAATTGTTCCTTTTTCCCAACATTCCTTGATAACTTTGTGTAAAGCTTCAGCTACAAATTTACCACCGAGTTTCAACATTTCAGTTAATATCCCATCCTCACCAGGTGCCTTATTATTTTTAAGATTGTCAATATATTGTTCTATTTGTTGGACAGTTGGTGGTTCTGACGGAGGGTTCTCTTTTTGTGGTGATGTAAACTGTAGTCTTTCTAAAGGTTCTTCGCAATTGAGAAGTTCCTCAAAGTATTTAGCTAGTAACTCGCAGTTGTCTTTATTATTAGTGACCAGTCTACCAGTTGAATCCTTGAAATGGAGGTTCATTGGTTTGTATCCCTGGATCTCCTCTCGAAATACTTTGTAGAATTGTCTGGTGTTGTTCTTTTTAAAATCTATATCTATCTCTTCCAATCGCTTCTTATCATAATTACGTTTCTCTATCCTGATGATTTTGGATGTTAGCTTTCTGATCTCTACAAAATTAATCCAGTCATCTTCTCGTTTCCTGGAATTCCATAACTGCCAAGCCGCTAATCTACGTTCGATCGCTGCATCACATGTTGTATTCCACCATCGGTGTTTCCTTTTCCTTGGAGGCTGTCCCAATTCTTTGGCTGATTCTATCATTACATCTCTGATCTCTTCCCAGTTACTCTTATCTTTGGTATGCAGTTTATTGATAAATTCAGTCTTATTTTCTGATAAAACTTTTGTGTCTATTTTAGGAATTTTTGGAATTTTTGGCTTGGATTTATTTGGTTGGAATTTAGTTTTGATCTCAGACAAAAAAATGGTCAGAATCAATATTTAATCCTCTCCTTACTCTAACATTCATGATTTCTCTAAAGTTCTGTTTTGTAATTGCTACATGATCCAATTGATATGAACCTAAATGTGGATTTGGAGAGCACCATGTTTTCTTTCTCCTCGGTAATTTCCTAAAAAAGGTTGACATTAATTTAAGATCAAATAGTCTGCAGAAACTTATGAGTCTCTCTCCATTTCTGTTAGTGCGGTTGTGAGCTGGGAAGTCACCCACTATGTTTCTAAATTTTCTCTCTCTTCCAATCTGTGCATTAAAGTCACCCACTAAGATTTTAACGTGATGATAAGGTATCTTTGATGATTCATGTTCCAACATTTCCCAAAACTCGTCAACATTTTCTGGATTTTTCTTATTGTCCTCATTGGTGGGAGCATGAGCATTGATTATAGTATAGCCTTTGTTTCCTGATCGAAATGAGAGAAGTGAAATTCGTTCTGATGAAGATGTAAAATTTGTTATTGATTCTGTTAAGTTTTGTTTAATCATAAAAGCTGTTCCAAGTATAGTACTGTTTTGTTTGGTTTTGATGCCAGCTTTCCCTTTGTAAATTCTATATCCCTCAGACTCAAAAGCATCTTCGTCGGTGTATCGAGTTTCTTGTAAAGCAAGAATGAGGATATTACGTCTATTCAGCACATCTGTCAGTTGTTTCAGTTTACCAGTTTCCATGAGCGTATTGATGTTCAGTGTGCCTAGCAGATGTTTTTGCTTAGGTCTTATGCGTGAAGTTCTAGGAAGCTCCGACTCTTCCTCACATGATGTTTTGGGCTCTCCAGACTCCGCAGGCCCAGTTGCATCACAGTTTCTTGTGATGGAGGATTGTTTACCTCCTGGAGTATATTTTCCGTTGTGGTTTACTATCATGTCTTAAGTTGAGATTATTTTGGAAGGAGGTTTACTCCCCTTCGATGTTACATCTGTGATCGAATCGCCAGATGGATCATAATAGGCCGCCCAATATGGGAACAGACGCCTTTGATAACCGTCCCTAACATGGGGAACAGACGTTATCGGGTGAATGCTGATATCTGTTTAGTTAAAACAGATACCTTTTGCTCTATTTATCCCGAGCACTGGGATGCCTCTTCCGCCATCTATGCTGTACCAAAGGCTACCTTCTCCACCACAGTTGTCGTTGAGGACTTTACCGTAACCCTGGTAAGGGGCCCTTACAAGGAACTACCAGCCGGGCCAGCTGGACCAAGGTTTTTTAAAGAGGTGTTACTCCTCTATCACTCCCCTTTGGTCCTGACTTGTGACAGGCAGAGCCTGGCTTCCAAGACATTGGGCCCAGGTTGGTAGGGTTCTTTCATTATTGTATTAAATGAAATTGATTTTCTGTGAATATCTCAAAAACTGTTGGTTTTAGGGCCTTCAAATGGGGTTTTCGGGGGCCCTGTAGGGCCCCCGAGTTTTGCTTCTCACATTGTGGGGCTGAAAATGAGCTTTGTCTCGCCCGTCTACGCCTATTTCAGCAAGTATTTTAAGGGGGTAGGCCCCCT
The DNA here is from genome assembly GCA_946902985.2 of Meconema thalassinum. NCBI lineage: Eukaryota > Metazoa > Arthropoda > Insecta > Orthoptera > Tettigoniidae > Meconema > Meconema thalassinum. The sequence goes on from OX336390.1 coordinate 56,977,823, forward strand.
TTTATGTGAGGTACAGAGAAGAGTTACATCAATGATTAGTGTCGTGCCTCTGAAGGATATCTGTACCAAATTTTACGTTCATCCACCCAGCCGTTCTCGAGTTATAAGGGAACAACTTTGTCCACAGACAGACAGACAGACAAACAGACAGTCATACAGACAGAGAAAAATTTTATTTTCGCGCGCATCCGTCATAAAACAGTCTGAAACGCGTAATTAACGCAAATTTCCGTAGAAACTCAGAAAAAAAGACACTTTCATTCTTATATATAGAGAGATGTAGCTAAATGTTCAAAAATTAGGGTTTGTTCCTAAACCGGTGCACGTTGATTCAAGCGCGTGAGCTGTTACGCTCGATAGAACAGAAATCATATCTACTTGTCGAATATTGCAAACCTACACGTTATGTTGTTTGTTGGAGTCATACTCGTATACGCAAATTAAACTTAATCTACAGGTGTCACACAAGTCACGCGCTACAAAGAAATACAATACAATCTGAGGATCGTCATATCATTTTTCTGTCTGCACATTACTATCATAACCTGCATTCAAACCCTTAAATGTCGGCTATGGAATTTAATTCCTCCCTTGAATATTGCGATATCATAAGGAAAAGTCACTGTATGGGTCTAAATGGATAGTCTAATGCAGGTATCCATCAAAGAGTGTGAGAAAATAATTTTTGAGCAAAGATGGAAATTTCTGAATTTTTGTCTACATGCTTCAGATAAGGGCTAAAATGGAGAAGAAAAGTCTACAAAGAAGTGATGTTTCGGTGTTTGCCAGCACATTTCCCCCTATTTACATTCAAGCGAACACTCTCTGCTCAAGTCTATCTGTTAGAGTATACGTTACATATATGTTCTCCCTCCTGTTACAGATTTGTATGGACTGCTCTCAATCATCTGAGGATGAGTCTAGCAGCGTTTAGTGTTCTGAGCTTCATTATGCTACAGCCAGCTTCAACGATCGTAATCCCTGATCTGAAGGAGCATCATCCCAACAATACCATTGGAAATGTCTCACTACTCATCTCCACATTACTCGACAACAATGATAATGAAGTCAATAATACTTTAACGCTGTACATGGACAGACTTAACTGCAGCTCTGTCTGCACAACATTACTACACCTCATACACCAGCGATGTTACACCGGTGTTCAGTTGGTTAATAGTGAGGAAGAACTGAGGAAGGAAAAATTCTCCAAGTGTAACTCATATCTCCTCCTCACTCACCAGAGTTACAGTGAGGTTGTTAATAATTGTGTCGCCCATCTGAGTCAACTAAGTGGTTGGAACCCCCGTGGAAGGTTCCTCGTGTTTATTACCACTGCTATTGGCGGTTGTGAGTCCTCTGTGTTTCAAGTAATGTGGCGATACAAGATACAGAATGTGTTGTCGCAATATCTACCTTAACGATAGGAGTGAAAGTACAAATAAAGACATTCACCTACAATCCTTTTGGAAGGGGTGGTTTATTGAAGTTCACGATGTATCGAATGAAGCTATCAATACCGCATACTCTAAAAAAACTCTTAAAGTACAAGGTAATGGTGTCAAGATAGGTGCATACACCAAGCGCCATTTGTCTGGTAGTCCTAACGCAAGAAATATTGTTCTATTTCTTTCTCGCATTATTGCAGTGCCACAATTCTTTGAAAATACAGGAGGAAATGAAAGAAATGAAAGAAAAGCAACGAGAAAGGGTTTGCTTAATCTATCAATTAGAATTTACGAATTTCCTAATGCACGTGATTTAATCCATCCACACATTTATGATAGTCGCGTGTTTCTGGTGCCAATATCTGAACGCGTCCCTCAATATAAGAACTTCATCCTTCCGTTTGATGTTATGGGTTGGGTTTTCATAATCTGCAGCATCCCTTTATTAGCATATTATACAACGCCGTAAAGGCACACGTGTGAGTTTCTCCACTAATTTTCTTCTCGCATTTTCCTCTTTTTGTCAGGTTCTTTGCCAACTCTGCCAAGTGTGTTGCCTGAGAGGCTGGTCTTTCTATTTTTGGGTATTTTTCAGCCTTATAATAACCAGTGCGTTTCAAGGAACTCTAAATAGTTTTCTGAGCGTTACTACATATTATCCGGACATCTACACTTTCCAAGATCATTACAAGTCTGGATTGAACATTGTGTATCCATACGATCATTTTAATTCCATAAGACATTCACTGAAAATTAACTACCCACAGTAGTTCGAGAGATTAATGAAACTTGAACGTAATAAAAGCTTACACATGTACGAATTAGATGTATTGCGCTATAGAAATGTGTCCGTCATCAGGAGAGGTTCGCATGGTGAGAGGCTCATTAGAAGGATGCGAACCCTCTACAAGGGGAGCAGTCCCATTAACTTAATGAAGGAAAGGGTTGAGGGAATATATTTGAGCTATATAACTCCGTTATATTCTCCTTATTACCCTGCGTTCTCTGCTACTGTTATGGATACATTAGAATTTGACCAATACGATAAATGGGCGGAATTGCGATGGGAAAGTCTCAATATGAGGCAACGTTTCGAAGCGTCAAGTAAGGAACCTTCAGGGCCTGAACTATACAAACTGGACCAGCTGCAGACAGCTTTCTACTTACTGTTTCTAGGATATGTGCTCAGTGCGTTCTGTTTGTTGGTGGAAGTCTCTAACGCGCTAATGAACACTATCACATTCAGAAATAGACATCTTCTGGTTTATTAGTAAACATTAATAACTTTCAGAGCATTATTTATTTTACTTGTGCATTTATATCTAGAGACTCCAAGGGTCATGATAATAGAAGAAGTGCCAGAGCATACAATTTTACAAACTCGTTCAGTTGATAATACAGTGAGATTCATTTGGTGGTTTGGGACCAGCAGTCAGCTGCCAGGCACGCGCACGCCTTCCGCCAGCCAACCGAACTCAGGCCGCAGATTGGGCGCAGGTAGAAACATTAACGTAAACCTAACGAGGCAAGCTAACCAGGGTCACTAAACATTCATCAACGAGTGTGTGAAGTGTCAGCACACAGATATAAAGATAAAAAAGCAACATCTTCCTGCAAGATTGAAAGAAGGAAGCAGGGATGTCTTTTTCTTTCTCGGGAGTCTCGATGACTTCACATCGCCAGTTAAAGTTTAGAACTTACTTTTTCACATAATATGCTGAAAATGTTCTCCTTCTGCTGACAGACAGTAACCTTGGAAGTTACATCATTGCATTATGTAGCTACTCCTTTACCACCCTGCGTGTTTACTGTGATTAATCGAAGCACGGACTTCAGCCCGTTTGATGTTAAATTGTGGGTTAATTTAAAACACAAGCTGTACAGAGTAGTGGAGCCGGGGAACAATATACGGCAGCAGATATCCCTCCGAACAAACGCGAATTACCTATAACGTGTAAAGGCTAATTTGTTTACACGGTACAACGCCTGTCTGTCAGCTGAAGGAGAACGTTTTCAGCATCTTCTGTGAAAAGGTAAGTTCATAAATCAAGATTTGCAGAAGAGTGTAACATTAATTAATGTACTCTGTTACGGTTGCTACCTGCGCGCAATCTGCGGGCAGAGTTCGGTTGGCTGGCATAAGGCGTGCGCTCACCTGGTAGCTGGCCTCTGGTCCCGCTCCAGAAAAAGAATCACCCTGTACAAGTGAAGTGGACATGAAGTGAACTTAATTGAGTGAACAAGTACGTAACTTGTTCTGATCACCTAGTCACTTCTCCAGTTGAATTAGCAAGGCGACTTGCCATTTATTGTTACAATTGGTGTACTGTATATGCGAAATGATCAAAAGCTGAGACACGTCAGAATGTTCATGCCAATATTCAATGTATATTAAGCAGTAATTTATATCATGGTGCTTGTGTAAACTTTATGGATGACGCTGTCAACAAACCACGCTGTATTGACGAGATATTGTACTGCATTAATTGTACAAACGCTCCCCATAGCTAATTCGGTACAGTAGAGGAAGTGTAACTACCCTCAGTGACTGTGTCGATTGATGTTCTCGGTTTGAAAGGAAGAGAAACATTATTGCAACTCGTGTTGACCGACTGAAAAGCTTTCTTTACTAGAAATAGGCAACACTGTAAAATGGCTTCTCTCACTTCAATTGTAGCAAAACATCGCAACGAGGAACAAGGACGATCAATAAACAAAATTCACGAGACATTGGAGGAGAAGGCTGCTTTCCTAAATATCAGGTATATGAACTTAAATCCTTTAAGAAGTTAATTCGTTTGCTTTATGAAAAATGGGGGTCGTGGAGCTTCATCTGCCGTAACTGATGACATGTTCTACTCCTGTCACGTACTAAAAGCATCCAGCAGATCCGATGAATTCTGGACCTATTGTTAAAAAGTTATATGCGTATTGACTGGGAATTATAGATACTACAGCGTGAAATAGAACTGATTGTCTCAAATTGATTTGTTTTCTGGAAGACGTATCCATGTAACCACTACATCTCTACTACTAGGAAGAACATTTTCAGTTGCGCTAGAAAAAAAGGGGGCTACACTAAGTAGATGAATGAAGAACTCCGGAGGCTAGGAATTACAGATGACGACTGTCGAGACAGAACACAATTCAGGGAAATATTTTCGAACATAAAGGTTCTTGTGGGAGAAAAGAGAGAACGCAGGGGAGAAAGATGGACAGCAGAGAGAAAGGCGCAACACTCTGAAAGAATGAAGAAAGTGTGGAGGAAGAGAAAGGAGGAAAGAACTATGAGAAGGAAATGTAATGATATTTGCGTGATCCTTAGTTTTGGCCGGTTCGCATAACGTAATAATAATAATAATAATAATAATAATAATAATAATAATTTATAAAGAGAGAAAAATTCTGAGAAAGATCTACGGGCCAGTTCAGAAAGAGGGAATATGGATGAAGAGACCGACAATAGAACTGTACAAACAGACAGAGACGATTACAAACAACATAAGGAAAAGAAGGGCAAAATTTTATGGACATATACATAGGATGACCGAAGACAGACTGACCAAGAAAATTTTTAATATAGTTACGAATAGCACACTAAAAACCAATTGGGTAAAGGAAACCGTGGAAGACCTTAAGAAACTAAACATCTCTACAGAAGACATCGCAGACAGGAGCAAATACAGAGAAAAACTTAGACTACAGAAGTTTGAGCAAACTCCCAAAGAGAGACAACCAGCAAAGAGGTGGACAGAAGAGAGAAAGAGGAAACATAGTGTGTATATGAGAGGTTTTTGGGAAAAAAGAAGAAAGGTCCAGAATGAAACATGAAAATTGATTGTGTTGTAACGCTCTCCTTATGGGGAATTAACGAATAAATAAATAAAAATAATAATAATTTATAACTAACATCAAGCAGGCCCCCAGAGAGATATATGTGGAACAACGAATAATCAAGCGAGCGGAAAAAAATTAAGCATTTAGGTGAATGGATAAAACCAAACAACTCTGAAAAAGAAGCATTTTCGCTTAAATAAATAATAATAAATAAATAATAATAATGATAAGTTTACTGCCACATCAGCTGACTCCAACAAACCAGACTCACCAACCAAATTGTTGGATACATACAGCGGCTCAAGTTTACTACACCCTGAATGATACAAGTCAAAATTGATCTGGAAATGGGGCCGATAACCTAGATGTTAGGCCCCTTAAAACAACAATTATCATCATCATGATCTGGAAAAAGCACAGGTCGACCCAGAAGACATCATAGACAAAAGCGTCTTTCGACACAAAGTATACAAATTCAAGGAGGCGTTTTTAAGGAAGTTTTGGAGTCCCTCGTTCCAGCAAAGTTTAAGGATGGAATTATATTCACGTAAATACCAGCACCTACAGTCCAAATACCAAAGTGGACTGAACAAAGGAAGAGGACCTTAAGTGCAGGTTGAAAGAGTACTGGAAATAACAGGAAGAACAAGTAGTCGTGAGTGTAATAGATCTGTAACGTGTGAAATAAATTATTAATGATGATGAGAATAATGATGCTGAGAAACCACAGATCGGAAATGCAGAAATTCAAGCAGTTACTAAATTTAAATATTTGGGTTCAATAATAGAAGTTCGAGGAAACAAGTTCATCTGAAATTGAGAAAAGAGTAGGTGAGGCTAGGAGAAGAATTTGAGCATTAAATTCCGTTTTATGGAGCAGAAATATTTTAAACAAAACTAAGACATTTATTAATTGTTCATTGGTACATAGTATTTTGTTATATGGAGCAAAGCTTGGACGTGAAACAGGCAGCAAGCAAACAATTCATATGTAACGAGAGATGGATTATTGGAGGAGGGCAGCAAGAAAATCAAGATTGGATAAAATTAGAAATACGAGAATCAGAGAAATTATGCAGGTAAAGAAAGTACTGGAAGTGGTTGAAGAAAGAAGATTACAATGGTTTGGACATGTAACAAGGATGCAGAATAGTAGAATTCCAAATTTAATGTTACATTGGCAAGCTGAATGCAAACGGAAACGGGGTAAACCAAGAGAACAATGGATGAATGGTGTAATGAGAAGCATGGCTACCCGAGGCATAACAGAGGAAGATGCTGAAGACCGAAATTTGCAGAGCAGAGTATTTTTGGGTTGAAGGGAAACTACTGTATTGTAGAATAATCATAATAAAGATTATTATTATTATTATTATTATTATTAATATTATTATTATTATTATTTATTTACGCGAATTTTCCCCTACAGGAGTGCGATTAAACTTGATAATGTGATGTCATTTGGAGGAGTGTCTCCTCCGCTCCTCCCAAAATCTCTTCATCCTCCGTCCACTTTTTCCCAGGTTGTAATGATCTTTGTTCAAACTTGACATTCCGGATTTTCGTTTGGCACTCAGTTTGGTCTTCGAAATTTTGTATACTGATTACTTGTAAGTCTCTCTGTACTTCCTTAAGCCATTCTGTGCCGCATTTACTCTGTGTGTTCTGATACCAAGTAGTTTCTTTGGCAATCTGTAGATGGCCATTCTGTGGATGTGAGTGTAAAATTTGTCTCTGCGTTTTCTAATTTCGTCCGTTATCGTATAAAGATTATTATTATTATTATAAACAAAAACTGCCTTTCCCAAAACTATGAAACTGTTCTGAAGCGTGTAGTTATGTATCCATCCGAAACCCTTTCACTAAATGCCGATAAAAGACTCCTCGAAGAATGGGAGAAAAAGAGAAGCTTACAGACACAATCCGTAAAAGACGATCACGATTTTATAACCACCTTCGACGAATGCACGGCAACAGGTTGACAAGGAAGATCTTCTAAATGCTCGAAATCAATCCTGACGACGCGTTGGAGAGGGATCTATTCCGCCAAAGCAAAAGATAGTGCCGAACGGGCTTCACCAAGTCTTTTCTCCAAAATGAAGACATGGTGCCCCCTTGGACAAGGGAACGCAAACAGGCTTATTCACAAAGAATGAGGGAATTCTTGGCACAAGGAAAGCCAATTGTGACAAGACTTAACGTGGTCGTAGAAGGCCCTAGCGAACTGCCTCATCCCTGTCCCTAATACAGCGACACACACTAGTACTACAGTCACCACAGAAATACGGGTTATCAGACAAATTCAACATACTCCCAACTACACGGCACTGATGTCCAAAATGTCCCAAGCCCGTAATATATTATTATTATTATTATTATAATTCTTTAATCGTATCAGCCAACTAAGGACCACGTTATTTCAACTGGCTTCTCTGGGCTTTGATCTTTGCCCAGTGTTCCTTCATACGTTGCCGGTGTTGCTCTTTTCTTTCTTCCGTCCACATCTTTCCCGTTCGGTTTTTCTTGGAAACCCTGGTGGTCGTGTAGTTTCTTCCTGAGGGGATTGCGTTCTTGAATATCCCCACAGGTAATTTCCATCTCTTGCAGGTCACTTTTCACCTTGGTCTTCTTATTTTTTAAATAGTTAAAGATCCGGTTCGTCAATCGTGTGGGTTTCATTCTAAGCAAGTGGCCATAAAATGCAATCCTCCTTTTCCTCATTACATCAGAGATCTTCTGGACATGAATATACAGCTCATAGTTATGCCGTCATCTATATTCACCGTTGTCTTTAATCGGGCCAAGAATTTTCCTCAAGATCTTTCTTTCCTTTATCTCCAATTTTTCTACCAGGCCTTTCTTGTTCATGGTGAGGCATTCCGCTGCGTACAGAGCCTCTGGTCGTACGACAGTGCAATAATGCCTAAGTTTTGCGTTCAGGGATATTGACTTTTTTGTTGTAAACGTCCTTGGTGAGTTGGTCCGCCATTTCCATTTTGTTCATGCGCGAAGTGAAGGTTTCTTTCTCACATACGTTGGGTTCTACCCACACGCCAAGATATTTAAACTTATCTGTCCGTTTGATTTTCCCCTGGTTTACTTTTAGCTCCCTTGGTGCTGGCTTGATGTTAGTAATGAAGTGTGTTTTCTCCAAAGAGATCTGAAGACCAACTTTTGTTGCCTGTACCTGCAGCTGGTTAATTTGTTTTGTGGCCATGTCTAAAGAGTCTGAGAAAATTGCAAGATCATCTGCAAAAGCTGGGCAATCAATAGAAAGGTTCATGTTCTTGTAACCCAGTCGTACTCCAAGTCACTGAGTCAGACATAAGTTTTGTATTGATGTTACTGGCGAAGTTGTCATTGGAATGTATTCTAAATGATTTTATAATGCTGTACTGCTGCGTGCCCTTTTGTAAATCAGAACAGGGCAAGTTACAATACCGGGGAATCTCATCTCATGAGATACCATCGGACAATTCACTGCGTGAGATGTGGTTAGGTGCAATTTCCAGAGAAGGTGACGAAAAGGAAGCAAATAAATAAATACATCTAAATTCATCTAAATCTTTCAGCCTTAACATTTGTTGGACAAAGAATTCTGAATATTTCGTGAGGTTGGTACTATGGTATTTACGTGAATATAATTCCATCCTTAAGCTTTGCTGGTACGAGGGACTCCAAAACTTCTTTAAAAACGCCTCCTTGAATTTGTCCATCGTTACAACAAAGAAGTATTTTCTATCTAAATTGCATTTTGTAAATATTGTCAATTCAAATAACAGTACAGTAAGTATGTAGTTAGTTTTAGTTGTAAGTAGGTAGTTAGTTTGTCTATTAGATATATGTCATTGTTCTATTAGACTGAGGTGTGTGAGTGTGTCTGGTAGCAGTTGCATTGTTTATTAGTTATAGTTCATTCTTTCAGTAGACTGTGATGTGTGAGGGTGCATGTGAGTGTGCCTGGTGACAGACTGTTTTAGTGGTAGTATTTGTTGTTGGTGGAACTTTCGTTTTTTTTTGTTAGTAGAATTTTGGTATTTAATTGTTAGTACGGTAGAAGGTTAGTATTTTTGTTAGTAGAATTGCTCTTTACTTATTCTGAAAGGGAGTAGCAGCCTTTCAGAATAAATCAAATCTTTACTTGTCTTATAGACGGTTAAGATATTGATAATATAAGCCAAGTAATGGCTACACTGCGTCCTGCTGCACGGCTGAAAGCAACGGGAAACTACAGCCGTATGCTATTCCCGAGGATATGCACCTCTCTATGCATAATTACATGTGATGATGGCCTCCTCCCTTGTAAAATTTCAATCCGGAGGTAAACTAGTCCCCCGTTCGGATCTCCGGGTGGGGACTACTCGAGAGGGGGTTAACATCACAGGAGTGACAAAGAGGAAACCTGACATTCTACGGATCGGAGCGTGGAATGTTAGAAGTCTGCTAGGAAGTGGAAGGTTAGAAAACTTAGAAAGGGAAATGGATAGGTTGAGGTTGGATTTGGTTGGGATTAGTGAAATGCGCTGGCAGGAAGAACAGGACTTTTGGTCAGGAGACTATAGGGTCATTAGCACTAAATCAAACAATGGCCAAGCAGGGGTTGGCCTCATATTGAGTAGGAAACTTGGACAGCGGGTGGAATATTATGAGCAATATAGTGAACGGATTATTGTAGCAAAAATCAATACTAAACCTACCTGCACCACAGTGGTACAAGTCTATATGCCTACCAGTCAAGCTGATGATGAGGATGTTGAAAAGGTCTACGAAGAAATAGACGAAATTCTGAGGTATATCCAGGGTGATGAAAATGTTATAGTAATGGGAGATTGGAATGCTGTGGTAGGAAAAGGGAGAGAAGGGAAGATAGTAGGAGATTTCGGATTAGGTGAAAGGAATGATCGAGGAAGCAGGCTGGTAGAATTCTGCACCGAGCATGAATTGGTCATAGCTAACACCTTATTCAATAACCACAATAGAAGAATATACACATGGATGAGACCAGGAGATACAGGGCGTTACCAAATCGACTTCATTATGGTCAAGCAGAGGTTTCGAAACCAGATTTTGGATTGTAAAACATATCCTGGTGCTGACATAAACTCTGACCACAATCTGGTTGTAATGAAATGCAGATTAAAGTTGACGAAACTGAAGAAAAGTCAAAAGCCAAAAAGGTGGGCAATAGACAGACTGAAAGAGAAGGATGTAAACGAAAGATTCAAGAAGAGTATAAAGGAAGGACTAATGAAAAACCCTAAACAAACTTCAATTGCAGACGAATGGGCACTTTTGAAGAATGAAATAACAAAATCCGCAAAAGAAAACATTGGTAGGAAAGAAAGAATAGGTAGAAAACCGTGGATCACTCAGGATATACTAGAATTGATGGATGAAAGGCGGAAACACAAGAATGTAAGAGATGAAAAGGGGACAGAAGAATACAGACGTCTGAGAAATGAGGTTAACAAGAAGTGCAAGGAAGCGAAAGAAGAATGGTTGAAAGAGAAATGTGCAGGTATAGAAAATTGTCTGAAATTAGGAAAAGTAGACACAGCTTATCGAAGGATTAAGAATACTTTTGGGGAAAAGAAGACTAAGTGCTGTAATATTAAGGACACAAATGGAAAGCCTCTAACAGATAGGGAAGAAAAGGTTGAGAGATGGAAAGCTTACATAGAGAGTTTGTATAAGGGAAAGGAGATTGAGAATCATGTAATGGAAAGGAAGGAGGAAATTGATGAGGATGCGAAAGGAGATTTAATATTGAGATCAGAATTTGATAGAGCTTTGGAAGACTTAAGCAGGAACAAAGCACCAGGCATAGATGATATACCGATTGAGTTGCTATGCTGCATAGGAGATGAAGGTCTGATCAGGTTATTTCACTTGGTATGTAGGATTTATGAGGCAGGTGAGGTACCCCCAGATTTCAAGAAGAATGTAATCATCCCTATACCAAAGAAAGTGGGAGCTGACAGATGTGAAGATTACCGTACAATCAGCTTGATTACTCATGCTTCAAAGATCCTGTCTAGAATAATTTACAAGAGGATTGAAAGCCAGATAGAAACAGAGTTGGGTGAAGACCAGTTTGGTTTCAGGAGAAATGTAGGATCAAGGGAAGTTGTACTAAGTCTTAGGCTGATTTTGGAACGCAGAATAAGGAAAGATAAGAGAACGATCATGGCTTTTGTAGACTTAGAAAAGGCTTTTGATAACGTTGATTGGACTAAATTGTTTGACATTTTGAAATCGATTGGAATAAATTACAGGGATAGGAGTGTGATATACAATCTGTACAGAAACCAGACAGAAGTCATTCGAGTTGAAGGACATGAGAGAGAAGCTGGTATTCAGAAAGGTGTAAGGCAAGGCTGCAACTTATCACCAATACTTTTCAATCTTTACATTGAACAAGCAATGAAGGAAATTAGAGAAAAATTTAAAGTGGGAGTGAAGATTCAAGGAGAAATAATTTCAACTCTGAGATTTGCTGATGACATCGTCATCTGGCCGACAAGCCTGAGGATTTGAATGAGTTTTTGAATGGTATGGACTCCGTCTTACGGAAAGAATTCATGATGAAAATTAATAAATGTAAAACAAAAATACTGGAATGCAGCCGAAATAAATCAGAAACCTCTATGGAGATCAAATTGGCAGGTGAAAAGCTAAAGGAAGTAGGAGACTTCTGTTACTTAGGAAGCAGAATAACCAGTGATGGACGAAGCAAAGAGGATATAAAAAGTAGGTTGGCTCAGGCAAAGAAAGCCTCTCTACAAAAAAGGAATCTGCTGACATCGAATATAGATTTAGGTATTAGGAAGTCATTTTTGAAAGCCTTTGTCTGGAGCGTGGCGCTCTATGGAAGTGAAACTTGGACTATTGGTGCAGCAGAAAAGAGGAGAATTGAAGCATTTGAAATGTGGTGTTACAGGAGAATGATGAAGATCAGATGGGTAGATAGGGTTACAAACGAAGAGGTATTAAGACGAGTGGGAGAGGAGAGATGTTTCTGGCGACTGCTAATGAAGAGAAGAGATAGGTTGGTAGGACACATACTAAGACACCCAGGAATAGCAAGCTTAGTTATGGAAGGAAGGGTCGAGGACAAGAACTGTAGGGGTAGACCAAGGTTGGAATAAGTTAAACAGATTGCCTCGGATGTAGGGTGTAGGAGCTATGTAGAGATGAAACGATTAGCTCAGGACAGGGAGGCATGGAGAGCTGCATAAAACCAGTCAAAAGACTGAAGACTCAAACAACAACAACAGAATAAAAGAGGGAGACTTACAATATCTGTTTTTTGATAATGGGTGGAAATATTATTCTTATGAGAAAGCAAGTGTTACGTGTATATATTGAACCCAACCCCTTGAACCCAACGGGGTTGGGCTGACTGGTGTCGAACGTGGATTTCTGAGATAGATGAGCTCAGAATAGAGGTTCCGGCAAGGAACGAACACGAGCTATTTTGAGGGAGTTTAAGTTATAAAAACCCCTAGAGAAAATACATATTAAATCACTGTTGTGATATGAACTAATGCTGACATTATTTATTAATATAATGCAGGGAATATTTGTAGAATACGGCATTATTGGGCTGTATGAGGCATACAATTCTGGACTTGAGCACAGAAGTTGGAGCGCTTGACATTTGTCTAATGACTTTGGAAAAGGGGCGTAGTTTCTTGGAGCCGTGTCACTCTATGTGACCTACTTAATTCGTCTGGAGGAGGTCAGGAGGCTAAATTATTGTCAAGTTATTCCCCGTTTCAGAATAGAGAGGCTAGTGGAGTGAGAAGATTCCAGCGTAATTTAATGATATCTCGTGATTGGAGCAACGCAGTGACATGAGGTTTGCACCTAAGTGAATGTTTAGCCGGGAGGCTAATTATCAAGCCATTAAACATTGAAATCGAGGCAGATTTAATGGAACGCGCAGTAACTCAGTAATTGGAGGTTAGCGGAGAGATCTAACCATGGTTTCGGGGATTTTTAGGTGACGCCGCGTGGGCACGCGCTGGCAAAGGCAATTAATATTAATTAATTGGCCGATCGATCCTCAAGCACGCATACAGATCTGTGACCAGCGAGGAAAAAGGAACCATATTAACGTTAATTCAAGACCAGAATCATACTGTGAGAAAAGATGACACTGCAGGGAAATTCTCGGTCTACTTTTTCTCTCCAAACGAATATAAGGGGTGGACCCAGGACAGAGGCAGTCAGTCGAACCATACTTGAGAGCGAGGAGCACGTCACCCTTGCACAGAGTAGAAAGGCGCGGACTGTAACATTCTAAGTGCAGCAACATATAATCATGCATTACGTCATGAATTAATAACGAGTAATGTAATCAGTTGAACCGCAGTCTAGTGCGAAGTGCGCGTTACCGAAGTCGAGAAGGGACGCTCGGACTTCAACATGAAGAGCCGTACAGTAAGACATTTATTAATACCATTTATTAAGGACAGTCGTGCCATATTTGTATAGTCGGCATTACGAGCGATTGTTATTGTGCACGTAGGAAATGTACCGTGTGATATACAAGGTAGGACAATTGAGAGCGAAAATGTGTACAAGTACAATGTGCAATGGTTGAGCGCAGTACGTAAACTATTGGTTAGACAGATCATAGGATGTTGGACTAGGTAGAGATAAACTTTATTATGTGATTGGTGAAATTTCATAAGAATACCAATATACTTAATGCTCAGGACGATATGCAAGCATATTTATGCGATATCAGGAAATTTATCGAAGGATAGAGATTGATAGACAGTTTGGGGAACTGATAGGAATCCTTAGGCAGAGAATCGAGACTTTCAATCAGGATGCGGATAGCAGCGAGGAGGAGATCTTCAACGTCTGCATTTCTGATATCTTGCAAGGAAAAGTCAACCAGTAAGAAATGTAAATAGTGAGCATGTGATTGTAATGATGATTTGTTAAATATATGTAAAATTAATAGTGTCACAAGTGCTATAACGTGTTGTTTGAATAAGGAGGCAACAGCTTGAATATGGAAAGGAAAAGTGCCGTGTGTCTTGTAAGGCAAAAGTTATGTAAAATGTGTGTTATAAGTATAAGAATGCCTTGCTAATTTTGCAAATAATGGCGGGCATTACTGGAAGAAATACGTGGTTAGATCCACCAGACTAGCCGATGTAAGTACCCTAAAACCATGATTTTGTAGCAGTTATAGTCCACTGTATGTTGAGTGATTTCAAAATTTATAGAATATGCCAATAAGAGTCAATTTTAGGAGGTAGATCCTCAAATTAGTATTGTTGTGTTGATTTTAGTCAAGTTGAGATGTTTTTGTACGTCATTGAGTGGATAAATCGTTACCACTATTGTAAAATGGCAATTCAGTTATATAAAAACTTAACGTAACGAACACGGATGTTCGGTTATTAAAATGGTTACGTTGTGTCGGGTTATTGTAATTCATAAAAAAAGGAAGGAAGCTTGTAGTTTAACGTGACCGTTGATCTTGAGATCATGAGCCACGGGACCTCCTTTTTACGTGGAATCCGAACCACAGGACATGGCATTTCACTTCGAAAATATTGTAATTCATGTCAGTAATAATAATAATAATAATAATAAAAAGAATAAAGGAATAAACATCATGGAAAAATGGTTGTAAGCAAAATATATGTGCTAATTGGAATATTTATCGATCCAAGCAGTAATATTATACATGAAGGGCTAAAAAAGCAATTTAATATCAGAGTATATTATGATAATGGGAATAAATATGCAAGAATCTAGGGAATGGAAAAGTTTAATAGAGAATTGAATTTGCAGCTTGTGAATAAGCTTGTAAGTGTAATTGATAGATTTATCTTACTAATTAAGGGACGAGATCATAGCACGATGGTCACGGAAGCCAGGTAATCTATTCGACGTGTGAAATCTCGTATAGCCTAGGGCATACAGAGATATTTATTATGGCTAGAGCGTACATAGTGATTAACCCTAGCTCTGTGGATTGCCATGAAATGTTCCGGGTTCGAATCCTGTGGTGTATGAGAGGATAACAATGGAATCCTCTGCATGATACCTGATGTTGACCGAGAACTAGTTATTGAAATAATTCAGCTCCTGGGAAGTGAATTTAATTGGCGGCAGGTTGTGCCTGACCGTAGCATTTAATAAGATGCCGGCTAGCCAGTTCGACCAGTGAGGATGAATCTCGTTCCTTCATATAATGTAATGGACCTTTTGAGGCCAGTTATTAATATCCTAAGGTTAGGAATAAATATTTAAACACGCCCATAACCTGTCTTGCATACAATTTAGTTGAAATCATATGGGATATGTGGGTCATTGAGACTGCACTATTGTATTTAAAATCTTGTTACTGCTTGGAGATAAAGTAGGAGTGAGTCAGGAAGGGACGGAACACGTGGTTTTGTGACCGCCTGACTCAGTCCCATTGTATACAAGTAGCTCCGAGGGGGAGATTTTTAAACGACCTTTGAAGGTTGACATTTAGAATGGACAGACTTTGAAACCTTGTTTGTAATGAAAGGAGTCGTTGTTGTATTGTATAATGAATTTGTGTGGTTTGAAACATATTGTTAATTAAGGATCGTTCTTATAATGTAATACTTGGCAAACTTATGAGTTGTTGGAAGTTACATTTTTTTATACTGACGGTGTTACTTAGCTCTAAAGGTCGACACTAGATGCCATAGGCTATGCCCACGCAAGAGTAGCATAACATACCATCCGACACAGCGGTAACGGAATCTTTGAAATTGAAATCACAACGGCATACAGTGGAACTGTAGAAAAGGGGACTGCAGAAGGGAACTGCAGAACGGGGTATGATTACATATAATTGTGGAGTTGCAAGTAAATTTGATGTGCAACCCATAAATTGGCTAATGCATGGTAAAGCATTTTGGTGGGAAGAGAGATACAAAACACAAGTGTACGCATAATGTAAATTAAGATGTGTTGAGAGTAAACAATTAAGCTTGTGAAATGAAAGAGGTCACAACAAGTGACATAAGATTATAAGTACAGTTTATGTGTAATTTACATGTGCATCAGCGCACTTGAGAGTGAATTTTGATGTCAATCTCATGGTAAATGAATGAATAATCATCTGGATTTTCAAGGATAAGGTGTGAATATTAGTGGATTGTAGGAGTAATTTTGCTTTGTTTTGTGTTATATTGTTGGGATTGTGTTTTTATATGTTTGAAGCCATGATTTAGAGCTGAATTAAAGTCTTTAGAATATAGTTGTGCTTTATCATTGTAGAGTTGATACCTTTTAGTCTCAGATCAAAAATATGCAACTGCTCAGTGGGTGGACGGTACACGCCTGAGGACTGATGCTGGCTGGAGGCAGAAGCATGTTTTCCATGGAAATTAATCACATGGGTACATGGAATTTGATGTCCTGTACAGTGATTTGAGCTAAAGGTACAACTTAAGTCGGTCAAGATCTAGTGTAAACAACTCTATTAGATTAACGAATAAAATGAATTAGGGGAATGACCGCACCTAACCTTAGCTAAGCTCCGATACAAACAATATAAATTTTGATAAATACCTTATACTTGCCATGATCCAGGTAACATGGGGCGGTATTATTCTATCGTGGAATCGCCTAATTAGTGAAATATGTATATCTTTGCATTGCAAGACCTGACCTTCATTTGTAAAACATGGTAAGACCACCTACTTTATTTATCATGGCAAGGCCCAATTTGGGGCATTCGACAGTAAAACCTAGTCCTTGGATGGTTGCTGCGATGTCTTACGAGGCCAACCCTCTTATATATTTGTCAAGGCGCCCAGGTTTGTGGAGTTTATGGTATTTAGGGAAACCCCATAGATTTTTTATGGTATTTTATGGGGAAAACCATAATTTATTTTTGCCTCAAACTGTGTTTGAGTGATTTTTGAGTTCAGTAGGCTTTTGATGTAACGCAGAATCTCTCTATTGAGAAGAGAATTACCCAAGGGTATGAGCGCTACACACCCAATCCACAATTTATCCAAAAATCCAAAGTTTAAGTACAATCTTGCAATATGTGTACAGTGTCTTGTATTTCTCTTCAAAACGTATCCACACATGTATCCAGGAAGCCTGCCTATATCTCAGTGAATTGTTGTAATAATGGCTGTTACGGAGGGAATTTTGCAGGGGATTGCAGAGCTAAAACAGCATTTTGACGCTGTTAATGAACAGAATAAGCTGAAAGCCAAGGCTTTCCAGGATGAAATAAACAACCGTTTAGATGCTAATCAGTTGGCAATTAATAATAATCAGGTTGAATTGAGTAATCATTTAGATGCTAATCAGTTGGCAATTAATAATAATAATAATAATAATAATAATAATCAGGTTGAATTGAGTAAGTTGATGCTAATCAGTTGGCAATTAATGCAAATCAGGTTGCAATGAATAATAATCAGGTTGAAATAAACAACCGATTGGATGCAAATAAGGCAGAAATAAATGCTAAGCTAGGTCAAATGCAAGAAACAATTAAGACCGAGGTAACAGAAACCGTTGTAAGCATTATATCAGAAATGCAGGTTAAGACCGATAAGCGTTTCGAGGCGATAGAAGCCAAACTTGAAAGTAATTTACAGGCATGTAAGCACGCGCAGGATGAAACGAACTGTAGGTTAGATGCGCTGTCTAATGACATTAAGGCTATTCAAATCCAAAATGAGGCGAATCTCGAACGCCAAGCGAAACAGTTTTCAGAATTTACTAGAACGGTAGATCTGAGACTAGAAGAAAACGACAATAAATGGGATGAAAAGTTGAAAGGTTTTGCTAGAGCGATTAACGGGGATCTAAAGAAGCAGGATCAGAACATATTAGATCAATGTCAGGAAATAGGAGAGATTAAGGCTATCGCTAACGAAAGTAAAGAGATGGTAGGCAACATAAAGGGTCAGATGAGCAAAGTTCATCAAGAACTGGACCAAATTCAAAGCGACATTTTTATCGTTAACAAGAGACAAGAGGAAAACAGAGGGGAAATCGTTAAGGTCCGAAATGAAATATCAAAGGTCAATGGACATATCCAAGAGGAAATTAAAGGGTTGAGAGAAGAACTCGAAGTGAGAGAAGGCCAAAAGACAGAGGCAAGCGACAAAACCCTTGCTCAAATAAAGGAAGATGTAGTGGATGAAATCTCCCATATCAAGCAAAGCCTGAAGGAAGATAAGAAGAAAATATTTCAAGTGGCAGAAGAAAATAGGGAAAGGCTTAGCAGAATAGAAAAAGAGTTAATTACTCGATTGGAAAGAGCAGAGATGCGCCACAATCAAATGGAGACTAGGATAATAGCACAGGAGGAAAAACTAATGAAAGATCATAAGTCAAGTGCAGGCAGCGTGGAAGATAAGAGGAAAACCAGGTGGGCAGATTTAGAAACCCAACCTATAATAAGGAATGCCACTATCCCAGGCAAAATTACTTATATGACGCCAGGTGCACCGATTGCAGCTTCTACGTCGCATGAAAATGCTATGCACACCCAAGTTATAAATGTAATTAGAGCAAGCGAAGTGAAACCAAGAAAATTTTCAGGTAGCCATTGTAATATGACACCGAAGCATTGGTTGAAAGAAGTGTCCGAATATTTAAACGATGCGCGGATACCACAAGAGCGCAGGCTACGAGCCATAGAGAAACTAACGGAGGGAGAATGTGAGTTATGGTTTCGCAGTATCCGTTATACCTTCGATACTGTCGAGGAGTTTCGGGAAGGTTTTTTGAAGAGATACTGGGACCCCATGACCCAACAGACTTTGCGATTGGATTTGTATTCGAAAAGATACAGCACCAACAATCCAACGAAGTACGCTGAATTCTTCATATCTCAGATGTGTCGGTTTAAGGAACTTGACCAAAAACCTAGCGAGCTGGAGCTATGTATTGCTATTGCCAAGCAACTTCCTTATGAAATCCAAAGGCAGCTGATTTCGGCAAATGCAAAAACCGCAATGGAAATGGAGGCAGTTCTTAGGCAACTAGACCTCACAACATCCAATACTATGCGTCAGAATCGAACCGTGGAACAGGTACAAGTGACCAACACGCAGACTGACCAATACCAAGCTCCGAAAAATAATAAAGCTACTAGCACTGTAACGTTAGATTCCAACGGACGTCAATGGGAACATGAACCCAGAAGATGGCAACCGAAGTACAAAGAAATGCTGGTAGAGGAAGAGGAGGCCGAAATTCTTGGAATCAACAGAATACTAGGGGTAGACCGTACCAAAATAACGGAGGTAACAATGGCCAAGAAGGCAACAATCGGAATTGGAGACCCCAGGAAGGAAGACGTAACTTTGATGACGAGGTAGAGGAACGTTATCACGCTTCATTGCAATACCTCAATGAAAGGGGAGAAGAACCCCAGAAGCAGCAAGTCCGCTGGCAAGAAGCTATGCAAAATAGGGCGTCACCAGACAGATATGGAGACGGAGCCAAAAGTTTGGAGTTACAGCGCAGTGAACAGGAGAGAAGAAACTCTAAGGGGACGGGCGCGGTAGAAAAAAAAACTCCAAAATTAGAAGAATTTGAGAATGATGGATGGAAGGCGGTCAACATCATTAATTGGATAGCCAAACCGGAAGAGTTAATCGAGGATACAGGAGGATCACAGGTCATGATCAAACGAGAATTGCCCATTATATTAGTAACAGTGGCAGGCTTGAAGATGAGAAGTCTGTTAGACACGGGTTCAACGGTGTGTCTTATGAAACAAGCTTTGTATAATGAGATAGCGCAGAGAGAAAATGTTTTGAAAATACCTATCTCAAGTGTCAAAATAAAAGGTGTCATTCCAGACAAAACGATGATATGCAAATATCAGGTATTCCTAGATCTATTTTTTCACAGAGTTTTCTACTAGTAAACAAATTGCCTTTTAACCTTATTATTGGGGCAGAGTTTATAAGGGAATACAGAGTGGTAATAGACCTATCACAGGACAGAGTTGTGTTCCGTGTGAACGAGGAAGCCGAAGGCTTAGAGGTCTCACGCAAACAGAATGAACCAGGGACAGATGAACAAGTATGGCATACATACAGAGACATGGCTGAGGAAGAAGTGTTAGCTATCGAGCAGTTAGAAGACGAACTGAAAACACTAGCCGCAGACATGGAGAAACATCAGGAACCCGAACTGGAAGAACATATTTCGGAAAACTAGAAGAAGCAAAAATTGGTCCAAGAGATAAAGAAAATTTAAAGAAATTATTATTGGAACAGAAGGAAGTCTTTGACTCGAGACCTGGTCGTATAAAGAACTTCACTTATGCATTCCAAGTTAACGACTGGGCACCATTTAGGCAGAAACCCTACCCTATAGCTGAAAAGCATTAAGCTAAGGTCAAAGAAGCAATTCAGGAGATGTTGGAGGCCGGTGTTATTGAGAAAACACCTACGCCTTATGTAAGCCCATTGGTAATCGTACCTAAGACAGACGGGACTGTCAGAGTATGCCTGGATCTGAGGCATTTGAATATGAAGGTAATACCGGAGTTCGACCAAGTGCCACCTATTAAAGAAATCCTCAGAAAATTTAAAGGGAAGCACATATTTACAAATTTAGATATCACGCCGAGCTTTCACCATCTTGAATTGGAGAAGAAAACTAGTCTGATGACAGGATTTATGTTTGATCAACATACATATACGTTTTTAAGATTACCTTTTGGTTTGAAAACAGCTGGTTCAGCTTTGATAAGGGCGTTAGATCGCAATCTATCAGACGATGTTAAGGAGAGTACGATCAGATACGTAGACGGCATTTTACTCACATCAGAATCTCTGGAGGAGCACATGAGAGACCTGAAGAAGTTGCTGGATAACCTTCGGGAAGCTAATTTTAAGGTTAATATCAAGAAATCGCACTTCTGTCAGAGGGAAGTTAAATTCCTAGGGCACGTTATCGATGAAAATGGAGTTAAGCCAAACCCAGAGAAATTAGAGGTAATTCGAAATTTTCCTCGACCCACGAAAGTTAAGCACGTCCGACAGTATTTGGGAGTAATTGGATTCTTTGCTAACCACTGCCCAAACGATACTACAACTGTGGCACCCCCGCAGGATCTATTGAAGAAAGGCGGCAGGTGGAATTGGACAGAGCAATGTCAAGAAGCATTCGTGAGGTCAAAGCAAATGCTTTTGGAATATGTGAAGCTGGGATACCCTGATTATACCCAGAAGTCCATAATGCAGACGGATGCATCACTTGTTGGGATAGGAGCGATGCTATCCAAGAAAATGTTGATAAGCCCGAGAAGAAAGTTTTTATTTCCTTTATAAGTAGGAGATTGAAGGCCCATGAGAAAAATTACACGATCACAAAAATAGAGTTGCTCGCAATTCTGTACGCATTGCAGTACAGGCGCAAACTCATATATGGCTTTCAAATCGTCCTCAGAACAGACCATAAAGCTTTAACATTTTTGTTAAAGACGGATTTGTCTAGCCAGAGGTTGACAAGATGGTCCCTGTATATTCAACAGTTCAATGTGGAAATAGAATACTGTCCATGGAAAGAGAACGTAATACCGGACATGTTAAGCCGATACCCAAGAGAATAGGAAAAACTAGCCGTCCATATTGAAAATCGAGATCAGAAGACCATAGATGACTTGAAGAATCTTACCAACCTACAACGCGAAGATCCGTGGTTGAAAATGATGATTGATTACTTCGAGGGACGCTTAGCAAGGGGAACTGCAATATACAGAGAGGCAGAGGCGTTATCAACAGACTATGTATGGTACAATCAGATGCTACACAAGTGGGATGATGTAGAACATACCCGTCAAAGAATTGTTAATCCTGCATCTTTGCAGAGGAGATTGGTGTGGCTAGCACACAGAACGTTTGGACATCCCGGTATAGACAAAATAACTGCTCTACTGAAAGAAGCATTCATTTGGCCGAAGTTAAGAGAAACTGTGTGAAATGCTATTAGGACATGCGATTTGTGCCAAAGGGTAAAGCCAAATCCCTTCTTAATGAGACAACGACCCATTCCGTTGTTATCAGAGAAGCCAAGGCAGCTAATGACTGTAGACAACTTTGGACCACTGCCTAGAGCACGTAGAGGCAATAGACATATTTTTGTAGCCATGGATGTATTCTCAAAAATGGTGGTATTATGCCCCATACAGAAGACCAGCTCAAAGCAGGTATTGAAACGCTTGAAAGAGAGAGTTATTCCGATACTTGGGAAACCGGATAACCTACTCTCGGACCACTGGAGTTGTTTTACTAGCACAGAATTTCGTCGGGAATTGGCAAATTTAGGAATTAGGCATATTCTATCAACCATTCGCCATCCTGAGGCGAGCCCAGTTGACCGCGTTATGAGAGAGATACAGAAATACATGAAAATTTACTGCTCTGGAGAGAACTGGAAATGGATCGATTTCTTGGATGTAATAGAATACTGCATAAATAATACTGTGCATGAGGCGACAGGTCAGGTGCCCGTGACTCTACATTTGGATCAGAGACCGGAGAGGCCATGGACTGGTGTTATTCCAATACCTGTAGGCGCGCAGCCAGGACGAGAATTGAGGATCCAGCGAACCTTCGAATATCTCCAAGCACAGGCAGAGAGACGCCAGAGAAGAAATCGTGCGAAGCGATATCACAGACCTCTTCTCGTTGGAGAAACAGTGTTAGTCAGGAGGCCCGCCTGTTCAGATCCAGAAGCACGGAAGTATAAAAAATTCAATTTCGGATATCACGGCCCGTTCGAAGTGATAAGAGACCTACAGAATAATGCATATAGAATAAGGTATTTAGAAACGGGAAACGAGGTCGTTATGAATGCGGCCAACCTCAAAATTTAACATTCACCAGAGGAATTTGATGAACAATAGGAAGTAAAAGCAGCACACACCCCAGTGGACGTGGACAGCAAAGTCGGCCAGGCAGTCAGGCTTGAAGGCTCACGCAGCGGGACGGGAAGAGAGACAAGCAGCCTGCTCAGAGAAGGGAGCAGACAGCCGGAATGCTAGTGTCTGCGACTGCTATACAAAGACATGGTCGAAGTCGCTGGGGGAGGTTGAAGCATTGAATGAAACCATCCGCCAAGAGAATGCACGTCTAAGGGCTGAGCTCAGAGTGGAAGTGGGAAGTAGACAGACTCACTCGCAGCAGACGATGTGAAGGACCGCTTAGGGTAAACACAGATGGTTGGGACAGTCAGCCGGTGACTTACAGAAGGTCACTTGCAATTGACTTCTATAAGTTTTGCAAGGGGAATATGAACCCAACGGGGTTAGGCTGACTGGTGTCGAACGTGAATCTCAGAGATAGATGAGCTCAGAATAGAGGTTCCGGCAAGGAACGAACACGAGATATTTTGAGGGAGTTTAAGTTATAAAAAGCCCTAGAGAAAATAGATATTAAATCACTGTTGTGATATGAACTAATGCTGACATTATTTATTAATATAATGCAGGGAATATTAGTAGAATACGGCATTATTGGGCTGTATGAGGCATACAATTCTGGACTTGAGCACAGAAGTTGGAGCGCTTGACATTTGTCCAATGACTCTGGAAAAGGGGCGTAGTTTCTTGGAGCCGTGTCACTCTATGTGACCTACTTAATTCGTCTGGAGGTGGTCAGGAGCCTAAATTATTGTCAAGTTATTCCCCGTTTCAGAATAGAGAGGCTAGTGGAGTGAGAAGATACCAGCGTAACTTAATGATATCTCGTGATTGGAGCAACGCAGTGACATGAGGTTTGCACCTATGTGAATGTTTAGCCGGGAGGCTAATTATCAAGCCCTTAAACATTGAAATCGAGGCAGATTTAATGGAACGCGCAGTAACACAGTAATTGGAGGTTAGCGGAGAGATCTAACCATGGTTTCGGGGATTTTTAGGTGACGCCGCGTGGGCACGCGCTGGCAAAGGCAATTAATATTAATTAATTGGCCGATCGATCCTCGAGCATGCATACAGATCTGTGACCAGCGAGGAAAAAGGAACCATATAAACGTTAATTCAAGACCAGAATCATACTGTGAGAAAAGAAGACACTGCAGGGAAATTCTTGGTCTACTTTTTCTCTCCAAACGAAGATAAGGGGTGGACCCAGGACAGAGGCAGCCAGTCGAACCATACTTGAGAGCGAGGAGCACGTCACCCTAGCTCAGAGAAGAAAGGCGCGGACTGTAACATTCTAAGTGCAGCAACATATAATCATGCATTAAGTCATGAATTAATAACAAGTAATGTAATCAGTTGAACCGCAGTCTAGTGCGAAGTGCGCGTTACCGAAGTCGAGAAGGGACGCTCGGACTTCAACATGAAGAGCCGTACAGTGACATTTATTAATACCATTTATTAAGGACAGTCGCACCATATTTGTATAGTCGGCATTACGAGCGATTGTTATTATGCACGTAGGAAATGTACCGTGTGATATACAAGGTAGGACAATTGAGAGCGAAAATGTGTACAAGTACAATGTGCAATGGTTGAGCGCAGTACGTAAACTATTGGTTAGACAGATCATAGGATGTTGGACTAGGTAGAGATAAACTTTATTATGTGATTGGTGAAATTTCATAAGAATACCAATATACTTAATGCTCAGGACGATATGCAAGCATATTTATGTGATATCAGGAAATTTATCGAAGGATAGAGATTGATAGACAGTTTGGGGAACTGATAGGAATCCTTAGGCAGAGAATCGAGACTTTCAATGAGGATGCGGATAGCAGCGAGGAGGAGATCTTCAACGTCTGCATTTCTGATATCTTGCCAGGAAAAGTCAACCAGTAAGAAATGTAAATAGTGAGCGTGTGATTGTAATGATGATTTATTAAATATATGTAAAATTAATAGTGTCACAAGTGCTATAACGTGTTATGTGAATAAGGAGGCAACAGCTTGAATATGGAAAGGAAAAGTGCCGTGTGTCTTGTAAGGCAAAAGTTATGTAAAATGTATTTTGCAAATAATGGCGGGCATTTCTGGAAGAAATACGTGGTTGGACCCACCAGACTAGCCGATGTAAGTACCCTAAAACCGTGATTTTGTAGCAGTTATAGTCCACTGTATGTTGAGTGATTTCAAAATTTATAGAATATGCCAATAAGAGTCAATTTTAGGAGGTAGAGCCTCAAATTAGTATTGTTGTGTTGATTTTAGTCAAGTTGAGATGTTTTTGTACATCATTGAGTGGATAAATCGTAACCACTATTGTAAAATGGCAATTCAGTTATATAAAAACTTAACGTAACGAACACGGATGTTCGGTTATTAAAATGGTTACGTTGTGTCGGGATATTGTAATTCATGTCAGTAATAATAATAATAATAATAATAAAAAGAATAAACGAATACACATCAGGGAAAAATGGTTGTAAGCAATATATATATGCTAATTGGAATATTTATCTATCCAAGCAGTAATATTATACATGAAGGGCTAAAAAAAGCAATTTAATATCAGAGTATGTTATGATAATGGGAATAAATATGCAAGAATCTAGGGAATGGAAGAGTTTAATAGAGAATTGAATTTGCAGCTTGTGAATAAGCTTGTAAGAGTAATTGATAGATTTATCTTACCAATTAAAGGACGAGATCATAGCACGATGGTCACGGAAGCCAGATAATCTATTCGACGTGTGAAATCTCGTATAGCCTAGGGCATACAGAGATATTTATTATGGCCAGAGCGTTCATAGTGATTAACCCTAGCTCTGTGGATTGCCATGAAATGTTCCGGGTTCGAATCCTGTGGTGTATGAGAGGATAACAATGGAATCCTCTGCATGATGCCTGATGTCGACCAAGAACTAGTTATTGAAATAATTCAGCTGCTGGGAAGTGAATTTAAATGGCGGCAGGATGTGCCTCACCGTAGCATTTAATAAGATGCCGGCTAGCCAGTTCGACCAGTGAGGATGAATCTCGTTCCTTCATATAATGTAATGGACATTTTGAGGCCAGTTTTTAATATCCTAAGTTTAGGAATAAATATTTAAACACGCCCATAACCTGTCTTGCATACAATTTAGTTGGAATCATATGGGATATGTGGGTCATTGAGACTGCACTATTGTATTTAAAATCTTGTTACTGCTTGGAGATAAAGTAGGAGTGAGTCAGGAAGGGACGGAACACGTGGTTTTGTGACCGCCTGACTCAGTCCCATTGTATACAAGTAGCTCCGAGGGGGAGATTTTTAAACGACCTTTGAAGGTTGACATTTAGAATGGACAGACTTTGAAACCATGTTTGTAATGAAATGAGTCGTTGTTGTATTGTATAATGAATTTGTGTGGTTTGAAGCACATTGTTATTTAAGGATCGTTCTTATAACGTAATACTTGGCAAACTTATGAGTTGTTGGAAGTTACATTTTTTATACTGACGGTGTTACTTAGCTCTAAATGTCGACACTAGATGCCATAGGCTATGCCCACGCAAGGGTAGCGTAATATACCATCCGACACAGCGGTAACGGAATCATTGAAATTGAAATCACAACGGCATACAGTGGAACTGTAGAAAAGGGGACTGCAGAAGGGAACTGCAGAACGGGGTATGATTACATATAATTGTGGAGTTGCAAGTAAATTTGATGTGCAACCCATAAATTGGCTAATGCATGGTAAAGCATTTTGGTGGGAAGAGAGATACAAAACACAAGTGTACGCATAATGTAAATTAAGATGTGTTGAGAGTAAACAATTAAGCTTGTGAAATGAAAGAGGTCACAACAGGTGACATAAGATTATAAGTACAGTTTATGTGTAATTTACATGTGCATCAGCGCACTTAAGAATGAATTTTGATGTCAATCTCATGGTAAATGAATGAATAATCATCTGGATTTTCAAGGATAAGGTGTGAATATTAGTGGATTGTAGGAGTAATTTTGCTTTGTTTTGTGTTATATTGTTGGGATTGTGTTTTTATGTGTTTGAAGCCATGATTTAGAGCTGAATTAAAGTCTTTAGAATAGATTTGTGCTTTATCATTTTAGAGTTGATACCTTTTAGTCTCAGATCAAAAATATGCAACTGCTCAGTGGGTGGACGGTACACGCCTGAGGACTGATGCTGGCTGGAGGCAGAAGCATGTTTTCCATAGAAATTAATCACATGGGTACGATATACCCCTAGGACTGTGGAAGGTGTTAATTTATTATGATATATATATATTCATCCTTATTTTACCATCAGAATATTTGGGAAATTAGTACAAAGCTGAGTGTACTTGCTAATAATTATCACGTGATCATAACAACATTTGGTCGAAGAAAAGTACATAAAAAGCATATGATATTAATATTAGAACATAATATAATCTTGTGCTGGTACCAAAAGGCGAGTAAGTTTCGCTAAATTAATTTCCACTCGTCTGTTCATCAAGCAGGAAATAAGCTGATAAGGACTGCTCCTCTGTAAAGTGAAGATATTAACATGCGCCTAATATTAGGATGGAGAATATCAATCAATAGAAGAATACATTAATCCAGAGAGTACAAAAACAATAATGGTGTAGTTATAACTTAAGAAATCTCTTGTCAAAGATGAAATAATGAAAAATGAACGTCGATGCAAACAATTTTTCCACCGGTGTAGGGGAGAGGGGGGCATGTTGCTAACAGGGGCACGTTGTTACATGTTAGTTTTAAAATCACACGTGTGGCTGAAGCACATAACCATCAGCTACTTAAGAGTGGGGTGCCTGTCTGCAGATGCTGTGCAGACAAGGAAACCATTGTGTGTATTTGAAGTGTGTTATGAAGGTTTAAGTGTTTTTTGAAGAGAAAAAGGAAAAATAAATATTCGACTTTGAAGTCATCTGTCTTCTTCTGTGTTGAAGGTAAGTACTTGCATGTCTCTGAGAATGTAGTTTGATATTGTTATATCTCTGTGTTGGGGGGGAGGGATGAACAGGTATGTAGATGTGTAATTTTTGGGGAGGTTTCCGAAAGGTGCAGTTTCCTGTATTTTGGGGAAACTACTAGTGTAAATGTCTGTTTTAGGGTGAAATATAACGGGGCCGTTCCTACGGGGTGCGTCTACTCGTTAAGGGATGAATGCTTAATAAAGATCTATTAACCTAGCTTACCAATTAAGTGTGAGCGAGCGAAAGCGAGCTCATATGCTGAGTCGGCAACTTGGCCGCTGCTGTCTGGCTGCTACTCGAACACAATGGAGTTCCTGATGGTGCAATTCCTGGCATTCACTGTCAGAGGCAATTAGGACTCGAGGGCAGGCTGGGTGTGAGGATGTAAAGTAAAATGAAATAAGTATAATATGTGTGTTTACTGACCAAGTGTTTATTTGGTCAGTTATGGTGATCTTCTGTCCCTTGTAATAGTGGACAGGTGTGAAACAATGTGTACTAGTACAAATGTGGGCTTGGGTGACAAAGTACAAATGTGTAAGTTATAAGGATATCTGAATACACTCTATGCTCACCTGGTGGTGCAGTGATGTAGTCGGAGCTGGAGCTGGAAAGACAGAGCCGTCGGCCGCGAGTAGACATTGGTCTTTCCTGGGCTCTACCTTTTGAGGTCTCCCGAGCCGCTGACTTGGCGTTTCGTCATTGTTGTTGTCCCAGATTCCGGCGATAGTGTATTTTTTGTGAATGATGTAAGCTTGGCTACAGCTAGGCTAAATGCGCCTGCCTGTGTTACGGAAGTGTATGAGGCTAACAGCCTGTAAGGGGTAGGTTACAGATAAAAGATGAGGGGGTGCGTTGGCGTCCCAGCTCCTAGGGTCGTCCCGACCCTTGGACTGAACAAGACCTTCTCGGCCTTTGTTCGCGGCCTCGCGAACGGAAGATAGTGTAGATGTTTCGGTGTAGTGGTTCTTCTTCTTTTTCCTTTTCTTCTTGGATGCTGTGTAGATGTCGGTGTTGTGTCGTCGTTTCATCCTGTCTGGCTGGCGATGTGAGGTTAGAGTGTGATCAGGGGGTTAGGTATTGGGGGTATATACATAGTTTTATCTTATTTTTCTTATAAATGTTATAAGTGTTTAATTGTTGCATAACAAAAAAATCACATGTTACAAATATATATATTGGTTGTATCATTCAGGAAGGAAAAAAACAGTTGTTCGGCGTTTGGTTGTGCCGTCCTCCTGTTGCCTGAAAAATTGCTTTCTGTGTGTGTTTGTTAAATCGATAGTGTTTACTGTATAAAAGAGTGAAGGTGAAAGTAAAATAGGTACCCTGACGTGTAAATTTAAGGGAATGTATATGATGGTTTATTGTCCTTCGGGGATAAATAGGGTACAGTCACAATTTATCGTTAGGAGGATGGAAAAGAAAGAAACAAAGGTGTGTTACAGTGTGACCTATATGTAGGTATACACTTGTGTGACCTTGAGTTTACAATATTACAATTACAATACAATATACAGTACGTATTACTAAGTGTTCTGCTCATGAGCCTTATACCTTCGCTCACCAGGCCTTCTTTTAGCGCTCTCATTTCGCTACTCCTTTTCCTTCGTGTGCTACTTCCTCCGTAGCCGCTGTTTAGTGGTCGAACCGTTCAACCGCTGTACCCTCGTTAGTTTCTCCCCGTGGGTAGGAAAATTTCACCTTGATGGTTAGGACAGACCTTTACAAAGCTGCGTCTCTCCTGGCTATCGCTTCCACTCATTATTTAAGCGTTCTGTGTGTGTTTGCGTCAGCATCGCTTGGTGCCCCACGGTCACTTGACGTTGCTGACTGCGGCGCCGTCGCCTTAAGGGCGCGACTGAAATAGTTTAGAAGCAGTGTGTACGTTTTCAGGCTATATAAAGTGTATTACATATGTGTGTGTGAAAGAAATATTTACAAAAGGTATGTGTGTCTGGGGGCTATATTTACAATGAAATGTATTAGTGCCGGTCATGCGCCATCGTGCGCACCTGTGTTAGGTCTCTGTCAATCTGAAAAAGTGGATTACATGACATTTATAAAAATACCCTTTATCTCTGGCATTGTTCATAGACCTTAATACATGGCGCCGCTAAATCTAACTTAGTCTAGGGTGGCCGTATACTATGATGCTACTAATTTCTACCCTCTTGTGTACCTGTGTAATTGTATGTCTCCTCAGTGTGTACTCATTGTGCGAAGTGTGTATGTGACGTCACCTTTACCTTATGTCATGAACCTGGTTATCTGTGCTCCCACGATGCTGCAGTGGTGGAGCTCTGTGCTGAAATATAAAGCCAGGTTATGAATATGCCCTTGGCCAAATATTATTATGCGCATATATTGCGCAGCGCTGTTTAAGGGTCGGCTTGGATGATGCCACCGCCCTTGAGACCTCTTCGGACGTCTCGTGTACTGCTGCGGTTTGTCAGCCTCGGTTGCTGTACCGCTTGTGTTACTGTGTTGTCGGTCTTATCCTGGTAACGCTTAGTTGCCAGGTGCCGAACGCCATATGTCGCGTTCGCGTCGCATATGCCTGTTTGAGTAATGTGTTGTCGGTCTTACCCTGGGAACGCTTTTAGTTGCCAGGTGCCGAATTATTATTATATGTGTAAGAAGTGTACTTAATCTAGGCTACTACTAATTTATGCTATGAGAAAAAAATGTTTTTATATACATGCCGAAATGGTCCTTAACCTAATGCCGAAATGGGTTGTGCTACTGTCTCGCAACATTGCTCGTTAAATTTGCTTAAGTCTAAGTTGATTTCCAAATGCAACTGCCTTACATACTAGAATTTTGATCGGAGCGATCGCCTGGGGCAGGTTACCCTCCCCAGGGCACCACCCGTGTGTATTTTGGAAACGATGGTCATTTCCAAAACCACCAGGCCATAAGGCCCTTTTGAATTCCTCTCCCTTAGGTCTAATTGTCGACTTCCCCCCTTAATAACTAATGTGTATTGTGTGTAGGCCTGTGTGATTGCGTTGCTAGGTAGCAAACGCTGCGCGCGGATATCCATTTCGTTTATAATTATATATATTTATAGTCGCTTTATTTATCATTTGTATTTATCAATGGGTGACCCAGACCCCTGTGAGAGCTCGCTGAATTCCTCATTTACATATCTGGGTGCTCGTTGCAATTCCCATTTAAGCTCTGGAGTCTCGGTGTCGTCCATTTACGTGGGCTGGAACATCGTCCATTATTTAGTGTATGCGTGCTCTTCACCCCATTTTCCGGATGAGGATTGTGTTGTTTCACTTCCTGCGGGCGGAAGACTGCTCTCTACGCCTCCGAGAGCTGACTTAGCATACATTTAACTATCAGTCTAGTCCCAGTGGTCGTCTCTAGGTTCGTCCCCTGAGTCTAATTCTGAGTTGGCTAATACTCCTACTAGACGTCAAAAGTCTCCCCTGCAGGTCTGGCTCCGATGACATTAGTGCATAATGGGCATAACCGTCTCCGACATGGGGGCAGGCTAGGCGCACCCAAGATTTTGATGTTGTCCCGCACTGAGTCATCATCGCTTCGACCTTTCGTAGTTCCGTCATTAAGTCCGGGTCAAGATCTATTGCCAGCTCCTGCGATTCTGCCCTCGTGTGGCGCTCCTGCTCCCATCGACGTGCATACTTGTCACAACCTAGTGTGCCCTCAGATTCCTTTTGAGTTATATGACAAGTGTAATTTTGTATGCTGTAGTGTTTTAGATGTATTTTTGTGTATTAGTGTAATTTGGTATATTTCTTAGTGTTCTGGGGTTGTAGAGCATTCTAAACGCAGTGCCTGCTTTAGGTCTTTCATTGCCTTGTCGGATCTCCAGCGCTGTTGCTTTGTTATGTTTTAGGAGATATTAGTGGGTTTATGGGATGTCTGGTCCCTTGTTATTATGTTCCGAAAGGGTGTTATTTGCTGAAGAGGGTTAAAGCGTGGTTGGAAAAGGGTTATGCCTCGTTGGACTCCATGTTTATGGTGGCCAAGAGTCGGTGATGATGTTGGGATGCTATTACTGTGTGTGGATGGGGTGGGTTTTCCCCAGGTGTCCAAATTTGAAATGTGGCATGCATATTTTATAACGATAGAACCCTTGGTGTGTGGGTGGGATATCTCATGCCTCGAGATGGATATGAGCGCATGTCTGCTCTCATTTGAGGAGAAGGGATGTATTAGGGTGCAATAAATCTATGTCTTCTGCATGCGGGATTTTTTTTACTAAATATTGGTTAGTATGCAAATATGGCTTCATCTCTCTATATGGAGATGTCCATCGGCGCTTAACATTAGTGTCCGAATCACGTCTAATATTCAGGTGTTGGCATAATGACGCTAGGTGCAGTATACCTGGAATTGAGAAGCACATGAATGTCTAAACCAACCCCTTATGTAGCATTTTAATGTAGTGTAATATGTTTTTATGTGTCTGGGTGTCTGTGCAAGTTTGTATTGGGTATTAGGATAAATGGAAGGAAGGGTGTGGGGATGTTTTGCCCGTGGGCTGTATTATGATTATCCTGATGGCATTATCCACCTTACTCCTTTAATGGTGTGTCAGCCTCTCTTGGCTGTTTTGTGTTCTCGTTCGCTCTCTAAGGTGTTTAAAGCCTGCGCTCGCTGAGCGTTTATGTGTCATTTGAGATGCCATACAGCACCTAGTGTGTGGCAAAATACTAATCTGTGTAATGCCCGTGTGTCTATCACCTCTATGTCTGTGTTTATGATTAAAATGTTTGCCCTATCGCGGGAGTTCGCCTGTCCCTTTGCACGTGTCCTGAGCAGTTCTACAATGCCTGTTTTTGTATACTAAGCCTTCTAAATAAAAAATGGGGTGTGTTTTGTACGTACGTGATCCTATGTCACAATAATAACCCTGTGGCCTACGAATATAGACAGGGATGGCTTAGTTGCCTTTAGTAATTTTGGGGAAGGAAAATAAATTATTAGGAGCGGGGGTTGTTCCTCCGTGGAATCTGTGTGTGCCGGCCCTTAATTAGTGTATATGTGTGTTTGTGTGTAATTGCCTTGCTACCCTTAAGTGCTGGGCGCGTGTGGGAGGGAAGCGGCCGTGGCCTCAATTTGCAGCGCGCTTGTATGCTCGCGGCTCCCTGCCAGCTGAGTACTCGCTTGCGCGTGCCCTGTTATCTGAGAAGGTTTATATGTAGCGCGTGGCTAGTCGGCACTTGCTGTTTAATGTTGCTTATCGCAGCTGTATACATGTTCCCGTTGTATTAATGGCGGGTCAGAAAGAGTGTAGTCTCCCGACCCAAATCTGTCTGCAATACATGTGTAATATTTTGGTTAGGACCTATTGTAATATCGTCCTCATTTCCCGTGTAAACATCCGTGTTGTCACTGTATGACTTCCTACTACTGTTAGTACCAGTGTCATCATGTTTGTGTATTGATGTCCGGTTCCACTGTTGCAAAATTTCTTCTGCAACATTGTGTGGCGTCACGTTGGAATTCGCTGTGTTTGCACCGGGCTGTTTCCTGTATTTTGTTTACCGCCTTTGTGTAACGTAATGTCTTCAGCGACATGCCGGAAGAATAAAAATTGTGTTGTCAATTATTGCCCGTGTGTCAATATATATTTATATTAGAATGAACAATTTGTGTGCCTGTAATATTTCCGCTACCAGGCTGGTTTGGGAACATGATTTCGCAATTCCTTCGCTTTGTGCAATTATCTAGTGTTTATGTCTAACAAGTCTATTCGCCTGTGTCCGGGGTGATATATCTGCCCCTGTACTGAATATCCTCGATTTTCGGCCGTTGAGATGTGGTGTTACAATATTTTGTGTGAGCGTGTGTCCGGTCCCCTCACATTCCCCGTGTTGTGGAATATGTCTGTCCTTGTGTATTTTTTTGTGTGGTAGAGTGGGATTTTGCCCTAGGATGTCTATTTCTAGGTTGTTCTGAGTGTCCTTCCTAATTTGCTTGCTCTGTATCATTCTGCCTGTCGTCTCCCTTTTCGGAGCGTAACTTCGCCTATTTCCGGGGCATTTCTAAGTGTTCCGCACTAATTTTGATATGCCGTGCAGCGTTGAGATGTGGTCTTCCCACCTTTGTGTGTTGATGTCTGTTGGGTTCGTTTATAGTGGCCCAGTGTTTCCAAAATGCATTCTGTATGTGTCTGCCTTTTCCTTACCATTTGTTGGGCTGCCCATCCTTATCTAAAATTCGGATCCTAGATTGCGTATTTCTACCGTGTATCATTGTGTGGCCTCTGGTGTCGTAGTCCGCAACTATCTGTCGTTGGCTAACTTGTGCTAGTCACGTTTACTCTACTGGAGGTTGTAGATTATCTACTTAAGTCAGTGTTGTGTTACCGTGTATTTTCTAGGTTTGTGCCTATCACGCGCCCCACAATGTATGCCTTGTGCCCCATTTCGGGACCATCATTTTGGCAATTTCCGTCCCGTGGCGCACATAGCGTGTGTGTAAGATGGGCATGTCAGTGTTCCATAATGTAAGTGTTCTGTATACTCTTGAACGTCCCTCGTACCTAGATTTCGGGCGTATGGTTTGAAAGAGTATTTTGTGGTCTCATAGAGGCCTGGTGTTCCTGATATATCCCCTATTGGTTGTCCCGGGGACGCTAATGCCCTAACTAGGTTATAATAGCGAGTACCATGGAATGGGCCTACGCACATTCAAATATGCCCTGTGTATGTCGCCTGTGCGAAATTTGGTCACCCCAGGTTTCGAACTGTGAGCGTAGTGGAGTTTTGCATCTATGATGAATGATTCTCTGGAGGCCACAATGTTATTGTGAGCGCAGTACGGCTCTGGTTTGTGGCTGCCTCACTGTATTGCGACGCGTGTGGGCGCTGACTGTGCAGAGTATTGGATTACCCATCCGGTAATCGCCGGCTAGGAGATTGCCTCTGTTAATATGTCAATGTGTGCAGCACTCATGCCGTAATCTTGCTACGAATGGTGTGAGCTTGTTAGAATATGTTTTCCAAAATTCCCTCCGTCTCTTTACAATTACCGTGTCTTATTGTTTCTGCCTTTCTCATCTGATGACGCTACATGAGTCAGAGTTGTGTGCTGTACTCCCTTAACTCTCCCGATGCCCTGTAAAAGAACCTACGTCTACTTACAATTATTCTGTTCTCTGTTCCTGTGTTCTACTGTGTTTTGGTGCATGTATGGCACTTGAGCAGCGTGTCTATGTCTGTGTAGCTCATTTGATTGTGTATTGTACCTCCTGGCCTCTGGTTGCATGTCTGATAACTGGGTGTATGTGGCAGCTCTGTGTTTGGTTGAGGTTCTCGCAGCTCGAGTCCTAACTCTTGGCTTTCTTACCCTGTCTGTGAGTAGAGCCACTTTCTTCTTTATGCGGCGTTTCCGCCCTTATGTGCGGGTGTTATTGTTCTAGTGTGGTACGCCTCCATACGGCGGGTGTCTTTAATGAGTTTATGTCCATGCCGCACGTTCACTATGTAGTTCAGATCAGATACCTTCCTGCAAACCGTGAAGGGACCTGTCCAGCGTGGTAGCAGGAACTCGGACACGTTCTTTTTGCCTTTTCTGTGCCGTGATTTGCATGCCTTGCTTGTAATATGGTGTGTTGTTGTAATGTGGGCTTGACGCGACCTCGAAAGGTATTGTACAGCCTTCGGTACGTTTACATGCGGCTTGTGTCGGTGTTTTGGGACCCTATTTTCTTAATTTCAGTCCCTGGGGTTGTATTGCCTAGCTGAATAGTATGTGCCCAAGTGTACCGTAGTGCGAATGTTGTGTATAATTCTGAACATCCCTCGTATCACCTTTCGGGTGTTCTTGGATTGTTTAGATTGGCGTGAATGACTTTGTGTGTACCCTCTAGTAGGGTGGCTGCTAACTTAGCTCGCTTTTACTATCTCACTATGTGCTTGCAGGGACTTTCTGCTAATTCAGCGATTATGTCATGCTATCGTGTTGAGTCAAGTGGCTTCTGTCGGCTGGCTGCCTGTTCACTGCACATGTGTTTACAACTCACTCGTGCCGTATAATCATATCTGTGACCAGGCTGACTTCTGGCCTGCCACTTTGTATAATGAGAAAAAAATTCCTCCTGCCCCATACATGTGTAGAAACATGGAGACATGTATATGTAATGACCCTGTGAATGTGCAAATTTTATGCCTGTAGGCTTGTTTGTCGGAATCTTCGTCCGGGAGAATTTGCATATGTCTAGATTCTAATTTAAACAATCTGTGCGCTGTAATCACGTGTGTGTATGTGAACCTATTCCACAAGTCCTTTATAAATGTGTGAATATGTTTTGTCACCTGTGTCAATGTCTATTGCTTGTATGTACGGCCCTGGCTTCTATTTTGCCATGTCGAGCCTATTGAGGCTAACTAGGGCAGTCGGCTATTGCTGTATACTCCTGTGTCGGTGTAAAAGAAACTACTTCTACACATGTTTGCGTTGTAATTGCTATGGAGTGTATACTACATGAGATTTCTTGTGTGCATATGACATACGTGCATAATAACCTGTAATGCATAATCTGTGCAGTGTTCAGAATATGACATATATACAACTTCTGCATATGGTACATTTATATAATACAGTCCCCCTTTTAGATATATCACATATATTGTCATACTGGGGACATGTGTAATGTTGATGATAAGTGTGCTGGATGGCCATTATCTGTAGCAATGTGTAATTGTGTATCCATCCATCGCCGTGCGTGTGAGCGTTAGCTTCCCTATGAGCACCTGGGTTTGCGCTCGTCGCGTGGCCTATTTAGGCTTTATTTCGCGTACCTTTATTCATGAGCGTATATATTTTGTTTAACCCATTTTATCTGCGTCTGAGCGCTCTCGCTCGACAGCGTGATTGTGGGCTAAGCCCTTAACTGTATGAAGTTAATTGTTCAGTGTATATGAATGCTCTTATGCCTGCTGAGCATTTTGGTATTCGGTCACCGGTAATTTACTGCTTTACCTGCTACCCAGTCATCTAAATATGTATGTGTCATGTATTTCACTGTGCCAGTCACCCTCCTCTATCGTCTAAGCGCTACCGCTCTTCGGGGTGATTGTGCTCGCCCTGTAATGACGGCGTAGGCTTCCGCCCTTCACTGGGGTGGGTCCCCACTGTTTTTCTGAGTTTTTTTTTCAGGAGGGTGAGCCTGTTCGTGTGGATGGGCTAATGTCCTATCAGCTGTGTGTGGTTATGTAAGTGTGACGGATGCGAACCTCTGTATGTGTTAACGTCTGCTCTTGCACCCATGGTCCTGGCTTCGAATATGCCATTGCGTGCGCAGTCAGGCCCCTACGCCTGGTGGACCTGTATAATCTGTTGTCGTATCGTACTGTGGATATCCAGATGTCATGCCGGTTTTGCCCTCGCTCACCTGTATGCCCCTTCAGATCGTTTCTCCGTTGGTCCCGTATCCCATACCTCGTCGTGGCGTGTTCCCCTACTGTCGTTGTAGTTGGGCCTCTATGGTTCTGGTAGTGTGACCGCCTATAGTCCATCTCCCTCTCTATCCTAATGTATCTCTCCCTGCCCCTCCTGAGTGTTTGTTTGGTTGCCCCTTTACGTAACGTCGGGGTGGGTAGCCCCGTTCTTCCCTGTGTTTGCATTGGAGGGATATGTCCCTGTTTCGCCTACGCTCTGCCCTAGTGGTCTTCCGGGCTGGTTCTTAAATTGTGTATGTGTGCTCGACTGCTCCTGCAGCGTTTTGTAGCTTACCCTGGCCGATTTCTGACCTGTGGCCACGGCAGACTCCTTCCTCTGTGTTTTGCCATGTGTATGTGTCTGTATGGGCTTACTCTGCTGTGGCACGTTCTCTAAGTCATCTGCCCATGATGTGGGTCTCTCCAGGTCCTCCTATGTGTAATTTTGTGTGTCTGGAAGGCCTGGCGTCAACTCCCTCTTGTGTATTTGTTCTGAGGGTGTTGGTGTAGGTTTCGCCCCGCGGTCTGGCAAAATTGCCTCCCGGACCGGAGCTGCGGGACGTGTGTCTATGTGAGTTTGGCCCTGTAGTGTATGGGAGGCTAGCCTGACCACTTTCTGGCCTATGGCCACGGCAGACTCCTTCCTCTGTGTTTTGCCATATGTGTGTGTGTAGGTGTAGAGATGGACATCTGTGTAAATTGCTGTGTAAGTGTGTCTATGTCGCTGTCCTCTCTTAGTTTTGCTGGCGGCCCTGCTGTGAACTCAAAAATGGCGTTATAGGCCTGGAGTTGGCGATAGTCATCCCAAATTTGGGCATACTCCCAGTTGAGGCATATGGCCTGCTCAGCGACCTTTGTTCCGCTAGTCCCTACGTGTCTATGTTGTTAATTAAGTGCCTCATATTTCTGGAACATGACGTCATGTAGACAGTGTAGTTACCAGTGTGATTTGTTAAGTTGTGTACGGAGGGTGGGGATTTTCGCCCTAGTCTTTTGATTCTTGGCGCTTTGGTGTGACCGGACAAGTGCCCTTATTATTCTCATATACTGAGCGTGCAGGAGCTGCTGATACATCCTGAGGTAGACCTGCCTTGTTTCAAAGACCTTATGCCAGGCAATTATATCCTGGTACTCTCCAATATTCTTTAGCATTGCTAAACGGTATAGGGGGGCCATCCTGAATTGTGTGTGTATTAATTAAGTGTGATTGGTTTCGTGTACTAAATTTAAGGGTTCTCCCTAGGGTGGGTGGGGGTTTGTTATAATTCGCTCCCCGAATAACAAGGATAGAAATGTGGGGTGTATTCAAGAAAAAAAAAACTGTTTTTGCTTGGCTGCTTTCAGTACGTGTGCCGAACTACCACGAGGCCTCGTTGATGAGTCCCTACCCTTAATATGCGTGGTATGGCGCTTCCACCAGTCTGTTCTATCCTTGTGTTGGGGGGAGGGATGAACAGGTATGGAGATGTGCAGTTTTGGGGGTGGTTTCCGAAAGGTGCAGTTTTCTAAATTTCGGGGAAAATACTAGTGTAAGTGTCTGTTTTAGGGTGAAATATAACGGGGACATTCCTACGGGGTGCGTCTACTCGTTAAGGGATGAATGCTTAATAAAGAGCTATTAAACTAGCTTACCAATTAAGTGTGAGCGAGCGATAGCGAGCTCATATGCTGAGTCGGCAACTTGGCCGCTGCTGTCTGGCTGCTACTCGAACACAATGGAGTTCCTGACGGTGCAATTCCTGGCATTCACGGTCAGGGGCAATTAGGACTGAGGGCAGGCTGGGTGTGAGGATGTAAAGTAAAATGAAATAAGTATAATATGTATGTTTACTGACCAAGTGTTTATTTGGTCAGTTATGGTGATCTGCTGTCCCTTGTAATAGTGGACAGGTGTGAAACAATGTGTACAAGTACCAATGTGGGTTTGGGTGACAAAGTACAAATGTGTAAGTTATAAGGATATCTGAACACACTCTATGCTCACCTGGTGGTGCAGTGATGTAGTCGGAGCTGGAGCTGGAGAGACAGAGCCGTCGGCCGCGAGTAGACATTGGTCTTTCCTGGGCTCTACCTTTTAAGGTCTCCCGAGCCGCTGACTTGGCGTTTCGTCATTGTTGCTGTCCCAGATTCCGGCGATAGTGTATTTGTTTGTGAATGATGTAAGCTTGGCTACAGCTAGGCTAACTGCGCCTGCCTGTGTTACGGAAGTGTATGAGGCTTACAGCCTGTAAGGGGTAGTTTATAGATAAAAGATAAGGGGGTGTGTTGGCGTTCCAGGTCCTAGGGTCGTCCCGACCCTTGGACTGAACAATATCATACGAAAGAAATGCTTGTGAGAGTAGTTAGCTAGGCTAATCCCCGCCGAAGTATTGACCTTGAATACAAAATGTCGGCCGGTGGGGCCATTTGTTACATTAAGCTGGGGGCTTGTTGTTACATTGTAACAACAATCCCCTGTAACAACATGCCCCATGGTATCATAATATTATTTAATTGCTAATTAGTAAGGCCCGGATAGTTATGTGTTTAAATATTTTTATTTAACTAAATATTTTCTATTTATTTACACATACTTCATTAGATGACTGCTGCCCACATTTTCGACCCTTGGCAATTCCAGTAATTGGCTTATCAATTTATAGAATGCGCCCTTGTCTCTGTAATGTATTTCAAGGCAGGAATTCCCAGATCATTAAGTATAGCAGGGGGGGGGGGACTGAAATCAACTTACCTTGAAAGAAAATTTTACTTGAAATTACAGTGGTCTGCAAAACTTGTGAATATTGATGGATTGCTATGAAAGTTTATGATGTGACCTATTTTTCTGCTCTTTAGAATGAAATTCGAAAACAGCACATACATGATTTCGTATCGCGCATCTGCAGTACAGTAAGACGGACTCGGAAACTGAGGCGATCTCCGGCCTGCCAAGCGGGAATTTTTTTGTACAGTAGACAGGATTATGGATTATTCAAGCAGCTGGACGTTTCAACTATATTTCGAGGAACTGGGGGACACAAATTTGATACAAATTTAAGATTTTTCACTTTTAAACACATAAATAAATACATACATTTATGAAAAGTTAAGCACATAACTATCCGGGCCCTAGGCCATGGGGCCAAGCTCTCTGCTAATTCGTTAAACGTGGGTTCGAGCCCCACCCTCTGACGACCTTGAAATGGTTTTCCGTGATCTCCCATTTTCAACTCCAGGAAAATGCTGGGACGGTACTTTCCGACAGATCACGGCCGCTTCCTTCCACATCCTTGCCCAGTTTCACTTATCTTCATTCATTTCATATTTCATTTACTCGTCTCATGAGGTTGGCGCCCGAAGGGCATTTGGCCGTAAACACCAGAATTGTGAAATGTGGTAAATGTATTTCAAGGTTGACTGTTATATTATTTCGAGTTAAAAATACAAGAATGTAGTTAAAACTATGTCGCAATTTATAATTAAATTGAGTGTAACAACTTGCCCATGGCATATAACAACTAGCCCCGTTGTGGGGCATGTTGTTACAGTTTACCACATTAAAAGGAAAACTTATTTATACCGAAAATATGTTTACGCCAGTCTTCACATTTTTCATATATAAAGCCAAATACTGATACTTCATTATCACTGCCATAACAGGATAATAGCTTCCAGGAGAACAGTTTAAAAAAATAAAATTTGAAAATTGTAACAACATGCCCCCCTCTCCCCTACACATTTCAAAACACCTTAGACGTGATTGTTTTCTCTCAGACATAAATCTATGAGCATGAACAATTAACTCCTGCCTTAAACTAACCAAAATACATTGATATTTGTAACTCTTCAGTCGGTCAACACTAATTTGCCCAATGTGTGTAATAGTGTATATTAATAACACTCCTGGAACAAATACTGTATTAGTTTATGATCACTATTATAAGAGGGCAATCTTTAGCATTACACGTTTCGCCCTTCAAGCGGTCATCATCAGATCCTGATCACTGTGTTGAGGTTTACATTTATACACAATATATTGTAACCGAAGGGCAAAATTTGAATGTAATTTTGAAGCATTTAAGACAGAAAGTTATGAATATATTATTTCGCTACTGGTAGGATATTGCCAGCTCAGAGCACAGTATAGAGATGGGAAGGCACACCCACCCCAGGACAATAGACTAGCCCCTTTTCCGAGAAGACTTGGCCAGCTCCATGTCATTGTTTGTGCTGGAGACTTATTGTATGCTGGTCACTGAAAATTTATGATACCAGTGCTGCAGGATGGGCCAGTGTGGGTTGTAAAACCAAGGTACGTGAACCAGGACAATAGGAAGCTACGCGAATAAATGTAATTGGAAAACTAGATGATGAAAATTTATAAGGAAAGAAGAGCTGTGTTCAGAAAAAGAAACTGTTTTTTTTTGGTGCAAGAAATATCCTTAACTTTGGTAAGACACCGGAGATAGCACTCGGTATTGGTGGATTTTTAAGTTCGCAGGCGCAGTGATCTACGATACAGCGCGAAACTCAGCCTGGTGGGGGTGTAGATGACGCTACTTGGGACTATTTGCTAGCGTCATGATGCAATGGCATATGTAGAGTCTCCCCACGATCGAATCCTAATCAGAACTGGATATTCGGTACCTGCCCATTTAACGTGACAATATGAGCTATCGCTCGTGAATCAACGACCATTTCCTGAGGAGCGGATTCTTTGGCGGTAATATGTCCATTGTGTACCAACGGCCTGCCATTATAAGCCCAAAGCACGAGGGGCGGGGGTTCAGTTTCTTGTATAGACTTCATGGGACGGACTCTCTAAGTTAACGCCTACGAAACTGTGGTTCGGTCCAGGTTAATCTTGTTTCAAATCCTGAGGGAATGCCGAACAAAACGGTACGGGTCCACCAACGCGAGACCAAGTGAACGAGGTTCGGAGCCCGATAGGACAAGTTCCACCAGCAAGAAGTGATAGGGGAGAACATTTTTACTAGTGACTTCCGAGGTGTAAAAATACGTGTTATAAAATTCAGTGTAATTCCAGTGTATGTGGAAAATACCAGTGCTGCCTGTGTTGGAGGCAGATATCTGTGTGTGTGAATCCCAGAGCGTAACCATGGGCAGGATTATGGAGTCCCATTGGCGACTCTGCACCATGGGCTATGGTGGCCTTTGTGGGTCTGAGCGAACCCAGGACACCATGCAGACCACCTCACCTGGACAGCAGAAATGATGAGTATTGACTTTCAAATTATGGGTATGTAACTTACGAAAGGGGGGCGGACAGTAAGGTAGATTCAGTAGCTTGCGTGACGATATTAGTCACAGTCATTATAGATGCGGGAGGCAAGTTATTTAACGGTCAGCATGATCTAGTTAGGAGTTGTGTGTGTACTCGCCATTATTAGTTTAATGCATGTCTTTGGGCTCAAATGGTACGAGTATGTCCATGTAAGTAAGAATGATTTGTGAGCCAGGGCATGTAGACTAAATTCACGTGAAGTTTTGATGTTTGTTCGTGTGGCATTTAATGTAATGATGTTAATGACTTTGACCATATGTCGGTTTATATTTGCTTATCGTGAGATTAATAAATTCCAGTGAGGATAGTTTTTCGCCACATATTGAGGTATATTGAGTGACCCTTTGCTCCTTTTATTTTCCGTGAGACCGGCGGGGTCGAACCAGTGTCCGGCGAGAGATTACGTGTGAGTTATGGTGAGTTGTTCCCACAGGAGCGTGTGTGATATTTATGTGTGATGGGGATTTAGGTTGCCAGCGAAGTTAGCCGAGGTTCGTACCACGTGCGGTAGACGTATGTTGATACGAAAGGCGTCGTGATGCACGTGATGGTACATATTTGTTGTTGTTGTTTTTGTATGAGAGGGTCTATTGCCTCATAACAGAGAAAGTTCAGTCACACACGCATGGGAAAATATAAATGTGTTTTTCAGGAACACCATGAAGAAACACTGGTTCAATCCCCTCGCCGATGTACACCAGCATATTATAAATTTACCATTTGTATATTCGCATAATGTAAGCACAGTAGAGGTTTGTTTTGCTTTGACAGCTGGGCAGGTAGGGAGCTATTTATGGTCACGGCCGGCCCGCGAGAGCCATTGTGTATGCAGGGCGAGTCTTTCTGTCTCGTCTTGGTCAAAGCTGTAATTACCACATACCGTTGTTAGCTAATTAATTTAAGGGGTGCATGTCGTTTTGCCATGCTGATTCGTATTTCTTTGCTTGTACTACTGTTCGTGAATAGTAGTAACTTTTGTTCATCCGGGTTCAGCCCGTGTTTATTTTGTAGTAATTTTGTCTTGTGCCTAGCCCCGTATACTTGGATATGATCCGCCCGCCCTAAATATCGTGGTTATATTAGCCCGACGTAGGTTGGGCCCATGTGGTTCGAAGCCCGTCTATGAAAGGTACTCGTCATTACCTGTGTAAAAATTGTCCTTGTTTCCTGCTAGAGTGTATATTTGTGTGACATAAAAATCAGAATAACACTATTTGTTTAAAATAAAATCAGTAAGCGCAACTGCAGTTTGTTTCTGACCCAAA
Organism: Meconema thalassinum; assembly: GCA_946902985.2. Taxonomy (NCBI): domain Eukaryota; kingdom Metazoa; phylum Arthropoda; class Insecta; order Orthoptera; family Tettigoniidae; genus Meconema; species Meconema thalassinum. The sequence continues at coordinate 57,021,997 of OX336390.1, forward strand.
TTCGTGTTAGAGGCAGTTGACAGTCCATTTAAAGTAGTTTTTGACCACCTCGCACAGCTGAGTAACGTGATGTAATGATTTAATGTAAATTCTATGGTTGAACTCAGCTGTTATTAAGGTTTCATCCTGTGGGATGAGGTTTGTTCTAGTTTTTTTTAAAGAGGGGCGCACTGGGATATCACATATTCTTTGTTCTTTTATATTTAATTTTGAAGGTGTTGGTTTTTCTTTGTTGATGACAGTTGGGTTTTTTATTTGTTGTTTTTGTTCTGTAATTTCTTTCTGCAAGTTTTTTTTTGTTGGAAATAAATTACGGACTCAGTAAGATGTGAGTGTACGCCATTTCTGTAATTGTTAGTCACCTGTTTCCTTCACTTTAGGCCTTTAAGTCAGTTACTATAACGAACGCACCACCCCCGAGATCAATTTATTTTATCCAGGCCTAAAGGATTGCCCTATCGGGTACAATATATTATCCAACCACAAATTCTAGTGCATTTGATTAGTGTTTAAATACGATTCGCAATTTGAATCTGAACATAATGCAAGTTTGTTTTGTTTCAAAGGGTTTGTGAATTACATATGAGTACTGGTATTCTGCACGTGTGTACAATTTAGAACAACAGTATATAATTAATATAAATAAATAGAATTAGAGCATGCACTGTAATACCAACTCACTAATATCCCCTACAATAATCTTATATATTAAAACAGTTTTCAAAAAATTTCACCCATTACTAAAACTGAAATATCTCGGGAAGTATTTGCGCTACGACGACGTTTGTTGTCTTAAAATGTAATGCCTGTCACGCACTCTCGATTGATACCCACCTTACGTGATTATATCATTCGAGTATTAAAATAATAGCGAATATTACTTCCTTCAAGGTCTCACGAAAATGGAATATTCGAACGACTTGACGGACATATTGTCGCTAGGCGACAACGACTAACACCGTATCATGATATTGAACGCCGCCCCAATAATAAATCGAACTTGATATTAACCGAGAGTTCCCTAATTACGTCATGATATCATTAACTTCTACCTGCTCCTCTCGGGCGCTAATGTCGCATGTAACCATACATGATATCGTTAACTTCTACCTGTTCCACTCGGGCGCTAATGTCGCATGTGCCCATACAATAAGCAAAAGGGGATTCTGTGCACATAATTTAATTAAAACTTCTCAAAGAATGGATTACTTTGAGACTGAAATGCTCATGCACAATCAGCAGACATTTTGCTAATGACACTGGCATGTCAACATCTCTTTGAATGACAACATTTACTGTATACGAAAGACAACTAATTTCACGAAGATTCCGCTACAGTCGAATGTAGGAACCGCCATTTTGTATTGTGTATCCGATCTTTCAATTATATAGTCTTTGGTCACACCAGCTACAAACTGTCTTCTTTTCGTTTCAGCATTCGTCCTTATAAGTTGTGTGCTCAATCAAAACAATGCATCATATTATGATGAATGTGAGGCGACACTCAATTACAAATGTTATAAAGATTAAAGGTGACGGTAATTGTCTGTTCCGGTCATTGGCATATTGTGAGTACAACAATCAGAGTTTATTTACACAGGTTAGAAAGCGAATTGTAAAACACGTTACTGACAATTGGAATAATTATTCTTCCTTTATTGTTGGCAACAGCGATATGTACGAAACTGTTATCAATACGAGCGATGATTACAAACTGTATATGTCTATGAATGGTATTCATGGAGGTCATGTTGAGTTAGTTGCCGCTGCTCAAGTTTACAAAATGGATACTGACATAATCACTAATAATAAAACTCATAGTGTAAAAGCAGAAAATACGCCATCAAATAGAATAATTTCTTGCTATACTCTGGGGATGGGTGGAACGGTCATTATGACGTCTTAAATACCGGTATCAGTGCTAACTCAGTTAGAACGTGGATGCCAAGTCACTCGATTCAGTGGCTGATTTACAGTTTCAAACTAAGAGTGGGTTTGCGTGCAGTAAAACCCCAGGATCGTGTCGGAAGCGAACCTCAGAACCAGTTAGCCAGAGACAAAATGTGATAAGAATTAAAGGTGACGGAAATTGTCTGTTAAGGGCATTGGCATATTGTGTGTACAACAGTCAGAGTTTATTTACAAAGGTTAGAAAACGAATTCTTCAACATGTTACAGACAATTGGAATAAGTATTCTTCCTTTATTGTTGACAACAGCGATATGTACGAAATTGCTATCAATACGAGCGATGATTACAAAATGCATATGTCTATGAATGGTATTCATGGAGGTCACGTTGAGTTAGTTGCCGCTGCTCAAGTTTACAAAATGAATATTAACATAGTCAACAAAAACAACAACCCCTGGCACTATCCAGCCCATGACGGGCTAAGGCCGACCAAGCGACCGCTGCCCAGCCATTTGGCCTGCAGATATTGGGGTGACGCGTGATCAGCGCGTCGGGTCCCCTCGGCCGTTAATCTTGGTATTCGTGATCGGGGCGCTGTCTCACTGTCAGACAGCTACTCAATTGTCCTCACGAGGCTGAGTGCACCCCGTTCCAACCCTCACGTCAGTTTTAAAATCCCTGACGGAGCCGGGGATCGAACCCGGGGCCTCCGGGTGAGAGGCAGGCGCGCTACCCCAACATAGTTACTAATAATAAAACGCATACTGTAAACGCCGAAAATACGCCACAAAATAGAATAATTTCCTTACTGTATTCTGGAGATGGCTGGAACGGTCACTAAGACGTCCTAGATATCAGTGCTAACTCAGAGTCAAGTATGGTCGAAAACGTCAATACCAAGAAACAGAAACGAGCACTACGCGACTCAAATCGATATCAGAAACAGATTTCATTTGGAACTATTGATGGAGCTCCACCTTCTCATCGATACATTGCAGTATATGAGAGAGAAGGTGGCTTGAGGAATGTTGATTATGATAGTATGCACTGTGAACCTATGTGTTATACCTTGATTTGGCCTTGCGGAGAGTCTGGTTGGCACATTTCAATGCCAACTGCTGGGGTGAGACAAACTAAAATACGTCATACAGTCACAATGCGTGAGTATATTCTGTACAGAATTGCCATTCGAGGTCTAGGAGCTGAGTTCGATTTCAATCCCCTTATTAACGCTGGTAAATTGACTCAGCAGCTATTCGTGGATTACTACTGTCGTATGGAAGGTGACCGGTTAAAATATATACGTCATCAACAAACTAAGTTGCGAGTTGATATATATGCCGGTTTAGCAGACGCCTTGCATGTACGAGCAGAAAATGAAAATCTCTGAGTCGGTCGTATTGTAGTTTTGCCATCTTCTTTTACAGGTAGCCCAAGGAATATGATGCAAAATTATCAGGATGCGATGGCGATAGTGAGGAAGTTTGGAAAGCCAGATTTATTCATTTCATTCACCTGTAATGCGGGCTGGCCAGAAATACTTAACAGCATTCATCCTTGGGAAACGGCTAATAATAGGCCTGATATTGTAGTGAGAGTTTTCCATTGCAAAGTAAAGGAATTGCTACGATTGATTAATGTTAAGGAAATTTTCGGTAAAGTAAATACAGTGGAATTTCAAAAACGAGGTCTCCCGCACATCCATTTACTATTAACGTTAACGGAATATAGTAAGTTTCGAGAAATTTCTGACATTGACAGTGTGGTGTCAGCCGAAATACCAGATCTCAAGGATGAAGCGCTATACGAGTTGGTAAGGCGTCATATGGTACATGGTCCTTGAGGATCTTTGAATCTTTCTTCAGTCTGTATGAAAGATGGCGTATGCAAGAAAGATTTCCCTAAACAGTTTCAGGAAGAGACCAAAGATAACGCCAATGGTTATCCTTCGTAAAGGAGAATAAATAATGGACGGATTATTGTAAAAACAATTCGAGGTATTGACATTGAAATCTATAGTCGATTCATTGTTCCCTACAATCCATTTCTTTTACTTTACTTTCAAGCTCATATTAATGATGAAATATGCTCGAGTGTTCGGAGTGTTAAATACATCCACAAGTATGTGTATAAAGATCATGACTGCTGCAATGTTAAAATATATCCTGAAGGCGAAACGGTGAACTACGATGAAATTACTTTTTTTCTAAATCCTAGATATGTTGGTCCAACAGAAGCCGCATACAGGATATTTTCATTTCACATGCATGAACAGTCACATTCTATCGTGCGATTACCAGTTCACTTGCCAAACTTGCAAAATATCTATTATAAAAATGATAACGCTCCTGATATTTTACTTCAAGCACAGCTGCGGAACACGGAATTACAAGCGTGGTTCAAGTTAAATCAAGGTTCGCAAGCCAGAAATCCGTATATATATCCTGAAACACCAGTACATTACGTCTGGAATAAGAGCAACTGCCAGTGGCAAAAAAGAAAAAAATGTTTCAAAAACTATAGGCAGAATGTATAATGTTTCGCCTACAGAAACAGAAAGGTATTATTTACGCCTGTTATTGCTTCACGTCATTGGTGCTACCAGCTTCCAGGATCTACGAACATACAAAACCGTTGTCTATTCTACTTTAAATGAAACAGCTACGGAGCGAGTTTTGCTGATTGATGATTCTGAATGGCAGCGTTGTTTGGCAGAAGCGTCACAATTTCAGATGCCTTCTCAGTTACGACAACTGTTTTCTTACATATGTATCTTTCAGACCCCTTCAAATGTAAGACAGTTAAGGGACATTTTCAAGAATTCATTATTAGAAGATTATCTGCAGTTTCACGAACCTAACATTGCATATCAGTTCACTCTTATATATATTTCTAATACATTAAAGCTCCATGGTCTTCCCATTACTTCTCTCGAATTGCCAGCTATTATTGATAATTTCCCTCGGACAAATTTACCAATGAATTATCCAAAACTTAATGAGGATCAATTAAGTCGGATGATAAACCAAGCAAATGAAAACCAAACGGCTATAATTACAGAAATTTTGGGGTTAGTACAAAACGGCAATGAAAGGCTGAGTAATGCATATTTCATTGACGGTCCAGGGGGCACTGGAAAAAAATTTCTTTACCAATGCTTGATTCACAGTTGGACACATTTGGGGTTAAATGTAGTTTCTGTTGCATGGACTGGTATTGCAGCAATGTTACTACCTCAGGGGCGCAATGTACACAGCCAGTTCAAGTTACCTCTACATTTACATGAAAGTTCAGTATCAGGAATAGAAGTTAACAGCAAGGAAGCTTTTTATATTCGTTCAGCAAAACATATCATGATGAGGCCCCTATAGCTAATAAGCACGCATTGATGTGTGTAAATCGGCTGCTTAAGGACATCATGAATAACGACGTGCCTTTCGGAGGAAAAATTATCATCTTAGGTGGAGATTTCAGGCAGGTATTGCCTGTTGTGCCTCACGCATCTAGAGCAGCTTCAGTCCAAATGTCAGTAAGGTTCTCTCCTTTGAGGCCATTATTCAAAATTTTTAAACTCAACAAAAATATGCGAGCGGATATAGATCAACGTGACTTTGCAAACTTCTTGATACACATTGGTAACGGTGAATATCCTCACGTCGATGGAGAAAATTCAGAATTAGTCGACTTACCACCTTCCATCATTGCTAAAACTGATATCATCACTGAAATATATGGAAACGAAGTTTCCACACTGAAAGATATTTCAAGCTTTTCAAACATTGCGATTTTAGCACCTAAAAATGAACACTGTAAAGAAATCAATGACAAAGTTTTAGAGCTAATCCCAGGATCATCGAGAACTTACATCAGTGTGAATAATTTAATTACTGAAGATGAGAGTGAACTTCTACAATTCCCAACAGAATTTTTAGACAGCTTAGACATAAGTGGATTGACACCTCATATCCTTCGACTAAAAGAAGGCTCTATTGTGATTTGTTGAGAAATATTAATGTTACGCAAGGTCTGTTGAACTGTACTAGACTGTTGGTTTGGAAGATGCATGACAATTGCTTACACCTTGAAATTATTACTGGCGTAAATGTTGGAAACGATGTTCTACTTCCTCGCCTTGACCTTACGCCATCAGATACTTCTATGCCGTTTTCCATCAAAAGGATGCAGTTTCCAGTACATTTGGCTTTTTGTATAACTATCGATAAAGCTCAAGGTCAAACATTAGATCAAGTAGGCATTTATCTACCTCAACCGGTGTTTAGCCACGGACAACTGTATGTCGCACTATCGCGAGCAAAATCATTTCGTGACGTCAAAGTTCAAATAGAACCAAAAGGCAAGCGAACAGCAAATGTCGTATGGAAGGAAGTACTATTAGAATGTTGAAACGAATGTTGCGGAGGAGCACAGACCTCAGCAAACAGGGCACAGATTAAATAACAATTATACAAGGACGTCCGAATCCCTAATACGATAACTGTCCTGTGGTAATGGTAAAAAAAATGTGCTATTGTCCTACATCGGTGATTACTAGCCTACATCCTGTTCTTTTATTCCCTCAGTTCTATAACTAAGATATACTCAATCAAATTTACAGCTTAATAGATATTAATTCCTTCTGTGTGAGTTATCTTTTCATTTCTCATCAATCTCCTTAACTCACTATTCTATCCGTAGTGGTGGAGGCGTTAGCTGTCTTTACAGAGGTGTGCAAATTATTAGATTCGATGTCAGTTTTCCAAAATTGCATTTTTACTTTTCACGGTTTAATGCACTAAGTAGGCCTATGTTTACAAGGCGATCAAATTACTTCAAATGTTAAACCAAGACTCCTAATTATATTTTAATTTAAGAAACTTAAATTAAAATGATTTTTTAGGATTTTCACTAACAGAGGAGCCTTGCAAATGCAAGATGCCACACGTTTCGTTTTTATTACTTCACTCTACTTAACGTGTGAATTTAGAGCAGAGGGATTTGGGGTCTTTTAACTGATGAACGCTATTGAACTATTCAAAGATTCATGAACTATTCATTGAAATCACCTGACTTAAATTCTAAAGTCAATGAAAAATTGAAAGCGGGCCCAGCTCACATATCCCTCGGAATCCAATAATCTGATAGTTTCCAGACGCAATTCATTATGGGAAAAGGTGTAATTCCACGGGAGAGGAAACACTACTAAGTAGGATAACAAAAGAAGTTGGTCAATAAAATGATTTTGAATAAAAGAAATTATGACTTATTAAAATTATTTTATTTAATTCTATTAATTTGCACACTTTTATAATTATGTTACCCGAGAGTTACGGTGCATCTCTAAATTCAAAAATAAGAGACCCATATTTTATTTTAAATATATACCATTGGTATCATAAGTAGACAGATCACCAAATTGTACTGCTGTAGCATTAAATTGTGTGGATATCTCTATCTACTTAGCATAAAGCAAAAGTTCCCAATTCTTGGATGTAACGGGTAATCTCGAGAGCAACTTGGTGGATTTTGATGCTGTTTTAACCATTCTGTGAAGGATTTCTCGATTAAGATGAAGGATTAGGTAGAAAAAAAAAATTATGACTTTTTATGGGTAAACCGTTAAAAATATAGATATACTCTGGGAATTGTTCAGCACGAAAAGTTCTGCAGGAAAGATCGCGACAGCTCCCACATCGACCACTGTAAGTGTTTTTACGTTTTCATTTCTTCGAGCAATCTCCATTCAGCGGAAATTTAAATTACTAGCCTAAGAGTGAGTTTACGAGCTTGCCAGCGAGCTATCACCCTACCTTCAGCCAGCATCAAACTGTCGCGTCGTGTCGAGTTAATACTTCAGAGATGATGACGATAATTGTTGATTTAAGGGGCCTAACATTTAGGTTATCGGCCCCTAATGGTCTGGGTGATAGCGAAAATGACAATGAAGTGGAAACCAGAACGAAAATTAAGTGAGAAGGAAAATACTTACAAAAAGGAACTCAGATTGAAACTACTCACAAAATGGAGAGCGGTAATACTTACAAAAGGGAATTTAGAACGAAAATACTCACAAAAGGAATAGATTGAAAAATACTTACAAAATGCAAATGAGATTGAAAATACGTACAAAATGCAATTGAGGTTCAAAATACTTACAAAATGCAATTGAAATTGAAAATACACAATGCAATTTAGATTGAAAAAAAGCGCATTTCAGATTTCAAAAAAACACGCAGAGTAATTGAAATTCAAAATACTTACAAAATGCAATTGATATTGAAAATGCTTACAAAATGCATGGTAGATTCAAACTACTCTATTGGATGGACAATACTTACAGAATGCAATTTAGATTTAAAATACTTACAAAATGTAATTTAGATTCAAAATACCCACAAAATGCAATTGAGAATCAAAATACCTGCAAAATGACCACCATACAAAATGCAATTTACATTCAAAATTCTCACAGAAGTCCCATCCCCTATATTGAAAGACTTACTAAAAGACAATTTAGATTGTCGATCCTTACTAAATGCAATCGAGGTTGAAAACACTAGCAAAATGCAATTTACTCTAGATCGAAAAGACTTAAAAAATGCAACGTAGTCTGAAAACACCTACAAAATGGAGTGCGGATGCAAAAGAAATCGCTCAATGGAATTTAGATACACGGGAGCCAATTAACAAAAAACAGTGCGGGATCTTAAAGAGTCAGACCCCTCGAAGAAGGAGGGATCAGGAAAGATGAGACAAGGGCCAATTAAGGCAGGAAAGTGAAAGACTCCCTAGGCCTCGGATACCCTAATACCGTCGGGGTCGGAAAAGAAAAAGAGTTGACCAAGGGATGTCGACAGGGAAGAAGACGGAGAGGAGCCCGGCACAAGTAAGTGGAAGCAATGCCGGAATCAGCTGGGGTCCCGTGGTCGCCAACCCACGTACTTCAGGGAAGAGTATAGCTTATGTGTTTGGAGTTAGCTGTTCACCTCGGCTTTTCAGAATTGCGTCTTGAACCTGACATTCGTGCGCCTTTTAAGCTTACGCTGGGTAAATAGTGCCACACACACACAGAGGACATTTGATCTCATAAGTCTACTTCATCATTTACCCAAAAGCGACGGTACGTTAAATGTCTGTTCAGGTCACTAGCATGAACACATGCAAATGTCATACGGACAGAAGTGCTGTAGGATTGAAGTGAATGCTGCAGAGCAGCACGGGTCTTCTAGTAATAATTTTATTTTATGTTTAAGAGGACTAACTTCTGGTTTTAGATTAGTGTTGCAAGTGAAAATTGCAAGAGTGTGTAATCCTATGCAATGGAGTGACGCAAATAAGGGAGGTGAGATCTGTAAACCTCGGCTGAGGTCTAATGTCACCTACCATTAATTACAAATCAGATGAGTACCTATATCACCCTGATATTTTGTACGGTGATAAAGGGAACAACTAGATGTTCACGTAGGTAACTTTCCAAAACATGTTAGATACAAAACGAACATGGTGGGCATGTGAAGTTGGAACATTTAAATAGACTATTCTCGCGATTTAACCATCTGAGTGCAGTGAAACATGATGAAGCAGCTGTCTGAAATTTTAAAATTAAGTTTTTATTTCTTGTGTCGTAACCTTGCGATCGAAGTTAACGTTTGAAGAATGAACCTACGCAACAATAACCAGCTCATTCATTCATTCGTGTCAGAAACACTTACAGTGTGAAATTGAATATACAATAAATAGACCACATAATATATATACAAAATTTTACATTTCAATTTGTTCAAACTATAGCCGGCCAGAAGTTGGCGACCTCTATGGCATAAGGTGTTGCATGTAACAGGTCCTCTAACGTACATGTTGTTGGGCACTGACTGCACTGAAGCAGATGGTAGGATGTCTGCGTTGTTCCACATTCACAAGACGGTGACTCCACGTGGAAACCCCATCTCAGTAAATTGCTTTTGCATCTTGTGACACACGACCGAAGTCTATTGAGTGATCTCCATGTACTCCATTTCTCTGTGAAACCGGCTGGTAGTTTTTCAGAGGGTGGAAACCATTGTCCAGGACTGTAGAACCTTGCACGCCACAAATAGGTTCGGGATTGTTGTGAAGTTCCGACAAGAGCTTCTGTTGTTCTAAGGAAGCTTTTCCTAGATTTTAGTCGGGGTTTTTCAGGTCGATGTCCAAACAGAGGATGGGCTTCTGAAGTTTCTGCTATTTTTTTCTCATTTTTCGCCGCTACCTCTCGGTGGATGTCAGGGGGAGCGATACCAGCAAGGGTGTACAGCTTGTCCAGCGAAGTGGGCTTAAGGCACCCAGTAATAATGCGACAAGCATCGTTAAGTGCAACATCTACCACTTTGGCATGACTGGATTTGTACCATACCGGGCTTGCGTAGTAAAATAACGCAAGAGAAGGGGTTTTCACAGTACTAGGATGTGCTCCCCGTGTGGTGCCTGTTAACTTCCTTATGATGTTATTTCTGGCTGCAACTTTTTGCTTGGTGTTCAAACAGTGCTTCCTGTAAGTGAGAGCGCGGTCAAGGGTAATTCCTAGATATTTTGGAAACGAACAATGCTCCAGCGTGGATCCTTCCCAGTTAATTTTGAGGGTTCTAACTGCCTGTCCGTTTTTAAGATGGAAAGCACAAGTCTGTGTTTTACTGGGATTTCGTCTCAATTGGTTCTCCCCCTAGTAAGCAGACAATCCTCTTAATGCCTTGGACAACTTCTGTTCTACATTATCAAAACAGTCAGGTTGGGCAGTGATGGCACAGTCATCTGCGTAGATGAAACACTGTTTCCCTCTGGATGTGGCTGATCATTAGTATAGATATTAAACAACGCAGGAGCAGGCACACTTCCCTGGAGGTATTCCATTTTTCTGCGATCTCCATATGCTTCTTTTCCCCTGAAATACAAACAAAGAACCTTCTGGTTTCAAGTAGATTCCTCAAGAAACAGTTTAGATAAAAATCTTTGGTGGCATCACACAGTTTCATAAAAAGCAGTCTGTGATTAACTGTGTCATAAGCCGCAGTAAGATCTGCAAAACCAGCTCCTGTGATCTCCTTCCTATCAAAACCATCTTCAATATGCTGTGTTCATTTCATCTCTTGAGATGTGCAACTCTTCCCCGATCTGAATCCAGCCTGCTGTGGTATAAAGATTGTCTCCAGTTTCTACATTAATCTATGTAGGATGAGTCTTTCAAGGATTTTATAGAGATGACATAACAGAGATATGGGGCGGTAACTTTTGGATCAGTCTGGTCCTTGCCTGGCTTGCAAATAGCAATAACTTTGGCTTTCCTCCATAGTTTAGGAATCTTAGAAAACTGGGCACATTTGTTCATAAGCTCCCTTAGCCAGCACATTGTTATCGGCCCAAAATTCTTAATCTGTTCCACTCTTACATCATCGAGTCCAGCAGCTTCGCCATTTTTGCATTTACCCAGGACTAGTAGCTCAGCCTGAGTAAAGGGTTGTAGCAAAATATTGGTTTCATGAGTGGGTTAGTAAAGCCGGTTCTAACGCACTCATTTTATTTGTACCCGACTGTACATGTTAAAATAATGAATATCTCTCGAACGCATGGTCCGATTTTGACAAATGAGGTGTCGTTGGACTCGAGCTGACGTCCTCTTTCCTATGGACCACTCGTTATATTTTTGAATTTTTTTTGAAACTTCTCGTTTTCGAAAATATGTAATAGTTTGAAAACCAAACATGATAGAACGTTGTGCCATGGCTCAAACGAATGGTCATTATGACCTTTATTTTTAGCCTACTTTCGATTTTTGCAAAAAATGAAAGTAGACTTATGAGATCAACACAGGGCGAAAAAAGTGTGTCTGTCTGTGTGTGTGTACGTGTGTGTGTGAGTCTGTGTGTGTGTGTGTCTGTGTGTGTGTGTGTGAGTGTGTGTACTCTGAATGTCTGTCCCCCCCTATCAATTCGAACACGGTGAATGCGAATTGAACGAAATTTGGTACAAAGGTAGCACTAGCAAAGGACACCTCAGTGTCATGTTTTATATCGCCGCCATCTTGACGGAAACGTAATGGCGGCCTCACAAATGTTCAAAGCTTAAATCAAATTACGACTAACCTAATCATCCGATCTCTACCAAATTTTGCAACAACATACCTTTATGGGGTGAGCATCCTTTGACCAAACCAATAGGTCATCAACGTAATAGTTTACGGATGGCGGCCATCTTTGAGTGAAAATCGATTCCCCCTATTAATTCGAACACGGTGCAACCGAATGGAACGAAATTTGGTACGGAAGTAGTAATAACGAAAGGCACCTCAGTGTCATGGTTTATATCGCCGCCATCTTGACGGAAACGTAATGGCGGCCACACAAATGTTCAAAGCTTAAATCAAATAACGACTAATCTAATCATCCGATCTCTACCAAATTTTGCAACAACATACCTTTATGGGGGGAGCATCCTTTGACCAAACTAATAGGTCATCAGAGTAATAGTTTGCGGATGGCGGCCATCTTTGTGTGAAAATCGATTCCCCCTATTAATTCGAACACGGTGCAACCGAATGGAACGAAATTTGGTACAGAGGTAGTACTAACAAAAGGCACCACAGTGTCATGTTTTATATCGCCGCCATCTTGACGGAAACGTAATGGCGGCCACACAAATGTTCAAAGCTTAAATCAAATTACGATTAACCTAATCATCCGATCTCTACCAAATTTTGCAACAACATACCCTTATAGAGGAAGCATCCTTTGACCAAATGAATAGGTCATTAGCCTAATAGTTTGCGAATGGCGGCCATCTTTGTGTGAAAATCAATTCCCCCTATTAATTCAATCACGATGAAACCGAATGGAACGAAATTTGGTACAGAGGTAGCACTAGCAAAGGGCATCTCAGTGTCATGATTAATATCGCCGCTATATTGACAGAAACGTATTAGCGGCCACACAAATGTTTAAAGCTTAAATCAAATTACGACTAACATGACCATTCGATCTCTACCAAACTTTGCAACAACATACCTTTATGGAGGGAGCATCCTTTGACCAATCTAATAGGTCATTAGCCTAATAGTTTGCGGATGGCGGCCATCTTTATGTCAAAATTGATTCCCCCTATTAATTCGAAACGGTGGAACCGAATGAACGAAATTTGGTACAGAGGTAGCACTAGCAAGAGGCACCTCAGTGTCATGTTTTATATCACCGCTATCTTGACGGAAACGTAATCGCGGCCACCCAAATGTTAAAAGCTAAAATGTAATTACGACCAACCTAATAATCTAGTCTCTACCAAATTTTGCAACACCATATCTTTATGTGGGAAACATATTCTGACCAAACTGCAAGAACATCAGCCCAATAGTTTGCAGATGGTGGCCAAGTATGTGTGCAAATCGATTCCCCCTATCAATTCAAACACGGCGAAACCGAATTGAACGAAATTTGGTACAGAGGTAGCACTAGCAAAGGGCACCTCATATTCATGTTTAATATCCCTATAGCACGTTGTATTTCAACAAGCTACTACAACCAACATTCAATCATACTCCTTGAAAAGGACAAAGAGTTATAACAATACCCATGCATTTAGGAGAAAGTAGGCTATATGTTCTTTACTGAACATCTTGTTTGTAATAAAACGTTTTTATTAGCCTACTTTCGATTTTTGCAAAAAATGAAAGTAGACTTATGAGATCAACACAGGGCGAAAAAAGTGTGTCTGTCTGTGTGTGTGTATGTGTGTGTGTGAGTCTGTGTGTGTGTCTGTGTGTGTGTGTGTCTGAGTGTGTGTGAGTGTGTGTACTCTGAATGTCTGTCCCCCCCTATCAATTCGAACACGGTGAATGCGAATTGAACGAAATTTGGTACAAAGGTAGCACTAGCAAAGGACACCTCAGTGTCATATTTTATATCGCCGCCATCTTGACGGAAACGTAATGGCGGCCACACAAATGTTCAAAGCTTAAATCAAATTACGACTAACCTAATCATCCGATCTCTACCAAATTTTGCAACAACATACCTTTATGGGGGGAGCATCCTTTGACCAAACCAATAGGCCATAAGCGTAATAGTTTGCGGATGGCGGCCATCTTTGTGTGAAAATCGATTCCCCCTATTAATTCAAACACGGTGCAACCGAATGGAACGAAATTTGGTACAGAGGTAGAACTAACAAAAGGCACCTCAGTGTCATGTTTTATATCGCCGCCATCTTGACGGAAACGTAATGGCGGCCACATAAATGTTCACAGCTTAAATCAAATTACGATTAACCTAATCATCGGATCTCTACCAAATTTTGCAACAACATACCTTTCTAGAGGAAGCATCCTTTGACCAAATGACTAGGTCATTAGCCTAATAGTTTGCAGATGGCGGCCATCTTTGTGTGAAAATCAATTCCCCCTATTAATTCAAACACGGTGAAACTGAATGGAACGCAAATTGGTACAGAGGTAGCACTAGCAAAGGGCATCCCAGTGTCATGTTTCATATCACCGCCATATTGACAGAAACTTAATGGCGGCCACACAAATGTTCAAAGTTTAAGTTAAATTACGACAAACATAACCATCCGATCTCTACCAAACTTTGAAACTACATTCCTTTATGGAGGGAGCATGCTTTGACCAATCTAATAGGTTATTAGCCTAATAGTTTGCGGCAGGCGGCCTTCTTTATGTCAAAATTGATTCCCCCTATTAATTCGAACACGGTGGAACAGAATGGAACGAAATTTGGTACAGAGGTAGCACTAGCAAAGGGCACCTCAGTGTCATGTTTTATATCGCCGCCATCTTGACTGAAACGTAATGGCGGCCACACGAATGTTCAAAGCTTAAATCAAATTACGATTAACCTAATCATCCGATCTCTACCAAATTTTGCAACTACATACCTTTATGGAGGGAGCATCCTTTGACCAATCTAATAGGTCATTCGCCTAATAGTTTGCGGATGGCGGCCATCTTTGTGTAAAAATCGATTCCCCCTATTAATTCAAACACGGTGAAACAGAATGGAACGAAATTTGGTACAGAGATAGCACTAGCAAAGGGCATCTCAGTGTCATGATTTATATCGCCGCCATATTGACACAAACGTAATGGCGGCCACACAAATGTTTAAAGCTTAAATCAAATTACGACTAACATAACCATCCGATCTCTACCAAACTTTGCAACAATATACCTTTATGGAGGGAGCATCCTGTGACCAATCTAATAGGCCATTAGCCTAATAGTTTGCGGATGGCGGCCATCTTTATGTCAAAATCGATTCCCCCTATTAATTCGAACACGGTGGAACCGAATGAACGAAATTTGGTACAGAGGTAGCACTAGCAAAGGGCACCTCAGTGTCATGTTTTATATCGCAGCCATCTTGACGGAAACGTAATGGCGCCCACACAAATGTTCAAAGCTTAAATCAAATTACGATTCGCCTAATCATCCGATCTCTAGCAAATTTAGCAACAAGATACCTTTATGGAGGGAGCATCCTTTGACCAAACTAATAGGTCATCAGCCTGATATTTTGCGGATGGCGGCCATCTTTGTGTAAAAATCGATTCCCCTTATCAATTCGAACACGGTGAAACCGAATGGAACGACATTTGGTACAGAGGTAGCACTAGCAAAGGGCACCTCAGTGTCATGTTTTATATCACCGCTATCTTGACGGAAACGTAATCGCGGCCACCCAAATGTTAAAAGCTAAAATGTAATTACGACCAACCTAATAATCTAGTCTCTACCAAATTTTGCAACACCATATCTTTATGTGGGAAACATATTCAGACCAAACTGCAAGAACATCAGCCCAATAGTTTGCAGATGGTGGCCAAGTATGTGTGCAAATCGATTCCCCCTTTCAATTCAAACACGGTGAAACCGAATTGAACGAAATTTGGTACAGAGGTAGCACTAGCAAGGGGCACCTCATATTCATGTTTAATATCCCTATAGCACGTTGTATTTCAACAAGCTACTACAACCAACATTCGATCATACTCCTTGAAAAGGACAAAGAGTTATAACAATACCCATGCATTTAGGAGAAAGTAGGCTATATGTTCTTTACTGAACATCTTGTTTTTTATGTTTTTTTGAAAACACTCGAATTTTGAAAATCCTATATTTTGGAAACTAGGAAGTTTACAAAAACGTTTGACGTAAATTAATGGTCCCTACCCCCTCTACCCCAAAAATAAATTTTAAGTCTCTAGGATAAAAACCTGACAGTAGTGGGATGATGACAGCGCTGCTCCATTTAGCAAGTGGTGAGCCCCTGCGACCTTGGAATGGAAGGAGTCATGCTAGGAAGGCGTGCTTGGATTCGTTTTTTTCGTCTCGTTGCGCTCTTTACGGAAATGTAGGTGTCGAAAAGGTGAAAATCTGGAAACACTTTTTTTTTGGGGGGGGGGAACCGTGATTTTAAACTTTTTGCTATATCTCGCGAACCAATCATGCTAGAGGCGTGTACGACGGGTCCAAGGACTCGGGGTGACGTCCTATTTGCTATGGACCACTCGTTATATTTTAAAAAAATTGGAAACTCTATTTTGGGGTAAACACGTGTTTTTTATTATTTTTACTGATATCTCACGGACCAATAACGCTAGAGACGTGTACGAGGTGTCCTAGGACTCGGGCTAACGCCCCCTTTCAAATGTGGTAGATATGATTTCCAAAAAATAATTCACAAAGGGCCTAACGCCATACATGTTGAAAAAAAGTTTTTTTTCTTTACCTGTTTATAATGTCCATGAAGCGTGGTGGTTGAGAGATATGATGTGTGTGTGTTTGAACGTACCTGTCGCTAACCACAGTGGCTGTGCTCAATAGATCAATCGCTATTTCGACGGGTCGGTTTATGACAGAGCGAGGGTGCTTTTATCTGATATTTTACCTCCGAAGATGATCTTTAACGTGTAAACGGTGATGAGAACTAGGTTCTATGTTGGTCGAAGCGAGTACATAAAACAAACTTGCAGACGAGCAGGAGGTGAATGTCATTTGAGCTTATTGGAAGGCGTTGATCTGACTTAACAACAGGTGCAATGGAAAATGAAAAAGAGGCTTGAAGGTGAATTAATCTGACCATCGTGGTGGCAGGGAAGAGCGAAATGCATGTGAACACATGTGAAACCACATGCACGCTAAACAAGTGACATCCTGTTTGCTTCGTACGTGACAAAATGCAAGTTCAGGTGAAATTTGACCCGGCACAGGTGTTCACCTCGGGCGTTGGCTGTCCACGTGTTTGATAACAGGATGTTCAAAGCGTGGGAAAACAAATGATTATACATGCAACGTAACATATATAAAGACATGTCGTTATCATTTCCTCTCTCACTTAGGTGACTACCTTTGAACACATTACGTTGCGTGAATCCCCTGGTCTTGTTTAACAGTTTTTGTGTTGGTGGAAAATACTTAACCTTGTTGTGAGGTAGGTATATATTTATTCATTTATATATTTATTGATTTATATATATTTACAAGCAATTATTTATTGATTAGGTAATTAATGATTTTATTTATTTATTTGTTGGCAGATAACTGTTATACCTTACATGTCTAAGAGAGAAGAAACCATTGCACTTTTGAGCTCACTAGAAGGAAACAGTAACAAGCCACTGCAAGTAAAGGTGAAATGATTTTTTAAACTAACTTGTTTCATTTTTTTGTTTTATATTTTATTTGATGAAATGCATGTATTAACCTGAATTTAGGTATTTATAACGGTTTATTTTATTTATTATTAGAAACTTGGAAAGAAAAGCCTTACCGCCGTAGCAGTTGCTGAAAACCCTAGACGCAGCAAAGTGCAATCATTGTTTCCAGGCAGTGAACTATTTAAAACTCAGGTAAGCCTAACATAAAATGCTATTCCATTTTACCACTACTGAAAACTCGTAGACAACAATTTCATTACCTGTACATGACTAGGACGATGATTGTTTTCTTGATTAATGACTATGTATTGGCAACCGGTACAAGACCATATTGGTTGTTTACCGGGTAAGTACAAGGCCATATTGGATTTTGTAAAAAACAAAAATTTTAATTTAACTGACATTTCGTCCCTATAATAATAATAATAATAATAATAATAATATCGTATAGCCTCGGGTGCCGGGTGCAAGCTTTGTTATTTGAGACACAGAGGGTAGCTTGCATGTCGAATTTAGTTGTTCCTTTACTATGAAAGTCATGGAGGTTACATGTTAGATATCTAATATCTTTAAACTCTATAGCACTTTCTAGTAGAAAAATGAGGAACTTTGTACCCTATGAACTCAATGAATATTCACAGGTTTGAACATGATAATGTGAACAAAATGACATGACATTATTATTTTTTGTTTATGTATTTGTTAAAGGGGAATGTAAATGACTGCAGTTTTATAAAAAGAAAATAAGTACATGGGTTACTGTTAGTGCCGTCATACAGTTTATTATAATTTTTATGGTGTTTTGATATATTAATGCCAATTAAGGTTAACGTTTTATTTACTAGTATTGATTGATTGATTGATTGATTGAGTGAGTGATTGGTTATTTTGTTTGCTTTTAGGTGTCGTCATGCGCCATTAACGTAATGAACAGACAGTGAACAAGCATACATTGTGCTTTAAAGTACTCTGTGCAACGTTAATAACTTACAATAAGAAAAAGTTTTATTATAACACATGGCGTTAGTACCAAATACAACAAGTGAGCAAGTTGGTTTACCACGTGGGTTAAATTTAAAATCAGAACCAGTTATCTGCAAACAAATAAATAAATAAAATCATTAATTACCTAATCAATAAATAATTGCTTGTAAATATATATAAATCAATAAATATATAAATGAATAAATATATACCTACCTCACAACAAGGTTAAGTATTTCCACCAACACAAAAACTGTTAAACAAGACCAGGGGTTTCACGCAACGTAATGTGTTCAAAGGTAGTCACCTAAGTGAGAGAGGAAATGATAACGACATGTCTATATATATGTTACGTTGCATGTATAATCATTTGTTTTCCCTCGCTTTGAACATCCTATTATCAAACACGTGGACAGCCAACGCCCGAGGTGAACACCTGTGCCGGGTCAAATTTCACCTGAACTTGCATTTTGTCACGTACGAAGCAAACAGGATGTCACTTGTTTAGCGTGCATGTGGTTTCACATGTGTTCGCATGCATTTCGCTCTTCCCTGCCACCACGATGGTCAGATTAATTCACCTTCAAGCCTCTTTTTCATTTTCCATTGCACCTGTTGTTAAGTCAGATCAACGCCTTCCAATAAGCTCAAATGACATTCACCTCCTGCTCGTCTGCAAGTTTGTTTTCTGTACTCGCTTCGACCAACATTGAACCAAGTTCTCATCACCGTTTACACGTTAAAGATCATCTTCGGGGGTAAAATATCAGAAAAAAGCACCCTTGCTCTGTCATAAACTGACCCGTCGAAATAGCGATTGATCTATTGAGCACAGCCACTGTGGTTAGCGACAGGTACGTTCAAACACACACACATCGTATCACTCAACCACCACGCTTCATGGACATTATAAACAGGTAAAGAAAAAAAAACTTTTTTTCAACATGTATGGCGTTAGGCACTTTGTGAATTATTTTTTGGAAATCATATCTACCACATTTGAAAGGGGGCGTTAGCCCGAGTCCTAGGACACCTCGTACACGTCTCTAGCGTTATTGGTCCGTGAGATATCAGTAAAAATCATAAAAACACGTGTTTACCCCAAAATAGAGTTTCCATTTTTTTTTTTATATAACGAGTGGTCCATAGCAAATAGGACGTCACCCCGAGTCCTTGGACCCGTCGTACACGCCTCTAGCATGATTGGTTCGCGAGATATAGCAAAAAGTTTAAAATCACGGTTTCCCCCCCCCCCCCAAAAAAAAACGTGTTTACAGATTTTCACCTTTTCGACACCTACATTTCCGCAACGAGACGAAAAATACGAATCCAAGCACGCCTTCCTAGCATGACTCCTTCCATTCCAAGGTCGCAGGGGCTCACCACTTGCAAAGTGGAGCAGCTCTGTCATCATCCCACTACTGTCAGGTTTTTATCCTAGAGACTTAAAATTTATTTTTGGGGTAGAGGGGAAAGGGACCATTAATTTACGTCAAACGTTTTTGTAAACTTCCTAGTTTCCAAAATATAGGATTTTCAAAATTCGAGTGTTTTCAAAAAAACATAAAAAATAAAAAAGTTTTATTAAATAAAATAAAGGTCATAAAGAACATTCGTTTGAGCCATGGCACAACGTTCTATCATGTTTGGTTTTCAAACTAATACCTATTTTCGAAAACGAAAAATTTCAAAAAAATTCAAAAATATAACGAGTGGTCCACAGGAAAGAGGACGTCAGCTCTAGTCCAACGACACCTCATTTGTCAAAAACGGACCATGCGTTCGAGAGATATTCATTATTTTAACATGTACAGTCGGGTACAAATAAAATGAGTGCGTTAGAACCGGCCTTACTAACCTACTTTCATGGTTAATTTGTTTCCCAAGTGTCTTCCTACCAGGCCTGGTTGTGTAAGATGTTTTCCCATTTTGTGTGAGCTGGTGAGCTATTTGATCAGCTCGGACATGCACATGCGTATTCGCCTGTGAGGGGTCATTTCGTAGGTGTTTGAGAAGTCTCCAAGCTTCTTGGCTACTCCTTCCCATATCACAATCTTCCATCAATTCCTTCCACTGTACCCTCTTTGCCTCAGAGATTGAGGAGGGACCGGATCTTGCTGTTAGGGATGTTTCCTCGCTAAATGGATTTTCATCATACCGGGCAGAATATTCCTCCAGTAAAACGGCTGTTTCTGAAGTCTCACCTTGAATATAGGTCGTTCAGGAACCTCTTGAGATACATGCTCCCGAGCAGAGTTTTACAACTTCGACAAAGTGATCATACTCTTCAGGCACAGGAGCAATTTTTTGAACCTTTTCATCCAGTATTCTGGAGAACTTCGGCCAGTCTGCCTTCTTGAAATTATACCTTCGTCTTGTGCCCAAATCCAGTTGCCCAGGGGGCGTGGTGGCTCAGCGGTCTAGCTGTATGCCTCTCACCAAGGTGGTCCGGGTTCGATTCCTGGTCAATGCATGTGAGATTTTCGAAGTGAAATGCCTTGTCCTGTGGTTCGGATTCCACGTAAAAAGGAGGTCCCGTGGCTCATGATCTCAAGATTAACGGTCACGTTAAACTACAAGCTTCCTTCCTTCCTTTTCCGGTTGCCCAGATTTGAGGACACAGGCCCAAATTCTAAGCCCAGAGCTTTGGTTTTGAATAGCGCGCGCCAATCCTTCTAAGAAGCATTTAGAAGCTTTATGCAGCCAAGAGATCGCTAAGTGACGTAGCAATTTTATCAGAGTCGAGGCTATATTTGTATGAAATATTTTCCTGTGGGGTAGAAACATGAGACTAACACCAAATTAATGGCACGGACAAGGGAAGAAGAACGAGCTGCAGTGCTCGCGCGGCATCTGACAGACGCCACACTAGTTTATTTTTGTATTTGAAAGGAATCTTCCACGGCCACTGACCGGAAATTCCAACTACCTTTCAAGTAACTATTCATAACCCACGTAATAATGCGTCAGCGCGGCAGTGTTAGTCCAGCGCGTGTGGTGGTGAGCCATTGTTACACGAGTGTGAACGGAGTCTGACAGACGCCACGTGACCTTCACTGCGATAAAGTAAGTACTCGTTCTGAAGTATTCTCTTCAAAATTATTACCGTAATTATTCTTCATGGTGTCTTATATGCCATGGCTTCGTGCTGAAACGTTATGTAAGGTGCGTTCAAAAAGTAACGAACCGGAGGCTGGAATGCGCAAACCGGTGACTACATCGGCTAATCGTGGCGTGTGTAACGAGTTGAGGTTCCAACCAGAGCGTGGAAGGTCAAAACCTGTCGCTAGAGGGCACGCTTGCACGCCACGTGACGATAAAAAGCGAGCAGCAGCATGCATCAATCGTCCAAACAAGACCAACAGAGTAGGCCATTTGACATGCTTCCTGATGTGGTTGAATACTGTGGGGCACACATTGGGCACACACTTTGCGCAAGTACAGTCGTTCCTTCATGATGGTGTGCACACTTCCGACGCTCAATCTGACCACGGCGGCTATGGCGATCACTGTCACTCGGCGGTCCTGGGTAATGAGCGCATCAACCAGGTGGACGTTGTCATCGGTAATGCAAGGGGGTGCCCCAGACCGGGCATCATCGGCTAACGATACCCGTCCTTCCCTGAAGGGCTTGTGCCACGCCTTGACCCTTGCAAGGGACATGCAGTGTTCGCCGTACACTTGTGACATTCGGCGATGAATGTCCGGTCCCCCTACTCCTTTCGCTGTCAGAAACCGAACAACGCATCTTTGTTCTTCATTTGACGCCACCACGTCACTGTTTGCAATGTGACTGGCAGCGTTGGACGATTGATGAATGCTGCTGCTCGCTTTTTATCGTCTCGTGACGTGCACGCGTGCCTTCTAGCGACGGGCTGTGACCTTCCACGCTCTGGTTGGAACCACACCTCGTTACACACGCCACAATTAGCCGATGTCGTCACCGGTTTGCGCATTAGCAGCCACCGGCTCGTTACGGTTAGAACGCACCTTATATTTTTAAGTTTTTAGGGCTGAAAATTAGTGGAAAAGAGAGGAGATATACCGGTAACCTTAATGGTCTTGATGATAGAGGGATTGTGCAGAATTTACTTGAGGAAGATGATTCTGAAGATGATGATGATGAATGTGCATTGTACAGTGATAAGGTTGAAGATATTCTAGAATCCAGGAGTGAAAGTATTGACATGGAACAAGATGTAGACAGTAGTGATGAAGCACGGGAAAATGAAAATGAAAGAATGATTGTTTCGTAGGGCGATATAATGTTAAGTGGCGTAAGGCTAATCCTCCTAGAAATGTTCGAACCCGGCGACAAAATATCGTCACACATTTTCCTGGTGTAAAAGGTGTTGCGAAGCTAGCTAAGACTCCTAAAGAATGCTGGGAATTATTCTTTGATGGTATTATATTCATATCTTATTCAATAAATTATAAATGTGCTTCGTTAGTTGCTTTTATGTCAATATAAAAGGTTAATTTTTTTCTTCAAAATGTCCTGAAATTAATTAAAATCGTTAATCACAACATGGTATAGCAGAAATGCCTCTGAAACGAAATGGCGTCTCCCAGACGCCACGCGACCTTCTATGATGTAAAATACTGCGCGAGCACTGCAGGTTTAAATGTATCAAAAATCACATTATCATAATTAGCATCTAGACAACGGTAAAGTGTTGTCATAATGAAATAACAAAATTCCGGGCTAACAATTACTAGGAAATATTTATAGAACACGTGGATAAACTGTGGATTGACATGATGGTTCCATAATATAACCCTCGGTTATAAATTCGACGAAAGTGTGGCTTACAAAAATATTTCAACTCCCAACATTATTTCAAAGTCATCCAACCTACAATATGGTTGATGCTGCATTATAACAACCACATTCCTGCGACTTAAAATGCACAATCGGAATGGCATATTCAACAATTTCCACACACACAAAATTTCTTCCCAAATTATACATAATAATCAAGCCTTTGCCTGTTACTCAAACTGGAAGATTCTTAATCTAGTAAGCTCCTAAATGAGTTTACAGTAATTTTACCATCATTTTAAACATTAGTTATTCCACACCGTGTCTATTTCTAGCCAAACGTTCTATCACAAGACGTTGCTCAAAATGATATTATATTTATACAAACTCTAGTAAAATCCTAATTTATACATGCTATTTGCTTCCCGTATCATTACTTTCCGTGTCTTTCGAAAGATTTTACTGCATAATGCAAGTGTAAAATGTTCCATAGGATTATTCTGTTAGTTGAATGTGGGCATATGTTAACCACTAGCCTTCGGAAAAAAGTCTCCGATCTACCAAACTGTTTTAAATATCAACTTTATAAATCATAATACATGATATGATTATTATAAATATAAATCATAATTATTATTATCATATTTTGAAAAATATTGAAAATGATTATTATTATTAAATCAGCATTATTATTATTATTCCACAAATGGAATTTACGTTGCTAAACTGTTCGGGAAAAATCATCCTCGACTTCTTAAATATGTATAAAAATCCATTTAAATGTATTATTAAATTTACAGTTACGATGGCTGATGACCGCAATTAGAAAAAATAATTTCGAAATCAAATAAATGCTCGTTTTGCTCGTCCATTAATTCAAATCATTGACTTCTCATGTCTGAGTGTAAAAACTACTCAGATCAAGGCTTCCATATGCCTTGAAAAATATTTGCGACAGCAAAATATCGAAGAAAAAGAATGTGTAGGCAAAACTGTAGAAAAATGAGAAATTCCAGCTAACTACGCATAAGAATAATGCAAAATGTAGCTTACATTATTGTAGATCTTGATGTGGACAATCTGGTCTGAACCAGATTATTTAAGTCTTCTGTCCCCATTTGGACAAGTACGTATAATTTCGTATCGGCCTCCATTATATACCCGCAAAAATGTCTAACCAGACATAGCGGGATTCATACTCGTTGCTTGAATACCTTGATGAAAAATGTACATAATATTAGCTGCTTCAACAGCTGAGGTAATCTTCTTGATAGGGGTAAGATCGAAATGATCCATGATGCAAAAATGTGTCAGTAATAACTTGACCCAACTGTGATGCACTCAATAATATCAATACTCTGACAATCTTATTCAGCACCGGTCCAAGTTCTGATGTTCAATTACCTGGGCAGAGATTCTCACTCTCCAGACAATGCTAAGTATGCTGGTTTTCCTATGTCGGCTAAATGGACTCGACGTGCAAGACTGGTATGTGAACAGTACTGACTTATCTTGGTTGGCCAAAGTGTTATCAAGACAAAGCTTGTTCTGGTCATTGGATGAAAATAATCCTTGTTTAAATCTTAGTGAACAGTGGAAAGAAAAATATAGACTAAGTCTATCATATGTCCGTGTAGCAGTAATAGTTACCAATTTTCTGCCACAAAGTCTATCACCTCAGTGATAACTTACGATGAATTTCACTAAAACTTCCAACACTTTTCGAAGTACAGTAACCATGTACTGTCGTAGAATTTCACTAAGTCCTAGCAACTGCGTGCTAGTAAAAACGTAGAGTATTGCAACCTTGTTTACGAAGATAATTCTGAAGTATAACGATGTTCGGAGCGACGTGATATGTCTAGCAACAGGGCGCTTACGAAGAAGTGACAATCATAGCGACGGAGCGCCTATGGAGAAGTGACTATATCTGAGTGGTGGCTGCCAGCTCTTATATACCCAGCGGACGGACTTATCTACGTCACAGTGTGACCTCGGCTAAAACTAAAACATCTCATATCTCAGCTTCCGCACGATCAATTTTCTTGCAATACAGCACGTTCTTCTTCCCTTGTCCGTGCCAGTAATTTGGTGTTATACTCATATTTCTACTCCACAGGAAAATATTTTATAGAAATAAAGCCTCGACTCTGATAACCTTGCTACGTCACTTAGCGATCTCTTGGCTGCGTAAAGCTTATAAATGCTTCTTAGAAGGATTGGCGCGCGCTATTCAAAACCCCAGCTCTGGACTTAGCATCTGGGCCTGCGCCCTCAAATCTGGGCAACTGGATTTGGGCACAAGACGAAGGTATAATTTCAAGAAGGCAGACTGGCCGAAGTTCTCCAGAATGCTGGATGAAAAGATTCAAAAAATTGCTCATGTGCCTGAAGAGTATGATCACTTTGTCGAGGTTGTTAAACTCTGCTCGCGAGCATGTATCCCAAGAGGTTGCAGAACGACCTATATTCAAGGTGAGACTTCAGAAACAGCCGTTTTACTGGAGGAATATTATGCCCGGTATGATGAAAATCCACTTAGCGAGCAAACATCCCAAACAGCAAGATCCGTTCTCTCCTCAATCTCTGAGGAAAAGAGCGTACAGTGGGAGGAATTGATGGAAGAATGTGATATGGGAAGGAAGAACCAAGAAGCTTGGAGACTTCTCAAACACCTACGTAATGACCCCTCATAGGCGAATACGCATGTGCATGTCCGAGCTGATCAAATATCTCACCAGCTCATACAAAACGGGAAAACATCTTACACAACCAGGCCTGGTAGGAAGACACTTGAGAGACAACGTAACCATGAAACCAATATTTTGCTACAACCCTTTACTCAGGCTGAGCTACTAGTCCTGTGTAAATGCAAAAATGGCCAAGCTGCTGGACTCGATGATATACGAGTGGAACAGATTAAGAATTTTGGGCCGATTACAAAGTGCTGGCTAAGGGAGCTTATGAACAAATGTGTCCAGTTTTGTAAGTTTCCTAAACTATGGAGGAAAGCCAAAATTATAGCTATTCGCAAGCCAGGCAAGGACCAGACTGATCCAAAAGTTACCGCCCCATATCTCTGTTATGTCATCTCTATAAAATCCTTGAAAGACTCATCCTACATAGATTAATGTAGAAACTGGAGACAATCTTTATACCACAGCAGGCTGGATTAAGATCGGGGAAGAGTTGCACATCTCAAGTGATGAAATTAACACAGCATATCGAAGATGGTTTTGAAAGGAAGGAGATCACAGGAGCTGGTTTTGCTGATCTTACTGCGGCTTATGACACAGTTAATCACCGACGGCTTTTTATGAAACTGTGTAATGCCACCAAAGATTTTTATCTAAACTGTTTCTTGAGGAATATACTTGAAAACAGAAGGTTCTTTGTTTGTATTTCAGGGGAAAGGAAGCATATGGAGATCGCAGAAAAATGGATTACCCCAAGGAAGTGTGCTTGCTCCTGCGTTGTTTAATATCTATACTAATGATCAGTCACTACCAGAGGGAAAAAGTGTTTCATCTACGCAGATGATTGTGCCATCACTGCCCAAGCTGACAGGTTTGATAATGTAGAACAGAAGTTGTCTGCTTACTAGAGGGAGAACCAATTCAGACCAAATCCCAGTAAAACACAGATTTGTGCTTTCCACCTCAAAAACAGACGAGCAGTTAGAACCCTCAAAATTAACTGGGAAGGATCCACGCTGGAGCATTGTTCGTTTCCAAAATATCTAGGAATTGCCCTTGACCGCGCTCTCACTTACAGCAAGCACTGTTTGAACACCAAGCAAAAAAGTGGCAGCCAGAAATAACATCATAAGGTAGCGGCGAAAAATGAGAAAAAAAAAGGGCAGAAACTTCAGAAGCCCATCCTCCTTTTGGACATCGACCTGCAAAACCCCGTCTTAAATCTAGGAAAATCTTCCTCAGGACAACAGAATCTCTTGTCGGGACTTCACAACAATCCCGAACCAATTTGTGGCGTGCAAGGTTCTACAGTCCTGGACAATGGTTTCCACCCTCTGAAAAACTACCAGCCGGTTTCACAGAGAAATAGAGTACATGGAGATCACTCAATATACTTCGGTCGGGTGTCACAAGATGCAAAAGCAATTTGCTGAGATGGGGTTTCCACGTGGAGTCACCGTCTTGTGAATGTGGAACAACGCAGACATCCTACCATCTGCTTCAGTGCAGTCAGTGCCCAACAACATGTACGTTAGAGGACCTGTTACATGCAACACCTAATGCCATAGAGGTCACCAACTTCTGGCCGGCTATAGTTTGAACAAATTGAAATGTAAAATTTTGTATATAATATTATGTGGTCTATTTATTGTATATTCAATTTCACACTGTAAGTGTTTCTGACACGAATGAATGAATGAGCTGGTTATTGTTGCGTAGGTTCATTCTTCAAACGTTAACTTCGATCGCAAGGTTAGGACACAAGAAATAAAAACTTAATTTTAAAATTTCAGACAGCCGCTTCATCATGTTTCACTGCGCTCAGATGTTTAAATCGCGAGAATAGTCTATTTAAATGATTCAACTTCACATGCCCACCATGTTCGTTTTGTATCTAACAGGTTTTGGAAAGTTACCTACGTGAACATCTAGTTGTTCCCTTTATCACCGTACAAAATATCAGGGTGATATAGGTACTCATCTGATTTGTAATTAATGGTAGGTGACATTAGACCTCAGCCGAGGTTTACAGATCTCACCTCCCTTATTTGCGTCACTCCATTGCATAGGATTACACACTCTTGCAATTTTCACTTGCAACACTAATCTAAAACCAGAAGTTAGTCCTCTTAAACATAAAATAAAATTATTATTATTGTAGGGGATATTAGTGAGTTGGTATCACTGTGTATGCTCTAATTCTATTTATTTATATTTATTACATTCTGTTGTTCTAAATTGTACACACGTGCAGAATACCAGTACTCAAATGTAATTCACAAACCATTTGAAACCAAACAAACTTGCATTATGTTCAGATTCAAATTGCGAATCGTATTTAAACACTAATTAAATGCATTATAATTTGTGGTTAGATAATATATATTGTGTATAAATTTAAACCTCAACACAGTGATCAGGATCTGATGATGACCACTTGAAGGGCGAAACGTGTAATGCTTAGGATTGCCCTCTTATAATAGTGATCATAAACTAACACAGTATTTGTTCCAGGAGTGTTATTAATATACAGTATTAAACACATTGGACAAATTAGTGTTGACCGACTGAAGAGTTACAAATATCAATGTATTTTGGTTAGTTTAAGGCAGGAATTAATTGGTCATGCTCATACATTTAAGTCTGAGACAAAACAATCACGTCTAAGGTGTTTTGATAGGTGTACACTGGTGGAAAAATTGATTGCATCGACATTCATTTTTCATTATTTTATATTTGACAAGAGATTTCTTAAGTTATAACTACACCATTATTGTTTTTGTAGTCTCTGGGTTAATGCATTCTTCTATTGATTGATATCCTCCACCCTAATAATAGGCGCATGTTAATATTTTCATTTACAAAGGAGCAGTCCTTATCAGCTTATTTCCTGCTTGATGAACAGACGAGTGGAAATCAATTTCGAGAAACTTACTCGCCTTTTGGTACCAGCACAAGATTATATTATGTTCGAATATTAATACCATATGCCCTTTATGCACTTTTCTTCGACCAAAATGTTATTATCATTATCACGTGATAATTATTAGCAAGTACACTCACCTTTTACTAATTTCCCAAATATTCTGATGGTAAAATAAAGATGAATATTTATATATCATAACAAATTAACATCTTCCACAGTCCTAGGAGAATATATACAAGTACCACTTGCTTTCTCATGAGAATAATATTTCCACCCATTATCAAAACTCAGATATTCTAAGTCTCCCTCTTTTTATTTCGGGCGCAACTGAAAATGTTCTTCCTAGTAGTAGAGATGCAGTGGTTACATGGATACGTCTTCCAGAAAACAAATCAATTTCAGAAAATCAGTTCAATATCACGCTGTAAGATCAATAATTCCCAGTCAATACGCATATAATTTTTTAACAATAGGTCCAGAATTCATCGGATCTGCTGGATGCTTTTAGTACGTGACAGGAGTAGAACATGTCATCAGTTACGGCAGATGAAGCTCCTCGACCCCCATTTTTCATAAAGCAAACGAATTAACTGCTTAAAGGATTTAAGTTCATATACCTGATATTTAGGAAAACAGCATTCTCCTCCAATGTCTCGTGAATTTTGTTTATTGATAGTCCTTGTTCCTCGTTGCGATGTTTTGCTACAATTGAAGTGAGAGAAGCCATTTTACAGTGTTGCCTATTTCTAGTAAAGAAAGCTTTTCAGTCGGTCAACACGAGTTGCAATAATGTTTCTCTTCCTTTCAAACCGAGAACATCAATCAACACAGTCACTCAGGGTAGCTACACTTCCTCTACTGTACCGAATTAGCTATGGGGAGCGTTCGTACAATTAATGCAGTTCAATATCTCGTCATTACAGCGTGGGTTGTTGACAGCGTCATCCATAAAGTTTACACAAGCACCATGATATAAATTACTGCATAATATACATTGAATATTGGCATGAACATTCTGACGTGTCTCAGCTTTTGATCTTTTAGAATATACAGTACACCATTGTAACAATAAATGGCAAGTCGCCTTGCTAATTCAACTGGAGAAGTGACTAGGTGATCAGAACAAGTTATTTACTTGTTTACTCAATTAAGTTCACTTCATGTCCACTTCATTTGTACAGGGTGATTCTTTTGCTGGAGCGAGGCCAGAGGCCGGCCACCAGGAGAGCCAACGCCTCATGCCAGTCAACCTTAGTCGGTCCGCAGATCTCGCGCAGGTATCAACCGTAACAGAGTACATTAATTAATGGTAAACTCTTCTGCATATCTTGATTTATGATCTTACCTTTTCACAGAAGATGCTGAAAACGTTCTCCTTCAGCTGACAGACAGGCGTAGTACCGTGTAAATAAATTAGCCTTTACACGTTATAGGTAATTCGCGTTTGTTCTGAGGGATATCTGCTGCCGTATATTGTTCCCCAGCTCCACTACTCTGTACCGCTTGTGTTTTAAATTAATCCACAATTTAACATCAAACGGGCTCAAGTCCGTGCTTCGATTAATCACAGTAAACACGCAGGGTGGTAAAGGAGTAGCTACATAATGCAATGATGTAACTTCCAAGGTTACTGTCTGTCAGCAGAAGGAGAACATTTTCAGTATATTCTGTGAAAAAGTAAGTTCTAAACTTTAACTGGCGATGTGAGAGACTCCCAAGAAATAAAAAGACATCCGTGCTTCCTTATTTCAATCTCGCAGGAAGCTGTTGCTTTTGTTATCTTCTTATCTGTGTGCTGACACTTCGCACACTCGTTGATGAATGTTTAGTGACCCTGGTTAGCTTGCCTCGATAGGTTGACGTTAATGTTTCTACCAGCTCGCAATCTGTGGACCGAGTTCGGCTGGCTGGCGGAAGGCGTGCGCGTGCCTGGCAGCTGACTGCTGGTCCCAAACCACCAAAAGAATCTCAGTGTATTATCAACTTAACGAGTTATTATATGCTCTGGCACTTCTTCTATTATTATGATCCTTGGAGTCTCTGGTTGTAAATGCATGAATAAAATAAATAATGCTCTGAAAGTCATTAATGTTTACTAATAAACCAGAAGATGTCTATTTCTGAATGTGAGTGTGTTCATTAGTGCGTTAAAGACTTCCACCAACAAACTGACCACACTGAGCATATATCCTAGAAACAGCAAGTAGAAAGCTGTCTGTAGGTGGTCCAGTTTGTATTGTTCAGGCCCTGATGATTCCTTACTTGACGTTTGGAAACGATACCTAAGATTGAGACTTTCCCATCGCAATTCCGTCCATTTATCGTAGAGTCCAAACTCTAATGTATCCATAACAGTAGCAGAGAACGCAGGGAAATAAGGAGAATATAACGGAGTTATATAGCTCAAATATATTCCCTCAATCCTTTCCTTCATTACGTGAATGTGACTGCTCCCCTTGTTGGAGGTTCGCATCATCCTCATGAACCTATCACCATGATAACCTCCCTTGATGACGGACACATTTCTATAGCGCAATACATCTGATTCGTACATGTGTAAGCTTTTATTACGTTTCATTAATCTCTCGAGCAAATGTGGGTAGTTAATTTTCAGTGAATGTCTTATGGAATTAAAATGTTCGTATGGATACACAATGTTCAATTCAGACTTGTAAAGATCTTGGAAAGTGTTGATCTCCGGATAATATTTAGTAACGCTCAGAACACTAGTTAGAGTTCCTTGAAACGCACTGGTTATTATAAGGCTGAAAAGTACCCAGAATAGAACGACCAGTCTCTCAGACAACACACTTGGCAGAGTTGGCAAAGAACCTGACAAAAAAGAGGAAAATGCGAGAAGAAAATTTGTGGAGCAACTCAGACGTGTGCCTTTACGGCGTTGTATAATATGCCACGACACGGCTAATAAAGGGATGCTGCAGATTATGAAAACCCAACCCATAACATCAAACGGAAGGAACAAGTTCATATATTGAGGGACGCGTTCAGATTGTGGCACCAGAAACACGAGACTATCATACATATGAGGATGGATTAACTCACGTTCATTAGGAAATGCGTAAAGTCTAATTGATAGATCAAGCAAACCCTTTCTCATTGCTTCTCTTTCATTTCCTCCTGTATTTTCAACGAATTGTGGCACTGCATTAATGCGAGAAAGAAACACAGCAATATTTCTTGCGTTAGGACTAACAGATAAATGGCGCTCGGTGTATGCACCTATCTTGACACCATTACCTTGTACGTTAAGAGGTTTCCTAGAGTATGCGGTATTGATAGCTTCATTCGATATATCGTGAACTTCAATAACACCACCCCTTCCAAACGGATTGTAGTTGAATGTCATTATTTGTTCTTTCACTCCTATCGTTAAGGTAGATATTGCGACCAACACATTCAGTATCTTGTATCGCCACATTACTTGAAACACAGAGGACTCACAACCGCCAATAGCAGTGGTAATGAACACGAGGAACCTTCCACGGGGGTTCCAACCACTTAGTTGACTCAAATGGGCGACACTATTATTAACAACGTCGCTGGAACACTGGTGAATGAAGAGGAGATATGAGTTACACTTGGAGAATTTTTCCTTCCTCAGTTCTTCCTCACTATTAACCAACTGAACACCGGTGTAACATCGCTGGTGTATGAGGTGTAGTGATGTTGAGCAGACAGAGCTGCAGTTATGTCTGTCCATGTACAGCGTTAAAGTATTATTGACTTCATTATCATTGTTGTCAAGTAATGTGGAGATGAGTAGTGAGACATTTCCAATTGTATTATTGGGATGATGCTCCTTCAGATCAGGGATTACGATCGTTGAAGCTGGCTGCAACATAATGAAGCTCAGAACACTAATCGCTGCTAGACTCATCCTGAGATGATCGAGAGAAGTCCATACAAATCTGTAACACGAGAGAGAACATATATGTAACGTATACTCTAACAGATGGACTTGAGCAGAGTGTGTTCTTTTGAATGTAAATAGGGGGAAATGTGCTGGCAAACACCGAAACATCACTTCTTTGTAGACTTTTCTTCTCCATTTTAGCCCTTATCTGAAGCATGTAGACAAATATTCAGAAATTCCCATCTTTGCTCGAAAATTATTTACTCACACTCTCTGATGTATACCTGCATTAGGCTATCCATTTAGACCCATACAGTGACTTGTCCTTGTGAGAACGGAGTATGCAAGGTAGGGATTAAATTCCACAGCCGAAATTTGAGGGTTTGAATGCAGGTTATGATAGTAATGTGCAGACAGAAAAATGATATGACGATCCACATGATTGTATTTTAGTTCCTTTGTAGCGCGTGACTTGTGTGACACCCTGTAGATCAAGTTTAATTTGCGTATACGAGTATGACTCCAACTGACACGATAACGTGTAGGTTTACAATATTTGGCAAGTAGGTATGATTTCTGTTCTATCCAGTGTAACAGCTCACGCGCTTGAATCAACGTCCACCGGTTTAAGAACAAACCCTATTTTTTGAATATTTAGCTACATTTTCCTACCAAAGTAAAATTATTCTTGGCCAGTAATCTTCAAATAATAATAAGGATTACCCCTAAAGTATCTGACAGAAAGATAATAAACGAAGTGTCAATGATTATTCGAGTGGACCTATTCGCTTTTGCAAAAAATACACTGAATTGTACTTAACTTTCGTAATTGCCCGTTTGTGTTTGCTATTGTTTAGTTAAATTTATTATCTCACGTTATACTTGTGTTGCTAGTTACGCATGTGTTTTAGATTCACGTTCCTGTTCTAAGTTGGTGTAGAATGTAAATTAGCACGGTATTTAGACTGCAGGTTATGTCTGCTTTAATCCTACGTCTGTCCTCCCTGTCAGCTCCCAGTATACTGAGGCGTTCTCGTGATTATCTATGTCAGCCACCAGATGGTCTAAGCACTTTATTGCTTTCTGGTGTCAGTCTCCCTCGTCATAGGCTACGTCAGCTTAGAATATGGCCTTGTATACTCGCTGGTTGGTATACAGGCTGGCTCAGCTCTGCTAGCCTCATACTCATCATTCATCATTATGGAGGATCTGCCTCACTCAGCCTTCATTTATCTACAGTTAACACAATGCGCGAACGCACATCCAATACCCACCAGTCGACACATCTCAACATCAACGCTAAGGCATGGTCGCTTTAAACTTCCAATAATCCGTGGAAGTGCTGTTCCACTAGCCGATAGCCGGCAATTCACTACATGAAAGGTAAGGAATGAACGTCTTCCACTTCTAATACCCTACGAGAACCGCCAGTCCATACTTGTCTACAACAACGGCAAGGCACGTTCGCTTACCATTTCTATTACTCTACGGAAGCTCCGCTCCGCTAGCCGTAGTTAGCACCTCTCTACAACAACGCAAATGCATTGTTGATTTAAACTTCTAATAATCTACGGAAGCACTGCTCCACTAGCCGCAAGTTAGCACCTCTCTACAACAACGCAAATGCATTGTTGATTTAAACTTCTAATAATCTACAGAAGCACTGCTCCGCTAGGCGCTAGTCTGCATATTTCCACATCAACGCTAAGGCATGGTCGCCTTACACCTACATTACTCTGCAGATCTGGAAGCTCAGTGCTTCAACGATAAGGCATAGTCACCTTAAAAAACATGGCGAATCGCTGCTCTGCTAGCTGCTAGCTGAAACTTCTCTGCTTCAACGCTAAGGCATGGTCGCCTTACATTTCTAATAATCTACGGGAGCGCTACTCTGCTAGCTGGTAGCTGAAACTTCTCTGCTTCAACACTAAGGCATGAACGCCTTAAATTTCTATTACTCTACGTCTACGGGAGTGCTGATCTCCTAGCCGCTAGTCTTCTCGTATCTACATCAACGCTAAGGCATGGTCGCCTTACACATGCAATATTATTTACATCAAAGCTAAGACATGAAGCTGAGATTGGAATTGAAGTGGCCGTGGCCTTAAATTAGGAACCATCCCGGAATTTGCCTTAAATAGGAATGTGTAAGCACGTGAAACCACTTCTAGAATGGCTGAGTTGGGATTCGATCCTGCCTCTTTTCAGTCTTTACTCATGAGGCAGAGTGTACCACGTTCTAGGCCTCATATTAGAATCAAAACTGGAGCTCCGGGGCTACAGCCAAGAACGCTAGTCACTACTCCACTTGGTGGTAATGTATGAAGGTATAAATGTATGTTATATTCACTGTATTAAAGTTCAATTCACTGTGTGAATCAAGCCATAACAATACAGTCTACCTAGGTTAACTTCATTACTTTAACATGCCAAAACTAACGTACATAATTCTTTTATAATTGATTTTCAGACCTTGAGGGAAATTCCACAAGCTTCAATAACATGAATAAGTGTGCCTCTGATACAATTTTGACTTTTTTACGTCTTTATCCTTATTAAAAAAGTAGTTCCAGAAAGAACTCAAATTTTTAGTTGATTGATTGGTTAGTTAGTTATTTAATTTGTTGTGAGTGAACTTTACTTTAGTGTCCATAGCTTATATTAGTGTATTTACTCTTGTATTGTTTCGTGAGTGACAATAATGACTTCAAGGAAATCAAAAGACACGCCCAAGAACACAACTGAACGAGGTGTTACAGTTTGAAGCAATCACATTAGTTAGAGATTTCTTCGATCGCTCATTTTTCTCAATTTTAACACTATGGCGTTTCGTATCTCCAATATGATGCATCACGAATCTTGATTGAACCAATTCTGGTTCGACGGCTTAGGTAGCAAGTAGATATTTATGTCACGTGGTAGGTTATGCTTTATTAGGAGGTAGATTGTGAAAAGCTTCATGAATAAGGACCGGTTCTACCATCTCCGGGTACACCTGCTGGCAGCTGCACGGGAGATAAAATATCTGCCAGCATAAAATCCATGGCAAGTTTGATTGCGTTCTACCACGTCCGTATGAGTGGCGGGCAGCTACCCTGAAGTTGTCAATGAAATACTAAAGATGGCAGGCCTGCTTTTGTGCAGCGCAGTCGCAGAGCCAATGTCGTGTCCCCTATTTTCGATTGCTTTAAGACCGCCAAGTATACCGTATTTCAATTGTATAGGATATGAAATGTCATCAACAGTAAGACCATTTCTCTCTTTAGTCCGAGTTGAGATGTGTCCTATTACTCCAATAACAAAGATCGTTGTCGTAACCTAATGTGGTGGATTTGTCACAGTATTATGATATTAACGAACTACTCAAACATAAAAATGAGTTCATCTTGTTCATAGAGCTTAATAAGATACGGACGGAGTGATAACAGCGGCTACGTGGTTAGCACGATTGCTTCGGAACATGAGATTTGAAGTTCGATTCCACTAATTGGAAAGTGTTTTTATCAAGCATCCGTTCATTTTTGTTACCAGTGCATTATTATTCAAATATTGTCAGTTAATATCATTCGTAATTAATGATTCAGTAGGACAGATATATATATATATATATACCTATTGTACCCTTGCGTCATCATATGGAACATGTGTTCGTATCCCAGCTAGTCCACGGTCTTTCGAGGCATGGGGCGTTCATCCCACTATACGACCACATGTTCAGGATTTGAGTCTGTCAGGTAACTACTCTACTTGAATGAGACAACAAATTCCTAAATATATCAGTTAATGGTATTAACTCATGGCAAAACACAACAAAACACAAAAATATTACAATTACTTCCCACAACAACAAAAAACAAAATTATATGTAAGTCCCTTCTCATAAAGTTTGGTGCTCCACCGCACCCCTATCTATCCTAGATATCCTAACGTTGATACTCTTCGACATTGACGAGTGTTCATAGTGTCTTTCATATGGCACAATTTAACAAAAATTTGCATATCACAACACAACAAACACAAATTATAATTAAATAAACATTATGTGCAATTAATTAAATACTTGTCCGTTTTGTAACGGAACATTTACCTTGAATAACATTGATTTCATTAGCTTATTCCTTGCGTAACATGTGTTGCTTTTCTGCGCACGTCGTTTTCCTTTCCCATAAATTTCAAACGCTGAAGTGATATACCTTTCCCTCCAAAATACACATAGTTATTGAATCTTAGCTTCACCATACAACAATCTTCTGGGTCTGGTCAAGTCATTATTATCATTACAAACGTGTCATATCATTAAATTACGCTACCCGTCTGAATAAATTAGCATAAACTGGGTAATTACTCTTTACAAAAATGCATCTATTTATTGGGTGCAGTTAAGATGTCCTCAGACAACAACTTGGCCAAATCTTATCCGATTACTTCGATCCAACATTCTATATCCATGAATACAGTGCATATAATTCATTTGATACAATAATATCAATCATATTTCAATTACTTTCAGAGATAACGAGTTTCTTCAGTGTACCAGTACAACCTTAAAATAAATCCTCTCGGCACGCCGGAAGGCGGATGTAGATTCCACCGGGCAAACTAGGGGATAGGCTATAATTGGCAAAATATGCAGGTTTTCGTAGAAGGATCAGACCTCATTTATTGCGAGAAAGTATTTTACAATGTAATTGGAGCTCAATTAACTTTTCTTTCGTCTTACTATGCATATTTTTAACATTTTATTGTGTTAGGGGGACGGTAACCTTCTAGTCATTTGGGGTCCATTTTTATACTTGTGGACACACCGTCCTTATGCAAGGTTTGGAACTGATGTGTAACTATCTAACAGTCTGTTACTTCTTCACGTCAAATTTTATCTCCCGCAGAAATGTTGGTTGATTCCTCAGTTTAGTGCTGCGACAATGCGGTCATGTAACCCCGTGTACTTTGGGTGTGTGTAGAATCTGTCTGATAAACGGTGTTAATTGTGATGGCTGTATTAGTCTGTAATTCAGGTAAGGACTGCAGACTGTCAATTTCAAGTAGTAGTTGCGAATGTTGGTACCAAATATACAATCAACGACACCTAGCATGAACTTGGCTACTAGATGCCACTGCAACCAGTAACTTGCAACGAACGTTGGACTTCCCCTCTGAAGGAAAGCATACTGAGGGATTTTCAGCGCTCTTTGAAAATCCGACGACGACTTCGGCCGTCTTTGAACCCGCGACCTTGGGCATAGACGTTCAGCATGCTACCAGCTAGGCTACGTCACCGAAGCCGCTTCCCACATAGTCAGATGGAAAACTGAATGTGATCTCGTTGTCATGGCAACCTCTGATAGCTCATCCATCATCAATTTAGAAGCGTTGTCATGGTAACCGCTGATGGTTCTTGGCATTTTCTTCTAATTCCGAAATCATTTTTCTCATCCCTTGGCGTAATGGTGGGTTGTATCAAAAATTCTTTCAGACAAAAGTTTTAGGTAATTATTAGGGGAATATCGTCCATTTTGTACGTTTTGATATTGTGCCTATTAAGAGAGATGTGATTAATGTTTCCCGAAAAACTCACTTTTTTCAACCCCATTGGCCAATGGTTGGTGCTATCAAAAAACTTTTTAAACATACATTTTTGGCACTTATCCGACACATAATATGAACTTTGAAGGGATTCGATATTTCACATATTAAGAGTGTTATAGTGATATTTCACTTTTTGGAAAAAAAAAAGCCCCCCAATTTTTCCCCCTTCGACCGATTTTGCCCATTAACGAACTCGACCGAGATTTTATAGGTATACATATTATATAAAAAATTGAAAGTGATTGGTGAAAAATTACGGCAGTTATCGTGTCCACAGGAAAGTGATATATATATATACTAGCAGGTACCCGCGGCGTCGCTCGCGTCATAGTCGTGTCATATTGTTATTCAATGAAATGCAGGTTTAACCGCCATAACACCCCTTTAGAACCTGAATGTTAAAAAATCCCTCCTTAGTAGACGTTTTCGACACACAACAAACATATCCCCAAAATATCATATTTCTAACATTAATAGTTTTGATTGGTCGATGAGAGTGAATATCAAAAAACCCTTCCTTAGTGGACGTTTTTCTTCCAGAATTTCACCCAATGGGCCCTTTAAATTGGATTTATGAAAAATAAACGGTCGAACACCTATTTATTTAATATTTTTAGCCTACTTTTCACATTTCCAAAAATGGGGAAAAAGTAGACTTATGAGATCGGGCAAATGTCTGTCTGTCTGTCTGTCTGTCTGTCCTCTTGTCTGTCTGTCTGGCTGTGTGTGTGTCCCCCCCCTATCAACTCCTAAACGGCTGCAGCAATCGAAACAAAATTTGGTAGGAGTAAAGACCTATACCTGAATATCTCACGGCCATATTTGAAAATGATGTCAAAGCTACCAACTGCTAAAAAATCGCAATTGAAATTTGAGCTCCATGTTGGATATCTTGGAAAGTATGAATGGGAGCTATTTCAAAATTGGCACACGTACAGATCATAATATTTCAGTTTAATTTCCAAGAGGCTAAACATGGCAGTGTTGCCAAAATGATTATAAGCCTCCTGATAGGTCCAATTTTTAAATGCATATAACTTCTATACTATCAATTGGAATTCAACCAAATTTCGTATGTTGTATGTGTACATAACCAGATATGACTGAGCGTATTCTTAAGACCTACCAGGCTGCCAACTGTTAATAAATGCTCCTAATTTATTTTATCCAAATACCAATATATCAGAAAGTATGCAAGCCGACAGCTTTGAACTATGCACACGTATAGTACCTGACATTCTATATTAATTTGGAGTAACTTATATACGTCAGTGCTACCAACATGATTCTAAGCCTGCTGACAGGTCCAACTTTAAATACATGTAACTTCCATACTATCATTTGGATTTCAACCAAATTTCGTATGTGCTATGTGTACCATAACAGATATGACTATGCGTATTCTAAGGAGCAACCAGTGCTGCCAACTGTTAATATGTGCTGTCCCTATTTTTGTTACCCTAATATCAATATATCAGAAAGTATGCAAGCCAATAGCTCTAAACTTTGCACTCGTATAGTACCTGGCATTCTAGACGAATTTGGAGTAACTAATATACGTCAGTGCTGCCAACACGATTCTAAGCCTGCTGATAGGTCCAATTTTAAAATGCATGTAACTTCTATACTAACTAATGGATTTCATTCAAAATTGGCACAACAATAGATCATATTATTTCAGATTATTTCTGACCAATACATGCATGACATTGTTGCCAACATGATTTTACGCGCGCTGTTAGATCCAATGTTTAACTGCATGTAACGTCCATGCTATTCATTGGACTTCAACCAAATTTAGTATTTTGTACCTTAAGAGACGGAACTAAGAATATATTCAGTCATCAGGGCTGCCAACTGTAGTGCTCTATTAGGATACATTATGCCAGGTATACAGTATTTCGAACTAATTGGAAATTTCGATATTAGCAACTTAATTTCGTCATTATTCTAGATAGGTTCATATTCTGTAGAATAATCATTGGCATGAAAAGTAGGCTGTATAGTTCTTCACGGAACTTCTTGTTTTATATTTTATTAAGCTGATTGTTTTCCTCTGAGTTTCAAACTCCTCGCCTATGTCGTTTAAGAGAAGCACACTCCA
Source organism: Meconema thalassinum (assembly GCA_946902985.2). Classification (NCBI taxonomy): domain Eukaryota; kingdom Metazoa; phylum Arthropoda; class Insecta; order Orthoptera; family Tettigoniidae; genus Meconema; species Meconema thalassinum. The sequence continues at coordinate 57,062,530 of OX336390.1, forward strand.
TTAGGAATCCTTCAACCCCCACTTTTCAGATCTTTCACTCATAATATACACCACATCGAAAAACGATTAGACATGGGCTAGCTTTTTTTAATGATTAGTTTATATGCCAAGTATCACATCCCCAAATTTAACCACTCGTGAGATATTGTTATTCAATAAAATGCACGTTTATCCCCTTAACACCTCTTTAGAACCTGGATATCCAAAATTCTTTCCTTAGTGGACGTTTTCGACATACAACAAACATAACCCCAAAATTTCATGTTTCTAACTTCAGTAATTTTGGCTGGGCGATGGTGAGTGAGTGAGTCAGTCAGGACATGTTCTTTCATTTATTTTTGAGAATTTCGCCCCTCCCCATGAACCCCTTAAAAGGGATTTATGAAAAATATTCGAACACCTATTTACTCATTTTTGAGCGGATTGTTTCCGCTGAATTTCAAACTTCTCGCTTATGTCGTTTATGAGATACACGCTCCGTTAAGAATTCTTCAACGCCCAATTTTCACCCCTTTCACCTCATAATATACATCATATCGATAAACCCTTATACATATGTCTGCTTATCTTTTCTGATTATTTAAATGCCGAATATCACATCCCCAAATGAAACAACTCGTGAGATATTGTTAATCAATGAAATGCAAGTTTAACCCCCTTGAACACACCATCAGAACATGAATATCCAAAAATCCATCCTTTGTGGCCGTTTTCGACATACAACGAACATATCCCCAAACTTTCAAGTTTCTAACTGCAATATTTTTTCCTGGGGGATGATGAGTGAATATCCAAAAATCCTTCCTTAGTGGACTTCTTCCCCCAGAATTTCACCCCTCCCCATGGGCCCCTTAAATTGGATTTATGAAAAAACGGTCTACCACCAATCTACTTTTTTTCAAGCTGATTTTTCCCCATGAGTTTCCTACATTATCCCTCTGTCTTTTAAGAGATACTTGCTCCGTTAGGAATCCTTCAACCCCCACTTTTCACACATACACCTCATAATATACACTACATCGAAAAACCCTTCTTATTCTTAATGATGAGTAAATATTACCAGTATCGCATCCCCCCAAGGGAACCAATCGGGAGATATTGCTATTCAATTAAATGCAGGTCTACCACCTTAACACCCCTTTAGAACCTGAATATCCAAAAATCAGCCCTTAGTGGACGTTTTCGACATACAACGAACATAACCGCAAAATTTCATGTTTCTAACTTCAATTATTTCGGCTGGGCGATGATGAGTGAGTGAGTAAGTCAGGACATTTTCTTTCATTTATTTTTCAGAATTTCACCCCTCTCACGAACCCCTTAAATTGGATTTATGAAAAAAAACGGTCGATAACCTATTTACTTATTTTTAAGCTGTTCTTCCCCCCTGAGTTTGATGAGTGAGTGAGTTAATCAGTTAGAACACTTTCTTTCCTGTTTTTATTCCCCAGAATTTCATCCCTCTCCAAGGGCCCACAAAATTGGATTTATGAAAAAACGGTCGAACACCTATTTACTTATATTTTAAGCTGTTTTTTTTTTTCGCTGAATTTCGAACTTCTCGCCTATGTCGTTTAAGAGATACACGCTCCGTTAAGAATCCTTCAACCCCCAATGTTCACCCCTTTCGCCTCATAATATACACCACACCGATAAACCCTTAGACATATGTCTGCTTATTTTTAATGTTTAGTTTATATGCCGAATATCACATCCCCAAATAAACAACTCATGAGATATTGCTAATCAATGAAATTCACGTTTACCCCCTTAACAACTCTTAAGACCCCGAATAAACAAAAATATTTCATTAGTTGACGTTTGCGACATAGAGCGAAAATATTCCCGACATTTAATGTTTCCTATTTCAATAGTTTTCACTGGGCGATGATGAGTGAGTGAGTCAGTCAGGTCATTTTCTTTGAATTATATTTACCAGAATTTTACGCCCTCCCCATGCGCTCCTTAAATTGGATTTATGAAGGAATGCTCGAACACCTATTAATTTATATTTTAATCTGTCTTTTTCCCCTGAGTTTGATGAGTGAGTGAGTTAGTCAGACAGTCAGGACACTTTCTCCCCTTTTTTCTTCTAGAATTTCATCCCACCCCATTGGCCCCTTAAATTCAACTTATGAAAAAACGGTCGAACACCGATTTACTTATTTTTAAGCTTTTTTTTTTTCGCCGAGTTTCAAACTTCTCGCGTATGTCATTTAGGAGATACACGCTCCGTTAGGAGTCCGTCAACCCCCACTTTTCTACCCTTTCCCCTTATAATATACATCACTAGCTGAAGTACCCGTGCTTCGCTACGCGTCATAAATAAATTAAAATGTGAAAGTGACAGTCAAAACAGCGGATAGGCGAGGTGCTGCGCAGAGAGAGATTATGGATGGAACATTTTGTCCAACTACACCGTTCGGCGTTGACCGTGTTTTATAGCACAAATTTAGGTTTTACTCGCTAACCGTTGGAGATACCTATCGGATAGAAAATGTAATTTTAAACCTCGTATATGCCATCAAAAGTTTGCTATTTCTTAGCGTTCACTTTTTATTTGAAATGGAAATATGAATGTTTGAAACCAAAGGGTGTAGTGACGTCACTAAAATGGTCGCCATAGTGCAAAGTATTGAAATCAAAAGTAGCCTATATGTTAACCAGTTAAATCAGCTACTTTCATGTACAATTCATGTAAGTCGGACCAGTGGTTCTTGCGTGATTGAGTAATACACAGACACACACCATCTCATTTTTAGCCTCGCTTCGCTCGCGTCATAGTCGTGTCATATTGTTATTCAATGACTTGCAGGTTTAATTCCGTTAACACCCCTTTAGAACCTGAATATCCAAAAATCCCTCCTTAGTAGATATTTTCGACACACAACAAACATATCCCCTTCTTCTAACTTCAATAGTTTTGATTGGTCGATGAGAGTGAACATCCAAAAATCCTTCCTTAGTGGACGTTTTTATTCCAGAATTTCACCCCTCCCCATATGCCCCTTAAATTGGATTTATGAAAAAAAAACAGTCGAACATCTACTTATTTTAATTATTTATTCATTTATTAATTTTTAAGGTGATTGGAACTCGGAGAAAATCAAACTCCTCGTCTATGTCGTTTAAGTGATACACGCTCCGTTCGGAATCTTTCAACCCCCACTTTTCATCCCTTTCACCTCATAATATACACCACATCGAAAAACCATTAGACATGTGTCAGCTTATTTTAAATGATTAGTATATATGCCAAGTACCACATCCCCAAATGAAACCACTCATGAGATATTGTTATTCAATGAAATGCACGTTTACCCCCTTAACGCCTCATTAGAACCTGAATATCCAAAACTCTTTCCTTAGTGGACGTTTTCGACATACCACGAACTTATCCCCAAAATTTCATGTTTCTAACTTCAATAATTTTTGCTGGGCGATGATGAGTGAGTGAGTCAGTCAGGACATTTTCTTTCATTAATATTTGAGAATTTCACCCCTCCCCAAGAACCCCTTAAATTGGATTTATGAAAAAAAAACGGTCGAACACCTATTTACTTATTTAAAGCTGTTTTCCCCCTGAGTTTGATAAGTGAGTAAGTAAGTCAATCAGTTAGGACACCTTCTTTCCTGTTCCCCCCCCCCCGAATTTCACTCCTCCCCATGGGCCCCTTAAATTGGATTTATGAAGAAATGGTCGAACACCTATTTACTTATTTTTAAGCTGCTTTTTCCGCTGAATTTCAAACATATCGCCTATGTTGAATAAGAGATACAGTACACGCTCCGTTAAGAATCCTTCAACCCCCAATTTTCTCCCCTTTCACCTCATAATATACACCATATCGATAAACCCTTAGACATATGTCTGCTTATTTTAAATGATTAGTTTGTATGCCGAATATCACATCCCCATATGAAACAACTCGTGAGATATTGTTATTCAATGAAATGCAAGTTTAACCCCCTTAACACCACTTCAGAACATGAATATCCAAAAATCCATCCTTAGTGGACTTTTTCGACAAACAACGAACATATCCCCAAATTTTCAAGTTTCTAACTGCAATAGGTTTGCTGGAGGATGATGAGTGAATATCCAAAAATCCTTCCTTAGTGGACTTCTTTCCATAGAATTTCATCCCTCTCCATGAGCCCCTTAAATTGGATTATGAAAAAACGATCGAACACCTATCTACTACTTTTTCAATCTGATTTTTCTCCCTCAGATTCTTACTTTTTGCCTCTGTCTTTTAAGAGATACTTGCTCCGTTAAGAATCCTTCAACACTCACTTTTCACACATACACCTCATAATATACACCACATCGAAAAACCCTCAGACATGTGTCTTCTTATTCTTAATGATGAGTTTATATGCCTAGTATCCCATCCCAAAGGAAATCATTCGGGAGATATTGTTATTCAATTAAATGCAAGTCTACCCCCTTAACACCCCTTTAGAACCTGAATATCCAAAATTCCTTCCTTAGTGGACGTTTTCAACATACAACGAACATAGCCCCTTAATGTTATGTTTCTAACTTCAATAATTTTGGCTGGGGGATGATGAGTGAGTAAGTCAAGACATTTTCTTTCAATTATTTTTCAGAATTTCACCCCTCTCATGAACCCCTTAAATTGGATTTATGAAAAAAACGGTCGAACACCTATTTACTTATTTTTGAGCTGTTCTTCCCCCCTGAGTTTGATGAGTGAGTGAGTTAGGACACTTTCTTTCCTGTTTTCTCCCCAGAATTTCACCTCTCTCCAAGGGCCCCTTAAATTGGATTTATGAAAAAACGGTCGAACACCTATTTACTTATATTTTAAGCTGTTTTTTCCCGCCGAATTTCAAACTTCTCGCCTATGTCGTTTAAGAGATACACGCTCCGTTAAGAATCCCTCAGCCCCCAATTTTCACCCCTTTCACCTCGTAATATACACCTCATCGATAAACCCTTAGACATATGTCTGATTCTTTTAATGATTAGCTTATATACCGAATATCACATCCCCACAGAAACAACTCATGAGATATCGTTATTCAATGAAATGCACGTTTACCCCCTTAACACCTCTTTAAAACCCGAATAACAAAAATCATTCATTAGTTGACGTTTTCGATATACAGCGAACATATTCCCAACATTTCATGTTTCTAACTTTAATAGTTTTCGCTGGGCGTGACGAGTGAGTGAGTCAGACAGGACATTTTCTTTCAATTATTTTTACCAGAATTTCACCCCTCCCGATGAACCCCTTAATTTGGTTTATCAAAAAAACTGTCGAACACATATAAGTTATACTTATTTTTAAGCAGTTTTTCCCCCTTAGTTTGAAGAGCGAGTGAGTCAATCGGTTAGGACACTTTCTTTCCTGTTTTTTTTACACAGAATTTCACCCCTCGCCATAGGCCCCTTAAATTGGATTTTTGAAAAAAAAAAACGGTCAAACACCTATTTACTTATTTTTTATGCTGATTTTTTCCCGCTGAGTTTCAAACTCCTCGCCTATGTCGTTTATGAGATACAGGCTCGGTTAGGAATCTTTCAACCCCCACTTTTCACCCCTTTCACCTCATAATATACACCACATCGAAAAACCCTCAGACACATGTCTTCTTATTTTTAATGATGAGTTTATATGCCGAGTATCACATCCCCCAGTGAAACCAATCGGGAGATATTGCTATTCGATGAAATGCAGGTCTACCCCCTTAACACCCCTTTAGAACCTGAATATCCAAAAATCCTTTCTTAGTGGGCGTTTGCGGCCCTTGAGTAAGCTGCATACCAAATTTCATTCCAATCCGTTAGGTGGGTTCTGAGATTTCGTGATGAATGTGTGAGTGAGTGAGTGAGTGAGTAAGTGGTATTTGACAAATATCTAGTAGATAGTGTCAAGTCTTTGTTATGCTATACTCGGTTGACAGTGCTGTGTGAGCAGTTGAGTAACTAACGGGATTTCAAGTAAAGATCCTCATTTTCTATACCGGTAGTGCAGAGCGCAATTGGCATCCAGACGGCCGGGTCTCGACTTGAGCTATGTTGCCATGGAAACTATCTGCCTTGCCATTCCTTCATGAGTATATTTTATGATTTGATTAGCCTGTTTTTGAGTGAAAAGGGGCCGAAATCAGAAGAATGAGAAAGACTATCGAAAATTCATGTAGCCAGCGGTTCCTTCTGGGTCCTAAACTATGTGTATGCAAAATATGGTTGAGATTGGTGGAACGGTGTAGATTTGTATACGGAACCAACATATATACATACATACATATATACATACATACATACATACAGACTTTCACTTTTATATATTAGATATCGAATAACCCTTAGACACATGTCTGCTTATTTTTAATGATTAGTTTATATGCTGAGTATCACATCCACAAATGAAACCACTCGTCAGATATTGTTATTCAATAAAATGCATGTTTAACCCCCTTAAGACAGCTTTAGAACCTGAATATCTGAAAACCCTCCCTTAGCGTACGGTTTTGACATACAACGAACATATCCCAAAAATGTCATGTTTCTAACTTCAATAATTTTGGCTGGACAATGATGAATGAGTGAGTGAGTCAGGACATTTTCTTTCAATTTTTTTTTCTTCATAATTTGACCCCTCATCATGAACCCCTTAAATTTGATTTATAAAAAATAAACTGTCGATCACTTATTTTTAAGCAGTTTCTCTCCCTGACTTTGAAGAGTGAGTGAGTCAGTCAATCAGTTAGGACAATTTCATTCCGGTTCCTCCCCTCCCCCAAGAACTTCACCCCTCCCCATGGGCCCCTTAAATTGAATTTATTAAAAAAAACGATCGAACATATATTTACTTATCTTTTAAGCTGATTTTTTCCGCTGAGTTTCAAACTCCTTGCCCATGTCGTTTAAGAGATACACGCTCCGTTGGGAATCCTTCACCCCCACTATTCACCCCTTTCACCTCATAATATACACCATATCGAAAAACCCTCAGACACATGTCTTCTTATTAGCCTACTTTCGATTTTTGCAAAAAATGAAAGTAGACTTATGAGATCACTACAGGGCCAAAAATTGTGTGTCTGTCTGTGTGTGTGTATGTGTGTGTGTGAGTCTGTGTGTGTGTGTGTGTGTGCGTGTGAGTGTGTGTACTCTGAATGTCTGTCCCCCCTATCAATTCGAACACGGTGAAACCGAATTGAACAAAATTTGGTACAGAGGTAGCACTGGCAAAGGGCACCTCAGCGTCATGTTTTATATTACCGCCATCTTTACCAAAACTTAATGGCGGCCACTCAAATGGTCAAAACGTAATAATGCATTACAACCAAACTAATAATCGGATCTTTACCAAATTTGGTAACAACGTTCCTTCATATGAGGCGCGTCTCGTGCCCAAACTACGAGGTCATCAACCGTACCATTTCAGAATGGCGGCCGTGTGAATTATGCAAACTTTATAATCCATAACATGGGACCCACCAGTTCCGACTATCGAACCAAGAATCGTTTGATCTGTTTGAAACGACGTGGCCCGTTTGAAATTAAAAGTTTATATTTTAATATTATAGTCTAGAAGTGATTTTAAAAAGCTGAGTCGTCACGGTTATTTGACAAGATGGCAGCTGATCTCTCGTTCTGACCTTTATTTTATTAATTTCAGTATGTTGCATGCAATATAGGCTAGTGGTAACAAATATATGAACTTTCTATGAAATGAACTCGGTTTAAAATATACTCCAGTAAAGAAAACGTTTAGTCCAAGTCATGATTTGCTATAACGTGGTATATGTATTGGTTCCTAACGAACTATTAGAGTGTGCACGATTGGCTGAGTGGTCAGCGCGTCAGTCTTTCATCAGGCTGGCCGTGGTTCAAATCCTATCAGAGTTAGACTTTTTTTCTTGATTTTTTATATTTATTATTTCTTGAGTACTGAGACGTTATAAAATAAAGCATTATATGGTGCATTTTGAAATGGAAAATATATATTTAATTAAAACAACATTCACCACCGGAGTGACATCTAAGAGTAATTACTTGAACTATGTTATTGGTAACCACAGCCTTCTAGATGCGAGCTATGCTCTCTACCGGCCAGTTAGTGAACCCATGTCTACAGTATAATTGAGAAAGTTATTATTTTTGCCGATAGAGAGTACACATCCCCAAGATAAGGCGCGATTATCACGGCCAACGAGAATGACTGGCTCTGGTGAGTTTTCGTGACGTCAGCAATGTAGTTCTGTTGCACCACTGCCTGGTCTTCGTTTTACTGCCGGTGTGGTACCTAGTCATCTTGTCTACATCATTGAACCTGTATAAACGTTGGTATTCATTTATCACTTGTCTTCATAGAAGGTATTGATACAAGTCGTTAGTCGGTGGGTAGTGTATTCCGCAGATCTCTTCTATAAACGAATTAATTTATGTTCCGCCCCTTGAAACAACAATAAGTTAATGATATCTATACTGTGCTGCAAGATTCTTTGATCTAACTATACTAATGTGCACATAATTTAACTCACAACGAAGGTCACAGACTCTACAACTCGACTTAATGTAGCCTTTTCGTTGCAGCTATTAAAGACACAACGAACCCTTGAATCCAAGTTCGCGTGGATATTTGTAAGGAGTAACTTCAATAGGCGTAGTTTTTCAAACCTATACAGTATAATTTATCGTGTTTGAAAACACACGGAACATCTAAACTGCGTCCATTTTATGAAGATTGATATAAAATATTGCATTTCTGCTGCTTATGAATTGCTCTCGACTTAAACGTACAAGCATCATCAAGCAGTACCGGTACATTTCCTACGTCACAGAAGGGTTTGGTTTACGCGCCATGGCCTGTCTTCCTCGTTAGCCGTGCGCGATTACAAATTAGCTGTGTAATAGTTATATTAAATATGTTTCTCCTAGTGATACGTTTAGAGCAACGAAGTTTAAATTATTGTAAGTAGTCGGTGTTAATAAACTGAATACCTACGTTGTTTGGAGTGTTTACTGATGAAATTGCAAAATGCTGGCGTAAATTATTTGAACGCCACTCCTCAAATCCAGTGTGCCAATTTGCACTTCGAATTGGAAGAAATTAGGAGATGATAAAGACAAAGAGTTATAACTATACCCGTACATTTAGGAGAAAGTAGGCTATATGTTCTTTCCTGAACATCTTGTTTTATTATGAGTGTATATGGCGAGTATAACATCTCCCAATGAAACCAATCGGGAGATATTTTTATTCAATGAAATTCAGGTATACCCCCTTTACACCCCTTTAGAACCAGAATATCCGAAAATCTTTCCTTAGTGCGCGTTTTCGAACATATCTCCAAAATTTCATGTTTCTAACTTTAATAGTTTTGGCTGGGCGATGATGAGTCAGTGTGTCATTGAATCAGTCAGTCAGGACACTTGTTTTTATATAAGAGAAAATAGTGAGACTTTCCAAGTCGATTTGCTCGTAGAAATATGGAATATAGCTATTCTTGCGCGTATCTATGCGAGGAGCAATGTTCGTGGTTTCCACGGTTTTCGAGATATTGCCAGCAAACTATCCCCGGTCTGGGAAATTTCAGCGGTTGCCATAGTAACGTTGATCTGTTTCTCAGGGGGAACACAGTTATTTGGGAATATCTCCGAAACCGTTCATTTTAGGAACTTAAAAATTGTGTTTCGGGGTCCCTACAGGACCTCCGAGTATTGTTTCTCGTATCTGCCGGCTTAAAATGAGCTAAATCCGACCTTTGAACGGACTGTTCTTCCTCAGAGCCAAAGGGCCGAAAAAAGTCACTTACAGATTGAATTTTCAAAAACCGTTTCTCAGTGGGCCTCTACATACTCGGATCAACCAACATGCAACATTTCAGCCATCTAGATCTAGTGGTTTGAGCCCTGCGTCGATGAGTCAATTTTGGATGGTCAATGCCAAAGGGCCGAAAATGTCACTTACAAATTGAATTTTCAAAAACCGTTTCTTAGTGAGCCTCTACATACTCGGATCAACCGACATGCAAAATTTCAGCTTTCTAGGTCTAGTGGTTTGAGCCTTGCGGTGATGAGTCAATTTTGGATTATATATAATAGATAGATACATATATACATAAACTAGCAGAAGTACCCATTCTTCGAACGGTCTTCGGTAATAATAACCAGATGTTATCAGATGAGCTACTGTTGCAATGTTTAGGGGCTTGGAACCTGTTTTTGGCAAAGAAAATTATTAGTTAAAATGTGCTCTCAAACTAAATTTACATAACGTGTTCTTCCTGGCGTGAAAATAAAATTGAAAACCTCGTAGACGAATCGCAATACACGTCACATACGAACTGACCCTAATCGTTGTGTCAAGTGTCCAACTACAGGAAGACCCCTTTCATAAATTATAATGGCTTGTGGTGCATGAAAATATTTTTTTTTCGACTCCAATGGCCCAAATTCCTAAAATCAGCAAAAAACAGTCTACTATTGCAAATCAGGAATTTTTGAAAATAATGTTGCTGTTTGGAGATATAATAGACCTTCTGTACGACATATCGCACGTGTAAGTCGTGTGAAAAATATCTAGGGTACTCCTTGAACCCCTTAAGCTCATTGATGAATTTTACAGTTTTAGTTGGTTCCGTGATAGCCTTATAGCCAATTGCAACCTTTCACAGAAATGTAATAAATGGAGTGACATTACTTATTCCAGAAATAGATGGAAAGTTGGATGCCACCTCTTGAGATACTGTTGTCATGGTTAGTGGCTTGCATTCCTTCTTTAGTTTATTAAATGAAATTAGTTTTTTGGGAATATCTAAGAAACTGTTGGGTTTAAAGCCTTAAAATATAGTTTTCGGGGACCCTTTACGGCTCTTGAGGGGCCCCGAGTTTTGTTTCTGACACAAAGGGTTTGAAAATGAGCTTTGTCTCTTCGTTGTACGCCATAATAATGATAATAATTAAGAGAACAATAATAATAATATAACAATATAGGGATAGGGATATAATAGACCTCCCGGACCATACCCGCACGTGTAAATCGCGTTAAAAAATTCTAGATTACCCCTTGACCCCTTAAGCGCATTATATGTATTGATGAATATTTCAGCTTAATTTGGATCCGTTATAACCTTATTGCCGATTGCAAACCTTCACAGTAATATAATAAATGGAATTTCATTGCGTCTTACAGAAATAGATGGACCTCTGCGATTCTGTTGCCATTGTTACCGGCATGCATTCCTTCATTAATTTATTAAGTGAAATTAGTTTTTTAGGAATATCTCAAAAATTGTTGGTTTTAGGGCCTTAAAATGTGGTTTTCGGGGTCCTTTAAGGCCCTCGAGTTTCGTTTCTCACATTGAGGGGCTGAAAATGAGCTTTGTCTCACGCTTATCTCAGCATGAATTTTAAGGGGGTAGGCCCCCTGTTATGAGAGGTACGGAGAAGAGTTACATCGATGATTAGAGTCGTGCCTCTGATGGATATCTGTAACAAATTTTACGTTAATCCACCCAGCCGTTCTCGAGTTATAAGGACACAAAAAATTGTCCACAGACAAACAAACAGACAAAACTATATTTTTGCGTGCATCCGTCACAAAACAGTCTGAAACGGGCAAATATATCAAATTTCCGTAGAAATGCAGAAAATCAGACAAACATTCATTTTTATATTTTACGACTCTGTTGATAGGGAAACACTTAATAGAATTCTCCAAGAACTAGGGTTAGACAACAAAACCCGCAAACTCATTCTAGAAACCTTGACCAATACCCATTCCAAGGTTAAATTTAGAGGCGAGGTCTCAGCAAGCTTCGAGATAAAAACAGGGGTGAGACAAGGGGATGGACTTTCTCCACTTCTTTTCAACTGTGTCCTTGAAAAGGTTGTGAGAGAATGGCGCAAGGAATTGACCAATATGGGTGTCCAGAGTGGGATATACCTGGGGCGTAGGACGGAAGGACTGGTTGTAGATTGCCTGGCCTTTGCTGACGACATGGCACTTATTGCCGATTCTCTGGATACAGCAACAATGCAGGTCAATTGCCTCAGAAGACAGGCAGCCAAAGTGGGTCTTCAAGTGTCGCTGGAAAAAACAGAATTCTTCACCAACATCAAAGAAGCTAACAGAGAGATGCTACTAGAACAGGGAAAAATCAAGAGGATTGAGAAATTTAAGTATCTCGGCGAATGGATTGAACCCAACTTATCAGAAAGAGCATCATTATCCATGAGAGTCAACAAGCTGGAACTGGCTTATCGACTGACAAAGAACATCTACAACAAGAAATGCCTGTCACGCAACCTGAAACTGAAGCACTACACCTCAGTCATACGACCAGAAGCCCTGTATGCCATGGAGTGTCTCTCATTGAACCGAAGTGGTCTGATGGAGAAAATGGAAGTCAGAGAGAGGAGAATTCTCAGGAAGATCCTAGGTCCGGTAAAGGAAGATGAGGAATACCGTAGGCGGCACAATTCCGAGCTCTACGAACATATAGAAAGGCTCTCTGACTGTGCTAGGAAAAGGAGAGTAGCATTCTATGGTCATGTGGCAAGATTGCCTCCCAAAAGACTGACCAATAGGCTGTTCACTTTCTGGCAGAACAAGAAGGTTCGTACCACTTGGCTGACAGAAACTGAGAAAGACATTAATGAACTGGGAATATCAGATCTTCAAGACAGGCAATCTGTGAGACATGCCCTGAAGGAAGTCCATGGATTTCAGGAAAAACCCCGGAAGAAAGGTACCCCTTGGACAGATGAAAGGAAGGAGTTACACCGGCAGAAAATGCGACAACACTGGGCAAAGATCAAAGCTCAACAGTTGAACAAGCGTGGTCCAAAGTAGGCCCATTCGAAACAAGAAGAAGAAGAGAAGGGATATAATAGACCGTCCGTACCACACCCGCACATGTAAATCGCATGAAAATATTCTCGAGTACCCCTTGACCCCTTAAGCGCATTGTATGTATTAATGAATATTTCAGCTTAATTTGGATCCGTTATAACCTTATAGCCGTTTGCAAACCTTCACAGTAATGTAATAAATGGAATTGCTTCACGTCTTACAGAAATAGATGGACCTCTGAGATTCAGTTGCCATGGTTACCGGCATGCATTCATTCATTAATTTATGAAGTGAAATTAGTTATCTGGGAATATCTCAAAAACTGTTGGTTTTAGGGCCTTAAAATGTGGTTTTCGGGGGCCCTAGGGCCCCCGAGTTTCGCTGCTCACATTGATGGGCTGAAAATGAGCTTTGTTTCACCCTTCTACGCCTATTTCAGCATGTATTTTAAGGGGGTAGGGCCCCTTTTATGAGAGGTACGGAGAAGAGTTACATCAATGATTAGTGTGGTGCCTCTGATGGATATCTGTATCAAATTTTACGTTGATCCACCGAGCCGTTCTCAAGTTATAAGGACTCGAAGAAGTTGTCCACAGACACACACACAGACAGACAGACAGACAGACAGACAAAAAAAATATTTTTGCGCTCATCCGTCATAAAACAGCCTGAAACCCGCAAAAATCGCAAATTTCCGTGGAAATTCAGAAAAAACAGACAAACTTTCATTTATATATATATAGAGATTATATATAAACTTTTGAACTGACGGTGGTTTTGGGATCTGGGGGATGTGAAACGCGATGATATGTCGAAATTTTCCGGAAGTCGAAACATGGTACCCATTGCAATAGTTAGCTGTCTAATGAAATCTACCTAAAAGATAAAGGGGATCCGGTCAATTGACTCTCCTCGTTGTGAACAAAAGATTCGTCACGGACCGCCCTCCTCAAGATGTCTACCCGGTCTGTGGCTTCCATATGCCCTCCTGACCGACTTTCTGCAAGTAAGTAAGCTTGGCCATGTGCTCGTCCGGTGGTGCAGATCCCCCAGAGGTACCTGATTGGATTGTGTCATTACGAATTGAGTCGATCTAAGTATTTAACACCTACACTTAGGGTATTTAATGGGCTCATTTCGGCTCCTAATTAGTTTTCATAGCTAGGGATGGATCACAAAATATTTCCGCCGTTCTATGGACGTAATCAGTGGCTCTGTACGCGTACCAGCCGAGTTTCAAACTGTTATCTCGCTGTACGGGCACGAATATATATATAGAGGAAATCAACTGTTTCCTACTCGAAGAATTTTGTCTTACCTCTATGGGTAGATCAATTATTATACTGGCCTACCTAGGGTGTCTAATTGTTTTCCCTGGCAGCGAAGACTCTGCTAACAGTGGGTTACATACAGCATCTACCCCAACTCTGTTGCGAATACATGTGTGCACTGAAGCTATACCACACATCGTAGATTCGAAGATTGGCCTACTAGATTCATCAATGCGCGAACTATTTTGGATGGTCCCTCCAATTATTGACGCAAATCTCTTGATTCTAGGTTACATGCTCGCTGGTAACGGCTAAAACAACATTTCTTTTAGATGACTCAATTATTATCATTATTATTTAACGTTACCGTTACTTTCATCAATATCTTACGCCTAAATGGTCGTACGTTTATCATCCTCAAAGCCATATATTTATAAAATACGAGGGATGTGAGCTCGTATACAAATGACTGCTAATTCTTAATATTTGAGGAAATGACAATGTTGTATGGTGAGCTTATTAAATCACATTAACGTATTTGGATGGTACTCACTTTCATTTTGGCTGGGTTTGTCCAACACGATAGCAACTCGCCCACCATTTTGCTTACTTTTAAGCCACCATGACACTTTTCACACGAAACATTGAATATGGTTTTCACATGGTAATTACAACTTGCAATACCGGCATTTTAAACTTTGAAACACCATACATTATTTTAACACACAAATATGAACACTTTTAATGATCACTTTTAAAATAACTTTACAAGTGATTTACACACGGAGCCTAGCTGGGCTTTCCACTATTGCATGACTTCAGTGATGCGACACAGCCAAATTCTGACAACCGCCTGTCTCCTCAGAAAGTCTACCTCGCGTATGTGTGCTCATCTACCGTTTCCTACAACTTCTATCTTCTATCTCGCAGTGTTGTTCAATTATAAATCACAATCACTTGTGATGCCTTCCAGGTTCCCGTAATCGGTAGTATTCGTTACAATTATATGTGATACTTTAAATATCGTAACCTTTCCTGTGGATAAGTTCATTGTCCATAAAAATCATACTGCAATATCTCTACGCTGCACTGATTATTAGTCGCGTATACTGCCTGCTTATACGTCTGCTGTAGACTGGTTATAATATTAATGCAGAATTACTTGTATTATGCTGCATATTGCGCCTTTCATTGTTCATCACAAAGATACTGAACGTAACTACTTATATATTTCGCGCACTTTTCCCGCGTGTTTGGGCAGCATGTCGTCCCACAAGTTGAGTCAAGAAGAACTGACTCTCTTCTCCTTCATCCCCCATATAAAGGTTTCTGACGAAAAGTAGTCCTCTTGAATTTCAGGAGCGGCTCTTTTCTTAAATAACGCGTTTACTGGCAAGATAAAGCGTGCTTCTTGCTCGTCTATTCATGGAGGTTCCAGATCCATTTGCGTGCTGGTAATTCCTTCGTTCAATTAACTAAAATTAATTGCTTTCCTCCATGGCTTGGTGACGCTATCTCGAGGGAATCCCCTCTTGCTACGAGACTGACCAATGCCCCTCCGCAGTACGTGTGTGGATATGCTCATAATCACATACAGGCTTTAATTTAGGTGTGCAAATACTCCTAAATTACCTCTCTTCGAATATAAGTCTCTGAGTGTAAGTCTCATTCCATTAGAATGTTTCATTTGGCAGTAATTAATTAATTTGTCTTGATGATTCTCCCCTCTCTACTGTTCTGCCTTGTCCAGCGGGGGTTTCCTTCGTCGTTAATCACGGCCTTCTCACTCCAGTGACGCCAAGAAATAGTGCACTGGCGTCACGTCTACACCGCCCACTTTCAACTTCACTTTGTCAAAATGTCAAGTTGGCTCTGTTTCTGTAGCTCTCGCTAACATGTTCGTATTCTGCCTTGCATTTTACACAATATTCCAACTTTTATTACCTAAAATTCCCGTTCTGGACGTGGAATTAATCTATTATTATTTTATACTGTCATTATCTCATTGCTCCTCGGGTTCATTGTGGCTGTTCCCCCTCAGAGATCAATGGTTCGATTCTTAGAAAAATCATGGACCTGATCTTTCCTTTATAATGATTCCGGTTCGATGCCAGTCAGCCGTGTCCAATTGGGCACATCTTCCTCCAGCTAAGTTTGAAAATTTCATCTTACAAGTGAATTCTTTCAAGCCTCACTCTGACTGCATCGACCTTGTAGGCAATGTCTACATTAGGCGGTCGGTGCTCCCGGGCATTGGGTCGTCTCGCTCCTCCTCCCCTCGGGTCTGCCTACTGTCTCGCATATCATCGTTCACTTTCCTCAGAGCCTCATTCATTGCTCGGTGTTCGCTTGCTGCTTCCCTTAACTGGCTGTAAAACTCTCTCAGTTGACAGCTGCATTCTTTCCTTGTTTCCTTTGTGTCGACAAGCTGGCTGTCTTGTTTCCTTTCAGACTGGTGTTGGCCTCTCTGTAGACTCTCTGCGTGCATACATAATGATTACCCGTACACTTGGGTGTGCTTGGCTTCTTCTTCTTCTTATTGAGTGGTTTCTTACTCTTCCGGTGGATTATATAGTTTGAGATTGGCGGCATTTACCACAACGTCCTTGCCTGTCTCTTCATTTTTGATTCTGTAAGCATTAATTTGCAAATCTCTTATAATTATATAAGGCCCGTGGTAGTTATGCTGATTTTTTTTGTATTTCCTGCTCTCTGGGTCTGAGCTAGCTGTTTTTTTAATAAAACATATTCTCCTACGAGTAGTGGTCTGTGGTAGCGTTTCCTTCTGTTTCTTCGCTGCCGTCTGTCCGCTTGCTTCTTGAGATACTCGAATGTTCTCTGGATCCTTAATTCGCGTCCTGGCTGTGCATCTACAGGTGTCTGAATGATGTTGTACCATGGCCTCTCTGGTCTTCTATCAAGGTGTAGGCACACGGGCACTTCTCCTCTTGCTTCATGCACTGTATTGTTGATACAATAATCGATGGTGTCCAGCACGTCTATCCACTGCTAGTTTTCTGTGGAGCAGTATATTTTCATATATTTTTGCAGTTCTCTCATGACCCTCTCTGCGCTGTTGGCTTCTGGATGTCGAATTGTTGACCAAATCTGTCTTATTCCCAGATTTTCCAGCTCCCTGCGGAATTACACGCTGGTGAAACAGCTGCCATGATCAGACAGTATGTTCTCCGGCTGGCCTAGTATATGAATGACTCTTTCCTTCAGTCTTTTAAGTACCTGTTTCGCACTGGTTTTCTGAATTGGACATAGGACTACCATTTTAGAAAACAAGTCTAGTGCTACTAGGATGTGCTTATTTCCCCTTCTGGCTCTCGGAAGAGGACCGAAGTTATCCAGTGCCATAAGCTGACATGGCTTCTCTGGCAGGAGTGGTATGGGGTTTTGCCTCATTAAAAACGAACTAGGCTTTACTCGCGGGCAAATATCGCATGTCCTGATTGTGTTTCTGACTGTATCTCTAAGTTTTAGCGAAATAAATGCTTCTTTCAACAGGGCAACAGACTTGTCTACACCCGGGTGACCAAAAGCTCTGTGTGCTAACCACACTAATCTTCTTTGCAATGCTGCCGGGATAACAATTCTGGGTCGGGTATGATCTGCATCACTCCAATTATGTAGCATCTGGTTAAACCATAGATATTCTGTTGATAGTGACTCGGCCTCTATATATACTGGGGTTCCTCTGACAAGCTTTCCCTCGAAGTAATTAATCATCAACCGTATCCAGGGATCATCACGTTGAAAGACAGTGATGTTCCTCAAATCGTCTAAGGTCTTCTAGTTTCTATCTTCTACCTCGATAGCTAGAGCTTCGTCTTCATCAGCTGTCGGGTATCTGCTTAGCAAGTCAGGTATAATATTATCCTTCCCCGGGCAATACTCGATTTCCACTTGAAATTGCTGTTAATCTTTTACTTGACAAGTCAGTTTTCAACAGAAATGTTCGTGCTTTATGGTCTGTTCTCACACGACTCGGAACCCCTAAATGACTTTTCGCCATTACTGGAGAGTATATAGTATTGCGAGTAATTCAATTTCCGTGACCGTATAATTTCTTTCATTGGATTTCAATCTCCTGCTTATGAATGCGATAAAAGTTTTCTCTTCTGGCTGGTAAAGCATTGCCCCAATGCCTATAAATGATGCGTCAGTCTGAATAATAAATTTCTGGGTGTAGTCTGGATATCCCAATTTTACATAATCTAAAAGCATCTTTTTAGATTTCACGAAGGCTTCCTCGCATTTTTCAGTCCATCGCCACCTTCCCCCTTTCTTCAATAAATCTTGGAGTGGTGCCACGGTCTCAGTGTATTTCGGGCAATGGCTCGAAAAGAATCCAATAACGCCGAAGTACTGCCTGACGTTCTTCACCTTCGTTGGTCAAGGGAAATTTCTAATGACCTCCAATTTTCCAGGATTTGGTCTTACTCCTTGAGCATCTATTACATGGCCTAGGAATTTAACTTCTCCCTGACCAAAGTTAGATTTCTTTAGATTGACCTTAAAGTTAGCCTGACTCAGGTCATCTAATAACTTGCGTAGATCTCTGATATGTTCTTCCACTGTTTCTGATGTTAGCAGGATTTCATCTACATAGCTTATGGTTGTTGCTTTTACTTCTTCAGACAGGTTTCGATCAAGCGCTCGTATCAACGCTGAACCCGCTGTTTTTAATCCAAATGGAAGACGAAGAAATGAATATGTATGCTGATCGAATAAGAAACCATTTAACAACCTTTTTTCTCCTCCAGTTCAATATGGTGGAAACTTGCTGTAATGCCAAGATTTGTGTTTACAGTCTTTCCTTTGAATTTCTTGAGGATCTCCTTTATGGGTGGCACTTGGTCAAATTCCAGTATTACCTTAGAATTCAAATTTCTCAGGTCTAGGCATACCCTTACACTTCCGTCAGGTTTAGGTACAACTACCAGTGGACTGACATAAGGTGAGGCTGTCTTTACAATGAATCCCGCCTCCAGCATCTCCTGTATTGCTTCCTTGACTTTTAAATAATGCTTCTCGGCTACTGGGTAAGGCTTTTGTCTGAGTGGCGTCCAGTAACTTACTTGGAACGCATACTGGAAGTTCTTGATACGGCCAGGTCTCGAATCGAAGACTTCGTTATGTTCAAACAACAGTTCTCTTAACTTCTACTTATGTTCTGGACCAATTTTAGCTTCCTCTAATTTTTCTTCAAGGCATTCTCCGAATTGTGGTTCGAGATCCTTTTCAATGTCTGCGGCCAGTGTTGCCAACTCGCCCTCGATATCTTCTGTGGTCAATACTGCCTCCCCAGTCATATCTCGGTATGTATGCCATACGTACTTCTCTGGTCTCGTTTCACTGTGTTTGATGAGATCTCTAAATTCTCCTTTTCCTCACCCTCGCGAAACATAACAATGTCTTGCGAGAGATCTATTATAACATTGTATTCTCTTATGAAATCCGCACCCACGATAATGTTAAACGGTAGCTTATTCACAAGTAGAAAACTCTGTGAAAATATAGAGTTCCCTATGTGTAAATCTATGAATACTTGGTATTTGCATATCATTACTTTATCTGGTATCACGCCTTTTATTTTCACGCTTGAAATAGGTATTTTCAATACTTGTATTTTACTTTCAATTTCATTATACAGCGCCTGGGTAATTAAGCATACAGTCGAGCCAGTGTCTAGAAGACTCCTTATCTTCATGCCTGCGAGGTTTACAATTATAATGGGTAGTTCCCTTCTTACAATGACCGGCCCTTCCTCTTGGTCTTCAATGAGTTCCTCAGGTTTAGCGATCCAGTTAACCACATTCACTGTATTCCAACCTGTATTTCTCTCTCCGTTATGGTCATTTAATTTTGGTGTTTTTTTCTATTGCCCCATTTCTTGTGGAGTTCCTCTGACTGTCTTCGCGCTGTTGAAGTTCCAGACTCTTCGCTCCGTCATCATTCTTATAGATGTCGGGTGACCTTCCATTTTTAATCGCTTCATCCCAATGAACTTGCGATTTTCTGTTGTCATCTCCACGCTCCTCCATATACCTTAATGAGGCGTGGTAAAGTTCGTCTGCTTCTTCGTCAAACCCGCGACTCTGTTCTTGGGGCCTCCATTGTTGGTTACTCCCATCTCGGCCATAATTTCTTCTGTTATCAGGCTGTTGATTCCTTGTATCGCGCTGATTCCAGGGTTTTCTTCCTCGGTGTCCGCGGTTCGATCTTCCTCTGTATGCTGGCCTCCAATTCTGGTTTTCCCTTTCTTCTCGTTGCCAGCCTGACGTTACAGTTTCTGTGGTGGTGGAATTATTTTTGCTCTGCACCCTAGTCGGTTCGGTTTGTGGACTAGTCATGTGGACTTGTTCCGTGTTTCGACTCTGCCTCATCTGCTGCGTTGTGGTAAGGTCGAGTTGTCTGAGTACCTCCTCCACCTCAGTCGCTGTCTTGGCATTTGCAGAGATTAATAATCTTTGGACTTCATATGGTAACTGTTTGGCTATCGCTACACAAAGGTCTGATTCTCTAGTGGCTTCATCAAGTTCTCGGAAACGGCATAATTGTGCTATAAGAAATTCAGCATACTTCGTTGGGTTATTTGTACTATAACGTCTGGAGTACAGATCCAATCTTAGATTCTGCTGGATGCTCGGATCCAGTATCTCTTTAAGAATGCCTGGCGAAACTCTTCTACTGTGCCAAACGTGTAACGAAAACTTCTGAATCATAAGGCATATTCACCTTCATTAAGTTTTTCGATAGCACTTAATCTTCGCTCTGGCGGTACCTTTGTGTCATTTAAATGTTCGGAAACCTCTTTGAGCCAGTACTTGGGTGTCATGTTTGGGTTACTCCCAGAGTACTTTCTCGGTTTCTCGTCATTAGCCCTAATAACAGTGACTATTTGATTTTGTACAGCATTTCCATGCGGTGTGGACGTAGCAATTGGTATGCCAGGTGTGATATACGGGCTGTCACTTGGCATGACTGTATTTCTTGGAGTGGGCTATACCTCTAAATCTGCCCATCTATTTCTCCTATTTTCATCCACGCTTCCTTCATTGGATCTAGGATTTCGCAATATGGACTCTTCCTGCGCGATCATCCTGGTTTCTATTTGGCAGTGCCTATTTCCTGCTCTTTCTAAGCGAGCTAATAATTCTTGTTCTATTTTCTTTAGGCGATCACGATTTTCCTCTGCCATAGAAAAGATTCTCTCTTTGTCATCTTTAAGGCTCTCCTTTATATGAGAGATTTCCCCAGCTAAGCCTTGTTTTACCTCGGCAAGCGTTTTATCACTGACTTCATTTTCAAGCCTTCTCGAACTTCCAACTCCTCTCGTAAACCTGTGACTTCTTTTTGGATATGACAGTGCATATTGGAGATTTCGGTCCTTATTTTGGTAATTTCTCCCTGGTCCTCACCTTGCCTTTTGTGAATGACTGCTAGATCGTTCTGAGTTTGTTCTAACTCTTTTTGGACTTTCCCAACCTGCGTCTTCATGTTCATAATTATTCCTTTATTTTCTTTAGCGGAAGTTATTATTTCACTTATCTCCTTGCATTGGTCAAGGGTATTCTGATCCTGCTTCCTTAATTCTTCATCTACTGCTTTTGCGTAGTCTGCAATACGCTGATCCCATTTGTCTTCACTATCTTCAAGCCTTTGATCAACGGTCTGAGTGAACGTATTAAACTGCTTTTCCTGCCGCTCAGTGTTCGCTTCGTTTTGTTTCTGAATATCTTTGAGCTCTACAGTCATATCGTTTAATCTATGGTTAATCTCACGCTGCGACTCTCTGCACACTTGCAGATTATTCTTGAGCTTTACTTCTATTGACTCAAAGCGTTTGTCATTATTTGCTTGCATTTCTGAAATCACGCTAGTAACGCTCTCAGTTACCTCTAATTTAATAGATTCTTTAACATCGTCTATTTTTATTGACCTCTAATAGGTTAACCTCTAATCTTTGATTGATCTCCCATTGGTTATTTTCTAGTCTTAAATTGACCTCAGCCAGCTTTAAGTTCATATCTTCCTTACAGATATCTAATCTCTGATTAATTTCATTTTGATTAGCCCTTAGGCTATCGTTCATTTCAGTTTTATTAACCTCTAACTGAGTATTTACCGTAGCCAATATCTGGCTCATTTCAGTTTGATTAGCATCCAATCTACCTGTTATTTCATCTTGAAATTCCTTAGCATCTTCCCTACTTTAACATGAGTAGCATCAAAATGTTCCTTCAGCTCTGCGTTACATTTTAGTATCCCCTCAGTACTGGCCATCCTGTATTTCTTATTTTGAGATATAGGTGGGCATGTGCTGTACATGTTGGTTCGTTATATTGGGAAAAGAATTCCGATGTCGCAAAAAAACAACATTCATTTTAGCACGTGCGTACCCATTTGTATATTCACTCGTCTGACAACAATGTATAATGTCTGAGTATAACCTAAAAAGACTCACAATGACTCAAACACAGTTTGAGGAAAAAGATACTATTATGGTTTTCCCCCATGGAAACCATACTATTATTATGGGGTTTTCTGAATCCCATAAGCCACACGTTCATCTGGGCGCCATGATAATGTCTAGGGGAG
The DNA here is from genome assembly GCA_946902985.2 of Meconema thalassinum. Classification (NCBI taxonomy): domain Eukaryota; kingdom Metazoa; phylum Arthropoda; class Insecta; order Orthoptera; family Tettigoniidae; genus Meconema; species Meconema thalassinum. The sequence continues at coordinate 57,085,253 of OX336390.1, forward strand.
TTTACCATGTTTTGCCTCACTCACGGGCGACATGATAATGTTTAGGGGAGAACATGCGCCTATAGTGACCTGTGTTTTCAACTGGCCCCAAGTATCAGCGACATGAAAATGTGAAAGACGATGGCCAGGTTGTGCAATGCCAAGGCACACATATTGCACTAATTTAGGCGATTCCATAATAAATTACTACCGCCCCACTTTGGCTGGGCCATTATAAATAAGGATACGATTTCTGAGTTTACATTTAAGAATGTCTAAAGGAGGATTATCAACATTTACTTCGAACGTATAAGCTTATCAAATATGAGACGCGGCCATTCATAATATGCTCTAACCTTGCTGCTATTCTTGTCTCCACCATTTAATACTTTGGCCGACTTTTAGTAGTACCTGTGACTCAATCCTAGTACAATAACATGTCCTCCATGTACATTTGCGTCATCATATGGAACATGTGTTCGTATCAAGCTAGTCCACGGTCTTTCGAGGCTTTCATCCCACTATACGACCACATGTTCAGGATTTGAGTCTGTCAGGTAACTACTCTACTTGAAAGAAACAACAAATTCCTAAATATATCATTTAATGGTATTAACTCATGGCAAAACACAACAAAACACAAAAATATTACAATTACTTCCCAGAACAAAAAAAAAAAAGTATATGTGAGTCTCTTCTCATAAAGTTTGGTGCTCCACCGCAACCCTATCTATCCTAGATATCCTAACGTTGATACTCTTCGAAATTGACGAGTGTTCATAGTGTCTTTCACATGGCACAATTTAACATAAATTAGCATATCACAACACAACGAACACAAATTACAATTTAATAAACATTATGTGAAATTATTAAAATACTTGTCCGTTTTAAAACGGAAAAATTTACCTTGAATAACATTGATTTCATTATCTTATTCCTTGCTTATCATGTAAGCCTCCGTGGCTCAGGCGGCAGCACGCCGGCCTCTCACCGCTGGGTCCGTGGTTCAAATCCCGGTCACTCCATGTGAGATCTGTGCTGGACAAAACGGAGGCAGACAGGTTTTTCTCCGGGTACTCCGGTTTTCCCTGTCAAAATTTCATTCCAGCAACACTCTCCCCTATCATTTCATTTCATCTGTCATTCATTTAATCATTGCCCCAGAGGAGTGCGTCAGGCCTCGGCAGCCGGCATATTCATATCCTCGCCGCTAGATGGGGGCTTCATTCATTCCATTCCTGACCCGGTCGGAGACTGGAAGCAGGCTGTGGATTTTCATTTCATTCCTTGCTTATCATGTGTTGCTCTTCTGCGCACGTCGTTTTCCTTTCCCATAAATTTCAAACGCTGAAGTGATATACCTTTCCCTCCAAAATACACATAGTTATTGAATTTTAGCTTCACCATACAACAATTTTCTGGGTCTGGTCAAATCATTATTATCATTACAAACGTGTCATATCATTAAATTACGCTACCCGTATGAATAAATTAGCATAAACTGGGTAATTACTCTTTACAAAAATGCATCCAAATTTTTGGTGCAGTTAAGATGTCCTCAGACATCAACTTGGCCAAATCTTATCCGATTACTTGGATCCAACATTCTATATCCATGGATACAGTGCATATAATTCATATGATACAATAATATCAAGCATATTTCAATTAGTTTCAGAGATAACGAGATTCTTCAGTGTACCAGTACAACCTTAAAATAAAAAGATAAAGGAGATCCGGTCAATTGACTCTCCTCGGTGTGAACAAAAGATTCGTCACGGTCCGCCCTCCTCAAGATGTCTACCCGGTCTGTGGCCTCCATATGCCTTCCTGACCGACTATCTGCAGGTAAATAAGATTGGCCATGTGCTCACCCAGTGGTGCAGATCTCCCAGAGGTACCTGATTGGATTGTGTCATTACGAATTGAGTCGATTTAAGTATTTAACACCTACACTTAGGGTATTTAATTGGCTCATTTCGGCTCCTAATTAGTATTCATAGCTAGGGATGGATCACAAATGGTTTCGCCTTTCGATGGACGTAATCAGTGGCTCTATGCGCGTACCAGCCGAGTTTCAAACTGTTATCTCGCTGTACGGGCACGAATATATATAGAGGAAATCAACTGTTTCCTACTCAAAGAATTTTGTCTTACCTCTATGGGTAGATCAATTATTATACTGGCCTACCGAAGGTGTCAAATTGTTTTCCCTGGCAGCGAAGACTCTGCTAACAGTGGGTTACAGACAGCATCTGCCCCAACTTTCTTGCGAATACATGCATGCCTTGGAGCTATGCCACAGGTCGTAGATTCGAAGATTGGCCTACTAGATTCATCAACGCACGAACTATTTAAGATGGTCCCTGCAATTTTGACGCAAATCACTTGATTCTACGTTACATGCTCGCTGGTAGCGGCTAAAACAACATTTCTTTTAGATGACTCAATTCATAAAGCACTCATATCCTCCATACATTTACTTATAAACCAAGGTTTTTCGTAGCTATAAAACATGTATTAATTTACTGGCACATATATTAACTACCTTAATGGCTCTCAAATACCACCATGTAGCATTTAACATTATTTAAAATTTGTTTAACATTTCAATGACACTGAAGTACTCTCTTTATCTCACTATTATATCTCTCTTTCTCACTTTTCATAATAACACAGTACTCTTTCAGTGGATATGACACGATTTCCACGTTCTATAGGCATCAATATGCCGATTAATACATTTATCATTGACACCGACCTCAGATTATTATTATTATCATTATTATTTAACGTTACCGTTACTTTCATCATTATCTTACGCCTATATAATCGTAAGTTTATCATCCTCAAAGCCATATATTTATAAAAATACGAGGGATGTGAGCTCGTATACAAATGACTGCTAATTCTTAATATTTGAGGAAATGACATGTTGTATGGTGAGCTTATTAAATCATATTAACATTTTTGGATGGTACTCACTTTCATTTAGGCTGGGTTTGTCCAACACGACAGCAACTCGCCCTCCATTTTGCTTACTTTTAAGCCATTATGACACTTTTCACACGAAACCTTGAATATGGTTTGCACATGTTAATTACATCTTGCAATACCGGCATTTTACACTTTGAAACACCATACATTATTTTAACACACAAATATAAACACTTTTAATGATCACTTTTAAAATAACTTTACAAGTAATTTACACACGGAGCCTAGCTTGGCTTTTCACTATTGCATGACTTCAGAGATGCGACGCTGCCAAATTCTGACAACCGCCTGTCTCCTCCGAAAGTCTACCTCACGTATGTATGCTCATCTCCCGTCTCCTACAACTTCTATCTTCTATCTCACAGTGTTGTTCAATTATAAATCACAATTACTTGTGATGCCTTCCAGGTTCCCGTAATCTGTAGTATTCGTTACAATTATTTTAAAATGAAAATCCACAGCCTGCTTCCAGTCTCCGACCGGGTCAGGATTGGAATGCATGAAGCCCCCATCTAGCGGCGAGGATATGAACTGTGCTGGCTGCCAAGGCCTGACTCACTCCTCTGGGGCAATGATTAAATGAATGACAGATGACATGAAATGATAGTGGAGTCTGTTGCTGGAATGAAATTTTGACAGGGAAAACTGGAGTACCCGGAGAAAAACCTGCTTGCCTCCGTTTTTTCCAGCAAAGATCTCACATGGAGTGACCGGGATTTGAACCACGGACCCAGCGGTGAGAGGCCGGCGTGCTGCCTCCTAAGCCACTGAGGCTCGTTACAATTATATGTGATACTTTAAATATCGTAACTTTCCTGCGGATAAGTTCATTTTCTATAAAAATCATACTGCAATATCTCTACGCTGCACTGATTATTAGTCGCGCATACTGCCTGCTTATACGTCTGCTGTAGACTGGTTATAATATTAGTGCAGAATTACTTGTATTATGCTGCATAATGCGCCTTTCATTGTTCATCACAAAGATACTGAACGTAACTACTTATATATTTCGCGCACTTTTCCCGCGTGGTAGGGCAGCATGTCGTCCCACAAGTTGATTCAAGAAGAACTGACTCTCTTCTCCTTCATCCCCCATATAAAGGTTTCTGACGAAATGTAGTCCACTTGAATTTCATGAGCGGCTCTTTTCTTAAATAACGCGTTTACTGACAAGGTAAAGCGTGCTTCTTGCTCGTCTATTCATGGAGGTTCCAGATCCATTTGCGTCATGGCTATTCCTTCGTTCAATTAATTAAAATTAATTGCTTTCCTCCATGGCTTGGTGACGCTATCTCGAGGGAATCCCCTCTTGCTACGAGACTGACCAATGCCCCTCCGCAGTACATGTGTGGATATGCTCATAAACACATACAGGCTTTAATTTAGGTGTGCAAATACTCCTGAATTATCTCTCTTCGAATAGAAATCTCTGAGTGTAAGTCTCATTCCCTTAGAATGTTTCATTTGGCAGTAATTAATTAATCTGGTCTTGATGACTCTCCCCTCTCTACTGTTCTGCCTTGTCCAGCGAGTGTTTCCCTCGTCGTTAATCACGGCTTTCTCACTCCTGTGACGCCAAGAAATAGTGCACTGGCGTCACGTCTACACCGCCCACTTTCAACTTCACTTTGTCAAAATGTCAAGTTGGCTCTGTTTCTGTAGCTCTCGCTAACATGTTCGTGTACTGCCTTGCATTTTACACAATATTCCAACTTTTATTGCCTAAAATTCCCGTTCTGGACGTGGAATTAAGCTATTATTATTATTATATACTGGCATTATCTCGTTGCTCCTCGGGTTCATTGTGGCTGCTCCCCCTCAGAGATCAATGGTTCGATTCTTAGAAAAATCATGGACCTGATCTTTCCTTTATAAAGGCCCCGGTTCGATGCCAGTCAGCCGTGTCCAATTGGGCACACTATATACAATGTTATAATTCAGCATGTTAACATCTCCAAACCATTGCTTTATTGCATACGGAACGGAACCCGTCCGTTTCACATCTGGTTCAAGTCATTGGCACATTAATGTACTGTTATGTTAATAGGATTACTATATTTTGCGAAGTAAAATAGGATGTGGGGGAGTAAGCCAAGATATAAATACGTGAGATCGTGTAGCCAGATATTTCACCACCTCTTTGTTGACCTGGTCACGGTTGAGATACAATATTAGTAGGTATAATAAGCCGATTCTGGCGCAGGGGATAACGTGCAATATGGCCGCTGTGCATAACCAACCCTATGTGGATCCTGGATACATTTAAAAAAGTCATCCAATTTCCCTTGGGGTCACTTGGGCTCCGCGTGTGCCTGAGGGCAAGGGGGAGATGGGGAGGTGGGGTGAAGGCTAGGGTGGGGATGGCGGCTAGGGGAGGGGTGGGGTGGAGGTGGAGGGTGGGGGGGTGAGTGTGGGGTTGGTGGTGCGGTGGGGTATGGAGAGGGGGCTAGAGCTGGGAACTGTGGAGGGGGCTGGGGGTGGGGTGAGGGCTGTGGTTGGGGTCGGGGGCATGGATTGAGGGGGCGGGGGAAACAGGCCCAGGTGTTGCCCAGCCTGTTCCGGCCAGCATACTGACGGTGGGTAGCTGGTGAGGATCAGCCTTATAGCGGAGACCATGGGAGTGGGGGAACCGATTTGGGGCGGTGTGTGAACCCGAGCGTTGCCGAGCATAGCCGAGTGAACAGATAGTTCCACCATTTGTTGCTAGACCTTCTACTTTTAACCTTTGTCATTAGAACGTGCTGGTTGTAGTGATAAAAGTTTGTTTGGAGGTGTAACTCAGTGGAAGTCACTTCATGTTGAGGCCTGTTTGGGGACCTGTTCTTGTCAAGCCGTGGCAAGTGGAATGGAATTGAGAGGTGTGTCCCTACGTACGGTAAATATGGGGAGGTCGGTTGCCAAACAAAGATGAGCTCTCAGGTGAGGGTTTAACCCCTCCCTTCCTGTGAAGGAAATTCAAGCTTAAGTTAAACGCCTTAGACCGCTCGGCAAACCTGACAAGGAAAGGTTTAGGGGATGAAATAAAAACATGACTCATTATACGATCAGATTTATTAATCCAAGAATTAAAAGAGGAATTAATACTTAACCATTTGACATAAAGTTTATTACCATTTCTTGTAATTACATTTTCAACAAGATAATGCCCGGGATACTGTGTTTCTTGAACTTCTTCGATGTAGAATCCTCTTTGATGGGCTGGTTGTTATCATCCTGGAGTAGATAAGTAACGGGATGGGTACGTTTTACTTGGCGAATGCGCAATATTTCTGTATTCCAGTTAGGCGTGTAGACTTTTGAGAAGAGTGATTTATGTTTACTGATGCGTACATAGTCACCCACGCGAAAACGATGGGGTTGAGGGTCAACTGTTTTGATGCCATGATGAATACGATTCAACTGTGAAGTGTTTTTTCTTACCAAACGTGGCTTTAATCCAATAGTTCTATGTTTGGTATCGCTGTAACGCAACACTAGAGGCTGTACTAGATTAAGCCAGTGATAGGACCCTCTGGCTGTAAATTCTCGCCACATGTGTGCTTTTAACGTTCGGTTGAAACGTCCAACCACACTCGCTTTTAAATTGCTATAGGTGGAATAATGATGAACGCCGAGTTTCTGCAGATAGGTGAAAAACCCCTTGTTGAAAAACTCCTTACCTTGATCTGTCTGGAGGAGGCGAGGTTGCCATGTAGCCTTTTAAATAATGCGCTTAAAGGCTGCAGTAACCAGAGTACCTGTTTTATTTCGCACAGGTTCCACAAACGCCATTTCGGAATAGACATCGATGACAGTCAGCAAATAATTGATACCGTCGTTTGTAGTAGCATAAGGAATCATTTCCACAAAAGCGGCTTGCCAAAGCTCATCAATACCTTTTGAAACAACGTGATGACGAGGATAGCTACGGCGAGCAGGTTTATACAACTCGTGCGCAATCGCTGTTTTAATAGGTGAAGGGATTTTGACACGTGGACCCATCGTACAATAATGCCAGCATGACGAAGCACCTCTTCTATTTTTATTTAATTTCACCTTCGTGACCAGTATGACCAGTCTTTTGGGATGCGTACAGGAGCTGTAGGCGTTTGGCCAACTTATTGGGATTGTTTCAATAGGCAAAATCAACAAAAGGTTTTAACGCTTCAAACGGGACACCGGAAGCTGAAGGTCGGCGGCGATCACTCTCATAGGTAGGAAACAATTTTGATATGATGTTTTTATATTTGAAAACTTTATTTGCATTCATTGCTTTAGAATATTTATAATTACGTCTAAAGCCATTTGTAGTCCATAAGATATCCTTGTACGTTTGAAGATCGTAATTGTTATAGTCTTGTTGAGAAGGCGTACGATAAAATAAGAGTTCTAAAAGATCTGGCATCAATGTGTATTGAACTGTGTATTTTGATCTCTGAGTCATCAATTCGGAACTTGTTTTTTCATATCGATCACCGTAAGTTGTATCAGTTGCTCTAGTAAAAAGGTCTTCGAGATATGGGGTTAGCTACGGTCTGAAATACTCCATCAGAATGCCTTTCAGCTGTACATATTTTTCAGGTGTAGGTAAACTTTCTGACAGAGTAGGGTTCATTATAGAGCTGGAGGGTGTTTCAGCAATGACTGATGTTTTCAGAAACGGGGCAGCGGTGATTCTTTGGAGCTAGAAGTCGGAGGTGGTGTTGTTTTCAGAACCTTGGGCAGCGGTGATTTTTTGGAGCTGGAAGGTGTCGGACAAAATTTTTTATCAGCTTCTTCTTCTTCTTCTTTGTTATCTTCTTCTTCCTCCTCGTTGATGGTTTGCGTTCCTGTTGACAGTTAAGTGGACTTATTGGGCTTTGACACTCTTTTCAACGCGGCTTCCAGAGATGATTTTGAATGTCTCTCGATCAACAGCTCACTATCCGCATGTGTGCGTTTCAGTTCACGGAACTTTAATCGAATACTATTTAGCGCACGGATAATCTGCTTCTTTAATTGACTTCCTGCTGTTGCCATGATAGCCGAATAAATGACGTTTGAAAAAGCCATGCAGCGCCTTAAATACTTATAAAATGATCAATCCCCATGCGGTAGCGTTCGTTATTGATATCACTCTATTTATCAATAACATGACAACCATGGTGTTGAGCGTTGCAACACGTAGCACACAACTGTGTAAAGGTTTGAAAGTTCATGTCTGGGTTCATGACTTCATCGTACACGTGACGCATGTTGAGTTCATGTTGTCGGAAGAGAACAATCACGTTGGCATTGTCACGAATGAGCTGTTTGGGTATTCGAGAATAGGTTTCAGCGAGACAAAAACAGTCAATATATTTATGACGTCCCATGCTAAAATAGGTCTGAAGGATAGCCTGCCGTTCTGAGGGCACAAATCATTAAATACATGAGCGAATTTGGGCGAACAGGATCCGGTGAGTCGACATCTTTGTGCGCAGGGAATGCGAAATAGCACATGTTGCGAAGACCTGACATGACCTGTTCCAAGAACACGTACATTGGTTGATACAGCGATTTGGCAAAATTGTTGATATTTTGAAATCGTACTCCGTTTAAGGAGGTGATGAGCGTACCCAGAAGATTTGTTTTTCCACATCATGTTGGTCCGTCGATGAGACAGGGAATGGAAGACGGAAAGAGCGAGCCGTAACGTTGTTTGGACGTTGCTGAGAAGAGGCGAGAAACCAAATCTCGCACGGGAAGTGAATGTTGTCGCTTAATAATCTGCATATTTACTAACTGTGAAAGGGGAAGAGGTGGTCACTATATACATGAAGCAAGTGGCAGCTCCAGATCCAGTGTAACCATGGATGCCTTAGGAAGAACACTTAAGACAAAGAAAGAAATGAATCTGTTTTGACAAACGATCCAGAACATGATACAGATCCGGCTAATAAACGATATGTTGATGCCAATGCACTGCCACGCACAACAGATGGTCATTACGTTTTTAATGGAGAGCAATTAACCAATATAAAGGAACCTCTATTAGCTACGGACGCTTGTTCAAAAATGTATATAGATAATTATCATTTACGGCGTAACAAGGGAGATTATGGGGCACAGAATAAATTAATCATGAGCGTTGCTGACCCTGTGAACAATCAAGATGTGTGCACCAAAGCCTATATGATAACCAATGCTGTTGTGCTGGCTCTTCCAACAAACGACACGGACGCTGCTAGAAAGGACTATGTAGATAACAAGGTGAAAGATTTGCGCGGTTTTGTACCAATCCTAACAGTAAATGGTGATACAGCAAGTAATGCACGCCTTTTACACGTGGCCGATCCTGAGGATGATCAAGATGTTTGTACAAAATGGTTTTTAATTACTGAAATGGCAAAGATGTGGGAAATTAGGTAGCGCTCTACAGATACAACGCAAACGAATAGACGAAGTCACTTGTTGCTGATCCTGTCCAACCTCACGACGTGACGATTTTTAGAACAACGGTTATCGCTTTCCTTTAAATCAATACCCTCCATATTTTTATTTCCCTTTTTAAATCAACAAACGGTAAAAGACCCCAATAATCTCACCTACATACTACGTTCGGGTTATATCAATTACCGTTTACTGTATGATGGTGCCATTCGTGATATCAAGTATACACCTGATTTTAAACATTTGGAGCTACTATTAAACGGTAGTGTTATAACATCTCCACTCGTGTATCTGGCGGTGAAAGTCGAGGACAAATTATCCTTTCAACTGAAACTGTCGTCTGAAGAAAAAGAGGCGGGGAAAATAATAAACGATTTTCCGCTGTATATAGAACTTGAATATACTGCCACCATCGATTAAATAATTGCAGGTTCTCTTCCCCAGGAGCATTAATTGTGTTCTATCCTTTATAGTGTGAGGTTGTCGTGTTCGCAATGGTGAAACAGAGATATGTGGTGAAGAAGAAGTTGTCGAGAAAGGGAGGCTTTAAGGCTATCCTTCATGCGGCATGTCAGGCTTCGCGCGGAGAAACCAATAGCGAGTTGGCCATTAAAAAGGCACTCCAAGCGGCACAATTGCAAACAAATTCCAATAGTAAACTAAGTTTTAAAAAACGAGCCCAAGTTATTCCTGTACCAAAACGAGGTAGATAATTACCCGCGATGTTAGCTGGACTGGCAGTCCTGGGTTCACTTCTTGGTGGAGCATCAGCGGTAGCACGAACGGTGAAAGCTATTGAGGAGGCGAAACAACAGTTGAAGGAAAGTGAGAGGCATAATAAAACTATGGAAGCTATAGCACTGCGTGGCAAGGGTGTGAACATGAAGCTAGCACCTTATAGAAAAGATTCAGCATTTACATGTCGCCAATAAACCCTTAATTGATGCACTGCCACGGCGAGCCATGACACATGGCGAAATCATAAAATATGCAAAACAGTTAAAGATTGCACACTTTCGACGTGTGTTTATGCGCAACCAATTACCACCTCAACCATGGAACTGTGAAAGTGCAGTTATTAATTTGGATGACAGTCATGGGCCAGGAACCCATTACGTGGCCTACATCAAGTATGGTCGCACCGTGTGGTACTTTGACAGTTTTGGAAACCTTCCTCCTCCAACAGAGCTTGTTCGCTATTTCGGAAGCAGTGCAACAATAAACTATAATGTGAAACGAGTACAAAATTTTAACACTCAACACTGTGGTCGCCTCTGTCTGACCTTTCTATATAAGACTCAGAACAGATGGTGACGTGAACAGTATAATGGCAGAAAGTAGAACGTTTACATTGTACGGATAAGGAGCTGAAATAACTGTTGACATTTATCCTTCTATTGAATTGGGACAACAACCCTACGTGCTGGGACATGTTTCGTTTGAAGGTTACAATAAAATCTACAACGTACATGAAGGAGTCAACGATAAGTTCTACTACGATGACTGTGAGTTAACTCTACCATTTGGTAGCTAAACCGTAGATGATATTCACGATCTACACAACATCTACACAACTCTCATAAAGGAATTTTGTTTAAAAGCATTTATTGACGGGACACGCAAGTTTGAACTAAGTATGTGTTAATAGATGTAAAAGAATGGTTCATATCCTTTATATGTTCTCCCATATTTGAGTACCTCTTATATTTGACAGCATTAACAGGTCCATTGTATCGTTTAATAAAAGTTCTCCCAGTCTGGTCAATATATGTGAGTTTGCAAGTGTTACATTCTAGTTTATATACTCCTTATTTATTGAACATGTTGTCCTTATTTAATTTGGTGAAATAGTAAATCAATTTGGATGTAGAATTATGTGTTTTAAATGCAATCTTACAATTTTGTTTTTTAAATATATTTGTTACTTTTTAAATTTAATTGTTGGCTTATGTGAATGTTAGCAATGTCCTATTTTCATCTTCATTTTGTAGTGTTGAAGTTATTTTATTCTTAATCTGTTTTAAGATATTATTAACGAATAAATCATCGTATCCATTTTCAGCAATGGTATAAATTGTGTGTATTTCTTGTATGTAATCCTCTAACTTCATGGGTGTATTTGAGGCCCTTGTAATAAGACTGTAAAATGTTTATTTATGAGATCCTGGGTGCACAGAATTATTTCGTATGATATTAGAAGTCATCGTAGGTTTACGGAATATACTGCATGTGGATCGGTTGTTAGCCCGTGTAATTGAAATGTCCAGATAGTTCAAGATGTTATTACTTCAGATTCTAAAGCGAAATTAAAATTTGGGTCTAATGAATTCATATGAGTTAGAAAATTATTGATATTAATAGTGTCTTTATTTATAACGATACATATATCGTCTATCATATCTACATATTTCAAGATCAGGATATTTATTAATAATGAACTGGTATTCTAAATAGTCGATGTAAATATTGGCCAATATCCCCGATGCCGGGGAACCCATCCCTAAACTATCTATTTTCTGATATATTGTTTCGTTAAACGTGAAGTAATTGTTATGTAAGGTGAATGTTAGAATTGAAATGAATTCTTCAATCTCGACTGTTCCTAAACCACTATTTTCTGTTAAATTACTCTTTTTATTTCGATATTTGCTTTTATGGGTATGTTGGTGCACATATTTGTGATGTCAAGGGAATGCATCACCCTTTTGCTATTAAGTGAGAAGTCTTTTTTTTGTAATTAAATCTTGTGAATCAGTGTAAGAAATGTTCGCTTTGAACTGGTAATGGAATTTTACTAATTTCTGTATGTATTGCTAATTTGTAAGTTGGACTATATTTATTGTTGACTATTGGTAGAATGGGTATTTATGTTTTGTGGATTTTTGGTAATGTGGGTAATTTAGGGTTAATTTGATATAAACATTGTTTCTCTTTGTCATCAAAGAGGAAAATTTTGTTGTTAATTAATTGTTTTAAATTTCTTTGCATTTTCTAGTTGGGTCATTTTTGATAAATATGATTGATTTATCCTGTAAGAATTGTTCAGTTTTATGTATGTAAGATTGTTCTTCAAAATTTCTCTTATTCTTTTATCATCTTTTGTGACAATTAACTCGTTATTCTTAATTTTTTCGGTGATATGTTTTATGATTGGTATATGGCTCATGTTGACCTCTACTTGTCTTAGTATTTTATCAAGTTGTTGTTTAGATTCATGTCGTAATGAATCTTGATCTTCTGGAAATTTGCTAATTGCAAGTTCAATTTCTGCTATGGCTGGTTTTTTAATTAATAGTCTTGCTTAATTTTGGCCAATTATGTTTTGGACCCGTTTCTAATAACCCTAATTCATCTTTGGAGAAAATGGTTGATGATAGGTTCATGATGGGGGAATGGAAAAATTGTTGATGGTAGGTGGATTGAAATAGTTTCGGTGTTGTTGTGGTTTATGCCTCTTTTGTTCTTATAAAATATTTAATCCTTTGAAAAGGTATTGGCTTTCTTTACAATAGCGATATTAAGTCTATATTCAAGTTTTTCTTGAAAAAGGTTCCGTTCAAGTTGTGAAACATTCTTTATCAAATATAAATGGAGATCATAGCATTGATCAGATAAATGTTGTTTTTAGCCTACTTTCAATTTTTGCATAACATGAAAGTAGACTTATGAGATCTACACAGGGCCAAAAATTGTGTGTCTGTCTGTGTGTGTGTGTGTGAGTGAGTGTGTGTGTGTGTGAGTGTGTGTGTACTGTGAATGTCTGTCGTCCCCCTATCAATTCGAACACGGTGAAACTGAATTGAACGAAATTTGGTACAGAGCTAGAACTAGAAATGGGCACCTCAATGTCATGTTTTATATCGCCGCAGTCTTGACGAATACGTAATGGTGGCCACCCAAATGTTCAAAGCTCAAATCGAATTACGACTAAGCTAATGATTTGAACTCTACCAAATTTTGCAACAACATACCTCCAAGTGGGGCGCATATTTTGATCAAACTACAAGATCATCAGCCCAATACTTTGCGGATGGCGGCCATGAGTGTGTGCAAATCGGTTCCCCCTATCAATTCAAACACGGTGAAACCGAATTGAACGAAATTTAGTACAGAGGTAGCACTAGCAAAGAACACCTCAGTGTCATAATTTATATCGCCGCCATCTTGACCAAAACGTCATGGCGGCCACCCAAATGTTATACGCTTAATACAAATTAAGACCAACTTAATATTCTGATATCCACCAAATTTCGCAACATTATACCTTTATGTATGAGGATTCTTTTGACCAAATTACAAGGCCATCAGCCCAATACTTTGCGGATGGCAGCCATGTTTTAGTGCAAATCGATTCCCTCAATCTATTCAAACACGATGAAACCGAATTGAACAAATTTTGGTACAGAGGTAGCACTACCAAAGGGCACCTCAGTGTCATGTTTTACATTGCCGCCATCTTGACGGAGACGTAATGGCGTCCACCCAATTGTTAAAACCTTGAATCAAATTTCGCCCTACCTAATCATCCGATCTCTACGAAGTTTTGCAACATTATACCTTTGTGTATAACAAATCTTATGAGCAAACTGCAAGGTCATAAGCCCAATAATTTGTGGATGGCGGCCACGTATGTGTGCAAATTGACTCCCCCTATCTTTTCAAACGCGGTGAAACCGAATTGAACGATATTTGGTTCAGAGGTAGCACAAGCGAAGGGCATCCCATGGTCATGTTTTATATCGGCACCATCTTGACGGAAACGTAATGGTGGCCATCCAAATGTTAAAAGCTTAAATCAAATTACGCCCAACCTAATCATCTGATCTCTACCAAATTTTGCAACGACATACCTGAATGTGAGGAGCGTTCTTTGACCAAGCTACAACGTCATTAGTCGAACAGTTCGCATATGGCGGCCATGTATGTGTGCAAATTGATTCCCCGTATCAATTCAAACACGGTAAAACCAAATTGAAAAAAAGAATTGGTACAGAGGTAGCACTAGCAAAGGGCACCTTACTGTCACGTATTATATCGCCGCCATCTTGACGGAAACGGAATGGTGGCCACCCAAATTTTGAAAGCGTAAATCAAATTACGACCAACCTAATCATTTGATCTCTACCAAACTTTGCAACATCATATCTTTTTGTGGGAAGCATCTTTTGACTGAACTACGAGGTCATCAGCTATATAGTTTGCAGATAGCGGCCATGTATGTGTGCAAATCGTTTCCCCATATCAATTCAAACACGGTGAACCGAATTGAATGAACATTTTTACAGAGGTAGCACTAGCAAAGGGCACCTCATTCATGTTCAATATCCGTATAGCACATTTTATTTCAACACACTACTACAACCAACATTTAATTATACTCCTTGAAAAGGACAAAGAGTTATAAGAAAACCCATGCATTTAGGAGAAAATTGGCTATATGGTATTTACTGAAGTGATATTTAAGTTCGTTTTCAAGCCAACACTTATTCACTTTGTTTTGTGTATGTCTTATGTGAGGATTAATCTTCCTTTCATTTGTACTGATTTTAAGTGTTTAGGTATGAGATGTAACGTTAAACATTGTCTAATGAAAAAAAATGTCTCTTAATAAAGTAGAAATTATAATTCCTAATTTACTAAATCTATGAAGTGTTTTATAAGCCTGGCTGACTCCTTCATAGAATGCAAATACATCTGCCATTGATAGCAGAAATGATTGTACATAACCGTATTGATAGATGAATTCATCATCATCTAAAGGGTAGGTCTTGTCGCTGTCCCTCACTTGCTGATCGTTTTAAGGCACCATATTGTTTAACACTGCAATAGTCGCGCGAAATTTAGTAACATTAGCGGTCGCGCGGATTACTGTTGTAATCCATTTTAAAATAGGTATTTTTAATACTATTATTTATTTATTTTTAATTTATTATTATTTATTAGGGCTAAGGGTTGATATGAGACACAATTTTGGGATAAACAATAATGCTATTCAAGATTATAATTTTATATATAACAAAAATACAAAGTTAAGCTTATCTATTATATAAAATCAAGTGTCCTGACTGACTGACTGACTGACTGACTCATCATCGCCTAGCCAAAACTATTAAAGTTAGAAACCTGAAATTTTGTGGATATGTTCGTTGTCAGTCAAAAACGCCCACTAAGGAAGGATTTTTGGATATTCAGGTTCTAAAGGGGTGTTAAGGGGGTACACCTGCATTTCATTGAATAACAATATCTCCGGCTTGGTTTCATTGAGGGATGTGATACTCGGCATATAAACTCACCATCCAAAATAAGATGACACGTGTCCGAGGGTTTTTCGATGTGGTGTATATTATGAGGTGAAAGGGGTGAAACGTGGGGGTTGAAGGATTCTTATCGGAGTGTGTATCTCTTAAACGACATAGGCGAGGAGTTTGAAACTCAGCGGAATAAAATCAGAATAAAAAATAAGTAAATAGATGTTTGACCGTTTTTTCATAAATCCAATTTAAGGGGCTCATGGGGAGGGTTGAATTTCTGGGGGGCAAAAAACAGGGAAAAAGTGTCCTAACTGATTGACTGACTGACTCACTCATCAAACTCAGGGGCAAAACTGCTTAAAAATAAGTAAATAGCTGTTGGACATTTTTTTTTTCATAAACCCAATTTAAGGGGTTCATGGGGAGGGGTGAAATTCTAAAAAAGAAAATTGAAAGAAAAAGTTCTGACTCACTCACCATCGCCCAACCAAAATTATTGTAGTTAGAAACATGACATTTTGGGGGATATGATCATTGTATGTCAAAACCGTCCACTAAGGGAGGATTTTCGGATGTTCAGTTCTAAAGGGGTCTTAAGGGGTTAAACCTGCATTTCATTGAATAACAATAACTCCCGATTGGTTTCATTGGGGAATGTGATACTCGGCATATAAACTCATCATTAAAAATAAGAAGACATATGTCTGAGGGTTTATCGATGTGGTGTATATTATGAGGTGAAAGGGGTGAAAAGTGGGGGTTGAAGAATTCCTAACGGAGCGTGTATCACTTAAACGACATGAGCGAGGAGTTTGAATCTCAGCGGAAAAAAATCCGCTTAAAAGATAAGTAAAAAGGTATTCGACCGTTTTTTTTTTTCATAAATCCAATTTAAGGGGCCCATGGGGAGGGGAGAAATTCGCGGGGGGGGGGAACAGGATAGAAAGTGTCCTAACTGATTGACTCATTCACTCTTCAAACTCAGGGAGAAATCTGCTTAAAAATAAGTAAATAAGTGTTCGACTTTTTTTTTCCATAAATCAAATTTAAGGGGTTCATAGGGGGGGGGGTGAAATTCTGAAGAAAAAAAATGGGGAAAAAGTCCTGACTCACTCACTCACTCACTCACTCACTCACTCATCATCGCCCAGCCAAATATATTTGAAGTTGGAAACATGACATTTTGGGGATATGTTCGTTGTATGTCATAACCGTACACTAAGGGAGGATTTTCGGATATTCAGGTTATAAAGGTGTCTTAAGGGGGTTAAACCTGCATTTTATTGAATAACAATATCTCACGAGTGGTTTCATTTGTGGATGTGATACTCGGCATATAAAGCAATCATAAAAAATAACCAGACAAGTGTCTTAGGGTTTTTCGATGTGGTGTATATTATAAGGTGAAAGGGGTGAAAACGGGGGGTTGAAGGATTACTAACGGAGCGTGTATCCCTTAAACGACATTGGCGAGAAGTTTGAAACTCAGTGGAAAAAATCAGCTTAAAAATAAGTAAATCGGTGTTTGACCTTTTTTTCATAAATTCAATTTGAGGGGCCAATGGGGTGTGGTGAAATTCTGGGGAAAGAAGGAGAGAAAGTGTCCTAACTGACTGAATAACTCACTCACTCATCAAACTCAGGGAGAAAAGACAGCTTAAAAATAACTTAATAGGTGTTCGACCGTTTCTTAATAAATCTAATTTAAGGGGCCCATGGGGAAGGCGTAAAATTCTGGTAAAAATAATTGAAAGAAAATGACCAGACTCACTCACTCACTCACCATCGCCCAGCGAAAACTATTGAAGTTGGAAACATTAAATTTTGGGAATATTTTCGCTGAATGACGAAAACGTCAATTAAGGAAGGATTTTTGTTTATTCGCGTTCTCAAGAGGTGTTAAGGGGTTAAACTTGCATTTCATTGAATAACAATATCTCACGAGTTGTTTCATTTGGGGATGTGATACTCGGCATATACATTAATCAATAAAGATACGCAGACATATGTCTAAGGGTTTATCGACATGGTGTATATTATCAGGTGAAAAGGGAGAAAATTGGGGGTTGAAGAATTCTTAATGGAGCGTGTATCTCTTAAATGACATAGGCGAGAAGTTTGAAATTCAGAGAAAAAAACAGCTTAAAGTATGAGTAAATAGGTGTTCGACCGTTTTTTCATAAATCCAATTTAGGGGCCCCTTGGAGAGGGGTGAAATTCTTGGAGAAAAAACAAGAAAGAAAGTGATCTAACTGATTAACTCACTCACTCATCAAACTCAGGGTGGAAGAACAGCTTAAAAATAAGTAAATAGGTGTTCGAGCGTTTTTTTTTCATAAATCCAATTTAAGGGGTTCATGAGAGGGGTGAAATTCTGAAAAATAAATCAAAGAAAATGTCCTGACTTACTCACTTATCATCGCCCACACAAAATTATTGAAGTTAGAAACATGAAATTTTGGGGTTATGTTCGTTGTATGTCGAAAACGTCCACTAAGGAAGGATTTTTGGATATTTAGGTTCTAAAGGGGTGTTAAGGGGGTAGACCTGCATTTAATTGAATAACAATATCTACCGATTGGTATCCTTGGGGGATGCGATACTCGGCATATAAACTCATCATTAAGAATAAGAAGACACATGTCTGAGGGGTTTTCGATGTAGTGTATATTATCAGGTGTATGTGTGAAAGTGGGGGATGAATAATTCCTAACGGAACAAGTATCTCTTAAAAGACAGAGGCATGAAGTATGAAACGCAGGGGAGAAAAATATCTAGAAAAAAATAAGTAAATGGGTGGTCGACCGTTTTTTTTTTCATAAATCCATTTTAGGGGGCCCATGGGGACGGGTGAAATTCTGGGGAAAGAGGTCCACTAAGGAAGGATTTTTGAATATTCACTCATCATTCACCAGCCAAACCTATTGCAGTTAGAAACTTGAAATTTTGGGGATATGTTCGTTGTATGTCGAAAACGTCCACTAAGGATGGATTTTTGGATATTCATGTTCTGAAGGGGTGTTAAGGGGGTTAAACTTGCATTTCATTGATTAACAATATCTCACGAGTTGTTTCATTTGGGGATGTGATATTCGGCATATACATTAATCAATAAAGATACGCAGACATATGTCTAAGGGTTTATCGACATGGTGTATATTATCAGGTGAAAAGGGAGAAAATTGGGGGTTGAAGAATTCTTAATGGAGCGTGTATCTCTTAAATGACATAGGCGAGAAGTTTGAAATTCAGAGAAAAAAACAGCTTAAAGTATGAGTAAATAGGTGTTCGACCGTTTTTTCATAAATCCAATTTAGGGGCCCCTTGGAGAGGGGTGAAATTCTTGGAGAAAAAACAAGAAAGAAAGTGATCTAACTGATTAACTCACTCACTCATCAAACTCAGGGTGGAAGAACAGCTTAAAAATAAGTAAATAGGTGTTCGAGCGTTTTTTTTTCATAAATCCAATTTAAGGGGTTCATGAGAGGGGTGAAATTCTGAAAAATAAATCAAAGAAAATGTCCTGACTTACTCACTTATCATCGCCCACACAAAATTATTGAAGTTAGAAACATGAAATTTTGGGGTTATGTTCGTTGTATGTCGAAAACGTCCACTAAGGAAGGATTTTTGGATATTTAGGTTCTAAAGGGGTGTTAAGGGGGTAGACCTGCATTTAATTGAATAACAATATCTACCGATTGGTATCCTTGGGGGATGCGATACTCGGCATATAAACTCATCATTAAGAATAAGAAGACACATGTCTGAGGGGTTTTCGATGTAGTGTATATTATCAGGTGTATGTGTGAAAGTGGGGGATGAATAATTCCTAACGGAACAAGTATCTCTTAAAAGACAGAGGCATGAAGTATGAAACGCAGGGGAGAAAAATATCTAGAAAAAAATAAGTAAATGGGTGGTCGACCGTTTTTTTTTTCATAAATCCATTTTAGGGGGCCCATGGGGACGGGTGAAATTCTGGGGAAAGAGGTCCACTAAGGAAGGATTTTTGAATATTCACTCATCATTCACCAGCCAAACCTATTGCAGTTAGAAACTTGAAATTTTGGGGATATGTTCGTTGTATGTCGAAAACGTCCACTAAGGATGGATTTTTGGATATTCATGTTCTGAAGGGGTGTTAAGGGGGTTAAACTTGCATTTCATTGATTAACAATATCTCACGAGTTGTTTCATTTGGGGATGTGATATTCGGCATATACATTAATCAATAAAGATACGCAGACATATGTCTAAGGGTTTATCGACATGGTGTATATTATCAGGTGAAAAGGGAGAAAATTGGGGGTTGAAGAATTCTTAATGGAGCGTGTATCATTTAAACGACATTAGCGAGAAGTTTGAAATTCAGCGGAAACAATCAGCTTAAGAAATAAGTAAATAGGTGTTCGACCGTTTTTTTTATAAATATCATTAAACGTGTTCATGGGGAGGGGTGAAATTTTCAAAAATAAATGAAAGACAATGTCGTGACTGACTCACTCACTCACCATCGCCCAGCCAAAATTATTGAAGTTAGAAACATGAAACGTTGGGGTCATGTTAGTTGTATGTCGAAAACGTCCACTAAGGAAAGATTTTTGGATATTCAGGTTCTGAAGGGGTGTGAAGGGGTTAAACGTGCATTTCAGTGAATAACAATATCTCATGAGTGGTTTCATTTGGGGGTGTGATACTTGGCATGTAAACTAATCATTAAAAATAAGCTGACACATGTCTAATGGTTTTTCGATGTGGTGTATATTATGAGTAATAAATCCAATTTAAGGGGCCCATCGCGAGGGGAGAAATTCTGGAAGAAAACGTCCACTGCGGTAGGATTTTTGGATATTCATTCTCATCGACCAACCAAAACTATTAAAGTTAGAAGAATGATATTTTGAGGATATGTTTGTCGTGTGTCGGAAACGTCTTCTAAGGAGGGATTTTTGAATATTCAGGTTCTAAAGGGGTGTTAACGGGGTTAAATCTGCATTTCATTGAATAACAATATGACACGACTATGACGCGAGCGAAGACGCGGGTACCTGCTAGTATATACAAATGTTTCCTATGTAGTTGAGTATTTTGAATAAATAAAAATTACTGATACAAATCATGTTTTTTCATATAGTAATATTTAGGATAAGAGTAACAAACACAATCAGTGTATTGATAATGATGCAGATGATGATGATAATTGTTGTTTTGGGGGGCGTAACATCTAGGTTATCGGCCCCTAATGGTTTGGGTGATAGTGAAAAATGAGATGAGGCAATTAAAGGACAGGAGGAAAAGAAATGCCCACAACCCTCGAAGAATGCGGATTTAGGGACATGGAAGGAAGGAGAGCCATAAAAGGCAGATAGGAAAGTGAAAGAGGAGAGGGTCCGTCCCACAGGTAATGGATAAAAGGGGGAAAACCGGACCCAGCTCAGGAATCCTCAGAGTCGCCTACTCCCGAACTCACCAGCCGTGAGCCCCTGAGGGTGTAGCATTATCTACGGTGCACCAGAAGTGGTGGGGCTACATACACCCTGCCTCCTTGAGGGCCTTGAGCAGAAGGCAGGAGATAATATGAAAAGAAAAAGAAGGCTGACCCCTCGCAGAAGGAGGGTATCAGAAAAGATGAGACAAGGGCCAATTAAGGCGGGAAAGGAAGAGACTCCCTAGGCCTTGGATACCCTAATACCGTCGGGGTCGGAAGAGAACAAGAGTGAGGTCGACAGGAAAGAAGACGAAGAGGAGCCCGGGACACGTAAGTGGAAGCAATGGCGGATTCAGCTTGGGCCCCGTGGTCGCTAACCCACGCCCCACTAGATGTGAGCCCCTGGTGGGGAACAATGTATTAATTGCCACTTTGTCTTAATGAAAAATATAAATAAAGAGCACTAAAAACACAAAAACAAGAAACTATTCAGAAACAGAAAAAGTAACGTAAATAGTCGCGCGGATTACTATTGTAATCCAAACAATTTTAAAATTCCACCAAAAATCGATGCGTTTGCTTTGACTGCTGCCACTTGACTGACAGCAGTGCGGGTATGTGACCGGGCGTTTGCTTTGAGCGCTGCCACTTGACTGACAGCAGTGCGGGTATGTGACCGCTCAAGGTCATAAGTGTTGCCAATCCTTAGTTGCAGCATAAAATGTACCCCAGGATTACAATAGTAATCCGCGCGACCACTCCAGTGTTAAATTGAAGTCCATGCATCACAGAATCCTTCCGTGGTCTTCCTCTTTCTTTCTTATCCAGAACTTGCCACTTGACTGACAGCAGTGCGGGTATGCGACCGGAAGGTAGATGACCGCTCAAGGTCATAAGTGTTGCCAATCCTTTGTTGCAGCATAAAATGTACCCCAGGATTACAATAGTAATCCGCGCGACCACCCCAGTGTTAAATTGAAGTCCATGCATCACAGAATTCTTCCGTGGTCTTCCTCTTTCTTTCTTCCCCAGAACTTGCCACTTGACTGACAGCAGTGCGGGTATGCGACCGGAAGGTAGAAGACCGCTCAAGGTCATAAGTGTTGCCAATCCTTAGTTGCAGCATAAAATGTACCCCAGGATTACAATAGTAATCCGCGCGACCACTCCAGTGTTAAATTGAAGTCCATGCATCACAGAATCCTTCCGTGGTCTGCCTCTTCCTTTCTTCCCCAGAACTTTTCCTTCCAGTATGGTGGTCCGTAACTCATCACGACGTAAGGTGTGGCCAACGAATTTTGCTTTCCTCTTTTACTATAGTATTGATCAGTTACGCTTATCAATACTTACAAAAATGTGTCTATTATATATTGCACATGTTTCGACCTGATTTTGAGTTCTTCTTCAGCTCACATAAGAATGAAATCAATTAAGTATAAAAATAAAATACTATACATATAATTACGTCGAATGTTTTTGATGTGAAATATGTTTAAGAGATGGTTTGTAATATTTGTAGTTAAAAGAATGATATAAATTAATAAAAATGGATATCCTTGCGATGTGATATTATTTCTAAATAAATAAAATATAACATTGGTCTTCACATTAAAATTTTCAAAATACAGAATACTAAGACATTTTGTAATATTAGGAATGGAATTACAATACTAGGCTTTATATCAAAAATTCAAATATATAGAAAAAATATAATTATTAAAAAATAAACAAGTGCAGAATATCAACAAATATTTTAGCCCAGTGCTTGAAATGAGTAAAATTAAATCTTCTTCCGAAATATGGAGTGTGAATTGTGTATTAGGTGCAAACCAGTTAGTGCGTCGTGTGAATTGTCAACCTAATTGATTGGAAAATACTATATCAGAGAAGTATTTATTTATATGATAGAAAATAACTAGCCTCACATGAATTGTGAAAAAAAACTTAATATAGTATAAGTATCACCTACTGTGTTGTATTGATAGAAACATCGGTAGGAAGACTAATTCACATACTATCGCCAGTGAATGCCAATATATATATTTATACATATATTAATACTGGGTGCCCTGGAATGTTCTCCGCAGTGGCTATGTGCATCTGCGAGTGGTTGCGTCATGAGTTTAGTTGGCAGCACAGCGTCCTTGATAGGGTGAAGGCCACATGTGTGGGCTGTGGGCTGTCGAATTCGTCAGTATGTATTGCAATAAGCCAGCAAGTGTGTCATCAGCACTTCTAGCATCAGTTATGAATGGCTGTGGGGAGTATAAAGTGTACTGTTTTACAAGCGACAGACATGCTGACAACGTAACTGGTGACATAATCTTTCGCAGCAGCTTCTAGGCTATGCGGAGAACATTTCCGAGCGCACAGTAGATAAGTGGCAATTCTGAATTCAACCATGTGTTTTTATAATGAAATGGCACCTTTGCAACATTAATATTTACATCAATAACTCCTCGTACGGACATATATGAAACTTCTGTAATAAAACTGTGAATGAAGAAATAAATGATAAATACATAGTGACCCGTTGTGATTTATGAGGAGGTTTGAAATGCATTTGTCATTATATTATATATTCTTACCTTATGTAAATTATTTTTGTACCATGGGCTATATTGTATGTTTAGATGCTATGTGGAACTGCCTTCCGAGTTTTTAGTACATCTATCTCGGGTATGCCTCTGGAACAAGTAGATTACTTTCCCTGTCTTGAAAGTATTCTGTCCAGTAACTGCTCATCGGAGAAGGACGCTGCTCTTATAGCTTTAGGACGTCACAGTCATCGGGTCTTCGTGAATAAAGACCTGAAAATACACACTAATTAATTGTATATCGAGCAGCTGACATCTCCACCCTGCTCTATGGATGTACTCTATACCGCCACGATATGAAGAAGTTAGAACGCTTCCACCAACAGAAGCTCAGATACATTATGAACACCAAGTGAGGTGAGATAACTACGTTTCAAACATAACAGTTCTTGAGAGGGTAGATATGAACAGTACAGAATCCACCATTGTTGGTTTTTCAACTTAGGTGGATTGGGCTTGTTCAACGCATGAGTGATGACGGACTTCCTCGACGGATCCTGTATAGGCAAGGGACCTTGTGGCGTCACACTGAAGCGCTATAATGACCAGCTTAAGAAGACCTTGAAGAGTACAGGCCTTGAACTAAGGACTTGGTGTGCCCCTGCGTATGATTGCACTCGCTGGCGCTCATCTACGTCAGCTGCTGTCGCACAATTTGAGCGTTGATATTGAAGGCAAGCAGCAGATGAACACCAGAGGTGTAAACTACGCCAGGCTCAACCACGCCCTCCTCTTTCTAGTAGTTGCAACAAGTGTGGTCGAATGTTTCAGGCCATCAAAAATATATCCATGCCTGATAATGGATATTCAAGTATTCCAGGAGAGATATGAGTAATAAGACACGAGTACCAACCATTGATCTCTATAGTAATACTGGATGTCTCGCTCCCACGCCGGGAGTGAGGCCGCTTGATTTGCGATTACATTTGCCTAGTGGAAGGGGTGATCACTTTTGTGATACTTTCAATGTTTAGCTTGGCCCATTTGTCGGTCAAATTTTATTTATTGTTACTGAGATCCCCGAATGGTAATTATTTCTTTACAAATGTTAATTGCTTAAACCATATGCATAATCTTGTTATCAATCACTTATTCATAGATATTATAGTTCTCACCTCGAGTGTTACAGTCGCTCGCTACCTCAGGCGTCCTCACTCCCGATATACAGGACATCTACTGGTTGATCCACTGTCCGCTGAGTAGTGTCGACTGACGTCACCCTGACTTTCGTTCGACCAATGGCAGGTCTTTGTCTGGTCGGGCGATCTCCGAACTTCGAGAGAGTTCCATGGTCCCTATTTAAGACGCCGCTTGCTGGCGTTCTTCACCACTTCTGATCAACCGCCACTTCTGATCCACCACTTCTGATCAATCATCACTTTGGATCACTTCAACCTGCTGGTCACCGCTACTGCATCTCATGACACCATCGCTGATAGCTACGCTACCGAGCAGTTACGTCACAAGATCTGCACCATGACGTATTGCTCAAGATGGCAAGAATAATTGCCAGCCGCTGTACTCTTCACCTTCACCTTAGAGAGGATACTTGGAATCTTCTTTCAAAATATTGCTGGATCAGCTCTTGGAAACTATAAATGTCATTCCTGCGCAAGAAAAGAAGAGAGAGTTGACATTTTATCGATGGTGCACATAACTCTAGGCCATGTACGCCTCCTTCCGAGAAAACCGTGAAGACTTTTTCAACGTGTGCTAGCTGGAACGTTTTAAGGAGCTGGCTCTTCAACCCTCTTCAAAAATAAGTTTACTTTTATGAAGAACTTATATCATACCAGTTATTACACTCTTAATCATTTTTTATGGTTCTCTCTTTTTATAAACTGCATTTTTATATGTTAAGCTCAACTTTTCTCCAATCAAGCAAGCTTGTTTGATGGACCTTTCTATAATCTGGGTTTCTGTCATCAGGCCCTCACACTTTGCTACATTTATAATTGTTCATTTCTGTGATAAGCACTTAAGTGCAATTTGTTTGTTCATTATAAATTTACTATTAGGAATAAAAAATTGTTAATGTATTGCTCCCTATATTGGTTTTCTAGTCACGTATTTCATGTCCACTACCCCGCACCGTTTCAGTCTAATTTTCATGACCACAGTAGTTATTTTGTCCAGGCTTTCGCCTGATGCGTTTCGTTCTCCCGTATGGGGAAGTTTTAGGGCAGAATTTATACTTCTCCATAGTGTTGGTGCCTCACCCCCGGGAAACATATCTGTTGCACCCTGGATCCCTATACAAGTTTAATATTGTGGATTTTACATTAACAATTTTTGTTCATTGTGTTTCAACACTAATTCATATTGTACGTTTCAGCTTAAGGCGCATGTGCAGCAGAAGAGAGAAACGTAAGCTAAGCCGGTTTCTTCCGCATCAGACTAAACCTTACTACCTAGCAAGCTGTCATCTTCTGGCTTCCAGTACTCGAAGTCACAATATTGACGTGAGTAACAAACAACTTTTAATATGCCTAACCTTGATGAAAAACTTAGCAACGCCAGAGCCTCTTGTAAGGGCAAGCTCACACGGTTTCGTACTTTCTTAACAGAGCTCGAACCCCAAGAGCGTAATCTTGACATAATTTCGCAGAGGCTTAAGAATTATGAACAAGCCTTTGAGAAATATGATGAGATACAATGCAGTATAGAAACTCAGCATCCGGACCAGCAAAGTGATAGGTTGGAAGTTGAAAAATTATACTATCAGGGATTTGCTGAAGCTAAACAGCTTATTAGGGCTTTAACTTTAAAAGAAAAACAAGAAGATCAAACTTCTGCAGCATCTTCTACATCTTCTTCACGCATTATATTGCCCAAATTAGAAATACCCAAATTCACTGGTAAAGACATAGAATGGGAACCATTTTTTGAATTATTCAATTCTTTAGTACATGAGAATACTTCTATACCAGTAATACAATAATTTCACTACTTGCGTCTGGCAGTTCAAGGCAACGCACTTAACCTGATTCAAGCACTTTCTTTGACCAGTGATAATTATGAAGTTGCTCTGAATCTTCTTAAGGATAGATATGGGAACATTCGTTTATCTATTCAACGCCATATACAAAGCTTATTCGAGTTACCTAACTTGCAAGCAGATAACAGTTTATCACTTCGTAAGTTGATTGACACTGCAGAGCTACACGTCAGAGCATTGTCCAATTTAAATCAACCTGTAAATCACTGGGATTTATTTCTAGTTCACCTCATTTCTGCAAGATTGGATGCAAATACATTAAAAGCCTGGGAAACAGAACTTTCCCAGAATTTGCAATGCACTTATGAGGCGATTATTAACTTTTTGAAGGCCAGAAGCCAAGTCTTTTCCGCCATAGCTAATCAAAAAACTAGTAGTTCAGATTCAAAAGCCTTCTCAAAACATAAGGTTAGCAGTTCTAATCAAAGAATTTTAAGATCACAGGCTCTTCCTGTTGATGCTCGGTCACCGAACCAAATGCAAACGTGCGGTCTGTGTCAGCAATCGCATACTTTATACAATTGTGATGAATTTAAATCTTTATCAGTAGATGAAAGACGAAAGTTCATTACGAACAAAAAACATTGTTTCAACTGTTTGTCAGGAACGCATATGTTAAACAATTGCCGTTCACAACGTTTATGCATTCATTGTAGGGCAAGACACCATTCACTTTTGCACAGGCATGAAAGACCACGGTTATCAGGACCAAGCAGTTCCAATACCAAGTCTAATTCGGAGACTTCTCAAAATAGTGCGCAGTCGTATGCTCAAAGTTCTACCTCGCTTGGCAAAGTCCAGGTTTTATTATCTACCGTGCAGGTTCTATTGAAAAATTCTCACGGAAAATGGGTATCTGTCAGGGGATTATTGGATAATGCCGCTACCAACAATTTTATTAATGAATCGTTGGTACAAAGGTTAGGCCTTCCAAAACATCCTACCTCAATAGAGGTTACAGGAATAAACTGCTCTAAATCGCAATCCTTAAGCTTTACTAAAGTGGATCTGAAGGACTCTAATAATCTTGGTACGCAGTTGCAATTAGATTGTTTGATTATCAAGTCTATAGGCAACAATATTCCTGGCACTTCTTATCCTATTCAAAGTTGGAATATCCCGAATTTTGTCCAGCTAGCTGACCCTCATTTCAACAGAGCTTCGCCCGTAGAGCTTCTTTTCAGCTCAAGCGTATTTTGGCAATGTCTTCATTCCAATAAAGTAAAAATTGCTCCTAATGTTTTCTTCCGCGAAACTGATTTTGGTTGGATTGCTACTGGCCAAATATACCGTAATCCTATTCAAACTGTATCGAATTGTTATTTTGTTGGTACCGATTTGAGCCAAGAGCTAACCAAGTTCTGGGATCTTGAGAATGTTCAGGCTACTTCTTCTTCTTCTTCTAACGAAATTTGTGAAAAGTTATATAAGGAAACCACTGTCCGTAATACTGAAGGCAGATTTATAGTAACTCTTCCACGTATTCCCAATCCTCCCGCCATTACGGGCTCACATTCTAGAGCACTTAGGGCACTATTTGCTATTGAAAATCGGTTCAAACAAGATGCTTCTGTCAAAACTCTGTATGCATCCTTTATGGAGGAATACGAATCATCCAATCACATGGAGGTAATTTCTAAATCAGAAGAAATTGACCATCCTTTAAATGAAATAGTTTATCTAAATCATCACCCGGTATGGAAAAATTCCTTAACACAAGATAATATAAGAGTAGTTTTCAATGGCTCATCACCAGATTCCAATGGAATCTCTTTAAATGATACCTTGCAATGTGGTCCCGCGATTCAAACAGATCTCACCTCTGTTTTGCTTAATTTTCGAAGGTTTCCTATTGCTGTAATCTCAGATATTAAGCAGATGTACCGGCAGATTCTCGTAAATTCAGAGCAGCAAGATCTGGAAAGAATATTGTGGCGCGATGAGAGTTCCAAACCCATAAAGATATTTAGATTGAAGACTGTGACATATGGCCTGAAGCATTCAGCCTTTCTTGCGATTCGGTCTCTCCACATGTTAGCCGAGCAAGATGGTCATCTGTATCATCCTTTGGCCTCTGAGTCATTAAAAACGGCATTTTATGTCGACGATTTCTTGTGCTCTTTCCCTAATATTTCTGAAGCGCTCCTTGTGTGCGAAGATTTGAAATCCCTACTCCTAGGAGGTGGTTTTCCGCTCCATAAATGGACTTCAAATTCCACCGAATTTATATCAAAATTTTCATCAGAGGTCCCAGTTGATGAATTTGTTGCCATTCCTACTGATAAAGCACCGTAAAAGCATTGGGTGTTTTTTGGTGTCCTTCTTCTGATACCTTCTCTTATCAGGTACATCTGTCAGAATCTCCCCCTGTAACTAAGAGACAAGTTCTGTCAGAAATCGCAAAGATCTTTGATCCTTTGCAATATATTGCTCCTATAGTTATTGTTGCAAAAATGTTCTTGCAAAAGCTTTGGTCATTAAAATCAGACTGGGATGAAAATCTCCCCCTTCCTCTTGTAGAAGAATGGTTAGACTATCGCAGCAGTTTGCTGGATCTCTCCAAGGTTTCTATACCCCGCCCTTTAATTTCTAATCCCTTATACCAGCAGTATGACCTGCATGTATTTTCTGATAGTTCAGAACGGGCTTATGGCTGTTGTGCATACATAGTAGGACGTTCCTCAGCTACTTTCCCTGGATTTTCTAATTTAGTGTGCGCTAAATCTAAGGTTGCTCCACTTAAAACAGTATCATTGCCGAGATTAGAATTATGCTCTGCTTTAATGGCAACAGAATTAGCTACTAAACTAAATGTCAGTTTAAAGTTAAAATTTTCCCGCACATTTTTTTGGAGCGATTCTTCTATTGTATTAGCTTGGATTTCCAAGCCTTCTTCTCATTGGAATACCTTTGTGGCAAATCGCGTTTCTAAGATTCATGAAGTCTCTCATTCTGAACAATGGAGACATGTTCCTAGCCGTGAAAACCCCGCGGATATAATTTCACGTGGTTGCACGCCTAAAAAATTTATTTCTTCAGACCTGTACTGGAATGGTCCTCCTTGGCTAAGTCAGGAATCATCTTGCTGGCCTCGCTTAGCTAATCAATTTGCAGAAGAAATACCTGATGCCCGTAATGACCCGGTCACGTCGCATCTTACTTCTACTTCTACTAGCCTTTTTCATAGATACTCTTCATTTGACAAATTGATTCGTGTAGTGTCTTATATCTTCCGATGGAAATATTTAGTAATTGATCAACCATTGAAGCCTCAACCCTTTCTCTCCAGAGTCGAGTTAGAATTTGCTACTTGCAAGATGTTGTTACTTTTTCAGCAGGAAGTATTTGCTCCTGAAAAGCAAGCTCTTATAAGTGGTAAAGATTTACCCAAGTCTAGCAGGCTTTCACCACTCACTCCTTTTCTAGACCAGGACGGCATAATACGTGTGGGTGGAAGATTAGCTATGTCTAGTTGTGAGGATGGGAAAAAGCATCCCATCATCCTTCCTTCAAAGTATCCTATCACTACCCTTATAATAAAAAAGTTTCATTATAAACACCTTCATGCTGGCACTCGCACCTTGCTCTGTATAATTCGTGAACTCTACTGGATCATCAATGGCGTTCATGAGGTTTCTTCTGTTGTCAAAAAGTGTATACCTTGCTTCAAGGATAAACCAAGGCCCGCCACGCAGATTATGGGTAATTTACCTCCATTTCGTTCAGAACCTAGTAAGCCCTTTGCTCTTACTGGGATCGATTACGCAGGTCCTTACGTATATCAGACCAATCCCTCTTCATCTAAGCGCAAAATCTTAGGTAAACTCTACATCTCGTTATTTGTATGTATGGTGACGGGAGCTATCCACCTTGAGTTGGTTACGAACGCTTCTGTATCCTACTTTTTGGCCGCCTTTTCTAGATTTGCTGCTAGAAGGGGTGTTCCATCTGAAGTTTTTTCAGATAATGCAAAAATTTTTGTAAGCGCTTCTGATCTCTGGAAAAAGGTGTTAAGCTCCCCTTCTGCTAAAGAAAAAATTTCCAACTTTTCCTATTCTAAAGGTTTCAAATGGCATTTCACCCCGCCTTATGCTCCCCATCATGGGGGCCGTTGGGAATCCTGCATCAAACTTACTAAAAGACAGCTTATGAAAACTCTTGGTCCTACCATACTTTCTTATGAGGAATTCAACTCTTTGATTATTCAAATTGAAGGTATTGTAAATTCCAGACCTCTGATCCCTCTTTCAAACGATCCTAAGGATCTTTTACCTTTAACACCCAGTCACTTCCTGATTGGCTGTTCGCTTGCTTCTACTCCGCCTTTGCTGGTTCGACGCTGTGATCCTAACTTGCCTATCTTTTGGAGAAAAGTAGAATCTTTGCGCTGTTCTTTTTGGCGCCGATGGAAGTTAGAATATCTCAGCTTGCTAAATAGGCGTGAGAAATGGCGGCTTCCTCATCCAGATGTACGAGTGGGGGACATGGTTCTTCTTCGGGACCCATCTCCGCCTCTCGTGTGGAACCTAGGTAGAGTTATTCACTGCCACTGTGGCCGTGATAAACGCGTCGGAGTTGTTGATGTTTTAACTAGTAAAGGTCGTTATACTAGACCCATCTCTGCTATTTCTGTTTTGCCTTTCGAGTCTTAGTTTCTCCTCGTCTGTTATCCATGTTTTGCTTTGACTGATTCTTTTGTTTGTTTTCATTCGGAGTTCTCGGAGCATGATCACTTTTGTGATACTTTCAATGTTTAGCTTGGCCCATTTGTCGGTCAAATTTTATTTATTGTTACTGAGATCCCCGAATGGTAATTATTTCTTTACAAATGTTAATTGCTTAAACCATATGCATAATCTTGTTATCAATCACTTATTCATAGATATTATAGTTCTCACCTCGAGTGTTACAGTCGCTCGCTACCTCAGGCGTCCTCACTCCCGATATACAGGACATCTACTGGTTGATCCACTGTCCGCTGAGTAGTGTCGACTGACGTCACCCTGACTTTCGTTCGACCAATGGCAGGTCTTTGTCTGGTCGGGCGATCTCCAAACTTCGAGAGAGTTCCATGGTTCCTATTTAAGACGCCGCTTGCTGGCGTTCTTCACCACTTCTGATCAACCGCCACTTCTGATCCACCACTTCTGATCAATCATCACTTTGGATCACTTCAACCTGCTGGTCACCGCTACTGCATCTCATGACACCATCGCTGATAGCTACGCTACCGAGCAGTTACGTCACAAGATCTGCACCATGACGTATTGCTCAAGATGGCAAGAATAATTGCCAGCCGCTGTACTCTTCACCTTCACCTTAGAGAGGATACTTGGAATCTTCTTTCAAAATATTGCTGGATCAGCTCTTGGAAACTATAAATGTCATTCCTGCGCAAGAAAAGAAGAGAGAGTTGACATTTTATCGATGGTGCACATAACTCTAGGCCATGTACGCCTCCTTCCGAGAAAACCGTGAAGACTTTTTCAACGTGTGCTAGCTGGAACTTTTTAAGGAGCTGGCTCTTCAACCCTCTTCAAAGATAAGTTTACTTTTATGAAGAACTTATATCATACCAGTTATTACACTCTTAATCATTTTTTATGGTTCTCTCTTTTTATAAACTGCATTTTTATATGTTAAGCTCAACTTTTCTCCAATCAAGCAAGCTTGTTTCATGGACCTTTCTATAATCTGGGTTTCTGTCATCAGGCCCTCACACTTTGCTACATTTATAATTGTTCATTTCTGTGATAAGCACTTAAGTGCAATTTGTTTGTTCATTATAAATTTACTATTAGGAATAAAAAATTGTTAATGTATTGCTCCCTATTTTGGTTTTCTAGTCACGTATTTCATGCCCACTACCCCGCACCGTTTCAGTCTAATTTTCATGACCACAGTAGTTATTTTGTCCAGGCTTTCGCCTGATGCGTTTCGTTCTCCCGTATGGGGAAGTTTTAGGGCAGAATTTATACTTCTCCAAGGGGCAAACATTGCTCAATCTGCATGGCGCGCTCGTTGAAAGGATACTTACTTAGGCTTATTAGCACCCTAATTCTGATTGGAAATTGTTATCTTGAGCTGTTATAAATGAAAAATAAGACATTTGGTGTATGTTGTCGTTCTACAACATTTCTTTGTTTCAAAATACACGGCCATGACTTCAATCTACAGGAGAAGAGAAGTGATTGCCTACACTGACCTATAGGCGCTCTTAATTTCCATGCGCCTTAATAGAAGAAAGTAGGCTATTATAAGAGATTTTAGCATATTATGAAAAATTCGCTTGTTGTATAGGCTATCAAGGGGACTCATGAGTGAGTTCTGAAGATCTGAAACTACTGTACGGATCATTTTCAAATTTTAACGACAGATAGTTAGGCCTATAGTGAGGGCATATTCTAAATTTTGACTTGATTGGTCAAATGGTTTTTGAAATAATATTAATAATATTTTCAAAAACATAGGGTCATAAAAAATGTTCCTTGCGATGGAGTTTTCATTTATTTTCCTCCATACTTGGTAAAAAGTTGCTAAATACATACACAATTAGAAATTGCTCTGTAATTTGATGTGCCTTTGATATGAGAGTCAGGAGAGATAATGAAAATGATAGAATTCCAGTTAAACCCAAAAAATAGAAATTTTATATATTTGAAAGCCCAAATAATGCAGTTATTAGCCTACTTTTCACATTTTGCAAAAATGAGGAAAAAGTAGACTTATGAGATCGGGCAAATGTGTGTCTGTCTGTCTGTCTGTCTGTCTGTCTGTCTGTCCGTCTGTCTGTCTGTCTGTCTGTCTGTCTGTCCTTCTGTCTGTCTGTCTGTCTGTCTGGCTGTGTGTGTGTCCCCCCCCTATCAACTCCTAAACCGCTGGAGCAATCGAAACAAAATTTGGTAGGAGTAAATGTCTACACCCGAATATCTCACGGCCATATTTGAAAATGATGTCAGTGCTACCAACTGCTAAAATATCGCAATTGAAATTTGAGCTCCATGTTGGATATCTTGGAAGGTATGAATGGGAGCTATTTCAAAATTGGCACACGTATAGATAATAATATTGTAGTTTAATTTCCAGGAGGCCATGCATGGCTGTGTTGCCAAAATGATTATAAGCCTGCTGATTGGTCCAATTTTTAAATGCATATAACTTCTACACTATCAATTGGAATTCAACCAAATTTCGTATGTGCTATGTGTACATAACCAGATATGACTGAACGTATTCTTAAGACGTACCTGGGCTGCCAACTGTTAATAAATGCTCCTAATTTATTTTATCCAAATACCAATATATCAGAAAGTATGCAAGCCGACAGCTTTAAACTATGCACACATATAGTACCTGACATTCTATATTAATTTGGAGTAACTTATATACGTCAGTGCTACCAACATGATTCTAAGCCTGCTGACAGGTCCAAATTTAAATACATGTAACTTCCATACTATCATTTGGATTTCAACCAAATTTCGTATGTGCTATGTGTACCATAACAGATATGACTATGCGTATTCTAAGGAGAAACCAGGGCTGCCAACTGATAATATGTGCTGTCCCTATTTTTGTTACCCTAATATCAATATATCAGAAAGTATGCAAGCCAATAGCTCTAAACTTTGCACACGTATAGTACCTGGCATTCTAGACGAATTTGGAGTAACTAATATACGTCAGTGCTGCCAACATGATTCTAAGCCTGCTGATAGGTCCAGTTTTAAAATGCATGTAACTTCTATACTAACTAATGGATTTCATTCAAAATTGGCACAACAATACATCATATTATTTCAGATTATTTCTGACCAATACATGCATGACATTGTTGCCAACATGATTTTACGTGCGCTGTTAGATCCAATGTTTAACTGCATGTAACGTCCATGCTATTCATTGGACTTCAACCAAATTTTGTATTTTGTACCTTAAGAGATGGAACTAAGAATATATTCAGTTATCAGGGCTGCCAACTGTAGTGCTCTATTAGGATACATTATGCCAGGTATACAGTATTTCGAACTAATTGGAAATTTTGATATTAGCAACTTAATTTCGTCATTATTCTAGATAGGTTCATATTCTGTAGAATAATCATTGGCATGAAAAGTAGGCTGTATAGTTCTTCACGGAACTTCTTGTTTTTTATTGACATAAAAATCCAGAGCAAATTATAATTTGCACACATATTTAAATATGCAAACCAACTTTGAACCAAATATCTTGAAACCTGCAATACAAGGAGCATTTTGTATCATAATGCATGTAAGAAAATCACTTCATGAGAAAACAGCAAATAAATTTGAATGGTTAGTTACTTATATCAAAACTACCCTGCACCATATTTACAACCCTCAGACCTCTCCTTTTCCCTTATTTCTATTACTACAGAGTTGATTTACATTCTCCACACAATAAACATTGAATCAGCTCTTTCCAAACACTGTTATGTACAATAATGTACTGAGACTGATGGAGCTAATGTCAACAAAGATCATAGTGCAGAGGTAGGAAGTAACTATGGTAATCAAATGAGCAGGTCATTTATTTACTTATTTCTTCTTTTTACTTCATTACTGATAATAAAGTTGAATTTTACGGCATGAAGTAAAATAAAACTCGAAATTAGAAGGAAATTATTTCAATATGTTTGGACAGAACTTATTTCATTCCTGTGTATAAAGTTATAACTTGACTACCATAGTAAACTATGATAATTTTCTGTTCCTAGATGTCATAAGACACTTGCCTGACCAATTCCGCAAGTGGACTTTGTGGTAACGTGTTAGCAATGACATGAAAAAGTCCCTAAGTGTTGCAGTCCATTTGACATGTGGGTGTGTCGCGCTGAGGTATTTAATAATGGCGCGCAACACTCTTTGAATCACCGCCAGGGCTTTAAAAATGGTGCCATAGGAGAAATTTCATCATTCCTTACTTCACAAAAGGTTTGGGCCTCAAATTTGGGCAAAATCCAAAATTCGGTATTTTGGCCGAATTTCATGAAATCTCACTCATCAGTCCCCAAGCTCTATTGCTTTTCAATCTTTTAGGCATAGGTGTTCAACTTGAGCAACTTCCATGCTTTTTTATTCTGCAGGCCTATATATATATATGCACCCTACAATCATGTATGTAGCCTACATACATCAGTTTGTTATGGTTGTTTAAAGGGGCGGAACAGCAAGGCCATCTGCCCCTATGCATACAACAATAAACAAATCATCCTTAGGGCTCATTCCAGTAAAGGATGGAGATCAAGCCTTTCTTTTATATAGAGGGCAAATTTTGCTTATTCAGTTGGTGGTTGATCTGGATTATTTGGGCAACATTTTACTTCCTCCACTTTAACTTCAATTTATCACTAAATGTCATTCTGAAGTTTGACTCTAATAAAGTGCGTTTGTTGCAACAGAAATTACTCTTCTAAGGAAATTGTTCGTTTTATTATTATTATTATATTGAACACATACAATGTGCAATGTACTTAATATGCAACTCATATCACAGTTCAGAGTTCCAGTCCCTAGAGAATGAGGATGTAACAAAGAGAAGGTGCCATGAGAAGCAGGGAAAGGAAAGATACTCTAGCCTTAGAAACATAACCCAAGTAGCATTGGGGTCAGACGAAAACAGGAGCTAACCAAGGAAGTTCTGGCATTAAATATGTTAGCCTGAAGCATGTGAATGCAATGTTCTATGAAAATACGGTATATCCTTCCTACAACCCAGAATCGATTTCATTAATGCATTATGTTGTGACTGAGAAAGAAAGATACTTTTTTATAGAAGCTGCTGTTCACTGCCAAAGTAATCTCAGCTTCAGTTTTATGTAGTTGAATGTTTTTGGGTCTTGGCAACATCGTGGTCATTTTCCCCCGTGTGCTTGGGTGTGTTGATTTGTCTGATAACCTGTGTCACTGTGATGTCTGTACTGTGACCGATCCAGTCAGGGTCAATTTCCGGCCCCAGATCAGTCGAGAAACGACGAGACCGGAAGGTCAGTATGACGACATAGCATGACGTAGCGTGGTGTTGAAAACGAACAGCCAAGCTATGGACAAGGGTTTTTCGTCATGTGAAACTTGGAATGATGATTCTATAAGGTTGTATATAGTTTTCCTTTTACAGCAAGGAATCTCAATTTTAAACTGTATGCGCCGATGTATGGGCACATTATTCAATAATCTGCCATTTTCATCGAGAGATGACGACGATTAGGAAGAAATGGCTATTACGATGGTTCATGAGGTTACAGGTTCAGTCATACAGCGTAGCCCGGACGAGGAAGTTAGTTGTGACTCGGATCAGTCATTTATTAAGTTGGCCGGATCTGTAAGCCACGTGGGTTGAAATTCACGTCTGGCTCTTGATAGTTTTCATGCCCATAGTCAGTGCTCGTGGCCGCGCGATGCAAGAAGTCCTTTTCGAGAAGTGCGTTGGAGTTGTATTTAGTAAAGGGTCGTTATCGCGGTAATCATGTATTTCGAAACGATATCGGACACGCTAGCACGTGTAGAAAGAACCAGAATTGGTAGATGGAGGTATGTTAAATTTATGCCAGTGCTGCGATTGGAATATGAAGGTGCGTGTATCATTACAGAACACTTCGCCATTTTTGACTATGAAGTTTAATGCATGTGATCCGGGTCAGTTAACGGACATCAAAGCCTTGAAGGAATGCACTGTGGCAATAGCCTGATAACCTTGAATGCGTTTGCATATTTGAACATTGAGCGAAGGCCGGAATGGATATCTGAATTAAAACGCCGACCAGTTACGTTCTTTAAAGTTGAACAGCAGAGCATTAAGAGACGCAGTGTGAGTGGTGATGAAAGGATACTTCAGTTTTAAGCAAGTGTTGCGGGATTGCATGTGCGCAGGCGAGGTGAACTGTATAATAATATAGAGTGTGAAACACGAGTAGATAAATTTGAATGAACTAAGAACTGAACATTATAGCGTGTGAATGTGAAAGTGTTCCGGTGTAGTGGAATAAATGTGGTCACATGGCAACGTGAACAATATGAACGCAGACTCGAATATGTTAGGAATCTACATGGACATGAATAACCAAATTATGTGGTGCTAAGTATATAAAGGGGCTGCCATGGGATGAACGATCACGAGGAAATGGACGCGTGGACAAGGAACGAGATGCCGAGAAACGCCGACGCCAATGCCGATGGTAAGGAGGCGCAGTGGGGGGGGGGGGGGGGGGAGGGCGAACACGGACGTCGCCTGGAGATCAAGAGGTGATGGAGGCACTTGCCTACACGGGAGACGCCGGAGACCATATCGAGGAGACGATGGTGGAACGACGCTGCCGGAAGGACCAGGAAACAGCGACGCCTAGGATTCCCAAGGACCTGGATTCATCATGACGCCGGATCTAAAGTAAGATATTTCATTCTCATTCCTGTTCATCATGAAGAAGAGAACATCCACTTCAAATAGCCATGCCATGCCATGCTTGAGGTCGTGTAGACTGACGCCATTCATATAGTTTAACGCCATTAATAATCGTTGATTCTAGGTTAAATAAGAGCATCATTTTCTTTTTCTGGAGGTTGCACAGATATTCTTTGTTTCGAGTAGTTATTGACTTTTACAATGTTAGGAATAAGATAGATATTTATTCTCTGAAATCTAATAATAATAATAATAATAATAATAATAAGTTTGGAAGTGAGCAACGAGGACATGAGATGCCCATTTTGATTAAAGGTTATTGATATTGCAATTTCTGAGGCATCTTAGTTAAAGGTTGATGACTACTGCTATAATCAGTACTGAAAACAGTTGATAATAATCACGCACAGCAATGAGACAGAACTATCGTCGATATAGTTGTACATGAATGCCATGAAACGAATTTAATTCCAAAAGGTATATTATGAATTACAGAAATGTGATAGAAAATAAGATGCTGGATATGGTTGATAATAGGGTCTCTTGGATAGGATTTCATGTTATCGTACGACCTCGTTGTCCAGATAAGGTTGAATTACCGTGTTAAGTGTGGCTCACGAGGTACGTTAACTAAGCGTAATTTTGGTGATGAGGTTGTTTATGGGCATTCCGTCAAGTGTGACGAGGCAGATTAATATGGTATTCCGTCAAGTGTGATGAGACAGATTGATATGGTATTCCGTCAAGTGTGACGAGGCAGATTAATGTGGTGTAATTTGGTTATGTGTAATGAGGTTATTGACGGGGCAAGGTATGACCGTGAAAATTGTAATTATGAGGACAAGTTCCTTATTTTTGATGAATGTGTTACATATATTCAAAGTTTGAGTATTTTATTTATTATTTATTTATTTATTTATCGTATGGCTTTTAGTGCCGGGAGTGTCCGAGGATATGTTCGGCTCACCTGAGTCTGTATCTGCTTCTAGCGGACACCCTTATTAGGGTGAGCTACAAGTTCCGTTCAATTTCAAGTAGTTCCTACTTTCGCTACCAGATATCAGTGATACCTAGTGGTGAGCGTTGGAACTTTTGATACAGCGTTCCGACGAAATCTAACCTAACAATTTAGCTTTAAACATGTTTAGTCTGTGAAAGGATCTTTTACATGCCATAAATCTATGACATGGGACCGCCAGCTTTTCTTCCCGCTCTTAAAAAATCCGACGACTTCGGCCGGGTTTGAGCCCGCTATCTTGGGCACAACAGTTCAGCTTGCTACGCCACCGAAGCCGCTAAAGGTTTGAGTATTTAATAGAGCAATGATGTACTTGTGGGTATGCTCTACAGTAAGTTTACTCAGATCCTCACACATAGTCGTTGATTGAATGGCTGCGATTAAATGTTCGTTAAGAAGATGAAATACACTGAGGTACTCCATTACGAGGGTTATTACCTAGTTCTAGACGTCAGAACATGGCATGATTTACTTACATAAATGGACTTAATATTGAGGATCAAAGATTTTGGGACAGCCATGGCTCTAGGTCAGAGAGAACAAAAAGAGTTGGCAGTTTAAATATTTGTACATAATTTGTGAGTGTAAAAAAATTATATTATGGTTGGTTATTGAATTTCATATTATGTGACGTCAATTTGATGTTAGTAAATTTATGATGCGATTTGGATTGATGCTCTTTAAACAGCAAATTTCAGTTCGATGCAGGAGATTTACCCATCAATGTATAAAAGTAAATGGTTATGATATGAACATTTTTTAAAAATTCATGCCACAGGTAAACTTAAGGATAAGTGGCCAGTGTTCATTTTACATTCCTGTGCACTGATGACGTGAGGGTTGAGTTAATTATTTCGGGGCAATTTCCATGTCGGATTTTTGAGCAGGACACACACGAGTTGAATTAAATGGTAATTCTTCTTTGTTTAGTGACTATGAACTTATTTTTTTCTTTTGGACTTTG
Organism: Meconema thalassinum; assembly: GCA_946902985.2. Classification (NCBI taxonomy): domain Eukaryota; kingdom Metazoa; phylum Arthropoda; class Insecta; order Orthoptera; family Tettigoniidae; genus Meconema; species Meconema thalassinum. The sequence continues at coordinate 57,125,302 of OX336390.1, forward strand.
TCCCACCCTAACCATTGATACTCGTGCGTGTTAGGCAGGTGTCATGTCATTGTTTTATCCTTTGGTCAATAAAGGAGCAGTGTGTTTTACGAAGGGTTTTCATTTCTTTTTTGTTAATTTAAGTTAGTGTGTTTGCCTCTGAAATTTGGTTCAGTTAATGTTCTCTTCCCGACGCGTAAACGACCCAATATACTCTGTCTCTGGCTCACTTGAGCATTTCTTTTATTCTTTGTTTTGAACCAAAATTCACGCCATAAAATTCTTACCCACTCCCTTGGCCGTAACATCCGATGGGGCCGGGATGTTAGACGGGTGATCGCCTGTCCCATTGGAGAAACGGGCACAGTAATGGAGGGGGAATTTCCTCTTGAGGTAGAATTTGGGTAAGAAACTGCATTGGAGTTGAGTTAGGTACTGAACTCGAATTCACCCCAGCTTCAGGCATTGACTGAGCCGAGGATCGAACCGACTTGTAAACCTACTGATTTAAGAAGTAGAATTTGGAATTGGAAAATTATTTTATTCACACATATAGTTTAGGAAGTGAATAAAAGCATATTGGCAACTTTTTGGAAAATTTTGGAAGATTTGGAAAGAATTAAAATTGGGAATATTTCAGTGAATGATAATTTAACCAAGGGAGAGTCAGATCATTCGATGCTGGAATGTGACCAAGGCTTCAAGTAGGCAATCCTAAGACCGGTTTTTGGTTGGCCGAGTTGACATCAACAAATTATGCACACGACACGCTGATAAAAGGCTAGAGCGCAGGGAGTCTTTTGATAATAAATCAACAGCCAACCAGAATGAATCACATAATTTGGTGGGAATCGCTATTATATTAAATTTGCTTATATAAAGCGAGATTAGCACTTCTACAGATCCAGAAGAGAAAACGAAATTTAATTGGCAAAACAGAATTATATATTTATGAACAGGAGAGGAGATATGAGCGAAAATCAGTTTAATAGAACTCGACGCGAGGCTAGAACTCAAGTCTAGTACGCCACGTGCGCTAATGTCACGAGCGGGGATTTCAATCCTAATCATAAACCTGAAGAGAGCAGACCTGCATTTCAGAGCGTCCCGAGTGAGCTCTATGTTAAATTGGTAGTACGGCCAGGAGATCCGACCGTGTGGAGACAGCGGAATCGCCGAGGAAGGAAAGGAGACGCCGGAAAAACAGTAAAAGCATTAGCTTGCTATTGAAAGCAGCAACTTTATAATACAACGCATTAAAAGAAGAAATCGTTTCTACAAGCTTCACAATTCGACAGAACAACGAGTAGCATTACATTAACCGGCTACAATTAATGAAACAGCATTTACTCCGAAGATTATTCATCAATTAACTACCATGATGATGATCTCAAGTCAGGAGGGATATTCGTATTCGACTCCTATTAAGAAGACTATCATGATCTACTAAATTATAGGAAGAGGTTAATCTACACAATGGAATGGGACTTCAGAGTGATCTTGATGACCATGGATCGATGTTACCACAACTGCTCATCCAACATGCAGTATTCTGAATTCACCATCAACACTACAATTCAAATGTCCACTACAAACTTGGAGAGATATCAACCAGAGACGTTCAAGACTATTTGGAAGGAGAGATGCTTCACGATGACGACGAGCAGAGGAATTCGTTGGCCTCGGTTTCGAGATTCCAGACTAGCAGTCGCGAAGAGAGAAGAAGGACAGTTAGCAGGGAGGCGAGGTGCCAGGTGTTTGCAGTTCGAGCAGAGAGGGAGGCGGACAGCTGATTGCCTCGGTCCCAGCAGTAACTCGTTCCAGGCAGGCGACCAGCGCGTGTCGACCCGAGGGAAGAACAGCAAACATAACAGACGTTGTAATTCGACAGCAGCTCATCGGAAAAGTAGAAAATTGATTGGTCCAATATCTCTCTAGTTTGATGTTCTCTTTGATGGTATTTCAGGGGTGACCAACCCATGAGTAGTTTTTCTTATTCATAACCAAAGTTATTATGCTGTCTCTTTTAGAGATTTCACTGTAATTTTAATATACGTCAACGTGTGTCGTTTTAGACGTAATTTTATTTGAATTTGGATTTAGATATTCCTTTTTTGGTACTTTTCAGAAACGTTTTAATATGCTCACTTTTAAACGAAACTGTTTTAGAGAAGGGAATGCTTCGATCGATACATATGAGCAATAAGCAATAAATTGCGTCAATATTGCTAGATTGCATCGTTATTTAGAGAAAGCATTATTGTAAAATGCTGGAACATTGTTTAAAACATTTTATTATGTCAGTACATAAATGCAACATTTATTAAATATTATAAATAATATTATTGGAGAATAACAATTCCAATTGCGGAATGATAATGTAATATGACGTTAATTTAGTCATGGACAATTTGTATAACGGACTTAAATATGAAATAGGATCATATTGCTGAAAATGGAGGTCAAATGATGCCTATAATTAGCAACAACTCTATTGCAAAAATGTGCTATAAGGAAACAACAGACCAGGAGATTTGTAGATCCACCCGAGGTCTTGTATGTAATGAAAAACGTTTATATATGAATAATTAATTTCAAAAATGTATACCAGAAACGGGAGGATATGTGTAATTGTTAGTTAACAGTAAAGACGAGCGGACTACGGTTTATTAAAGTTAATATGTTATTGTAACGTGGAAAACAGTATATTGAGAAAGTTTATAAACGAAATGCATTATTGAAAGTTCAGTGGAATATTATACAAGGTGAATTGTTGTAAACAAGAATGTTAATGTTGTTTAAGAGCACGAAGATGAATAATTTAGAGATGAGTTGGTTAGGAGTGACCCATGAACCGTATTTCACAGGCAGTGTTTACGTAGTAGGGTCGCTAATTCTTCTACACGTTTGGAGTGTAGCAAGATGGGTTTCTATTAAAGGAATACCGTGCATTGTCTATTATTATCATTGTTCAGAGGAGAACAAAGGAGTATGTCAAGTTTGGAAGCGTAGCAGACGCTATTAAATGATGTTGTTCACCGTATACGAAAGGAAATAAGTGTATTGCCGTTTGGAGCAATGTATTGATACAGTGTGTTGAAAACGTACTGACATCAGGGTTGTATTTGTGTCGTGCATGTCAGAAAGTATTATTATGAAATCCACCACGTCTATTAAGAGTGACCGAGTAGTTCCGTCTCGCTCTTTAATTTATTGCATTTTTATGCAATGATATGACAATTCAGAACTGTAATCAACTTTACCGTTCGTTACTATAGTTCTATTTACGATGACAATATCTCAAAATATACCAGAATTCTAATGTTTGTGAACTAGTGTGGAAAGAACTGTATTTAAGCAATAGAAGCGCAGTTAGATTGACAGATGGCGTCAGATCTCGTACATATTTTTAAATACCGTGCTGGACATGGTTATTTCTATTTGTGTAAATAATTTAGCATTTTAATAGTTCATATTCATGCGTATTATGTTCATATATATTTATATTCATATCGATAAGTGTATCATGTAGGACAGTGTAATGTAATTTCATGTTTTTAAGAACAGCTGATTTTGGATCAGACTGCTATTAGTGATCGAGTCACAGGGTGACTGTCAAGTATAACCATTCAATATTTATTCTTGAATAATGTATTTATGCAACTTAAACTGCATTGAAAGTCTTTTCGAAAGATAGAAGGACTATCCACCAATTCTAATATTTTTATTTTCCATTGAAACGTTATTTTATTGGTGTTAGGGAAATGTCATGTTTGTGAATATTGGATAATAAATCCAGGCACGATTTTTGTTTGCCTGCACTTTTTATAGAAACTGATCATCTTTTCATTTCGCAATCGACGTGCGATAATACTGCCATTTAGTTACTAGAACTCACTTAGTCTTAACTTCACCGTTCACACTCGAGATCCGAGATTCCCGTCCTACCATCTTGTAATGGATTTTGTTTGTTAGTAAATGTGTAACAAATTAGTAGCGTTATTTCATGGCCGGTATGCGTCGAGGGTTTCCTAGTTATTCACCTAGTAGGGATGTGTTGATGTATCTGGCTTGGTATCGACGTCCCTACAATCCTTTTCCATCTCAGCGGATAGAGGTGGTATTTAATTTGGCGCCCAATGTGTTCGGCATCGATTGTGTTGGGACACTAACGTGTTCAATGACAACTTTGCGAAGATATTTGTGGTTTTCTGATTTTATTTAGAAATGCCGATCCCAAATTTTAGAACGATGTTTAAGTGAATAAACAATGATAAATTTGAGGAGTACAATATGGTTTAGAGGCATGTTTGTTAACCAGCTGATGATATTTAGGTCATGTAAAAGTAAAGAGATAGTTAAATTCACGTTGTTGTAAATTGATTTATTTAGGGATTGTTGAATGAGAGAAGATCAGTTTGCTAGACAACGGTTAGGTAGAATTTTAGATGTTAGTCTAATATTTTAAATTAAGATTATCGAAGTATTCCTTTACCATAAACAGTATGAGTTGGTCACTCTGGAATTTCCATGATGTAGTGTAGATGATACCTCCTATTTTTGCAAGTGTATAAAATATGTCGTCGGGAGATTTGACTCATATGAAATCCATCCTGGAAACGATCCAGGTGAACCAAAAGAAGTTGACAGGAGATGTAGATGCCCTTCACAAACTCACACATGACAATAGCAAAAAGATAGGGAGGGATATAAAACAGTCAACTGCCACAGCTATGTCCTCAATGAAGGCAGGTCTTGCTGTAGCACAATCTGTATCTAAAGCTAGCCTTACACTAGTACAAGAGGAGTGTATAAGGGTTCAAGATGAGGCTAGGAAAACACAGGAAAACCTACAAGAAGAAAATAGAAAGGCACGAAAAGAAGACATGAAAGTACAAGAAGAAGAGAGAAAGGCACGTGAAGAGGTTAGATTAGTCCGAGAAGAAGCTAGGAAAGTGCAAGAAGCGATTAGAAAGGCCCAAGAAGTGGCAAAGACAGCACAGGAGAAAGCTCAGTAAGAGGCTAAGAAAGAACAAGAAGGGGTTAGACAGATACAAGAGGAGGCTAAACAAACCCAGGAAGACATAAAGAAAGTCTTAGGGAAAGCCCAAGAAGAAGGAAAGTTAGCCCAAGAACAGAGTAAGTTAGCTCAGGCAGAGAGTAGATTTTCAGTAGAGGAAAGTAGGAAAGCTCTGGAAGAGACCAAATCAGCTTTCAATCAGGTGAAAGAAGATATGGCCTCTACCAAAACAGAAATGAGCACATTCAGAGAAGACGTCACTAAAAAGTAGTAGAAGCTAAAGTTCAAAGTAGTGAGAATATAATTCAGTTAGAGAAAACGATACAAAAGTGTATTAGTAGTGCTACCTCACAAGATAGAAAACACAATGATAGCTTTAAGGTTCCTTAAAGCAACTCACTGAGCAGCACAACAATTTAAACAGCATTGTTGGCAACCTACAAGGTAAGTTGGAAGACCAACAAAAACTTATCACTGAGGGTATTAATGTTGATGTTGAATCTTGTATATCTAAATCTGTGAGTGAAATGAAAGAAGAGGTGATTAAATCCAATAAGGAGTATATATTTGAATTACACAGTAAAATTTTAAAAGATGTCAGTAAAGTTGATAACGATGCTAACGCTAATAGAAATAATCTTAAGCTATAACTGTATAAGCGTAGTCATGAAATTAGAAAATCGAGAATTACCGAACTTAAAGGTCTTGTAAATAAAGCAGATTCCATAAAAGAGAGGCGTTAAATGTTATAAGAACTACCGATAACGAGATTAGTGTAGAACTTGCTAAAGTAAAATCAGGTCTGGAAAAAGAACTACTAGATATTAATAACCGGATCAAATCACTTTCTATCGTGGAACCATGCGACCATGAAGGACTTAAGGAGGAAGTACGTCTAGGAATGAGACAGGATTTGGCGGAGTTTTACCAGAAACGAGATGAAAGTCTTAGAGAGGAGCTAGGAAATTTCGAAGGAATGGAAGTGAGAGTTGAAGATGACAGGGAAAGCATATATAGTCGTATGCAGGAAAGACAGCACCTAGCGCAAGACACAGAGCGTATTCATAGGGAATATGCAGGCCTAGGAGGATTCTATGATCAGGGAGGCCCGAGAAACAATCAAAATGTCACAGTATTAAAGAACATAGATGACAAACCGTCACGTTTCTGCGGAGTAGGAAATATAACTGCTGTAGAGTTCTTAAGAGATATGAGATGCTACCTGGATGACAACCGGAAACCGCGAGATCGAGAAATGAGAGTAGATGAAAAGTTTCTTGAAACCGAATCATTAATTTGGCACCGCGCATTTAGATACACCTATGCAAACTTCGAGGAAATCGCAGACGCACTGCAAAGAAGATTCTGGAGTAAGGAATTACAACAGGATATAAGGGCAGAGATCTACTCAGAGAAATATGCGCACTCAACTCCTACGCGGTATGCAACCTTCTTTACCTCACAGCTCACCAGACTTCATTACCTTCAACCCCCATTGGCTGAGAGTGAACTCATCCTTGCAATCTCACGACAGCTGCCAAATGATGCAAGAAGGCATCTTACCTCAGCCGAGGTCAAAAATTATAGGAAACAGCAGAAACCCTTCGTAGACTAGACCATACAAGTTCTACGCATAACGTAATGCCAAATAACAACAATTCCAGACAGAGGCAGGAGCATAGAGATGTTCACACTGTATTGGTGGATCAGAGACAACCAACAAAGGATAACTGAAGTAGAGCAGGTCCTACTCGAACCAATGACTATGGCAGGAACCGCTACGAGCCGCCGTATCACCGATTTAGGGAAGGCAGACCTTATCAGGCAAGATACTGGAATAACGGTCAACGTAGAACAGGATACCACAGGAGTAGCAATATAAGAAGAAATGATTACTATGATAGTAATAACAGAGGCACTGGAGGAGGTTATCGCCGGTATAATAACTGGAATGACGATAATTATGCCCAGAGGCAACAGCAACAACAACAACAACAACAGCCGAGACGACAACAACAACAACAACAGCAACAACACAACGAGGCTGGAGAAATAACGAAAATGTAAGGCGGTATTATCAAGAACGAGATATGTAAAGCCAAGATTATCGGAACAGTCAGAGAGAAAATGTAGAATGAAACAATCAGAGGAGTGAGGAGATAGAACCACGATCTTCAACTTCAGGATTAGGTCAGGCACTGAATCCTAGATGAGGAAACAATGGGTCATCGTCTGGAAGAAAAAGGTAGAAGAGAGGAGAGCACCGTTCACAACAAACTAGAGGCATGAGATTGCCATTGATAAGAACCAGGAAACTAGAAGAGAAATTAAAGAATAAACAAGAAAGGAAGGAATTGACAGAAAGTCACCATTGGAAAGTACAACCACACGAAATTAAAAAGATTTTATCCCAGGTTACAATAAGGGATGAATTCGGTTCCAATTATGGACCAGTCGAGATTTAAATAAAGTCTACGTTATATTTTAATTTACAAGTCAGGAGGGGATCTAAACTGTAATTCACCCCAGCTTCAGCCATTGACTGAGCCGAGGATCGAACAGACTTGTAAACCTACTGATCTAAGAAGAGGAATTTGGAATAGGAAAATTATTTTATTCACACATAGAGTTTAGGAAGTGAATAAAAGCATATTGGCAACTTTTTGGAAAATTTTGGAAGATTTGGAAAGAATTAAAATTGGGAATATTTAAGTGAATGATAATTTAACCAAGGGCGAATCAGATCATTCGATGCTGGAATATGGCCAAGGCTTCAAGTTATCAAGCCTAAGACCGGTTTTTGGTTGGCCGAGTTGACAACAACAAATTACATTAACAAATTCACAAAGAAATTTGATAAAATGGTCCGGCTAGCTCAAAACAGTTGCCAGCGTTTCGCCCCAGTGTACCAATGGGCTCTTCAGTTGGTTATGGTATACCTCACCAAGACGCGTGGCTAGTACATACTGTGAAGGCCGCTGCAAGGCACAAAATGTCGCCACGAGGAGCGCCAATGTACTACGGAGTCGAAACTTCCTTTCAAAAATAATGTTAGCTTACCTTGCTAATCCATACTGGAAATATCTGTTCCCGAAGGAAACAGGATGTAAAATGTCCGATTGAGCTATGTACATTAACAAATTCACAAAGAAATTTGATAAAATGGTCCGGCTAGCTCAAAACAGTTGCCAGCGTTTCGCCCCAGTGTACCAATGGGCTCTTCAGTTGGTTATGGTTCACCTCACCAAGACGCGTGGCTAGTACATACTGTGAAGGCCGCTTCCATTATTTTTGAAAGGAAGTTTCGACTTCCGTAGTACATTGGCGCTGCCCGTGGCGACATTTTTTTGCCTTGCAGCGGCCTTCACAGTATGTACTAGCCACGCGTCTTGGTGAGGTATACCATAACCAACTGAAGAGCCCATTGGTACACTGGGGCGAAACGCTGGCAACTGTTTTGAGCTAGCCGGACCATTTTATCAAATTTCTTTGTGAATTTGTTAATGTACATAGCTCAATCGGACAATTTACATCCTGTTTCCTTCTGGAACAGATATTTCCAGTTACAACAAATTATGCACACGACACGCTGATAAGAGGCTAGACCAGGGAGTCTTTTGATAATAAATCGACGGGCTATCAGAATGGATCACATAATTTTTGTGGGAATTGCTATTATATTGCATTTACTTATATAAAGCGAGATTAGCACATCTACAGATCCAGAAGAGAAAACGAAATTTAATTGGCAAAACGGAATTATATATTTATGAACAGGAGAGGAGATATGAGCGAAAATCAGTTCAATAGAACTCGACGCGAGGCTAGAACTCAAGTCTAGAACGCCACGCGCGCTAATGTCACGAGCGGAGATTTCACTCCTACTCATAAACCTGAAGAGAGCAGACCTGCATTTCAGAGCGTCCCGAGTGAGCTCTATGTTAAATTGGTAGTACGGCCAGGAGATCCGACCGTGTGGAGACAGCGGAATCGCCGAGGAAGGAAAGGAGACGCCGGAAAAACAGTAAAAGCTTTAGCTTGCTATTGAAAGCAGCAACTTTATAATACAACGCATAAAAAGAAGACTTCGTTTCTACAATCTTCACAATTCGACAGAACAACGAGTAGCATTACATCAACCGGCTACAATTGATGAAACAGCATTTACTCCGAAGATTATTCAGCAATTAACTACCATGATGATGATCTGAAGTCAGGAGGGATATTCGTATTCGACTCCTATTAAGAAGACTATCATGATCTACTAAATTATAGGAAGAGCTTAATCTACACTATGGAATGGGACTTCAGAGTGATCTTGATGACCATGGATCGATGTTACCACAACTGCTCATCCAACATGCAGTATTCTGAATTCACCATCAACACTACAATTCAAATGTCCACTACAAACTTGGAGAGATATCAACCAGAGACGTTCAAGACTATCTGACTGGGTATCGACGTCCGTACAATCCTTTTCCATCTCAGCGGATTTAGGTGGAGGCCATGCGATATTCGGGTGCAGTACCATCCCGACATTTGCCTCTAAACCACCGAAAACCACTTCCTGGATGGCTGAGGTAGGAATCGAACCCACCTCTATCCATTCTGGCCTCACGAGGTTGAGTGTACCCCGCTCCAGCCCTCAGACCTGAATTAGCATTTTCTTGGCAGAGGCGGGTATCGAACCTTGGTCTCCGCGGTAACAGACAAGAATGCAATTATTAGCCAGTCCTCGTATATTTAGAACCCTTTTCACTAGTCCCTATCCATTTGAGAAACCTGACTTAACAACCATACAACCAGGCCCTTAAAACAAATATATTTATGTTCTTCTCACATCCTCATAAAATAGTTTGTACTAATTAAGAGGGCGCTAAAGTCAGCCGGCCGGCCGCTCGTGGCAGGCTCTGCTTACAGCATTGAGAGAGAGTTAAAATCGACGTTTTAAATAAGTCAATGGCTGAAATTAAACAAAACATCACTTTCAAATCACGTAAATACCTTCAATAGCACTTACTAAACATTTCAAATTAGATTTCATTGATAATAACATATTGTATCATTGAAACTGAGAAGCAATTATCCCATAAGGCAAGGCCTATTTTTCACAGATTTTACTTCAGAAATTGAAAATCAATGTGTGTCAAAAGTGATGAAAAGTTGCATGGCTGTAAAGGGTATTTGTTTAAGAATGCTTCTATAGAGATGAATCTTGCTTTCCTCCCGCGTGTTTCTATAAAAGAAGCAGTTTTTAATGCCCTACACTTTCTGTCGTAATGCCGCTGCCGTAGAAGTTTGCTACTTAGCCGCAAGAGCGCAGGCGTAATGGGTCGGTAAGACAGAGTGACAAGTTATTTCTAGCGCTGAGAACAAGACTTACAGCTGATGTATTGTATTCGTTGAATAGGATTCTACTGTGTTTACTTTCGTTTCTTAAACGAACTGTCAGTGGGTACATTTTCTGTGTACAGTGTTATTAAATCAACGAGTTAAAGTGTAATTTATTGTTATGGGCAAAACTCGGATGCCTCTTTCTGCTTGGCGGAAGGAAAGAAGATTAAATCCAGTGCTACATCGATACAACGATGAAAGAAGGTGAGCAATATTGAATGATACCCTATATTATTCGTAAATAATTTTGTCCCATACACTACTTATTGGAAAATAAAATACTGATTTTTTTAAACTATAATTTTGAATAAATTGATAAAACAGTGTTGTCATCTCATAATTATCAAGGCAGATGACCCCGCTATTCCGTCCTTTTAATTAATAATAACTCACTAAATAATTACATAATTATGAATTCATATTTTATTCGAGTTATCTTTTCAAGAACCCAGTAAAAATAAATCGAAGGTCGTAATTATTCTATAAATTGCCATTTAAATAAATAATAAAAAAATAATAATAACCCCTGGCACTACAGCCCATGAAGGGCCTAGGCCGACTAAGCGACCGCTGCCTGGCCATTTGGCCTGCAGATATTGGGGTGACGCGTGATCAGCGCATCGTGTCCCCTCAGCCGTTAATCATGGTTTCCGTGATCGAGGCGCTTCTCACTGTCAAAGAGCTACTCAATTGTCCTTACGAGGCTGAGTGCACCCCGTTCCTGCCCTCACGTCAGTTTCTAAAATCCCTGACGGAGCTGGGAATCGAACCCGGGGCCTCCGGGTGAGAGGCAGCCGCGCTCTGCCCCAACACCATTGGGCCACCGTCATTCTAATAAATACAGTATTTATTGTTAAGTTTGTTTTCATTAATGAATATTAAGTTACAGTAAAAAATTGGTTAGTAACTGATGAAAACTGAGAAATTTAATGTTTGCCTTTCGTTTTGTAATTGTTTTTTGTGGTTTAATATTAACAGCAACAATTATTGCAGGTGTAGGTAGACAAAAATACTGTAGTTTTAGAAACCATTAGCTTAATGTAAATTACGGCCAAAATCGAGCTTAAAATACCATATATAGGCTACACCGCTTTTCTTATAATATTTCTCTTTTTCTGAAAATGTACTATCAATAAAGTTTTAAATGCCTCGGACTAACTGGCTGCGTGGCTCAGTGAAGTGTTCACCTGCTGTTCCCAAGGTTGCAGGATCGAATCCTGGCGTAGTCAGTTGGCATTGGAGGGTGCGCAAATGCGTGGGCGCCATTTCAGTGGATTTACTGGCACGTTAAAGATCCCCTTCGGGGTAAACTTCCGGCACCTAGGCGTCTTTTAAAAGCCGCAGTAGTTAAAAGGGATGTAACACCCATAACATAATTCAAATGCCTCAGAATGCACCATTTTGCTAATAATGTTTCAAATGTTATGGAAAGAGGGCTAAGCTACTCAACCGCGGGTATTCCTATGTCGTTTATTCTGGATCAGCTATTGACTGTCAGTTAGTTGATATGCTAATTATACCATTCATATTGACAGTAAAATTTTAGTTTAAAATGCTGATTTTGTGTTTTTAATCTTTGCTTGATTTTCTGTACTGAGCCTTAGGCAATATGTAAAAAAAATTGTTTTTTTATTGTGGAGAATTCCCTGAACACATCTATCTGACATGATCTAGGTCCGATATGTGTGTCATTATAGAGAGACAAATAATGATCAACAAATAACCCTAAATATACTTTGTAAAAACGACTTTTTCAGTACCAGTACTGGATGCCTATTTTTATTTTCTTATTTATTTTCTTTAGCAAGAAGAAGGCTGATTTGATAGAGACACATGAGCCAGAAGCTGTACAAGAAAAACAAGAACAACCAGTATTGGGAAAGCCACAATGCGTCTCACTGAAACTTAGCGGGAGAAGAGTTGTAAATATTGTTGACTTTTTAGACAAGATCAAAGATTTAGACAAACACAGCACTTTTTGGTTGCACTTTCGCCAATATGGAAGTGGTTTCTGAAAAACGTCAAGGCTTAAAAAGTATTTTCCTTTTCATGTGTAACATGCGTGGTTTAAGAAAAACAGTTCATTCTGAAAAATCACATGACAACCTGATGGACGTCAACACTGCCAGTGTTTGTGGTACAGTTACTACAGGCGGAGGGCACGCACAAATGGAAGAGTTCTTGAGCGTACTTGACATCCCTGCTATGAGTCATGTCACATTCAAGAAGTACGAGGAGAAAGTGTCGAGGGTTGGGCAGCTACTGCGGCGGCGGAGATGGAGGAAGCAGCGGTGGAGGAGGCGCGGCTGGCGCTGGAGCTCGGCGAGGTAGATAAGGATGGCGTCCCGCTTATCACTGTGGTCACTGACGGTGCCTGGTGCATCGCACCAACTACTCAGCTTTATCTGGCGTAGTTACTGTACCGTACTGTATATGGCAAGAGACGTAGGCAAATCCTGAACCGAAGCATTTTAGTGGCGCTACATAGTTTGCTCCGTTCACTTTATGTATCAACGGCCTAAGTAAGTAGCTTTTGATAAAAGTAGTATTTCTGTGATAGCAGAACTTTTTAGCGCGTCAAATTCAAGAGAGCCTCACCTTGTCGGCGCGCAACTCAGACTTCGTCAGCGAGTTTCACAGCTAAAATTTACCAAAGTACGAGCTGGATTCCGCCAATTCGTACAACATTTATAATTTAAATTTAAGTTCTTACTTTTCATTAGTGTTCGTATGTGATTTTACAAGAATTCCAAAAATAATGCTTCAACGGGAATAATAAGATTACATTTTGAAATAAGTAAAAATAAGAATTTTAGTGTGACTGTGTAACGGGTTAGCGGCTACACGAGAGGATCGATTTTGACGAAATTCAGCAAGTATGTCAGAAAAACGTCCAACTGAATCTCCAGACTTCTTCCCGTATCTTAGTTTTAGGGGTTTCTTCTGCCCAAATAACATTACGTTCATAAAAAAAAGTTTTAGATGATTTTGATCTGAGTTGGACTGAAATAATCCTTATAGGCCTAATTCACTTTTATTTAATTTCTACCTAATTTGAAATATTAACTTACTGTGTATCATAATAACTATGCAGGTTATACTGTATTTATTTTTGTTTTTGTAGGCAGCTATCATCGGTCACCGCACTCGGAAGGTGCTCTTCATCGGCGTAAAGAACCAGTATTGTACAACTTGCGCCCGCGCCGAGACAAAAGGAGAGGCGGCCAAGACACACACCTGCTACAAGGATTGGAACATGACTCAGAGCTCTACAAGTATGGAAGCTGCGATCATTTGTGAGGAAATGTACAATGTTAGGTATGTTAAGCTTATCGCAGATGGTGATAGCAGCGTGTTCAAAAGAATTTTAGAGACTATGCCGTATAAATGTTCGACTGTAGAAAAGGTAGTGTGTATGAACCATTTGCTAAGAAATGTGTGCACTCGTTTGAGGAATATTGCCAATTCCAAAACTGAGAAACCTTCAGTCATGCTTCGCAAAAAAGATTGGGAACAATTTGTTACGCTGCAGGGTTGCATTGACCAAAGCCACTGAGCACAGAATAAGAGAAGACCGGCTCATAAATGAAAAAATTGAAAACCGGAGGAAAGACATACTCAATATCCCTGGCCACATGTTTGGTGAACACAAGGGGTGTGCAGAGAGGGTCTACTTCTGTGAGCTAGACACAACAACTGCTCCAGTCGAGTCTAACCTTGTGCCTCAACTCGCTTCTGTTGGTCTGTACGCATTGATTTCGGATGTTTTAAGGGATGTTAGCCGTCACAGCCGAAGCTTGCTCACCGATATAAATAGCAACTATGTTGAGCATTACAACTCCATAGTTGCTAAGTTCATTGGCGGGAAAAGAATAAATTTTGCATCGTCCGGGTCATACCAGGGGCGCTGTTCTGCTGCTGTTGTTCAGCACAACTCCGGCATGGCCAATGACAAGCTTCACAAAACACTGTGTAGTTCAAGTCAATGATCGTTTGCGAAAGGCACAGAGGTAAAAAGAAGGAAGAAGGCTGATAGTCGGAAGAACCAAAAGAGATGTCGCAAGTCATAATTTAGTTCAATAATCAATGAAGAGAAGGATTATGGCCCGGCGGCACAAGATCCGATATCGATGAAGATGTGATGAAAAAGGAATAGGATGAGTTCCTGAAAAGTCTACACAGATCAAAGGAAGAATTTGAAAGAATTGAACGAGAAACAATTCAGCAAAGTGACTGTAACGAATGGCTGGAACTCCGCAGAAACATACTCACTGCGTCGAACTTTGGGCGAGTTTGTAAAATGAGAGCAACAACGGGGTGCGAGCCATTAGTGAAGCAAGTCCTCTACACTGCATTTGATAGCGACGCAATGGAGTATGGCCGAAGGGACGAGGAGTCAGCTCGCAAACAACTCGCTTTTTCGATTGACGAAAAAATAGAAAAATGTTGTCTCTTTATCGATAGAAAATTTCCTTTTTTTCGGAGCCAGTCCCGATGGGCTAGTCAATGATGATACAGTCATAGAAATAAAGTGCCCTTCGTCGGCTAAGGACTTAACTCCAGACGAAGCTATTAAGAAACGCAAGGTCACTTTTTGGGCAGTAAACAAGAAGAGAGACATCGGGGAAGTACAAAATATCACATATTCTATTTCCAAATACAAGGTCAACTTCAAGTGACAAAAAGGAAGTACTGCATTTTTGCCTTGTGGACCCCAAAAGGAATCAAAACAGCAAAAATAGAACGAGATGAGACCTTTTGGAAAAATGAAATGTTCCCAAAGTTACTGTACATAGGTTTTATATGGACTGCCTACTTCCAGAAATAGTTGACCCTAGACACAGCCGCTCCATGCCTATAAGAAACCCGGCTCACATAGTGGGAGCCCAAAGGATGGCTGAGGAGAAGAAGGCTAACAAAACTGTCAATAAAATGTAATTTGTGTATGTAATTCACAACTATTTGTATATAAAAGTTTGTAACCGATTTTCGGCATCTTGTCTAAGATCGGAGTGTTTTTTAATGTAAATTATGAGTACAAACTACTTTTTAAGTTCTTTTTGTTAGTTTTATACAATTTTTTAAGTGATTTAAATCATAGAATATGTTCGTTTTGTCACAATTATTGCATTATTATAATTGAACTTTAGGATGTCATTGAATCATTGCGTTTTGTAAGACATTGTTTCATGCAATTTGTAACGATCAGTATAAAAGTGTTTGTAATATCTTTGTAAATTACGAGTATAAGTTACTTTCCAAATTAATTATGTTTATTTTGTCACGACAACGATTGCAATTACTATAAATTGATTGGGATTAATATGTCATTGTTTTGTTAAATATTATTTTGTGTAATTTGATACTATTTGTATGTAAGTGTTAGTGATATTTTTGTAAATTGTGATTATGTGTTACATTCAAAATTACTTATCCTATTTAAATTTTGTCAGCTAACAATCACCATTTTCATACTGTTCTTGATGTTTACTTTTTTGTAGTGCTATAATTTCATTTGGAATATTACGTCTTTTATTACGATATGTAAGACATTGCTTCATGTAATTTACAGTTTTTTGTATGTTAGTAGTCCCAACAGGTTTGGTCATTGTGTACTAATGTTAGATTTTAGTAACGGTAAAGTCTATATACAGTTTTATTAATAAACCGTTTTTATCATACACTTACTAATGAAAAGTACAGGGTCCTTCTTGTTTTTCCGTCTGCAACATAGCAGCGCAACAATAAATCTCTCGGCAATGAGTCACCCGGCTACGCATGCATTTTTCCGCTGCGATGCTATCTCGCTAGACTGATAAAAGGAAGGCCCCGGTACAGAAATCTGATCTATTGTAATTTAGCATTTGTCCTACAAAATACTTAGGTAGTTTCATATACTTTAATTCTAAACATACGGTATAAGATACGCTTAGCACTAGAAAATATCAGAAAACGCATGACGAGAAAGAATCACTTATTGTAAGGAGTGACATAATAGCGGCGAGAACTGAATTTTTAAGGATACCGGTACCGCAATATACGAGATCGGCAAATAAGGGACATACTGCATTTATTACCTTGATGAAGCGTAATGTAAATCAAAACTATACAGGTCACAGCGACGTTTCCGGAGGACTGAAAGTTCCATTGGTTAGGACGGTCGACTCGAAAATGCAACGTCAGTAGTCGCGTGGATTACAATCGTAGGTCAATTTGTAATGGGTATTTCATTAGTTT